>JASANH010001652.1:0-600000 GCA_030248295.1 Mesodorylaimus sp. YZB2_4
ACGCGCCAACTCGCATATAGCGCCGCCTACTGGCGATGTTAGTGGCTGGCTCTCGTCCGTATCGCTGTCGTCGGTGGGCCGAATCGTGGTGTTCCTTCGCTGCGGGTACTTGGTTGGCTTATCGCGAGATACGAGGCGAGTAGACCTGCTAATAAGATACGTAGGCTGTTTGTCCATAAACAAACGCAGACTTGAAGTGGAGAGTGGATCTTACAATCAGTAAGTTAGACGTCCACTTCCTTTCTTCCTGGTATAGGCCTACATACCTTGTTTTTGCAGGTAGGAATTACTGAAACTGTAAGCTGCGTTTTCATCAGCAAATCGAAAGTGCAACAATCAAGTCAGAATGCGGCTAATTATTTGCGATACGTATGATGCAACCAGCGATTGGGCAGCGCGATTTGTCCGGCGAAAAATTCTCGATTTTCAACCGGGACCAAACAAATATTTTACGCTGGGCCTCCCAACTGGTACGTCATGGTTGTGAGTGTGCACTGCATGCAAAATAGCACAGGATTAAACTAGGATGGGCACATAGTCGTTTTGCAGAAGTGGATGAATCAATGCTGTTGCACAGACTTGGTATCCAAGCAGGAACTTGGGATGTTTGCGAGACTAATAAGAGTCTTTTCCCTATTGTAAACATCATGGAGTTTAAACCGGTTTGAGCTGCTGATGCACTAGGTGTGTCAGCATTAGAAAGTCATCCTAGTGCTTCTCTGGCAACTTCCGCCTTCCAAGAGTAAAGGGTTCCGCACGTGGCAGCTTGGGGGGCTACGTATTTTCTGGGTCCCCATTTTCGTATCTGGAATGCACATTGTTGGTCAATACATTGCTAGTATGCATACAATGTTGTTGCAACGCTATTTTAGGAGGTACTCCCCTCGGAATGTACAAGAAGTTGATCGAATTTTATAAAGCTGGTCAGATATCTTTCAAATACGTCAAGACATTCAATATGGACGAGTATGTTGGTAAGGAGAGGCCGGTGCTGCCAGTAGTCTGTCTCAAATTGGAGATAAGATAACCTGGTTCAGGCATTCCTCGCGATCACCCCGAAAGCTATCATTCGTACATGTACAATAATTTCTTCCGTCATATTGATATCGATCCAGCAAATGCACATATCCTGGATGGTAATGCCGCCGATTTGGAAAAGGAATGCAACGAGTTTGAAAGAAAGATCACTGAAGCTGGTGGCATTGAACTTTTTATCGGAGGTGAGCACCGTTGATGTTGATTTCGAGAGTCCGAATGATTTGGATTGATTTCAGGAATCGGTCCCGACGGACATATCGCCTTCAACGAGCCAGGATCGAGCCTTTCTTCGCGCACTCGAGTTAAGACATTGGCTCAAGAAACCATCGAGGCCAATGCTAGATTCTTCGGTAACGATCTGTCACAAGTGCCTACCATGGCTTTGGTAAGTCTATCAACGCACTATTTCCCATCTAATGCGCCCTTTTATAGACTGTTGGTGTTGGAACAGTTATGGACGCGAAAGAGGTATGTCGAGGAATTATTGATTTTTCAGGTTTCTCAAGAAAATCGATTTGCAGGTGATGATTCTGATCACTGGCTCCCACAAAGCATTCGCATTGTACAAGGCTATCGAAGAGGGGATTAATCACATGGTGAGTCTCGACTGCCCCGGCACCATTCGGATACTCATACTTTTTGTTCCAGTGGACCGTGTCAGCTTTCCAAAATCACCCACGTACAATTTTCGTTGTCGATGACGATGCCACGTTGGAATTGAAAGTAAAGACGGTCAAATATTTTAAAGGATTGATGAAACATCACATGAAGCTTATCGATGAACCAGATTGTACAAGTGCATAAATGGAGTCTTATCGATTGATTTATCGAATATCATTTTACAAATGCTTGATCTTTTATGGGGTGAAATTTTGGAATGTTCTACTTTGACATCAATGGAGCCTGTGGGAATACGCTCTCTTATTTTCGTGTTCTTTGTGCCCATGGGTTAAGATTGAACTCGATCCGAATTAAAGTTGGACTCTAATAGAGGTTCAAGGGAGGCCTGGCTGCATTGAAGTTGAGTCAGCGACAAAAACTAGGCGTCCTCTGCGCGTGTGTCGTTGGTGTTGTATTCTTCAAGGCTGCCACGTAGTCCATGCGTGCCTTGTTTGGCCATACGGTTGTCCTCGGCGAGGCCATGCGACCTAGTTCGTCCTCATTCAAGGTCGTCTCGCAGACTGGCCTGCGCGAGTAGGCAGTGGTGACGTGCTGATGGTGAGTCGGGCTTGTGTGATGGTGCCGCGAAGATGGAGAGGCAAGATCTTATTGTCTTGTACAGTCATACTCACATTCACCACCATCTGGCTTCTCATGACTGTCCTCCTGCTGGCTGCCCAGGACCAGTATTTGAGTAGCAACGAGCAACGTGCCAAGGACAGTGCCAACAGGAAGGAGAGGGGCAACGACTATCTCGGACGGGGCATACAAGTCGTGGTCGGACATTACCAAGGCAAGATTGGAGATGAGAAGAAGAAGAACTACTCGCAAGGTGAGCTTGCTGCGAGAGGCTTCGAGTGTCGGGTGGGGGAATGCGATCATCGCCTAGGCGCCCGCCCCCCTTCCCCTTGGACGAATCCAGAGGAGGGGTGATGCAGGGGAGCTTACGCATTCTGCATGAAGACGGTGAAACATCAGCCTAACTGGTTGAGTCCCATTTGCCTGTAAATGGGCCCACTAGTGACTCGCCAGCATAGGTTAAAACTGCTGAAAGACTGAATGCTGCAGGTGCGCGTGGGCACCTGCGTGGCGCTGTGAACCTCGTTGAGCGTAACCTGTGACAGAACCAGGTGCTTCGAATGGAGGCTAGTCAACCCGGGCCTGACAGCCAGTTGCTGGCTTGAGATGTTCATACTTGCCTGATCACAGCGTGCCTGCTGCAGCGTGGGAGCTATAGACGGCGCTCCAGCTACCTGGTTCAAGCAGAGACGGGGCGAGACGAGCCAGACAAGTGTAGCCAAGCCTCACACAGCCTCCGCATTGCAGACGGTACTGGGACCAGCTGGCTTGGATGGCCATGCCGATGTTGGTCTAAACGCCCAAGGTCGCGACGAACAGGGGGTCACCCTGTGGCTCGACGGGGGCTCACACTTCCATGGATGGCCCAGGGTCTGTGACGCCTGCAACCAGGCCTGGAGAGCAGGCCATAGCCATCAAGGCGCCGAGCCAAAGCATTCTGCACAGGTCCGCTCGACTTCAGGGTCGCGCGCAACCGTGACCTCTGAATGACCTTAGAACCCGGCAAGATGCCATGGACGAGATCGGACCAATCCTTATATGCTGACCTCCACATTCACTATCCAACCGATCGACCACTTTGTGCCGGGCCAGTCCACATTTAATGCGATTGCCACTTGACGACCTGAACCAGCCTCCTCAGCCCCACAATCTTCTGGGCTGCAGTGTCCCTAGACAATGGCCAACAGTGACTAGGACACAGACCACCCGATCTGACTTCACCTGACCGCGTGATTGCAGATGTCCTCGACTCCAACTCCTACGACCCTCTTCCCGGCTACGGTGCCAATGGTCGTGCGGTCAAGTTGGATGGTGCGGACGAGGTTCGTGCCAAGGACCTGTTCCAGATCAATCAGTTCAATTTGGTGGCCAGTGATCGGGTGGCCTTGAATCGATCTTTGCCCGATATGAGGAAGAAAACGTGCAGGACCAAGTCCTATGCAACCGATCTGCCCGACACGTCCGTCATCATCGTCTTCCACAACGAGGCCTGGTCAACTCTGCTCAGGACGGTCACCAGTGTCATCGATCGATCCCCCAGACACCTGCTGAAGGAGGTCATTCTGGTCGACGATTTCAGTTCGAGAGGTGACTGACATTGGGTGCTTTGCCAGCAATGACCCCTCCCGTTTTAGCCTTCTTGAACGAACCCCTCGAGAGGTACGTGGCCGAATTGGAAGTGCCTGTGAAGATTGTGCGGGCCCGGGATCGGGTTGGTCTGATCCGTGCACGACTGATGGGTGCGGCTGAGGCCAGTGGTCAGGTGCTCACCTTCTTGGATTCGCATTGCGAGGCTACCCAAGGATGGCTAGAGCCGTTGCTCGCCAGGATCAAGGAGGACAGGTGGGTCAAGTGGTGATGGAGTGGCAGGCGGGCTGAACGGTGATTCCGTTTCAGGACAGTGGCCGTATGTCCAATCATCGATGTTATCAATGATAAGACACTGGCCTACCAGAAAGGCATAGAACTGTTCCGAGGCGGGTTTAATTGGAACTTACAATTTCGATGGTACTCCGTGTCTCCAGCAGAGATGAACAGAAGGGCCGGTGACAACGCAGCTCCCATCAGGTGCGACCTGACTCACTGGAAACAGTCCGTCTAGTAGGCTATGGTCAGTATAGCATGCTGGGCATCCAGCCCCCCCCCCCTAACCATGCCCTGCTATCCCTGCTCCACTCCGTCATGATGTCCCCGTCATCGTCTCTGGTACAACAGCCAGTCAGAACATCGCTTTGCCGCAGTGGACAGCCAAGCTGTGAAGGCTCCTCTGTTCCAGGTCCCCCACCATGGCCGGGGGCTTGTTTTCAATCGATCGTGATTACTTCTATGAGATCGGCTCCTACGACGAGCAGATGGATATATGGGGCGGAGAGAATCTCGAAATGTCATTCAGGGTGAGTATATGCGATCCATGTGTGATAAGTTGCGCTGACCAGTTCCAAACTGATAAGACGGAAGGTGTGCGTGTATGCTATGCTGATGGTATGAGATGAGGCTGGGTTCAACTTGTAAAATTTGCATATACCTTATCATTGCACTGACAGCTGCAGCTGCAGCTTCAGGATTAGCCACCTCGCAGATACGTTATCCATGCCATCTGAGAAGTCGCGGGGTAATGAGTATCATCACACTGCAGAAGCTAGCCTGGCAACCGACCCAGTCCATGGAGAGTGTTGTAGCCAACTGCAAGCTACGGACTGAAGCCTTTCAGCAGATCAGTGTCCATTAGGTACGAGTGAACCCGTTTCAGCTTTGGCAATGCGGGGGCAAAGTGGAGATTCATCCGTGCTCCCACGTGGGCCACATCTTCAGGAAAGCATCCCCGCACGACTTCCCGGACAATGGCTCCTCCAAAATCCTCAACACGAATCTGGTCCGAGTGGCCGAAGTGTGGATGGACCAATGGAAACACGTATTTTACAAAACCGCCCCGCGTGAGTGCTACTGATAAGATCTATTTAGTTATCAGTCCTGATAATTTTGATGATTGACCTTTCAGAAGCTGCTAAATTGGCTGAAGGCGTCGATGTGTCGGAGCGAAGAGAACTAAGGAGACGACTGCGCTGCAAGGACTTCAGGTGGTATCTGGACAATGTCTGGCCCGAACACTTCCTGCCCCTGGACGAACAATTCTTCGGTCGGGTGAGTGGGTCGATGCAATCCACAGGGTGTCACTTTGGCAGGGGCCTGTCACTGCCCACCAGGACTGTCTACTGTGATCGACCACGGCAAGGTGGTTGTGCCCAGGCTGCAGCACGCACGCCAACCCTCTCAGGATTGTTTCTATCTCAGATCAAGAACGGTCGGCGGGAGAATTGTGTTCAAATGACCTACGTGGCGGCAACAATTGGTCTGGGCACGGAGAAGCGCGTTTCCCTAGAGCCATGCACTGTCGGCTTTAATCGCTTGCAGGTGACTAATGGTTCCTTGTCCCATTCTAGATAGAGAATGTGGTGACTAGACATTGCATCGTTAGTACGCCCAACGCGCCAGGCAAACGTCAACATTCACTGAGCATGCAACGCTGCACGCTGGGCTTTGATATGTGGCAGGTAGGCGACACGTGCTCAGGCCATAGCTCACATGCACAGCCAGCCATGCACAAGCATGGTCGACTGCACAATACAGATGAGCAGACAAATGCAGCGGCATACTAACAGTAAGGCTGAGGATAAGCAGGAAAAGACAGTGCATATAGGATTAGGACCCACGTAGTACTGATGAGCTGATGAAAGCACAAGGATGGGATATTGCTCAATCAATCTCCTGCTCAAGAACCAACACTCAAGACAGACTGTGCGCTGTTGATAAGCTGATAAACACTCTGCACTGAAACAGGTCAATGCCACCCTCACGATAAGGGTGTCACGTGAGACAGACCAGCACAGAGGGCAGCCACTGTCCACCAGCCCATGCTGTGAGCGACTAGAGAAAGGTGGCTGTGAGTTAGGCCCATGAGATGTACTCGCAAAATAGGCTGCTGATAAGCTGACGCAGAAAGCATATCCGCTATCAGACCAGCCCGACACTACCCGCACTACCCCTTCCATTGCAGCTGTGGGTTTTCGTCAACGGCTCGATCAAAGGCGACGAGCATCAATGTCTCAGTGCTACCGAAGTTTCCGGCACATGGCTAAGCCAACTGAAGGAGTGTTCCGACACTGAACGAGAGAAGTGGACATACGATGACTATGTATTGACTCCCCTTCCCACAGCCACCCACACCTTACCCAAGCCGTTTCAGGCACTCACCCTCCGCCATCGACAGTCGGGTTTATGTCTAGACAAGCCACTCGTACAAGGGGCCAAGGACGAAGTGCACATGCCCATGCTCAACCGATGTACAGGCCATAAGGACCAGCAATGGGTGTTCGTGCCCGTCGAGTGGAGACCCTGAAAATGCCGTGCAATAGACCCACAGATCTGATCCCTTTCGCCTGTATTGTGTGATCTGTATAAAGTCACTCCCATAAATCAGATGGGCCAGCCATGTGAAACACAGCATAGTAGAGCAGAAGCTAATTTTACAAAAGTTCGAAGGCGACCATGTCCACGCACACTTGCGAGACTATGTCGCGGCGTGGAGTCTTGCAGGAGTTGGAATCATGATCGAATGCAGACCACCCCGATCCGACCGCCACCTGCACTTCGACACAGTCTTCACTTTGACTTGACATAGCGTCTCATCGCTTTATCCCACTTGTTTATCCTAGACCTCCAGAACTGGTCGACTGGCTGCCGAAACACAGATGCAGAGCAGCACGTTTGCATGGTCCTACAAACTTGCTCAAGACTCGGGATATGGGATGGTACACTTCGACTGGTCCGCACAACCTGGCCGCTATTCATACAACTCCGGGCACTCGACCACACGGGACTTCACTTACGCTATGCCTGAAGGCCGTATTCATGAGGTTCACTATGTCTAGTCACACCACACCAACCTCATCGTAGTGTAATTGCCGCGAGGGTTCATGAATACTACGTCAGACGTACCTTTGTCATCCCTGACGAGGAGGACCAATGCTACCAAATAAGCCATGTCTGCGCACTGTATACGTAGTCGCTTCCTTCCTTTGCGCATAAAAATTATTTAACACAGGGTCTTACATTAGTACTGGTTCGACAGTTCCACACAGGTTCGACTCCTGCTCAGGTTTCAAGTTTTTTATTGTCTTGAAACCCCCAGCAGAGAACAGCTCATAGCAACCACAGTCAGCTCAGCTGCCCAAACTGAACAATACAGGACGAGCTTCTTCGATCAAGTCCAGCTGAGGATACAAAGATCGCCCCAATCCCTCCAGGACCAGAACGGCTAATACGACACAGCTGAAGTTGGGGTCTAGATTGACTCGGTGTCGGCTAACTGTGGATAGAAGATCGGAGAGTAGGCTGGACACATCCGTCTGAAACAGACGCACACTAAAACACTGCAGTCAGCAAGTACCAAGGTATTACCGTTGCCAAGGATACTGTAGCAGAGCGTGCTTTGGCCACCAAATTCCCCACGTCCTTCTTGAATGCCGCCTCGTCTGAGCAATGTTGTTGTGGTGCATGACGCAGAAGTAACTCGCCCGCTTTGGCGCCCTGCAAAAAGATCTGTTCTGCCGTCCAATCCGCATTGAGACCAGCCCACTCAGAGATCTCACTCCGCGGAACTTTTATCATAAGCAAGCCAAACCAACATGACGCAAAACCGAAACAGTTTTCATTGATTTTCGGCTCCTATGACATCCCACCATCTGGAGACCCGTGATAGCCTGTTAGAGCCTGCTACGAGTATAAATCTGTTCCCTGCGGCCACTGTACATCCTAGCTCTTGAACAGGATGGTCGAGTTTTTTCCTCTGCCTTAAAACCAACACAACAATTGTCTTCTTTCTCTCGCGCTTCCACCCGCTCCGCTAGCACCTGTCGCGACCGTCGAGGGGACCTTGTAGTTCAGGCGAGTGAGGACCATCCGCTCTCCCCCCCACCCTAAGCCCGCTTACATCTCCTTCCACCACAGCTCTGAACACAGCTCTCAAATTGGCCAAATCGCCCTGGCTCAATCGAATCGAGATACCAGCATCCAAGAACACTAATCTCGTCTTTTTCTCTGCCACATAATCGTCCGAGTACTTCATACCACCCCGACCTCCGTTCACTAGATTCCAGACCAGACTGTCGAGTCGTTTCTTGATTCCAGTTCTCGGCCGTTCGTGCACGTGCTCCTGCACCAGGATATTGCCAGGATGAAGATCGCCGTGCACGAAATTATTCACAAATACCATCTTCAGCAAAGCGCTCATGCCCATCTTCGCCAGACCGAGTTTGAACTGCGTGTCATTGCTGGACAAGTAATTGGAGATGTGCTCGCCTTCCTGAAACACAGGCAAGGTCATCGAGACAACTCATGAGAACTCGACCACACTCACCTCGAACGTCTCGATCAGGATATTCTCATTTTGGAATAAGGGTTTGGGGAAATGCACTGTATCGTCGTCATCGAACTGCTGCGAAAATATGCGCACGGCGTCACCTTCGTATCGCATGTCAATCTGAAAACCAAGAATATTTGTCTGTATTTCTGACTCGGATAAGATTCAGCAACATTCAGGACTCGATACTAAACGCACAGGCCACAGGCATGATGACGAGCAGGACCTCAGCAAAAGCACCAGCCATGGCTATACATAAAGCCATGGCTATGATAAATCACATATAGTATAGCCATGGCACCAGCCCAGCGCACATCTGTAATGTCCAGGGAGTGTGTAGAGGCTCGACTGGCAATCGATACTTTGCACGGAGCCGGCAGCTGGGAGCGTCACCCGTCAGGGTGACGTTTCAGCCATGTACTAGGTCGGAGGACTTACTTGGCTGCCCTGGGTTTTTGGCGTGGTGCAAAAGCTCCACCGGTCACTCCCTCCAGTAATACGGACCCAGTCGTATTACAAGTGCACAGTTCGCAGTCTATCCTAGGTACCCAGCTTTTGGAGGACAGGTCATCCATCCAGTGAGTGCCGAGACACTTCCAACATGCCCCCCCCCCCCATCCTACCTGACGTATCAAGGCTGTACGAAACTCTTGCAGGCATCGTTTCGGATCGAGGTACCGCGTTTCGGGTACGACCACCTGAATTACACTGGCCAATACGGAGAGAAGAGCCAAGTCGTCCGCGATCTGTTCCCTGACGCCCGGATGAGTTATCTGAAATACAATATTACCCAATAACCCAACCACGACTCGCCAAACAGCTCACTTTTATTGCCACATCGATCCACGGTCGATCCATACTTTCGAACTTTGCCCTCACTTCCACGGGTGCTCGTTGTACATTGATGTAGTTCAGCCTCGCTTTGTGCACCTAAATGGCAACGAGTATCAGCACAGCGTGGCAACCGACCTAGTGCACCGAGGTGAAGCGGGCCAAGTCGGAAAGGTTGATTGGGAAAGGTACAATAGTTCCAAAAGTCATCCCCCCCTCACTAACGACAGACCCAATCATCACCACTTTAATATCGATCAATCCCCTGACCCCAGGGGTGGATCCAATCCGATTAAATCGGCGATTCGAATTCGATGCACTTCATACGCCTGAAAGTCATTTTTATGGTGTACGGTTGTAATAGGTGTGTTTGACATTGCCTTAGCTGGCCGCTCGGTAAGCACCTCCAGGCGGGTTGATGTATCTGACTCCGACGGCTTGGAGACCCTTCACCCCGAGGTATTGCCCCTGCCCTGATTTCGGCTATTGTAACGCGTTCCTGGCGGTCGATACTCTCCCCTGGGAGATGCCAACCACTCCAGCTGATGTTTCAGCGGCAGGTACAGTCGAGAGACTTGCATTCCTCGAGCCGGAGTTTTTTGTCGGTTTCTCACATCCAGCGCGCCTGGGTGCGCTGGTTACAGTAGCTCGTCAATTACACCGTAATGGGATCATACTTTTCCTAAATCTGTATGAATTCCCACTTTACGTGCTGGTCGATTCTCCTCTACTCCTGTAGGACAGAGAGCATCAGCAAGCAACTGGAACAGTTTGGAGAACGCGGCGCCACTTATGGCATCTCTACTGCAAATTTGTTTCTTATAAAGAGATCCAAGCTGAAGATGGGACCACTGATGCCCGATCCCACCCACTCACCGTACCTGGGCCACACACCCCGAACCACACGGCTGTTCATCAAATTCTGTAAAATAACTCCTCCAATTCTCTCCCAACGCTTCCTTCAACACGCGCTCGGTCCTCGTCCGCGAATGCGGCTTCGCTGAGGTGTGCAATTGGGAAAAAAGATCGCAGAACTCCTTCGAAAATAAATCCCTTCTCGTACTGGCCCATTGAGCGAACTTGATTATGGCCGGTCCACTCCGTTCCACCAAATACAAGGCCCACACTCGCCATCGACGCAGCCTGTCCTCACGCCGACGACAAAACGGGTAGACGAGCAGAAGAGGTGTGTAGACGAGCACCAGCTGACACAGTCGAATACATATCCTCACCAGCCGACCAATCCTCCACACCAAGCCCACAAGCACATTGCCTCGCTCGCTCCTCCTCTTCTCCAGCGTGTCGTGATAATACAACAACTTCGAGCCCACCAACTCGGAAATATCCTGCTTCCTCCCTTTCTGGCACTCCACGAAATATCGATTCCTAATCGACTGACCCAACGGAAACACAAATCCCAGATAGCACGTCGGTCGGCCAACCATCGATACCGACCGCCCTCCCCAACAATGCAACACCAGACCCACGCAACGAGCTCGAAGCAACATGGCTGACCAATCCTAAAATCAGAAACTGCACAGAATCCCATCCCAGTCACACAAGACACTTCGGCAATCCACCCTCGACCACAAACACAATCGATATACAAAGGTGATTTATTAGTTACAAAATCCAGTGCTTAAAAACCATAATGAACAAGAGTCAACACAATTCCATACATGCCAACAGCCCATCCCCTTCATCACTCTCAATTACCCAATCTCAAGGCTTGTTCGATTTCGGCCCGTTTCTGTTGTACCTGCAAAAAACAGTCCTTTCATTTCACATTTCAGCGCGAAAGTCAAATTTTCGAAGGGAATTTTTAAAAAATAAACCTATTGGCAATAACATGCAGTTAATGGATAATGCGGCCATGCGTCAAAACAAACAGTTTAAACAACTCTGATCGTGAGACCAGCATCGACCGATCCGGCTGAACCGATCAGAGTGGTGGATCCGATCCAGCTGCTGGATCAGCCGGATCGGCAACTTTAAGTTTTTGTAGTGTATCTGTTGGAAAATGATAAGGTGAGGCCCATTATGATGAGAAAATCCCGTTTTTTCTCTCAAATCAGCATTTAATCCCACTTTTAGGCGCTGGTTAATTATTTTGTGTCCTTCAGAGTGGTCTGACAGAAGGTGACAGTGAGGTAGCAGAGCAGGGCGGTGAGGACTCAGCGCTAAATACGTCATCCCCATCAATCTTTAACTTTTTGAAGCGGATCGGATCAGGACGATCCTGACCCTAGATCGGATCGGTCGTGTTGGTTTTTGAAAGCCCCAGGTCACCTCTCATTCCACGTATATATGTTATTAGGCCAGCGGATCTAATTGATGACAGACCTTGTCAGCAATGGTGGCCCTCATCCCGTTACTCACTACCCCACACAACACTGACCTTATTATAGAAATATCGACTGACGGCCTCGTCCATCCACAACTGGTTGAAGAAATCAGCTCGGCGTTCCACTTCCGGTTGACCAGGACTTTCGGTCATTGTTTTCAAATCCCGGCACTGCGACAACAACCACTTATCGATGAAAGTTTGGGGGTCTTGGGCGAACGCCAAATAGAATTCCCGCTGAGTTTTTAATTGTTGAATTTGATCCACTGTCTCGTAGATCTGAAACAAACATCAACAGCAAAATCAAAACAGTGCGTCTCTGATGAAACACTAGTCCACAACAGATGTTGGGAAACCTATAGGCCCATTAGGCCCAGCCAGCAAACCTTAATCGTCACAGGGCGAGCCCACAAAGCAAGTAGAACACATGAAAACTGCATCTTTGACCATCCAAACCGAACCGGACCCGTACCGCCCTCAACGATCTTCCAGTAGGTCCTTCCCTGCTCGTGGTCTCAGCGCCCACAGTTCTTACCTTCGCATCCAAATTCATCACCTCGTGCTGGTTCTGCTGCGATAATATGAATTGCGAAATTTGCGGCTTCAGTGGATCATCCTTGAAAAAACTTTTTTTGTAAAACGCACTCAAAAACATCAGAACCCTAACTCTTACCAATTCCACATCAATGTCATACATCGCAGTCTTTTTCGGTTCCGGTCCCTCGCACCTGAAATCAACAATGTTTATCCCACAGACCTCGATAACGGATTAATTTACGTGATCGTGTGGTAAATAGCGATTGGGTCTGGCGGCAGTAACAAGGCGTTCAGTTTTTGCGGAATTTCCATAAAACGAACTCTTTGGCAACCAAAAATCTGGAAAAATTTAACCTTGACACATAGTAAACTTCACAAGCATAGCATACCTTTTCCAAATACAGATCGCAATTGATATGATCCCGTTCGTGAGGATCTTGTAATTTATGAGTTTTAATATATTGCCACAAAGCTTCGACGATTTTCGGTTTCGTATCTTGATGAATTCCCAAAAGACGTGCCAATGGTGGCTGAAGTTTGAACTTCATTGGCTACAGAGAAAAATCGATTCGAAAAAGTAAAAATTCGGGACAAAATCCTGACAAACCTGATAATCCAATAAGAGTAGGATTTTGCAACTAACATTGCGATCGCCAGGACGTTTCACTTGGAATCCGTCAGTTTCGTTCGTCTGAGGCGTACGATGCCACTGAAAATAATCGGATTGGTATAAAATATAGGCGAATCAAACCTGAACACAACCCACCTCGACCAAGTGGTTATCCGGTCCATAAATATCCTTATCCAATTCGATAACCAAACTTTTAAAAAATGAAGAAAATTTTCTTTTCGGTTGCTTATTACTGGCGTCGAATTTCGTTTGAGCGGGTGCTCCAGGACTGGGAATTTCATCAGCTAGACGACCCTCGACTCGTAATTCCCACTGCGCTATACTCCCTTCTTCTCCTTCGTTCTAAAAAAATCAAAATTTAAGAGAGTGCGAACACAATCCGTAAACTTACTTCTACCTCTTTTCCAGGATAAAACGTATGCGAAACAAAAATACGCAATTTTCGTTTCATCTGTAAAAAAAAAAATTCCAATTCACCCAAGGCTAACGGAGAGCTTACCTTCATTGGACGTTTCAGCGCTTCTTGAATGTCCAAACGTTTTCGGGTAATTGTGGCATCCAACTTCCGTTCGAATGCCAGTAAGTCCATGTACGCTTGAGATTCTGGGACCAATTCCCTGACCTAAAAAGCACTGGTGACTATGGCTGAACTCTGCAGTTTTCAGAGGCAGGATTTTCGAAACGAAGACAGGACCATGTCAGCAGAGAACCCAGTTCCTGTATTGCCAGCCGCATCCATCCGACGAGCTTGCTTACCTGCGCAGGTATGACCTTGTCCCCTAATTTTCGTTTCTTCTTCGGTCCCCCGCCAATATTCTGCTGGAGCTGTTGTGGATTGGCCTGCTGGGGTGCTTGTTGTTGTCTCATATGCGCCCCGCTGATGGCCATGGCGCCCATCATTCCGGGCGCTGCACGTTTCATGACACCAGGCATCATGGGCGGACGAGTCAATGCTGCCACGGCTGCTGGTGCAGGCGGGGCGTTGATGGGCGCTTGACCAGCCTGAGGCATTCCGACGACGCCAGGCATGGGTCCCTGTGACACTGGCATACTCGATATCGCAGCTGTCGGAGCGTAATACTGAACGCCTGGCATACGATTCGGGCCCGGCTGTGGAGCACCCTTAAAAATACCATTTTAAAATGAAATATCCTCGACACAACTTCATTATTTCAAAACAAGTATATTTTTCGAGCATTGTTTTTGAATGCGCCGTGAGCGGAGACATGGAAAAAACCGAGCGATCGATCGTGCTCAAGTGCCCCTTCTATAATCACTCCTTAGTCTTAATAAATAAATTTTCTGGTTTGACTAAACAAAGGATATCATTTTCAAAATCGCATGTGAGGTAAAATTACTAATTAATCGAAAAAATTGTTTTGCGCCCTATCCTTATTTTCTTTTTATGCTACATAGACCAGACTACAAACCAGTTACCATATAAGGGCCAACGGGATTCGGTGGCGGCTGTTGAGCCATTATAGAAGTCTAAATACGTGAACCAATTCAATCACGATATAAAACAACTCCGTCAATGGAATCGATCAAATCGGAGAATCGAAGAAAGAAAAAGGATAAGTGTGGCTCAGATCAAGATAGACTCAGAAAACTTTGAAAAACAAATGAGTAAAAGACTTTTATGCATCACGTTCACTTGAAAAAAAAGAATGTTGCTATCTAAAAATCAATAAATGAACTAAAATTCGGACAAAACGGTTCATTGCTTCCCAAATCTTAATTTTACCCTATACTGTGACTGCACCGCATGCAAATTGAAATGGATTAAGCTTACTGTAACCGCGCATTACGAAGGCAAAATTGATTTTTCGATTTCGTTTTGCAGATTTGTCGAAAAAGTACGGCAATTGGTGAGAAGCTGATCAGCTTCTTTCCTGATCGTGTAGGCAGTGGCAGTTCGTCAATGCAGAAATATGAGAAGCTCGAGAAAATTGGCGAAGGTAAGAAAATTTTAATTTTCACTAAAGTTTTCGAATTAGTTAAAAATCGATTTTTCTTAATTTTAGGCACCTATGGAACGGTTTTCAAGGCTAAAAACAGGGAAACACAGGAAATTGTGGCTTTAAAGCGTGTACGACTGGACGATGACGATGAGGTAAGCCCATCCTACGTGTCGTAGTTCTTAGCTGGTGGGTACTTTGCTCGTTTGGGTCTTCTGAAAATGAATTTTCTCCAAATATGTTTGAGCTTCGGGCGGCATACATTTCCACATAATGCGGATTGCCTTTCCTCGTTTTTTTGCTGCCTCAAATGGACTGGGTGATCTTTCCTGATGGCCAGTTTCATAATCCTGTCAAGTTTAGAACAGTGCAGCCTCAAAATTTTTAAGATTACACATCTTTTTGCCCCTCTCATCATCTTAAGAATAAATATCCTTTCACTGATTTGTGCCAAATGAAGAGTCAATAAAGCGATCTAATGGACCAGGCCCTAATGGCAACTTGCCCCTAATTCCTATAATTTTCGCTGCAGCAATGCACTCATGCCTCTTTCATTTTCAGGGCGTTCCAAGTTCGGCCCTTCGCGAAATCTGTCTCTTGAAAGAACTAAAGCACAAGAATATCGTGCGGTTATACGATGTGGTACACAGCGATCGCAAGTTGACGTTGGTGTTTGAGTATTGCGACCAAGATCTGAAAAAATATTTTGATTCCTTGAACGGCGAAATCGATTCGGCTGTTGTGAAAGTGAGTTAAATTTTGGGGGATTCTTTGGTTTTACTTCTAGACTTATAAGAGGGTTCAGGAATCCTGAAAGCCCTCGCCCACTCTTTGTACTGATTGGGAGACCCCACTGCGCCATCCCAGGGCCAAACTCATTGGCTCACATATTTCCCTTTTTCAGTCGCTTATGTATCAGCTGCTACGCGGATTGGCATTTTGTCATTCTCAGCACATTTTACACCGTGATCTCAAACCACAAAATTTGCTGCTCAATAAGAACATGGAACTGAAATTGGCCGATTTCGGTTTAGCGCGCGCTTTCGGCATTCCTGTTCGGTGTTACTCGGCCGAGGTGAGCATGGTGGTCCCGTTCGTGGGGGGGCTCGAGACTCATGTTTGTGCGCACAGCCTCGGTTTGATACCATCTTCTACTTTTAGGTGGTCACGCTGTGGTACCGTCCACCCGACGTATTGTTTGGTGCTAAGTTGTACAACACCTCGATCGACATGTGGTCAGCCGGGTGCATTTTCGCAGGTACGTGCCGTGCACAGCCTGTTCTGGGTCAAGGGTGGTCCTGAAGGCGGGCTGACTTCATGGGGCGTGTCTGTACTGTACACTCACGACCAGACAGGGGCCCCGCATCCTTATGCTACCGGCTTTTCAGAAATCGCGAACGCTGGTCGTCCCTTATTCCCCGGCAGCGATGTCGACGATCAATTGAAACGCATATTCAAACTACTGGGAACTCCCACCGAGGAGACGTGGCCAGGCATAACATCGCTACCCGATTACAAGGTACGTCCCTCGCCTCGCACCTTCCACACATCACCTTTCTCTCCTTCAGCCGATGCCGCTCTACCATCCGAGTGTGACCCTGGCCCAAGTGGCGCCCAATCTTGGCAGTAAGGGCCGCGATCTGCTACAAGTAAGACCTCCCCTCTGGCTGAACACGCTCTGACTCAGGTTCGTTTCAGCGCCTACTGATCTGCAACCCAGTACATCGAATCACGGCGGAGGTGGCCCTGCAGCACCAGTTGTTTGCCGATATGATAAACGGTCGGTGCAACTCGCACGCTGAGTGAGACTGGTTGATGTGACGTGTTCTGAATGGTGATGTAGTGAGGCATCGAGTTTGGCAACATTCTATTCCACACGTAACAAAATTAGAAATCAGAACAAGAAAAGGCAGGGCCATGGTTTCCAAATCGCCAACGGTCAATCTCGTCAGCTAATCCATTTCTATTTCTAGTAACGGTTAATAGAAACAGAAAAAACAACTAAATACGAAAATTCCTAAATAACCATCGGTCAATGTTGTAGAATTATAAAAAAAACGGCACCTAAATCTCACATTTTCTCAAAACAAGTCAACCATCTACTCCGCTTGCCGTCTATATCTAGTCGTTCTCGCTTAGATGTATTTCTTGATTTCATCGTAAATGGCCAATACCAACGCGCCGCCAGTACCACGGAACACGTTACTTAGAGCTCCTTTAAAGAAAGCGCGCGGGCCTTCGTTCTTCAAAATCTTCTTGAAGCAATCCCAGGTGTTCTTGTAGAGGATGTCCTTACGGCCAGATTGCATCATCATACGACGACGAACAGTATCCCAAGGATACGACGTGACACCGCTACCGACTGTGACCACCTGAATAAAGCATTTATCTTAGATAAGTGCATAGCCGAGGCTACCACCGCAATCGTGACCCACCTGCGCAATACCCCAGGCGACGAAGAAGTTGACTTTCTTCGGGTCCTTCGCTACCATAGCTTTCACCGTATCGAAAAAGCCGAAATAGGATGCACGATAAATGATGATACCTTGAACCGAGACGAAGAAACCACTGAAAAGATAAGGTAATCGTCACCTATCACATCTAGAATGGAAATGTGTCTAGCCCTTACCGATACAAGCCGATGGGACCATCGTGCTTGAAGATCTTGACGATACAATCGCTCAAGCCTTTGAATTCACGACTTCCGGCATCTTTACCGACATCAGCGGCCAAGCGTGTTCGAGCGAAGTCAAGGGGATATACGAAGCATAAACTGGTAGCACCGGCAGCACCACCGGACGCCAAGTTTCCTTAAAAAAAGGGTTCATCAAAAAATTGAGACATTCGAAATGTAGGTTGTACCTAAGAAGAATTTCCAGAATTGCGTCTTCTTATCCACTCCTTCGATGAAAAGACGTTTGTATGTGTCCTTGAAGGCAAAGTTCAACGCCTGTGTCGGGAAATACCGAATGACGTTGGCCAAGTTACCACGCCACAACGACCAGAAACCTTGCTCTTTTGCTACACGTGAAAAGCAATCGACGATGCCTTTGTATTTCTTGTCAGCCGTGATCGTTTTCTGAGCATCTTGGACCTGAAAAATACTTTTTCTGCGCACGTGCGCAAGAATATGGTTCGAAGTTCATTGCCGAATCAGGCCTATTTTCTAAAAGCCCTGAGTAAAATATCCTGAAGCGGCTACAGTAAGAATATAATCAGCTGCAAATCTACGATATGACTTTTAGCCAAGGATACACGTTATTCACTTTCCAAGTTTTTTATGTTGAAACAGCGCCAAAAGCTTCTGACTGGTTCATGTTGATAAGTTTTAAAGGAATGTGCAAAATAGAAAATTAGAAACGATTTATCTTACCTGCAGAAGAAGCTTGACGCGTTCGATGGGGGCGACTGCCGTTTTCGAAATGGCTGCAGCCGTACCGCCTGTGAGCAAATCTTTCGAGAATTTGACTGGATCAAAACCAGACTTCTTCGGTTTTTCGGCCATTATTTCGTTATTCGGTTTGAAGTTCTCAATCGAAAGAAACTGTTAATCGATCGGAAATTTGTTCGCCGAACGACTTTGCGGTACGAAGGTCGCGTGATATTATTAGCTGGGAGCAGCCGACGAGAACGACAAGCGGAGACGGCCGTTACGTGAAAGAACGTTCTTTCCTCGTTGTCGCTAGCTTTTGCTGCAATACGGCGAACAAGCTCTTTCGTGCAGCCAGGAATGCAGAACCAACTGTCTCCCGGCCTACCTATAACAAAATAAACGCACTGAATCTTGGCGCGAACTAGTACACTGCCTGCGCGAGTGTGCGCTGATTGAGGGGCAAGTTCGAATTTGAATCTGTGATCGCTCGGTCGGTGACGACTGGTTTGTTCGTGCTATGATCGATTATTGATCATTGAGTTATGCATAATTATTCGACATAAATAATTTTGCTTTGCTGTCTTTTTATCTGAAATTTAGACTAATCGAGCAATTGAATGCGAAATGGCGGATTTGAGCGATCGGGAACGAATTATGCGAAAAATCGAAAGTGTTCTCACGAGTTTCCAACTCCTGCTGAAAACTGGTCTTCGGCCGACTTTTTTTCTGTCTGAACCAGAGTAAGCGTAAGAAAAGAACTACCGTGGTTTTGCATAGGCGTACCGTGTATTTGCTACTCATTTCAGTGAACCCGATCCCGAGATTTTGGAATTGGGTGATCGAAATTCTCATCGGTTCTTATTCGTAGCTCAAGTTTTGCTGAATATTTACGTTTCATTGAAAACGAACACGTACAGAACGAAAAGGTATGAATGACTGCACTGCTGAAGTAATGTCCCTATTTCGACTATTTTTCAGAGACTTGTACTACGAAAGCAAACAACTTTTCGGCAATCAAAGAGCTCTGGACGATACAGTAAATTTTGTGACTCATCTGCTGCAAGAATCTCGATTTAATTTGCATATTGTAAGTCTCCTTTTTGCATTCCATTTCTACGCGTTTCATATTTTAGCTAGCGACAAGCAAAGGTCTAGTGATCGGCGACTTATCTTATAAAATTCCGTCAAGTGAGGACGATAACGATCCTAGTGGAGAGATCGATTGTCGCAACGCTCCAGTACAAATTCCGGTTTTGCCGATGAAAGTGACTGATATTCGTTCTAATGCTTCCTTTATTTTGATCGCCGAAAAGGACGCTACGTTTCAATGTTTCGTGGACGAAAATTCACATACCAAATTAGGACCATGCATTTTGTTGACGGTAAGTCAGAGTCCTTTTCACTTTTTGAGTATAGTCATTCGTTATGCCAATCGTTTTCTACTTTTTTTACTTCCAGGCTAAAGGATATCCTGATTACGCAACGCGGGTCTTTTTGTATCGATTGCACAGCGAATTGCAGTTACCAGTCTACGCATTGATGGATGGCGATCCATACGGTGAGTCCGTTCTCATTAATTTCTTCAACTGGTTTGCGGAATTACCTCCCTTCAGGTATCGACATATACTTGATCTACAAGTACGGATCGGTGGTGCCTCAGCTCTACGACGTGTTCGATATCGCCATACCGTCACTCGTTTGGCTCGGGGTGTACCCAACTGAAGCGAGCAAGTAAGTGCCAGAGGGGGTTGGAGTGCCTGTTAGCTTCGCATCTGTCATTCCCGTTTCAGACTTCCCTTGGATAAATCCTCCAAACTGCAGTTGACTGATCGCGAACGAGACAAAGCCTCGCAACTTATTCATCGTACAAGCTCATTGGATGAATCATTCGTCACTAAACAATTGAATCATATTATCGAAGTGGATTACAAAATCGAAATCGAAGCAGTAGCCGCCTTGGGGCCTTGCTTTCTGACCGAACGTTACCTCAAACCGAAGTTAGCTGCTATGGCCGCTGAAGAATGAAAGCAATTTGTCATTTTTTCGTTATTATCTTGCTTTTTTGTTGTTTTTCTCATTCGGACTCTTTTAATTCCAACTTATTCACAGGTTAGTTCATAGAAAGAATACGATCTAGCGCAAAAAAACAATCGAGACAAGTACATCTAGTCTCCTTACACAAAGAGCAAGAAATTTACAAAAAAGCTACGACAAACTCGTTTTGTTTTAAGCCAAATAATTATATTCGTCTGGATTTTCAGTGCGCTGCAAGTATTGTTTCTCGATGAGCTGTTCAATGATTTTTTTAATGAAAGGAATTTCCGGATTGAAACGCGGTCGGGATTGACTTATCACCTGCACCAGCAAACCTTTGAAAAACTCTGCCCCAATCACCAAATTTAAATTCTTACTTCTTGTATCAGCTGATTGTGTTTCAGAACTTTGCGGGCTTTCATGATACGAACGATAGTACATTCGAGAAAGTACTTGCGATCGTGCTGAACGGTCGTGTTCACTTGCTCGACTTCCTAAAACTCAAAAAATGTCCATCCGCCACTTTCCCCAACAAACTCCTCTCTCACCTTCTCAGCGTGCCTTTGCACATTAGGAGCCACAATCTTGAATTTGGTACGCTTGCTTTGAAAATTCAAATTCAATTGCACTTCCGTCTTGTCGTTCATATCATCCACCTGAAACAAAAAGCACCGATTTTCGCTTTGATTGATCAAAACTATTTTTTTATTCGTCTTTCGTTAAACCGAAAATTCCCTTTGTTATTCCTCGCCTATTTTTGATTTCCCTAAAACCCACCTCACCTTTTCGCACTTCAACAATTCGCAATCGACCAACGATTTCAGATTCTTCTGAAGAATATCGCCACTCAATTGAGTCACCGTTTTCAAATCTTCAGCCGTACATTTCTCCACCGTGTTGAAATGCAGAAGGACGGCCATCTGATGCACAGTCATTACAATTTGATATTGCTTCGAAAAATTGGCTTTCACCTCGGCTAAAATAATAATTCATCCCCATCGCCACGAGTTAACAACTTCCAACACATACCTTGCGACAGCTGATACAGCCAGGTCAATTTACGCCCAGTATAATTCTTACTGTAGAAATCTTCAAACTGAAAAAGACCTTTCTAACCTCCGCTGTCGAAATCCAGAACCAAAAAACAACTCACCAATTTGACCGATTTCGACAATTCGACTGGAACCGTGAAATTGGTGACATTGGTTTGAGTCAACGGCCAAGCGCCAGCCTACAAACAAGCACATTAGTAGACCCTTCTGCGAACCCCCAGCAAAACATGACTTTTCATCCTTGGCACCCTGAACCTCATTTTCTCCCCTCGCCTCCCATCTCACTTGCAACACTTGAATTTGAAAACTAATATCCAATTGATTCTGTTGATCCGGCGCCGACTTAGCAAACTGCACGAACCGATTGGTCAATTCCGAACTCATTCCGATATCAGTGAACATGCGTTGCAGCTTACTCGTGAACTCGTACCCGCAAGCTTGCTAAAATAGAATTCCCATTTTTAAACAACCAAGCAATTGTTCGCGGTTAGTTTGCACTCGCCACCTTATCATGCTACACCCACCTCTGTGATATTAGTGTGTGGCAGATAACATAGATGACCAACTAGGTCGGAGAGCTAACACAGCGGTCGCTCGGATAATCCAGACCTTTCCAGCCTATTGCACCACTGTCACGCACAAACTCTCAAAATTTCCTACCTTTAATTTCGTGATCATAGCTTCTTCGGCGTCCATCGATACCGAATAGCCGTGAATCAAACGCTGCGCCAACATGCGTTGATAAAACTGAAAATATTAAAACACGCGTAAGCACCCACCACCAAGTCCAATGAGAGGGACAGACTATGACAGGGAGCCTACTTGCACTGCCTACACCATATCCCTATTTGTAGCCCCTCTCATAGATCTGCTACGCTGACTGAGAACTGCGGGGTCACAGAATGCCCACAAGCACTTTACAGGCGAAACTGTCGAGGCACCCTTTCCGACGTGCGGGGCTGACCCTCTTGCCTACGCCAATAAGCAGCCCTTTAATAGTCTTCGCAATGATATATCGTGAGTGTGTGTGTGTGGCACAAACACACAACTGATATTGAAACTGAGCACAGGCCGCCAGTGATAGCACTACCTGCTGATCAGTCACCCCTAACTGATACATCGTGCCAGCTATGACTTACAGGACGATATGTGGCAGCAACTGACTCAAAACAAACCCCAGTCACTAATCAACCAAATGAGGAAAGTGCTACACCGAGCCTTAGGCATCGTGCAATTCTCAGCTCGTCTGCCAATGGTCAGATGGTTCATCGACTGCAATTGCTGCGCGCTCACTTGCTGATCGACCCGATTCGAGTTTCAGCTGGAGTATCCTGACGCGCCGTAGTTCGTCAAGGCTGAGTAATCAGATTATAGTCAGTTCCCATGCTGCACTGACGAGGAGTATTATGCCCCTAGCCTACTTCCATGAATCCATGGCTACAATGCTTATTCGGACTACAGCTAGTCAGAATAAGACCAAAGTCTGATAGGAAGACGAGCATTCCAACCAAGGATCCGTGACATGGCAGAGAAAACATACCTTCTGGAAAATATCCTTATCTTCGATATATCGAAATATAACGATGGCGTAAGTCAACTAAAACCAAATTTCAATTGACTAAACCAACATTCCAATCCGACAATGCACACGCTTACCTTGTCATCGATCTCCGACTCGGACAAACCTTTGGCCGACTTACGTAACAAATGATCCGTGTATTTGGCCAACTAAAAAGATCACACATATTATTTCACACTTTACACACCGTCCAACAAGGAAACGTCACGAGATTGCAATCTGCTGGACTTCGTATTCCTTGGTACCATTCGTGGGTGTGCGACAATGAGCTGGCTTTCCAAGAACGCGCTAGTGCAGAGTGAAGCCAAGCACACCATCGTCGATTTTGCAACCAGCAGTCCTGGCGGTTGGGAGTAATCGATACGCTCCCCTGGCAGGGACGTCAACCTCTCCGGTTGATGTTTCTAGGGCAGATGTAGTTCGAGACTTGCCCATCTCCAGTCGGAGTTTTTTGTCCAGAGACTTCGATCTCCCGCCGCCCGGGTGCGCTGGTTACAATTTTTATGACCGTGAGGTACTATTTTTTACCCATCCTGGTTGGTCCAGGGGAGGGCCGATTTTTGGCCCTTTAACCGCGGGCTAGGGGCTTGTTAGTTGACCCTATCTAACCATCGACTAGGGTCAATACGGGATAGCTGGGGAAAGGATGCGTGTCAGTCGCAACCCCGCGATTACCATCATCGGGCAACCATACCCAGCCCGTGCCCCGTGAGGGGACCCGGATTCGAGAGCGTAACACCCCATAAGGCCTCCCCTCGTTTATCGATCCCGAGGGATGAAAGGTGAGTCACGCACCACCAGGCGTGCAAGGCGCAGAGAGGACTTTACCAACTCTTAGACGACCAGGGCTGAACCCAGGGCCGACAAGTTAACAGCTCTGCCAAGCAAACTGACAGACGCCTTTCACCGCTACACCACTGAGGCGGCCAGTGAGGCACTTTCGGTCAGCACAGATCATCTGATTGGTGAGCCGCTTTCTTTAAAAGTTTGTTAGTGCCATGACAAATGCCTGAAACCTTGAAACTGACCACCGAGCTGTCATTCGATATCTGATGCAAAAGAAGGAATCTGACAATGCGTGGTGGCACGCTTCCCGTGAACAGCCATGGGTTGGCGATGGATCTCAGTGTCAGCTTTGTTCCTTCGCATCAGATTTCGAATTGCAGCTCGTTGCTATTTCCAAATTTCAAGGCATTCTTCATGACAAACAAACTTGAGGAAAGCCTCTGACCAGTCCCGCGGGCTGGACGCAACAAAACCACCATGGCACCATAAAAATGGACGCTCTACCAACCAGTGTGATTGGTTTCATACTAAGCCCGCTCACTATCAAAAAGCCAACTCATTGTCGGACACCCTACGCACAATAGTCTTGATAGTCTTGGCGGCTGATCAGGCATGGCGAGCGATCGAAGTCACGACTTCGCATCTTACAGGCCCGCCGGTCATTTGACCCGTGCTATTGGATCGCCTCGGCTCATGACACGGCCGATCGCCATATTCTCAGAATGTGTTGTAAGGTGCCGAGCAGCATTTTGCGACCATCCCCGCGTTCCTTTGCCAAACCCCCTCGTGAACTACTCACCCATTCCGAAGCCTTCGGACACGACCTGCTGTCTTCTCGATAATTAATAGCTGCCAAACACGCCTAAAATATCCCTCTTCGTTAAAAAATCATACAAGACATCGAAGGCACGACTCACCTTATCCAAGGCTCCGATGAACTCCTGATCATTCTGGAATACAGTACGCACCATATCGCTGTACTTGTTATACACTTTTAACATATTCTCGACGAATTGTTGCGGCACCTGAAATCGAATTGGATAAATTTTAACGCAAATACACGCAAAAAAACCAACTAACGTTTTCTCCTTTCAAATTCTGAACATTCTCATTTCCAATACGCTTGACATAGTTCTCGAATTCTTTCACCAAAACTGTCAGGCCCGATTGCAACGGTTTGACCAGCATGTACATATTTTCCAAGTCTAAAATCATCAAAAATTTACCAAAAAAAGATCAAACAATAAAAAACCTTACCAGTCTTCTGCTCCTGCTCGATCATGGTCCTAGCGTTGGCGTGCAAAATTTGTATATGTTCGGCCACCATGACTTCTTGACACATTTTCGTCACATTGTCATAGCTGCTGGCATGCAAGAATTTACGAGCGCGCAATTCTTCGTCACGAATCAGCGTCAAGACCTGAAAAAACATTGGAAGTAGTGCCTTCACAGACAATCAAAAAATCGTACCTTCTTCATATATTCCGAACACGAGCAACTATGCGACAATCGTTGAGCCTCGCCCTTAAAATGTATCGACGTATTTTCCAAAAATTTCGATTCAAACAATTTTTGATAAAGCTAAAAATCGATAATTTTCATCAGTTCCAAAAACCAAAAAAATTAGTCTTACTTCCAGCGACCCTTTCGGCCTGTGCTCTTCGACTTCGACGAACGATTGAATCACACCGAAAACAACCCCTTGCTGTACAGATTGACCTTCACGGTCGCTGAAAAGTCAGATTCCTTCAGAAAAGCAAATATAATTAGAAAATTCCCCTTACCGACTAATGGCATTCAATAACAACGAAAGCAGCTTCGACTCCAATGGCACTATCATCATGCGCTTCCAAATATCCAAGGCCAACTAAAAAAGATACGGAAACTATAAAAATCTGATTTACACACAGCGAATTAAAAATTTTTCACCTCGCCAACTTCCAAAACGCAAGTGCGCAATTGTTCCACCGAAATTCCACCGTACAACATATCGGCTTCAGTAAATTTTTGTTTCTTTATGAATTGGTTGTTTAGATATCTGAAAAAACCAACGTTGCCGCAAAACGACAGCTGAACATTGGAGGATATCACCCATATAAGTTATTCATGAATTTGGCTCCTTTGTAGAAAACGGACCAGCGTTGATAGTACGTCTCGAGTACCATGTCGTCCGTAGACTGCATTACTTCCTAAAGTGGAACTGTGATGAAATGACCAATTTCATGGATTCAAACAACCACTCACCGAGTTCAGATTACGAACGTGCTCTTCCAAGCATTTCCTCGTTTCTTCGTAAAGACGATTGCTGTGAGCTTCGGGGATGGCCACGCACAGAGCATAAATATCGCTGAAAAATAATTTATGTGTTATTTTTAAGCCCGCACAGCATTCTTATGTGGTCAGGACATCGACTTCCCGACTCAAAGGTAGCCTAGTCGTCTTTTCTTTTCTTCCAAAGAAGGCCTTTCTTCATGTTTTGTCCCAGGCATGTTTTCAAGCGTGGTTGTAAACTTGGCGCTTTCCTTCAGCGTAATATGTTTCATTTTCGGAAACCTATATTATTTCCTGGCTGTAATGCAGCCTATGCCTTAACTATACACGTTTTCAGTGCCAAATCGACGATCAGTTTTTCGAAACTAACTCGGTGGCTACATCCTCGCTAGATACACATACGAGGTCACTTCGGATCAAAATATATGCAGGGTAAGTAACATAAAATCAGAGTTCTCCAATGAAGAAACATATCTACTTACTGGAAATTGTCATCCCAAGTCGTTCGATCCAACCTTTGCAAGGTGACGATTTTTTCCACAGAAACACGCAAACGGCCCCAGACATCGTCGAAATTAGTTTGACGAGGTTTTAATGACATTTTTGGAAAACACAAAGCAGATAAATCGAAAAACGTGACAATGCCACGAAAAATGCCAACGGATATCAAAACTTTTCTTCACGAGAAATATAAAAATCTAAAAATTCAGAATCCAGCAGCGTACTGTAATCGCCTACACGTGCCTTCACAACGCAGCAGTTCCGTGTTGGTAAACAAAGAGTCAGATCGCGAGATAAATTAAGATTTTTGGGTTTTGGATGTCTATCAAAAATTTGCAGTATCTTTTGTTTTTAAATTAATATTATTAGCCAATACATATTATTTATCGATGTTCATTTTGCTTGAGCTAGGAAGACGACAACAATTTTGCTGAACCTAATTTTACCTTGTCTGCTCCAAACGCGAACAGGTGGGATTTTCTTTTCTCGGGTTCTTATCGTTAGTGTTCTAGGGCCGTGTTCGGTTCGTTCGATTCGATCATTCGTATTTTCCATTCTAATTGTACTTTTCTTTTTCGCCTGTCGAAGTTTGCTCTTTCGTAGATGAAACCTGTGCGAATCATAAAGGTAAACTGATTCGTTAGGAAAAGCCAAAACTCGCGCGACAATGTCAGGCCCACACCGACGACGAAAGGTGGACGAAGAACAATTGTACGAAGAAAGTATCAAACGAGCAAAGACGGCCACCGACGTACAAAGGCTCAGACTAGAGAAACTGCTGAAAAATCCGGTGAGTTGATTGGTATCAGAAGTTCAAGCCTGTCGACTCCTGCTTGATTTTTGCAATCACGACAGGTATTTACTGTAGATAAATTGTTTTGACCCTGAGCGAAGCCTGTTTTCCTGACCTGTCAACATTCAAATCTGAAAGTGAGACCCCATGGGCACAGAGGGCCCACACGATAATTTCCCTGCGCCTGCAGTTGGTACCGTCATGTGAGGGCAGCCTGGTTCGGACAACTGCCCCCTTCAGTATTGGCGGGCGGTTCGGCAGCCGTATTTCTTCCTCTTTTGTCTCTCCTCTGTGTGTCTCGACGGTACTATTCTCGCTTTATCCCTTCCGTCATGAGTCACACAAAGCCAGTCCAGTAGGGTTTTGATTTTCAACCAGCCTTTCCAACTTCGCTTAAAATTGAACCCCGGACGAGCCCATCCCTTTGCTATCAATGAACCCCAAAACACGCCCGCTTTGCTGATCTGACGTACTGCATGAGCTTAGCTTAAAGAATGCACAAATGCCATCAACTATGTTTGGCGCTGTAATAATCCTTATCCAGCTGAGTAGCTGCCAAAATACACACGCTGAGGTCGTGACGTAGAAAGTGAGTAGACAGCAGTAAAAATTGATGCTAGGTCTCTCAGGAACTGTTGGCTTTTGACCAGCGGATTTATTCTGGTCCTCTGTGGAACGGCCTCTGGAAAGCTGACCAGTGGCATTAAAATCATGAGTTTTGCTCCCCGTTCTAGCGAAGGCTGGATGCAGATTACCATTGCACTGGTATTAAGCAGAGTATTCCTCTACTTTTAGGATAAACCAGTGGTCATTCCGGATTCAAAAAAAGAATGGAAACCGCCGGAGCCGCCAGAATTTGTTCGAAACGTTGTGGGTAAGCTCAGTTTTCAATCATTTAAATGTTACAACTGGCCATTTTTTTGACGCCCATGGCTTTGTGAGAAATATTTTTTACCAGGTGTAATAATTGCGTTATTTCAGGATCAAGTGCCGGCGCTGGCAGCGGAGAATATCACATTTACAGAAATCTTAGAAAACGGGAGAAACTACGGGAAGAATTTATGAAAGAAACTGCGAAAAAGGTCAGTCTTGTGCTTTGGAAGAAGGCCCGGCGAGTACTGGCTGTGGGCGTCGTATGTGCCAGGTTACCTGCTGGACACCCAACCTACATTACGTGCTGGGTCTGCCTTTCCTATGCCTTGTGCTATCCAAGACGAAGGCGAGCTCTGGCTTCTATAGCAGATCCTTGAATTCCAATATTTTGTGGGCCTTATATTTACGTTTTCCATCTTAGGAAGCTCTGGATCGTGAATTCGAGGAGAGATTGCAAGAAAAGGCGAAAACGGCCGAGGAAAGAACTGCAAAGAAACGTGCCAAGAGGTAAGAAATCAAGTTTTTATATTTTTGTGCATTATTATCGCCTAGTTTTTCTTTCTAGGTTAAAAAAGAAGATGAAATCGAAACAAAAGACTAAGAAAGGCCAAGAGAAAAAGGAAAGTAGTGAAGAGAGCGAGGACGAGGAGGAAGAGAGCAAGGATGAAACACCTGACAATGCGGCGAAGGTCAGTGAACAAGCGTCTGATAATTCCATTTCTGCCACTGCTTGATTTTTTTGTTGTGTCTTCTGTATTCTCTTGTTTTTGAGTGACCGTGTGCATGCATGTATCGTATATGGCCGAGATCCGGAGCTGCAAGTTTTCCCGCCATTTACGAAATTTGAATTTTTTGGTGAAACATGTATTTCTCGATAAAAGTAGCGCTTGATTCATTCGTTCTCGTTTTAGAGGCAGGGGTGGGATGGAAAGATGCACAGGAACCTTGTTTAGAAAGCAATCACTGCTTAGCTGATGTTTTTATCTGGAATCAGTGTGTGCGAGGGAAGCATGCATGCTGGGGGGCCGCACACGGGCATGGGCGTGTGGTCACAACGCGTCCCGTTTCCATGGCACCAGGACTCGTGTCTGCCGAGGCACCTAGGCGAGTCGGTGATCGGAGCGAGGAAATTCGAGGATGGAAGTGGATAAGCGATCGAGAAGTAAAAGTAAGACGAAGGCCAAGGACGAGGCCAAAACCAGGGCCAAGGGCGAGCCAGAGACGGCCAAGAAGGAGAAGACGAGGAGTGAAGAGAAGAGGTGACAAGTGGGCCAGGCGAGTGCTGCCAGTGCATGCAGCCCTTTTCAGGAAGAGCAGTAAGGACAAGGAATCGTCCAAGCACAAGAACGACAAGGTGGAGGAGGATGGTGCCAGGAAGAAGAGGACCAAGGACGGCAGCAAGGATAGGAAGTCAAGAAAGGTAAGGCTCTAACACATGGGCTGCAAGACCTGTGTGCTGCTCTGAGGGCCTGCAATTAAAATCTGCGTCATGCAGTGACTGTGTTATGATGGAGGGGAGTCCTGGTGGTAGTGCTGATACTGCAGGCCATAATTTGCTCGTGCTGAATTGGCCAGCAGCTAATCCTAAAGCTAGCCACTTAGCGCTTTGAGTATCTCGAGCCAGATGTGGCTGCTTCACCCGAGTGATGGCCCACTGAGTATCCAGCTTAGTCTGCTGCTGACCAGCGCCCAGGAGGTGGGAGATGTGGGAGATGTGAGAGACTGAAGTCTCCAGGGCGAAAATCACTTGGAATCGAAATCAAATCGACTGGTCTGAATGCTGCCCTGCTGCGGATATCGATCTCCCGGCCCCAACACTGGTCCAAGATTCGAAGGGACCTCTCGAGACACTGGCGCAATGTGGAAAGGAAAACTTGGCTTCTTTTGTGTTGCAGACGGACAACGATGTCACGGCAGTCGAGCCACAGTCGACGCCTGTCGCCGACAAGCCCAAGAAGCCGCCATCAGCCAAACGGAGAGACAGTCGCGACCCGCCGCAAGCACAAGCCAAGGACACGGCCAAACCAGAGACGTCCACTCGACGGCCATCATCGTCGAAGAAGCCTCCGCCAGATCCTCCTCCTGAACCAGAAGACGAGTACAATTATGAAGACGACTTTGAAGACTACGAGGACGATTTCGAGGAAGACGAGGAGGAGGTGGTGCAGCAGAATGGCACTGCCAAGGAACGGGAGGTATGATCGCACTACTTTGCGTGATTCCTTCCTAAGCAGTTGTAACAGGTTGAAACATTGAGGTTGATACCTCGGGGAATGTATGGACATACTGTACAGTACTTCCCGCGTCAGGTCTCCAGTCGTAGGAACCAGAAACATCGACTTCACCGGTTTCTGCCTCTCCGAGACGTGTCAGCCTCCTGCAGAGATTCTGCTGAGCCGTATACGCTGAGCAGAATGTGGTTTTCTCAGTCGCCCTCAGTGCTAATGAGTCATCCATCTCCTTGCAGGATCGGGACAGCGATGTGGACGCCATCAGTCGTCCCGATCGGCCTAAGCACGTCTCGTCCGCCTTGGAACCCGAGAACAGCGACCACAGCGATGTGAGTACTTCGCGAGCGGCCACGGCTGCCTCGGAGAGCAGTGTGGATACTCGACCTCGAACAGTGCAGTCGAGGATCAACTTCCAACGCGCCCACGTCACCGAGGCCCAGTTGGCCAGTTACGGCAAGTTGCGGGGACGAGCCAAGGAACTGCTACAACTTATCGAGCTCGACCTGGTCTCCTACGACCTCTTCGATATGGCCCCCGTCCGAGACTACGAATTCTTCATACAGAACTTTGGCAAGAGCAATATGATACAGGTGAGAAGGGTCAGGCCATGCAGAATGCCAGTGTACCCAGTGGAGCTATGTTCCACGGCAAGCAACCGTGCCTCCGAAACATCACCTTTGGTAGCAGCAAGTGTTTCAGCCTTGCCCCCACACCCACAAGCAATAAGGTAGACGAACCAGAAACCTTTGCTACTCATCTTCCTGGTGCCTCGACCCCTCCATCCGCAAAACTGGTCAGACTTATGCTTCCTCCCATGGTGTTATGCCGAAGCCCCTTGGTTCTGTTTTACAACTTTTCAGCGAGTAGCGAAGCAGCGGATGGGAATGCAGCAGGGGCACTTTCCTTGGGATGACCCATTGTCAGGTCAATAAGGGGCCTTTCGCGAGCGAGCCAGACCCCCATTTACGAGCCTACCGAAAGTTCTCTCAGTTCTAACCCCCGAAATCCTACAGCTGTCACTTACATCCCAAGGGGTAGGACAACTTTTATAATGGTGCATAGTTGATGATGCGCTTGGGTCCCCTTTAGACGTCTTCATGATTGTGCCTTTCTGCCACTGTTTTTGTTGCAATCACAGAAACAATGCCGTGCTCAAGCAGGAGCATGCACTCCAGGCCTGCTCGGAATTCTATAAACCCCAGGTCGGACCCGTTTGAAATCGTAAATCCTCGGAGTAACAGGGGAAAATTATGGCATTCCCAAAGACACCTCAGCCTGACTTCACGCCCGGCCACCATTTTGTGCAGGCTCAAGTGCAAACTGGCGATGACAGTGTCGAGCGGGAAGGACAGACGGATGAGTTGGACACGGAGAACAAGTGGTCGCAGCACCCGCCCACCGACATGTACGGATGCGGAGGTGAGCAGAGTGCAGTGGTGACCCTGAGTGGGCTACATGCTGCGGTGTGTGACAGGTGACCAAGCAGTCAGCGAGGACGACACCAGGACGCGCATGAAATTCGATAGCGAATTGCTCAATTCAGTCCGTTTCAGAAGGTTCGTGGAAAGAGGAGGCAGCGTAAGTGGGCCAGGTGGCCAGTGCAGGTGGGGTCGTGCCAGGGTTGGGCCTCATAAGAGCCTGGGCTGGCTCGGCGGTGCCCGGTCTTTTTTCATGGCTAGGTCGCAGTCAATGGACTGGCATCTGCCAGCTGACAATGAGCTATGGAAGGCCATTTGTGTCCCCGCGCCCACATTTGGCATTGGATAAAATGGCGCGGCATGATATCTATCCATGTCCTGTTCCTGAACCACCCTGACGCCCACTCACTTTCAGCTGATCGCTGAATTGCTCTCTGACGAGTACGTGTCCCAGGAGCCGACATTCCAGACCAAGAGTACCATGTCGTTCAGTAGCAGCTGTTCCACCGTCACTCTCGGCCCGTTGGCCAGAAGTAAGCATTTGCTGTTTTGACTAGCCCTGGCTCAGGACACGCTTATTTAGGGTGCACAATCGGAACAGTGGCATTCGCTGATAGCCAGCCGACCATCATGGCCGTAGCGTTCTACGTGCACGAGGTAAGACCGTCGGTCAGACCCAGCATTCCCGAAGGTCGAGAGATCTCGATACTTCCCCCGGCTGGGTGACATCGACCCCTCTGGTTGATGTTTCAACCCGCAGTTGTAGTCGTACGACTCGCCTTGCTTGTTGGAGTTTTGGCCCAGAGGCTTCGGTCTCTCATATCTCCCGCCCCCTGGGTGCGCTGGTTACAGGCCTGAGGTGCCATGTTCATATGTGTGATTGTGTGTGATAGTGTGATTGTGTGATATGTTGATATGTGCAGAGCCCACTGGAAGAGTTGACGGGTAGAAGCCTGATCACAGTTTGGAATATCACTGATTTGGCCGCCCCGTTCAAGTAAGATACTCTTATTAACTGGAAACACACAGCCGCATGGAATGGAGGAGAGTGTTTCAGGTTGCTGGTCTGTCATGGTCAGTGTCACACGTGTTGCTTCTCGCCTGATCGTACAGCTGCTGTCATTGGTGGCTTGGTAAGTGGAGCCGAGTTCAGCCGAGTGGAGGCCACAATGTTGTAACAGGGCGTCCCCTATCTGAAACCATACTTTACACATCGCGTGCTGGAGCGTTTCTGATCTTCTGGGCTAGGTGTATCGGTGCGGTCACCCCGTTCTATTCTATAGTATCGTATCTATTATAACACCTCACGTTCGCCTGGAATGTTGTCTTTAGCCACATTCTGGCAGGGGTGGGTAAAATATAGTTTTGGATGGAGACTTTTTTACGTACAAGCAATCTTGTGAATTTGAGGTGCGCAGGTGGGCGCCTCGCCTTGCCATCAGCCTCGAGTGCTCTTACCTGCGTTTGGTGATGTGGTAAAACATGAAGATGCCTCTTTAGTATCTGACTGGGTGGGCAGAGTTCATGTTCATGTTTTCGCACCGACAAACTATGGCAGGTCTGCTCTCCGACGTGTGAAAAAGGAGTCCTGATGAGCGCACGCATTGCACCCTTCAGGACCAATGATAAGGTGATGATGACCCGAAATTATCGTAACTCCTTCCAAGGCTTCTTGAAACCCTGATTTGGTGACCCTACAACCAAGAGGGTGTTTTCCCCACGCCTGCTCCATGCACCACAGTCCCGCGGTTATCCACGGCAGGCCCCATTCCTCCGAACTGCCTGGGCCTGCCTCAACACTCCCACCATTTGCAGAACGATAGCAGCCTGGTGGCTTGGGACTTGCAAGAGTCAGAATCGCTGCACAATCTGACCGTCCCGTGGCAGAAGAACGAGGTGACATTGCGTGAACCGACCTACGACTGTGGTATTAGTCCTCCCACCCCAGGATGGCCTAATGACTTGATACCCCTGTTTCTAGCATTCTTATGCAGAGGCATGGAACACGAGACGAGTCCAGTTGTGGCTGTGGCAGCCTTGAACTCGGCGGGGTAAGCACCTCTGCACTGGCACGCGCCAGCATCTGCCAGGGTGCCTTGCACTCGAAGGTGACACCACTCCTTGCAGGAAAGGTGCCGGCAGTCAGCCTGCCTCGGCCACAGTCGACTCCTACCAGCTGATCAGTATGCACAGCGATGGATCGATTCGAATCTGGACAGCACTCATGACCTTGTCAAAGGAACCCTCAGAATTGGACCTGGGTCTACGGCCGGGCGGCCGGTTGAAACTGGTGCAGTCGACTACACTCAAGCCACCCATGGCCGCGTTGAGGAGCCTGAGCGGGTATGTCCCTCCTGGCTGCTAGTTGGGCACAGGTGACGGGTCCAGTTTCAGTGAGACCATGCTAAAGACCAGCGAGCTGGATGCCTTCTGCCTGGGCTGGACAGCGGACAGACAGTCCGATTTCTACGTGGGCACAGGAGCGGGCTACATTTTGCACTTGACTCGTCACGAGGCCAAGTCGGGTCCGTCCGTTTATCAGCCAGACATGGGTAAGGAGTGTGAACTGGGCGTGGGTAGTCCTTATCACACTTCGGTTTGCAGAAGCATTGACCGATGTGCTGTGCATTAGCTTCAGTCCATTCGAACCATCCGTGCTGTTGGTAAGTGATCGGGTGTCTGGCAACGTTTGCGGGGAGCTGCCTTGGTCATCACCCATGGGGATCGCCAGGTACGATCCCCAGAGATGGAGACGGTTAGTTCGGCTGGTCTGGGCTAAGGCGTGGCTTGAAACCACTGCTGCTTTCCAATAGGTGTGTTTAGCCTGCGGGGATGAAACCCGTCGGGTTGATGTCTCGGGCTCCTGCGACTTGGCGGGGTGCTTAGATCCCCCCTTGCATTCTTCACTGCAGAGCTATCCAGCGACACGAGCCAGCCAGACCATAGCTGCGCAGTCAAGGCAAGCCATCACATATCATGCCTCTCCTTTGCAGACGGCTTGCTCAGACGGCTGTATCCGCGTGTACAAGACCACATACAGCCGTCCCCTGGCCGCCCTCTCGCTGCCTGCAACATTCAAAGACCCGAGCACACCCAGGACGGCCCCAGTGCGATGGGTCCAGTGGTCCCCAGCCATCCCGTACAGGTTCTACAGTCTGCACGGCGAGTCCGTGTTGGTCACGTGGGACCTGAAACAGGACCGGCAAGTACCAGTCAACATCGAGAAGCACCCTAAACAGTAAGTCGGCGGGCGGGGCAAGCGGAGCAGAGCGATTCTAGTGCACCTGCGGCTGTGTTGTTCCCTGCCACTCGCCATGACCGACCAGGGCGCCATTTCAGGCTGCCCTCGTTTCACATCAGTGCATCGATAGCACTGGGATCGGGACCGGCCAACTTCGTGGTGAGTAGAGTCCCCAGGCACAGTACCAGAGTGCGCCAGTCCCTTTTTTAGGCCATGCCCAGCCGCGACGGGATCGTAGAAGTGCATCAGCTGAAGGCGGAAGGAGGCAAGACCAAATACTCGAAATCGGACGGTGCCAAATTGTTGAAACTGGTTGAAATGCTGTGATAACGCTGCTTGCCCATATGCATCCTAATCACATCAATAGCAAAATTGTGTCCATCTCCAAGGAGAAATCATAATTTTAAGTAAACACTCTTATGCTGCCATATTTGGTCTAATCACCACGGGAAATATACAGGCCCTTTATCCACCCGTCTCGCACTCGATCAATACACAATGCACACCAACCTAGTCCCGCGATGATCTAACCCACCCTCGCCCCGCTAGCAGCAACCAATGGCATTGGTTATAAATAGAAAACATATCACGGTTGGGAAAAAACATTAAACCGAAATTAATTTCAACTACAAACGAAATTTGTGCCAGAATTTCGTTTTGCTGAAAATCGGTTCATGCTGGCGATCTCTAAAGCCTCTTCTAGTACTTGTTAATGTTGAACAATCGGACCTTATGGAACAGGGGTAATTTAGGCAACAAAACCAGAACCAAGGTGGCGATATTGACCAAAAAATGACTGAATTCGTAATTCGTACAGTAGCTGGTGATAAGAAATCTGAAAACAGCAAGAATATTATTTTGAAAGAGTCCACAAGAGTCTAAAAAGAATGGCTGGTTTTGGCGATTATGTAAGTCAGGTGGTAAGTGATAGGGAGTAGGTGGAGGGTGTGACTGGGACCTGCTGGCGCGCCTGGTCAGTAGTCCTCGGCGCGGAGCTGCAAGCGTCATTAAATCAAATACGTTAACTTACAAAACGATTGGAAAGACGGTCAAAAACTTTCGAGTTTCCGTGAATTGAGTACCGTAATCGATTTGTTCCCAATGAGTCAATCGACGACTCTCGCCTTGATCCGACGTCAGCCACGGTGCGCCTTTGAGCGTATGTAGGAGAATATACATCAGCTGAAACCGAAAAAAAGATAAAATGAATAAAGTCTAAAGAAAAAAGGTCTTTCCTGAATCCAATAGGCAACAAGTCCCTCGACAGCTTCTGTCTTGGTACATCATTATACGAGATAAGATACCCCCGGGCGCAAAAAACGCGTCAGCTGTTCTAAGTTTATTTCTTCTGGCACAGAGAATCCCCTAGTTTCTGACTTTCTTGCCAAAAAAAGCAACATGCCGCACTCCAGCACCATTGCTCAAAGGGGTATTCAGAGTAAATACTGCCCAAAAACTACTCACCACATTGTGTACAACATTCGTCAAGGTCCAGACGGACGGCCCGTGAAGCAAAGGTATACTTCTCAGAACCACATGCAATAAAATCACACCCAATGTGTACGATACCCAACCGCCCCGCGCAGATAGCCACGAATGATTCGGATTATCTTCCGAATGAGCTACGCCAACTTGCATCGTGTCAATTCTAAAAAAAAAACAGCGTAAAAGGATGTAGCTCTAGAAATTGGCAAAATCTATTTCATCGATCCAGATAATCGCGACAAAAGGAACCCGGCAATGAAACACGCCACCAGTACCAGCAAGGATCTGGCCACCCGATAGCCCCGCCCTCTAGACATCCACACAAGAAATTCACCTACAGACAGTTCCAATAAGGCCACTTATTATACTTCGTAAACTATATGGGTTAAATCGTGTTTGAACAGATGGGAAATCCTCGTCTATTCACCCTGACTGAAAATTACTGTTTTCACACAGCCCCGCTTCACCTTCATGAACAGCGCTTCGAGCGATCAAACAGTCGAGCCAAGATCCAACGATCAGAAGATGGAGGAAGTAGAACGCCGGCAGGAAATCATTAATTTTGAACAATCCACACTGCTTATGATCGATCGAACTCCTAAAAAGTTGAATAAATTAGAACATGATCTACGGTCCATCCGGGTCGGGTAACATATAGCTTTAGATGAAACTTGAAATGCACTTTACTTGGTTGTTTAACTGAAGAGATGACAGATATTTAATAATTACGAATAAAACTTATTTTAAAATCCCTTTTTATTGAATTAACGGCGTTCTGAATCTTTTAGTGTTAAACCACTATCTTAATTTTACCATAAACTGTGTGCGATTTTGACCTGGATGCGGACATGGCTATACTTAAGGAATTCTCAGGCTCTCCTAACCACGCTCAAACCAGTTCTCTAACACGGAAAGAACTGGCCCATGGGCTAGCATGCAAGGAACAGGAGGGTTCAAATTTGGAATTCGAATGCTATCGCGGAAATAATAGTTTCATTGAATTCCTCGCATCAGACTTAACGTTCTAACAAACTATCATGTTTTACATTTTTTTTGTCAAAAAATTTGAATTTGGCGCTCTGACCTTGATGAGCAGGCGAGCAGACCTTTACATCGCCGCAAACTGGAAGTCTTACCGAATCAAATCAATAACTGATGTCCTACTCAACAGACCACCAGAATATGCTGGCTAGAGAAAGAGAAGATTGTTTGTGTTAACATTGCTGACTATCGTCTTTATTTTATCAGTGAAACCGCTACCTTACTGATATTTCTCTGTAGCCAGAGCGCCAAAGCACCTGCGTGCGCATCTTACATCTAGCGGGCATCATACGCGCCAGATGATAACGAGTGCAGAGCGCTTTACTTCAGAAGTTTTAAGCGAGAAAAGCTGCGTGCCGCGGCAATTGGTTTTGTACTGACGTCGCTCTAAAGCTTTCTTCAGTTTAGAGGCATTACTGTTACGAACTGAAACTACATAAACAACCGCGCACGGGGAAATTATCAACAGTAATTCTTTTCACAATTGGCTTTGTACTGCTCTGTGCACATGGGTACAGAGTGTTGGAAGAACTACGTAACCGGATACGCATGCTGCAGTAAATTTCGCGCTTGTAGCAGCTTATGGCAAGCGCCCAGACAAGAACCTCCGTGCCGCCAAATTCAAATTTTTTGATTAAAAAAAATGTAAAACATGATAGTTTGTTAGAAGGTCAAGTCTGATGCGAGGAATTCAATGAAACTATTATTTCCGCGATAGCATTCGAATTCCAAATTTGAACCCTCCTGTTCCTTGCATGCTAGCCCATGGGCCAGTTCTTTCCGTGTTAGAGAACTGGTTTGAGCGTGGTTAGGAGAGCCTGAGAATTCCTTAAGTATAGCCATGGATGCGGATTCCGGATTCTTGATTGACCCTCTCGACTCGATTTACGAATAGAAGGGTTGAGTTTCGTTGGGCGATCGGATTCGTGTCCGTTTAATAACTTGTTTGTAATTTATATTCAGCGTCTTGTCGTTTAAATTCTTTTTAAAACGGATTCTCGAAAGAGTTCGACGGAGAAGTAGTTTTTGGATGCAGGCTAATCAGAAATCTGTTTCTACCCTTTTGTGTCGATTAGGTTAGGTGTGTCGTGTCGGTTAGGCGTTGTCTCCATGTTTCCTGCTCCTAATTGCTGACTCGTTTGCGGGTGTTCTTTTCGTTCCTCCTGCGGATAATACACACGTGTACAGTACTATACATGGGGTTTTTTCGATCGCGGAAGAATTCTGTAAGCGTTGCCTTGGTAACAAAGGTACCGGTAGCTAGCTATGTAATTAAATTCGATTCACCTGGTCCCGTGAGCATGTTCTTGTGAGAAGGCACGAGTTCTCTGGTCCAAACGAGCAAAAATCGAGTCTTATCTTTTCAGAAAAGACGGTTGCTCTTCGAATAAAGGAAGAACGAGTGGATTGCGATATGCGGTCAAAGAAGGAACCCATTTCGGAGGAAGAAGTATTAGGAAAAGATGTAATTACACCGAACGATGTTTTAAGATTAAATAAATTGACGAAAAGTAAGCCTAATTCGGGGTGGGAGTGGGAAAACGGGCGCTTCTGGTATTATGGCATTCCTATGGCATTTCTCATTCCTTACTCGACAATTGCACTTGCAGATTATTTATGTCTCCCCGAAGCCAATGTTTATGACATCGAATTCACTCGTTTTAAAATCCGTGATCTCGATACTGGCCTCGTTTTGTTCGAGATTGCCAAACCGTCAATTGGTAAGAAGGTATTGCTGATTGTTTCGAAATTAATGATACGCATTTTGTATTCAGACGAGACAGAAGAAAATGATCAATCGATCGAGGACATGGATCCGAATGTTGGCCGGTTTGTCCGCTATCAGTTCACGCCGCAATTTTTGCGCTTGAAACACGTCGGAGCAACGTAAGAAAAAATCTAGAATTATCCTGCCTGACGATGAGAGAATCTGCCACTTCCGGTCTGTTAAGGTGGCATGAAAATAAACCTAGCATTGGCGCCAAGCCATATAACCGCGAGGGGGATGTGAATTATGATGCAATGGCTAAAAACCCGTTAAAAACTGAGAATCTTTCATGTGCCTCCCACATGCGCATGAATTTGCGTCTTTCCTTGGACATGTCTTTCGAGATACCCAATTAGTAAGGAAAGGTCTACTGAAATTGAAGACACTGTGCTCACGGACTGGGTTTTGAGTCATTAGACATCGAGGGGTGTTAATTTGTCGAATCAACCATAGCCAGTAGCATCTGTTCATTTTTAGGGTCGAATTCACGGTGGGTGAAAAACCGGTTAATAAATTTCGCATGATCGAACGGCATTTTTTTCGTGATCGATTATTGAAGAGTTTCGATTTTGAATTTGGGTTTTGCATTCCAACTAGTAAGAATAGTTGCGAGCACATTTACGAATTCCCGCAATTGCCGGAAGATCTGAGTAAGTTACTTATCATCTGGGATGTCCTCTTGTCAGTTTTTCCTTTTTAGTCCAAGAAATGATCGCCAATCCATACGAAACGCATTCGGATAGTTTTTATTTCGTGGATGACAAGCTGATCATGCACAACAAAGCTGATTACGCTTACGATGGGGGATCTGGCAACGAACTTTGATTGAGAGCGGTCCAGTGAGATTCGAAGAAAACTGGTGGAAGCCAAAATGTATTGCCTACTACTTGATAATACCACTGTCCAGGGAGACCTGACTCAGAAGCAATGTCTGCTTAACTTGCTTTAACGTGTATATCCGTCGCGATGGGAATACTTTCCTGAGGCTGTGAAGTGGTAGTGTCCAAATCGACCCTATATTCATGTGTAGTGGCTAATAGTGATTGCACTTTGATCATAATCGCATATTTATGTGAAATTGACCAATGGTTTGTGCGCAATGCGATCTGGCCATTGGCAGTAAACGTGGTGTTGTGATGCTGTTATGCTTTGACTATGCGGTTTTAGAAGTCATAGTGCAGCAAAAGTTTGAATTTCCCGCGTGTGCGCCCGCGAATTTTTTGACTGCCTATGTCAAATTTACTCTTTGGTGTGCGCGGTTACGAAAATCGCGTTGGTGTCATTTCCGGTCGTTTGTTGAAGAGGTGTCTGCGAGTTGTGCAAGATTTGTGTAGGTTGGACTGAAGGAGAGTGGGAAGTTCGGTTTTTCTGTGCGTCATCACTGCATCGAAGTTTGCATAATTTTAGTGCAAGTTTAAATTGTCGTTTTTGCAGTCGTAATTTTTGGGAAGTAATCGACTTTTGCGAACTTTTTCAAATTTTTTTCGGAATCGGAGCAGGTAGGTGGTTCTCTTATTAGGCGGCTTATATTGGTTTTTCGTTTATAAACACGGCCGACGGGAGGTACGGCTTTCATCTCGGATAGGAAAGGGTGAAGCGTGATGGGGGTAATACCATTGTGTGCCGTCCCGGGGAAGGTGGTGCTTAGAGATGGACGGGCAAGGTAGGTACAAGACAAAACAAGCGAATGGCGAATGGTCCGTAGATTTCGGGTACTTAAGTATAGCCTACTGTTTTTCAGGCGATTGCTTTTCGAGCTTTGACATGTCAACTACCATCACAGTGAAACGGGCTGTTGCCGTTGTATGTGGCGTATCGGCTTTAGTTTGCGCTTCGGCTGCCGGATATTTTTGGTATAAAAAGCGTAGGAATCGTCGTAAACCATCATCACGCAAATCCAAATCTCCTGTCGGTAATCGACAAGGATCACCCCGATCAGTTAGTAAAAATACAACTTCGAAGAACGAAGTAGAGAAACGTACTCGTGACGACGAAATAGGACAAGGTCAAGAGAATGATGTCGACTATAACTGCGATTCATCGTCGAGCGAGGAAAACGAGGAAACATCTTTGAAACATCGTGGACGAAAGAATTATCGTAAATCGAAGAACAAATCGACAGTTCAAACTGATCGTAACGAGGACAAGATTAAATCGATTCTCGTCGAACCAGTCGAGCAGAATCAAATTAATGGAGCCGATTCAGCTGTTATCAGTGTTGGAGCTAAACAATCGGGTGCCGCACAAGATGATCGTATGCGGTGGAACGATGAAGCAGAACGATCGGCTAGCACTGAATCGTCGGAACCAGAAATTGCTTCGGCTGCTTTGAACAACGCTTTGGCTAAATCAACCAGTGGCGGGAGGATGCAAGCGGGCAATACTCGATCATATGGTGTAGTCAACGACGAACTGACAAATGGGGTGATCGCACAAAATGGTGGACCAGTGCATCATATGCGTCAACAGCACGCCCCATCGCCTGCCGTGTCATCCGTGAAGAGCCAATGCATCGACAGCCCGTCGTTGGGATCGGATGTTCATAGCGAGGTAAGACACTCAGAACATGAGGCTGATGTGAGGATGCTATACAAAGCACTAGCGATGTACTGGAACCGAATTTACGTAATTTGTGTGCCTGATCAGTTATTTCCTCGTGCCATGAGGTGACGGGTCCATCAGTCTAGTCCATTCATTTCCCGTAAAAGTTACACGGGTCTAACGTTCCAGTTTCACATTTATCTGCGTGACATGTCCTCCGCCTTACAAAGAATTATCGTTATAACTGTTATATACGCGTTTTCCGGGAATCGTTGTGGTTTTAGTCTTTGCACGTAGGGCGAGAGCATTGCTGGTCGGGCCGACCTGTGCGATGAGTAGTTTTCCCGCCGGTTCCCGTTTTGGCCCGGTTAGGGCGGTCTCTTAGTCGTTCATCATTATTGGCAGGCTTGAACTCGTTTTTTCCTTTTTCTGGCACCGTTCACTCCTTTGGCGCAGGGGAAACAATCCTCGTGTTGGTGGTCGCCCGTGGACAACTGGAAAAAGAAGCATCTAGGTCTTAGCCTTATCGCGGGAAACAACAAAAGTGGCTCAGCTTGATGTCTTTGTTCGATAAGATTTGTTTTGCAGATGTCTTTCCTCTTTATCGATTCGAATCTAGTAAAAGGGACAGGAGCTAATTATGAGAGCGGGGATGTGGTGGGCGAGCTGAGGAAGAGTCGCGCCTAACGGAGTGGAGTGCTGTGCTGTTTTCGCGGAAGGGTCTACTCCGTTGGGTTTTCTTTCTGCTTCTAGAGAAGCCGAGTCTCGTGGGTTAATTAATTCACAGGGCAAAATCATGAGGAGGAAAGTATAGGTTTATTGATTGGATACTCTTGACGAGAGTGTGGACTTTGTGTTTGCTTAGGCTTTATAAGGTTTCTACTTTTTCTGGCTCGGTGTAAGTGACATATAGACTTTGGCGGTCGTCTTCGTAGCTGGCCAATTTTTCGATTTTATCTCTTTTAAAATGTGGCAAAAACATGATGGCCCTGATAATGATGTTACTTTTGTGTTATATCCTTCTATGATGTCTCATTGTCAGGGATACTTGGCGTCTGGCAGATCGTACTTGCTGTGTAGTGCAGGGGGCTATCGTACATGGTATCTACAGCCTGATGTTTCGATGGACTATAAGATAGGCTTCGGTCTTGTCAATGTTTGCTAAAATTGTGTTAGCTATAGGCTCTATCTGGTGTCGAGTTTTTCTAAGGGTGTAGAATACGAATAGGACGCGGGTGCTTTAATGGAATGTCATAGCACCATTTGGCACCTGAAACTGGTGTTGTTGATGGTGTCGAAGGTGGTATTCAAAAAGGAATTGGCACGGGGAGGGGTCGACACGTTTACAAGTTCGCACAGAAGAAGCATTTAACTATACTGGCCATTATCGTTTAGGAGCCCGGCGGTGCTGTCGGTGCTTGGTGGATCGTGTATGGTCCATTTGTGCAGCTGATGGGGATGCTTTTTCTTTGGGTGGCCGCCCGTATTTGAAAAAAGGACCTTTTGCGCGTGGATGCGTGATGATGGCCAATGTGGAAATGCTAACGAGACAGTAGAGCCATGGCGGAAGTAGACACGTCTGCTGCTGCTGCACGGGGAGCGAGAAACTGGTTTGACGTTGAATGTCTTCCAAGACTAGAATGTTTCTTTCACCTGCCGGCCTAGCCTTGTCTTTACCGAGCAATGCAGCGCGTAGTGGAAAAAAGCTGCTGGCGTTTCTTGGGTGGCTCTCAATGGCAAACATTGATGTCTAGACGAATTTAAACGCAGAAAAAGCTGGTTTGACGGTAAAACGAAATCCATCCCGGGGACACGTTATAAGGCTTTTTCGAAGAAAGAATTGCTCAAAATTGTGACCTTTAATAAAAATGCGTTGGGAAAAAGTAAATGAATTTAGTTTCTTTTGCTTTTTTTGATTGTTGATTGATTGAATTCAGGTGTCGCAAGATAGTGGTAAAGGAGCATCGACGGTGGTGACGTCGTCGATGAGTCCGGTGGAGGAGTCGATCGAAGTACCGCCCGTTTACGAATTCGAAGTACCGCGCGATATCGTTGGTCTTTTAATTGGCAAGAAGGGCACAACAATAAAATGGTTGACTGAACAATCTCAAGCCTACATTGTTATCAGAGATCATTTCTACAGCGACAAGCACAAGATTTGCACTTTGGAAGGTACGTGGGGTTTTTTGGTGGGTTATAAACTTTGTTATCGTCTGTGTTTGCTAACTGGGCCTCTTTTTCTGTTTTTTAGGTACTCGGGAACAGATTAACAAATGTCTGCGCATGATTCGTCGTAAATTCCCGCCATCACGATTTCCTGAATTGCGTTTGACTCCGATTTTACCGCCTCCAGTTGCGACGACACCGCGGACGCCGGTTTGGGATAATATCGTACAGGTGACGTATTGTGAGGTTCGATTATGACGTAGAACCGGAAGTGTGTGGTGGGCGTGGGGATGGGAGGACGATGTAGTAGTCAATTTTAATGATTTAGATAAGCTTTCGTCGGTTGAGTCGGGGGGCGTAGCACACGCTGCGCATCTGCGTACGCTTGCACGATCCATGGCGCCATAGCTTAGCTTAGTATTGCTTATGTGGGCATTAGAGGGGTCGTAGTGGAAGCCGCTGTGCAAATAGGGCGGTGCATAATTGGCATGAGCCGAGTGTTTTGTGCAAACTAGGCCATCTGGGCTACTGGCGTTGTCTCATGCCGCCATTGGCGCGGGAGATAAATTTTCCAACGTATGTATATGACACGATGAACGTTAAAGACGGTGCGCAGTTTTGTTTTACGATGTGAAATCAAGCACTCAAACGGGACTTTCTCTAAAATGTGAAACATGCTGATCCCCCTGCAATCCAAGGAGGTCATACAACCCGTGCTGAGTGGTTAGATGGCTTTGAGGAGAAGGCACGCCTCGGGGAGGATCATTCGATTGTGCCTGGGCACATGGGGGATTGATTGGACTACGAGTTGAGTGACAGGAGCTCGTGAAAGCAAAGACAAGCGCACAGGAGGAACATAATCATTTTGCTAATGATGTTAAATTTTAGCTTAGTCTACCGGAAGGCATCAACTGCGAGGTGGCCGTTAGCAGTATCGTCAATATCGGGCATGTTTTCGTGCAACAACCGACTCATCCTACTTTTTCATCTTTGGCACGTCTCGATCAGTACATGTTGGCAGTGTATGGACAGCCGGCTGGTATACCCCCGTTGCCTCGTCCTTTTGAAAGTGAGTGTAGATAAGTAGGTTTTTGAGGAGCTTCTGATGGACTGGTGTTTGTTGCAGTGGGTGTGATATGCGCTGCTCCAGTCTTGGGAGGATGGTATAGGGCGCAGACAATGGATGTTTACGACGACACAGACGAGGCCTTGGTCAAATTTGTGGACTACGGCGGATATTGTCGGGTACCAGCATCAGACTTGCGCCAAATAAGGTATGAACTGGTTTGGTTGGGTGAACTTTGACCTGTGAAACTGGTTTTGTTTCAGGAGTGACTTTATGACATTACCGTTTCAAGCGACTGAATGTTATTTGGCAAATATCTCGCCAGTAGATGGTAAGAGTGCGCTCGGGTTGGTGAAAGTACACTGCGTTCCAAAATTAAGTTTGTCGGTCACTTAAACAAGAAGGCCGACCTGTGCACAGCTGTTAATCTTGGAACCTAGTGTATTTGTTAGATAGAGTGAACACTGGAGGGATGGACGGATGGTTGGATTTAATCTGTGGTTGGGGTGAGAAGGGAATCCTTTCTTAAAATCTTGGAAATAGGGTCCTGGCGTGGATAGGGGAGGGGTAATTGAGCATTTTTGACGGATGAAGCAGAAAAATTGGTTCAGGCGTGAGTTTTGGATAATGATGTGCATGAAAGTTGGGCAGAACACAGTTTACCCCTCCCCCATAAAGCGCCTGAAATAACCATTTGCCAGGAATATAGAAATTAGGGAAATCACTCTCGAGTCACAAAGGCGAGGAGGCCAAAGCCATCTGTGAGGAGTTTCTCTTTTGCCGTCGGTCAATCACTCAGGTAACCTGGCCTGGTCGGAGAAGGGATTTATTCTGTTGGGTGGTTGCTATATGACCCGACGTTGTGTAAGGGTGGGTGTATGTGGGTCTCGAAATAGTGTTGACTAATGACATGTAGTTTTTTAATGATGAGTAAGTGCTGAAACCGGGCTGGTCGAAACTGCTTCATTTTGGAGATAAGGCATTCTAATCAGTTAAGGGACTAATTTGAATGTTTAGCGAAATTATAGTTTATAAGCCTTAAACTCTTCAAGCCATACCTTGAAGAAATTTTATGATGGATGGAAGTCAGAGCAGCGCAGAGCCGATGACCAAGGAATATTGATTGGTGTATTTTTTAGAAACTGAAGGATGGTCGTCTGAGGCGCTATCGTTATTTGATTCGTTATGTTTGGGCAAAGTGATCGAAGCAAAAGTTACTGGCCATTCGTCGGACAATATACCATTGGTTGAATTATATAGCACGACGCCAGACTCTAAAGTGAGTCGGGGAAACTTAAATGGGTGGGGAGGATTGAAAAGCTTTGATTTTCTGTTTAGTCCGTTTTGATCAATCGAGTTTTGGTGGATCGCGGCTACGCTGCGTGGACGGACTGAGCTGGTACAGGAACGAGTTATGTGTTCTGTACATATTAGGATAAGGGATTGGTAATGAGGGAAGAAAAGGCGTACATTGAAAGTACGGGCGCAGATAATAAAGCTTTTTCGTTTTGGGTTTCCAAATACTAGGCTATCTAAAATGTTCTTTTTTCTTATTGTGGCTTGAGCTGAGAATTGCGTCCTGTGCTGTTCTGGGGACTTTACAGTTGTTTGGCGCGCAGTACGAGAAATATGTTTCGTTTTCGAGCTACTTGTTGTCTGGAGACTGGTTTTGGTTTTGGAATTTACTACGTTTGGGCGTTTGTTTCGTGTACGATTACGAGGGGATGTTGGGGACGATTTATGATTGCTGCCATCTGGAGAGAAATCAAGTGTGCTTTCAGATGGAAATTTATATGGAATTATGCCTAACAAATTGTCATGTTTTGTTTCTGGGTGATATCCGACGGGGATTATTAGAATTGTGCGATGTGTTTGGTTTGTGGTAGATATCGGTTTGGTTTTCCTTAGACCTTCAGTGTGTGCATAGTAATAAAATAAAATGTTACGCACCGTTGAGTGGGAAGTGAATGCTTGTTTTTGATTCAAACATGATCACAAACCGTCAAATTTTCATTGTAGCAAGTTCAGGCTGAATGTCGCCGAAAAACGAATAACATGAGAACAAACGCAAACATGCGCTTATCCGTCCAACATGGATCCGCCATCACCACCTAACATTTCTCAACGTGCACTCCCTGCTTGACTAACATCACGTAGGGGATGTCCTCGCTTCCTTCGCTACGATATTCCATGATGGCCAGTTGACCTTCAGCCGCGTTCTCGCCAGCACCACAGAAGAATTGAAGATTTTGAAAGCGCTCCTTCTTCAACAGACTGCTTACCCAACCTTGAATTTTGGTCTTGAACGTTTTCAGTTCGTCGTCGCCCATACCATCGGCTTTCAATCGATCGACCAATTTCTTCACGTATTCTTTGACCCAATCTTTGAACACGCTGGCGTTTTGGTAAACGGGCATTTCGACCAATTGGTGGTTGAGGACGATGTCGACACCACGTTGTACGGTTTCGTCGGTACCTTCGTCGGCTTCTTCGGCTGATGGATTCGAGCCGGCCAAGACGATTTCGCCCTCCTTGCGAGTCACGTACTTCCCTTTGAACTCGAAGATGATGTCATCGACGAGCTGAGTGGGGAACGAGTCGCTGCTCAGTTCGTCTCCGGAGAAGATGTCCTTGTAGATGATCATTTTCGTAGAATGAACTGAAAAAGTTGGGCATATAGGCTACCTGTATTATGTATAGTCGCCGCCTAAACAATAGGATCTAAACTGCCATCAAAATCACGGATAATCAGTTCGAAGGATTTCAGGACGAAACTTCACATTGTATTTCAAAATTGAAACCAAGAAATGGTTTCTTACCTCGAGAATTACAAGATGACTAATAAATAACGGGTAAATGAGGCAAAAACTCTGCCTAAACTTGCTAAAGCGCACGCGAAGGAGCGACGAATAAGAATGAAAGAAAAATATTTGGGATGACAAGACGCAACAATGCCCAATTGTCTGGCACACTAATGTTTTCTTAGTCTAGTTTGGAATGGTCCAAACGTGTTGTGCGCGCTACTTATAGCAAACTGCGTATGCAAATCAGGACCATTTTCCGGGGAAATTTTACAGTAGGACAAAATATTTTTGTTTGCTGTTTGCAAAGTTCAAGTCTCTTTAAAAAAGTTTTATTTTTTGATTGTTTGCATAAAAAATTGACCGAGTTACGTCAAGTCGGTTATGTTGGTCGTTGGATATGAATTCGATGATATCGCCGACGAATATGGCGTCTTCGTCGTCATTATCGTCGGCTCAGGATGAAGGATCAAAAGTTGTTCAATGTCTGCCTGGAACACCCGCAAGATGGTTTTTCCCAACTGATAAATTGACATCGAAGAATCCGACTTTAAGATCTGGAATCGATTTGGAAAAGGAATTGTTATATCGACAGCAAGCGGCAAGCTTTATTCACGATCTTGGAACCAAACTGCATTTGTAAGTAAAAGTTTCACTTTTTTGGTTTTTACTGAGTTTAATAATTTTTAGACCTCATTGGGTAATGAACGTCGCAATAGTTTATATGCATCGATTTTACGTTTTTCATTCATTCAAACGCTTTCACAGAAATGTAAGGTTCCTACAGTTTTCCGCCTTCGTCATCAGCTCTTTGATAATGTATTTTCAGGATCTTGCGGCTGCTGCCTTGTTTCTCGCTGCCAAAGTGGAAGAAATGCCAAGAAAACTCGAGCATATTGTGAAAATCTCGTACGCTTTTCAACACGGAGGAGAACAACCGTTGGATACGATGTCTGATGTGAGATAACAGCTTTTCTGTGATCGCATGTTCAGCCATAGAATACGCTGAGCTTTTCAGAAGTATATGGAAGAAGCGCAGAAAATTGCGACTTACGAAAATATTCTACTTCAGACCCTGGGTATGGCATTGCTTACGCAAGTGCTATAATTCCAGTGATAAAATGAGCTGTTTTAAGGCTTCGATTTGAACGTCGAGGTGCCTAATTCTTTTGTTGTTAAACGTATTCAACAATTGAATGGTAAGTTAGGCAAGGGCTGGTTTGAGCTGGTCCGTATCTGACTCGAATCTGGCCATTGCTTTCAGCTCCGAGAGCTCTGGCGTTTGCAGCTTACCATTTTACAACTGATAGGTATGAGATCCCTTGTTGTTTTTTTATTACGCTCGAAATCTGTTGGTTTTTCAGTTTACATTTGACAACGTTTTGTCTTCGTTATCGACCTCCAGTGGTCGCCTGTGCTTGCATCAACTTGGCTTGCGACTGGGCCAAGTGGGAAGTAAGTTAATGCTTTGTTAACTCGTTGGTTTTCTGGTTGATTACTGCTTGTTTGGAGTTTGCTTAGCAATCTCTAAGACTGATTTTTTGTTTTAGATACCAGCTGCACGCGATGGTAGACCTTGGTATACGTGCTTCGATCTGGAAGTGACCCCAGAACTTTTGAAAGGTGATTTTAAAAGAAAGCCTCTCCTTCGCAAGTTTATGAGATCCTGTGAACTGCTAATGACACGAGCATGAATCCACAACTGTAATCGTCCCTTTTTTAGTTATGGCCGACGAGCTTGTTAGCGTATTTCAACGATGTCCCGAAAGATTGCGAGGCAAACGCCACTTGGCCAATATTAAACGAGACAGCAATGGATTGGTCATTCCATCTTCTGTTATGGCCGAAGGAAATAATGGAATGTCGTTGGCCGAATTGCACGATCGAATATCATCGGCGGGATTTTCTCATTCTTCAGTGCCGCCTCCCTTGCCCGTTATCCCTTTCCCGCCTGTTCCTGTCTCGTCGATCAAGGTAGTGGCAAGTGCGTCTGTGGAGAACGGCGGAAAGGTAAGTTTAGATGTCAGAATGACTACACGAAATGGAATCTATATCGATTGGTTTTATTTAGCTTCCTTCCTCTCGGTATTCTGCGAGTCTGTCGATTTCGACGGTGTTAACGTCTGATTCGCAAAAAAAATGTCGGGCAGAAACGTCGAAAGTGGATTTAAAGTCTTACAAAGAAAGAATGAAAGAACGCGAGATTGAGAAAGCGAAAGCGGGATCTGATAGTAGTCAACAACGGAAAAGTTTTATTCCTGATATGTCTTCGATGACGAACGATTCGTGGCTGTTCGCTAGCAATGAGAAGAAAGACGACAGGAAGAATAGTCCAAAAACTTCGATCGTCAAAGAGACAGTATCGAAGGGCGAGAGGGAATCGTCGGCTTCGGCGGAACGTCGTATCGACGATGATCGACATGGCCGTCGTGAGGAGCATCGCTCCAGCCGTCGCGACGATCGGCATTGTCGCTCGCATCATCCGTATAGTCGTGGTCGCGATGAAAAATCGAAAGGAACCCACGGATCGTCTAATGAACGGTGCAGTTCTTCGATGGATAAGCAACAGCGTCCACGCGAGAGTGGCTTGGAAACGGATTCCAATTCGCCGCCGTCCAATCACCGTCGATCTCAAGCTAATCACCGAGAGCAAACGGCGGAGGCATCGGAAACTCAGGTGACTCAATCGGCCAGTGCTGGTGGTCAGTCGAACATGGAAATTGATGACACTGATAATGGGACGACTAGAAAACGAGCCCGCGTCGAGAATGGTGTATTCGAGGCGCCAGTCGAGAAAGCTATCAGAGTTATCGATTACGATCATGGAACGGTGAGGAATGGGACAGAATTCGGCGGACTCAGAGCCAAGATGATTATCGATTACGAATTCGGTAGCAGAATTATGACAGATTACGGCCATGGTAGCAGTGGTGAAGTCGGGTATCGAGAAACCAAAGCGTCGACGGTATCGATTCCGAATGGAAATGGGTCGCATTCGATTGACGAGAAAATTGAGAAAAATGGTGATGTCTATCCGTCGTCCAGTCATGAGAAAAGTGAAAAATCAGAATCGAGACAAGCCACGGGCAAACATCGCGATAATGCACGACCTAGACCTGCTGCGAGTGCTCAGATGGCAGCCATCGACAGACATTTCCAATCGATAGGACAGGTAACCATTGTATGGTTGGTGTTGGGAGATATCACCCTTGAATCAGTGTGAAGGGAATGCAAGCTTAGGGAACCTAGAAAAAGTTTTTCCACTCAGAAATAATTTAAATGATAGGTGAGCCGTAGCTTTTCTTAAAACTCAGTCGATTTGAGATAGAGTGCTTTTTGTCAAATTTTACGAAAAAATTAGGGCCTCTGATTGAGATTTCTACAGCGACTAATGACGGTTGAGCTTTCAGCATGTTTGCGGTGGTGGGCTACCAAAAACGGACCAGCTGGCACGTATAGATAATGGTCATGCGGCGGGTAGCAGCACTTCGGATGTCAGTTCGGTGGTTGGAAATCGTGTGCCGAGCGACGAAATCTTGCGTCAAGCTACGCAGAAGGCGGAGCAGATGCAAAAATCTTTGGACAGAACTGAAAAATGGGAACGGTTGGAGAAATTGAAAAAGACGAATCTCGCCGCCACCATCCCACTCGCCTCACTCAAAGTCACAAAGCCGACCATGCCGTCGAGTAACGATGCTTGGATTCGGTCCAATCATGGCGAACCCCCGTGAATTGAGTTCATAAGCATGTAAGCTGCATGGACTGGTTTACGTAGCTGGCTAACGTATTTACGCGTCGGGTGTTCCGCTTGACTGAACGTTTGTGTATATGGTACTTATTGGTGACTGCAGTAAAGTATATGTTGGACCGTCACCATATAGGAATGCAAGGCGAGCTAGCGTATACTAGGATATCGATATCACAGTGTCTAGGATAGGACTACGCGGGCTGGCTGCTGATCAGCCCATGCTCTGCTCGTCGTCGGCCTCTTGGGCCAGCTGAAGAATACTGGTGAAGGAGAACGGTTCGAACAGGTACCCCGTGCCTCCGTAGAACTTGCTTTGGAACTCGACCCTGCAAGAGGAGGGTGGTGAGAGAGGGAGGAGGACGAGGCTGGGACGACTCACCAATGCAGACGCAAGGCGTGCAAGAAGGCGGAGAGGCCTTCCATGACGACCAGGATGGCTATGGTCAGACATCCGAAGGCGAAGAAGATTAAGAATACCATGACGATGCCAGCGTAGCTATCGCTCTTCAATGCCATACGCATCACCATGCTCCACAGCACCTCGGACAGTTCTGCAACGGAGCCAGGGTGAGGTCGGGAGGGCTGGGCAGGGAGCTACTTACGTGCGTGGGCCAGGGACAGGGCCCAGAGACGAAGGTAGGAGGCCGTGTGGGAAATGCAACCGAGGCAGTACTCGATCGTGTGGATGGCCTGGTGGATGAACACTTCGCTGAATTGGAACTGAAATGAAGTGAGGTGAGAGGACATGGGGTGCCGAGCCAACCTCACAGCACGATGGTGTGGTCAGGGGCCTGTTGCAGACACAGTACACCAGCACCATGTGGTCGCAGTGCCTCAGTGTGAGCTACAGGCCCCTCTGGGTACTGTGCTGTATGTACAGGCCATACCTCTTCTCCGTGGCCGCCGTGCCCGTGAGCACCATGCTCACCGCTCGGCTGGGCAGTTTCGATACCCTTTTCAGCATCGGCATGATGGCCATTGGTGTGCTGGCCATTGGTCTGCTCCCCGTTCACAGTGGTCAGTGGAATGTCGCCTCGCTGAAAATGGTCACTTAGGACAAGGAGTCCGGGTAATCTGCGTTGTACTTACCAGTCTCATTCTTCTGCTATTCTGCGCTTTGAGTACAAAAGGTTTGATGAGTAGCATAGCGGGCACGCAGAGCAGTGCTATGAACAGTAGCACCATCTCGACCACTACCTGAAAGGGTGTGCAACAGTGTTTGCCCCAGGTCATGTCCAAATATGGCAGCTTACCTGGCCAGGATAGTAGGCATTGACAGCGCATGTGGCGCCCTCGAAGCCCTGCTTCCTGCTCTTCAACATGAACATGTTGATCAGACCAATCAGGAGTGACGGGGCGCAGTGCGAGCCGGGGTACAAGCCGACAGGAACTTCCTTGGCACCAGCCGGGAATACGATCCACTTGTACAAGATGGTGACGCACAGGTAGACGAAGATGCACGACAGGAAGAGCAGCTGAGGAATGAACTGGGTGAAGATGTCCAGGGTGCTTCGGAAGTATCTGAAGCCAAGAGACTGTTGGACTGGGATGTGGCCACTGCTGGGATAGTCATGTTCTGTCCATATAGGCACGTGATGGTGCATCCGACATGCATCCCTTTCAGCTAAGGAGGCCCCTTATCTTATTATTTTAGGTCCTACTGGCCCCCTTTTCCATTATCTATCGTTTCAACTAGCCCCCATTTGGAGTATGCATCATGAGTAAAACCTAATCTGAAATTAAGTTTTCACATCAGAAATAAAAATGTGACAAGATGGCGAGATAAGACCGAACCAGAATAGATACAGTTACATCAGATACTACTTGGTCAGGCGCATGGGGGCACGCAGAAAGGACGTATTTTGCTGCAAATGGTGGATTGTCTCCGCTGTATTCTTGTGTAATAGGCACGGACTATGCTCTCTGGCCTACTGATGCACTGGTTCAGGGAACCGGTCTGCCTCTCCCAAGCCAGGGCCGGCACAAGACCGAGAGCGAGATCAAGGTCAAGTGTCCAGTTTGCTTTTAAGGCATTGGTAGAGAACTGGTCTTGAGTTCCTGGTCCGAACTTGTCTGTGAGCACTCCTGGCTCAGGTCCGTCAGAACCCCTTTGACGGCCAACACGTGTGGCTGCTGCCGAATTGTGAGTCTGCACGGCCTTCTTGGTGTGGGATAGTCTAACACGTTGCGTAGTGTCCGTGGACTGCGTGGGCTGGTTCCTGTGGCTTGAGCCATCCTCTGGTCAGTCCTAGTCTATCCTAGGACGAGCCATGGATTTCACTTGGAATCTGACGCTGAAAACATCTCTAACAGGCCCCGCCATCCGCATTCACCCACCTGTAGTTCAGAAGACTGAGGAAGACCCCGAGTACCATTTGGAAGATCCCCAAGATGACGGACATTTTCATTTTGAACGAATTGATAAAGTTCAGTTTGTTGGACGCAATGTTCCACACCTGTCAAAAAAGGGCGCAGTCAGAGTTGCGCAGCAAGAGCGTCACAACAGACTCACTGGATCGAAACCGTACGGATAGGAATAGTTGAGGAAAGCCGCTGTGTTCGGGTCAATTTGTAATTTGAGATTGTTGGTAAGTTCTTTGTCACTGAAATGGGGAAGCAGCAATCAGAAAGACTATTCGACAGGTGGTTGGAGTGGATCTCAAGTTTGGGCTCCGTTAGCATGAAAATCACAGCTATCGATCCGTCGAATGGCTGCACCCCATTGATCTCTTGTGTTCAGACATACTCGTATGGAACGCGCCAAGTTGATCCGAACACGTTGAAGGACTTGGAGAAGATATCGTTGTATATGGTGCCCGTGTAGATGGCGAACAGGCCCATCAGCAAGATGATGTAGCGTCCTTCGAAGAACGTGTTGAATATCTGGATGAAGGAGTGATATTATTAGGGGCTGGACCGGATAGCCCATACCGACCATAATAAATAGAACCAGAATGCCCACATAAGTCCGCAGAGGGAGTCGAACCCACCCAGTGACTACCATCCCGTGTACTGACCATCACACGAGCTATATGGAGAAATTGTGTTTGCTTAAGCCAGGTAGAATGTGCTAAGTAGGCGGCCCCATCTACTGACACAGACCCATACCATGAACACGGTCTGAGATTATCTGAGGTTGCCTTACCGGGCGTACACCAGTCATCACTAGCTCATCAGCCATGCCACTTCTGATCTGCTGTGACCGTGAATAGCGTATTTCGATCAATATCAGCGCTACAGTGCTGCTACTTACCTCATCCCTTATCTTAGCAGCGGCCAGTTGTTTCTCACGAATGACCAAGAAGGCGGCGAATGCAGCCATGATAATGCCGTGTCCAATATCACCGAACATGACGGCGAACAGGAACGGGAAGGTGATAATGGTGAATGGAGCTAGAAGCCGTGCTCTGATCATCACCTCCTGACAATATTCGAACAGTGCTTACTCGGGTTCACTTCTCGGTAAGCAGCCACTCCGTACGCGTCCACGATGGTTTGGAAGCCACGAGTGAATTTGTTCACCTTATTGTACGTTGGTGGCTGCTCAGTGGTCTGCAGGCGATGTAAAATGGAAGTGATCGAACCACCAGACTCGACCTGGAATAAGATGGCTGGACTTGCTTATCAGCTGGCCATTCGGTACAGATGTGGACTTATCGCAGGCGCCTGTCTTATCACTTGCTTATCACTAGTGTGCTTACCGTTCCCCGAGCTAGTGCCTTCTGCGCATCGTCTAAATTCAGAAACGGTATCCAGCATTCGGCAATTAAACATTTCTGAGTCACGTCCAAATTGAATAAATTGAGAGTGTGGAAGATGGCCTTCACTTTGCGTGCACTCTTTAACCAAGTGTCCACATGCTTGGCGGCTGCAGTCAATACGTGCATACGATGTTCCTTCGATTGTTTCAGCACCTGAAAATCACGAGTTGCTTCACCTTGTGATCGAGTGCCCCATAAGCTCTCTCTTAGCACACCCTTCCAAGCGCAATAAAAATAGAAACTAGTCCATTACAGGCGCGTGATCATCTTTAGCAGATTCCCGTCTATTCGGCCTTCAACATTTCTTCTAATCCATCAAAAGAAACCAGTTGGCCCAAACTAGTCCTCGCCTTCCACTGTAATCCTCATCTGGTGCTGAATGGGGGACTGCCAGCGTGCCCTCGACAATACTTACTGTGTTCAAGTCACTCAATCGTGCCATTATGCCCAAACTCATTTCTCGACGTGCCTGACTACTCTCCGGACACGGATACGCAGTGGCGTGAAACCTGGTAAAAAATTCAAGAAAATTGAACTTGCTGTGGGTTTGCCAAAAGAACTTACGCGTCGCAAATTTTGCGTATTTTCGGTTCCAATTCAGTCCCCGGAAAGAACATAATGTACACGCACTTGTGCACTTTCTCGGTCTAAAAAGGAGACAGGTGGTGTGCATTGCCTCCAGGACTTTGAAGATTGGCTGCCAAATGAGTACTGTTCCCTCACTGTAATGAATAAGTCCCCACAGATGTGGAAAGCGAGACTTACGGTAACAGGATCATCCACGGGCCCGATGTCCATAAATCGGAAGTAGACATTTCCACGACTCGTTCGCCACAACATGCGCTCCATCAGTTCCGCTTTGCTGCGAGCCACCACGCCAGCTAGGGACCTGGAACAGACATGCAGTTAAAGAAGCGAGGGTGACTCCCCGATTAGACCCATCATGGGACCTGAGTATGGGAGGAAATAGTGTACTTACGTCAGGCCACGGCGAGCAGGCGGCTGGACCTCGGTGGCATGATATGGATCGAGTTCAGGCATTGCCATTGCCATCAACTCCTCTTCGGTAGGCGCCATGCCCTAAACCATTAAATTATGCTACGATTGTACTTGTGGAGTAGGCTGGGCTAGTAGTTCCCAGAGACCCAGGTTCAATGGCCTCTCAAGGCCCGAGTTTGTGCGCGTGTATCCTGAGTCCGAATATGAGCCTGTTCCCAGAATCCATGCATTAGTGCCTTGTACTAAATGCATTTACCGAATCAGAAGCCAGTTCAAACAGGCCCAGGTATGAAAACTACGAAATGTCGCAGTGTCCGAAACACATTTGACGGCACCTACCTCGTCGAAAAACTGTTGGGTCAAACGTAAAATATGCGACAGTTCGACCAGTTCATTGTTGGACTTTTGTAAGGCAATCGTGTTTGTGTTGACTTCGCGAATTTCATTTTCCACTTTGTCCAAGGTGGCCTGAAAGTCAAGACTTTTGCAAGGCTGACTCGAAGGGGGTCGCAGTGACTTGCCTCCAGTTCAACAAGTTGACGTTGAGTGGGGGCGGCTGGTGGCTCATCATTTTCGGGAATCTTTATTTTATCACGCCTAATCTCACTTTCGATGTAGCCTGTGATAAGGAGATCAGTGTGATTGGGCGATGGCAGTATAGGACACGACTGAACTTACGAAGCTTGCGTTCCATTTCCTCGCATCGACGCACTTCGTTGACATATTTGCGCTGGAATGCGTTGACACCAGGGTTCAACTAAAACGAAGGGCCAAACGTGAGAATGCTTTTTTGATAGACACATTTGCTACCGAATGGCTACCCGCCTGTCGAAAAGTTGACACGTTTTGCCAAGATCTTGTCATCACGGGGAATCATACCTCATCTTACTTGATTCTTGGGGCGACAAAAATTTGGGCAAAACTTTGCTTCTACAGAAGATGGAAGTTAGGAAGAAGTCACACTGTTGATGCCTTGTCAGATAAGTACTGCACTTGGTCATCAATTGAGGACCTTTTTCATTTATCCAGAGATGGGTTCGATCAAGGGCACCATATTCATTCCATCAGGAAAAACACCTGCTGAACACTCGACGTACCCGTGTCCACAGGAACGTAAACACGCATTTGAAATTGTGTTGAGTACACAAACCCAGCTCTCATCTCATCGGATGGAAAATCTGAAACTTACGTCTCGAAATTGAGCAACACCCAATTCCCCCAATTCGGCAACGATCGAATAGGCTGATTCAGTTTGAAGGAACAATTGGCACAAGCACATTTCTTCACTCCGAAATAGGGACCCCATTTTCAAATGAGTGGGTCAACTAAAAGGTCGAAAATCTATGCGAGTCAGTGGTTGATTCTCACGCGACGATGACTTCCAGCCTGACGTATATGGGCAGGGAAAGGTGGAGACACTAGTACCCGACCAGAAGCGGATAGTCGGAACGTACGATTCAGGCAAACTCGTCCCGTGCTGGCCAAACCGGCTGTTGGGCGGGTGGAACGGGTAGGAATTTTTGTAAAAAGCGCAATGCTCTTTGATGCACAAAACTAATGATATCGTATAAAATGAAGAGGACTCGTGACTGCCTACGGCCAAACATCGGCCTCCCCCCACTGCCTACCGCTCTGCACAGGTAGTGTTCGTACAAGTCTGTTTGTCCGGGCACTCGCTCGACAAGGAGTCCCCAAAAAATGTCGCAGATCACTTGAAGTTTCTGCGAACTTACAAACACTGACCCGTTTCGAACAGGTTCTCAATACAAATCGAAGAATGTCTATGTTTGTATGGCGAATAGGGTAGGAAGTGCGTGGGTATTCATTCATGGCACAAAGGTAAATACTGCGGACTTCAACGGGCCACGTGTGACAAAGGTCGAGCATAAATAAGCCAAGCAAAGTTACACCTTTGGCCGGTCGATTCATTGTGCTCACAATCAGTCGCGTCCACGGGTCGGCCTACCAACAGTTGAAAGGTTGTTTTGGGGTGCCTACACAGTGCCCTCTGGTTCTACCTTAGTGGCTACTTTCGCAGGATGGGGTGCCCCTGGGTGTATCTGAGTGGGTTAGGCATCTCTGGTGCCTAATACACGGAAGAAGGTTCGATCCCAGCTTAGCAAAAAGTATTTGATGTGTCTTCTGTGCTACAGGGTACACACTATGTAGTTACCAATTTGGTCGACCAATAAAGCATGGAATGGCAAGTCTAGCTTATGGACAATAAAAGTCAGCAGGTCTTGGGATCATGCGGCAATATCAGACTTGCTGAATCATTGCCAGACAATTGAAGTGAACAGGCGTTACTGCCGAAACGATTCGTTATTCCGCATTACCGTACATGGCTTGCCGGCAAACTGTACTTGCACATAAGCCGCCTAGTGCCAACTCGCGCAGCTGGGCAATCTTAGTGCTGATAGGCCCGTGGTTCAGAGAAATGTGGGTGAGTAAACGATTTCGCCTTAATGGAATGAAAAAATAAAAAGTGCTGTTGTCCCAATCATGTTTTTGCTCAGGTAAAGCATCCCACTTTTTGCAGACTGAAGAGAAAGGGATCACTTTGTTGGATGAACCATAGATGACCTAGGGCCAATAACAGTAAGTACAAAATGCCCTTGCCGATCTCAACAGAACACGGAGAGGATTGAATCAGCAGACAGAGATGGAGGTGAAATGCACAGCAGACATATCACAACCTCACACAATATTCGGAATGATACTGCAACGTATTGCAGGGACTCCCTGACATGTCGCGCTATGATACAGCTGTCGAATCGCCCCGATCGATGCACTGCCATTGTCTTCTGCCACCTTCGAATTTCCAGCTGTCTGCAGCACCACCGGACGTGAATTGACACTTTGATCGCTTAACCAATTTTTTCTGTTTCTGTTTCTGAAAAAGTCGGGAAACTGAGCAAAGACGAATTCGTGGCCTTCCAGAATCCCGAAAGCCACGTTCACATGCACAATAGTCTTATCGACAGCACGCTGAAAGAGAAGGACAAGAACAAGGACGGCTTCGTCGATTTGGGCGAGTTCCTGGGAGATTTCGGCGAGTAGATATGACTATGCTGCTGCTATCCTAGGTCTTGGATGTGGACTGGGATGTTGAGATCAAGATGGAGGAGCCCTGGGAAGTCCACTGCACTATCCCCCACGATCTGATGTCTCGATCAGCGACTGAGCTACTGGTTAGCTTTCTTCCATTTTAGCCAGCAAAAAGGACTTAAAATGGCATCAAGTGGATAGCGATCGTTTCAAGAATGAATACGATGTGAACAAGGATAGTCTGTTGGATCGGCAAGAAATGAAAAAATGGTTGGTACCCGAGGTGCTGTAGGCGGGGTACATGCTGTAGCGTTATCCCGGGATAATTATTTCGTATTCTAGTAGGAATATAGCAGGCAGTTATGGGGCCAGGAACAGTGTGGTGATGACCGTCAAGTCGAGTCAGTAAGCCACTGACTGTGAGTTGACATTTGGTTTTCCCAGTGTCAACCATGGTCAGAGGCTCACAAACCGTTTTATATATTCAGCTACTGTCCTGTGGAATAACCTGTCTGAAAAACCATTTTTTGGAGGCTGTGCACGTTTTGCCTCTGCATGTCCGATATTAGAATGGTCGTTCCTTGCTCATGCATTCCATTGTGTCTATCATCCCTAGAGTGGATGAGACATGTTCTGGGTGAAGCAAGCTCTAATGAGGCCAAGTCTTGCGAATCCTTTTCTCTGCATCTTGTCCCGTGAGATGGAAAGGAAGCTGCCCTGGGAATGACTCTTCTGCTGTGAACACTTCTGTGTCCTTATCCGAGCTGTTTCCAGTTCAGAGCGGAGTCATCGAGCAGTGATTCGCGCGTTGATTGTCCCGTAGACGAAAGTCTGATGATTCTTGGTACTGCGAGAGGAAAGTCGATACTGCACAGGGGCAACAAGGCCCGGATCATAGGCATCGAAAAGCATGGTCAGTTGCGCCCTCGATACACAAAACAAGCCGTCGACCCGGTTAGCTAAGCCATCAAATGCGAGTCGTCAGTTCACAAGCAACAGCGGACAACAAAAACCACCATCGAGATCACATGCTCATCGTCGCCAGTGCCTCATATGTCGTGAGCTTCATTGACGTCCAGTGCAGGAGCTTCGTTGACGGCTGCCGGCGCGACCACCCCGGCTGCGTCTGGAGCGGGAGCAGGTTGCGGCTGCCCGACGGTTGCTTGATTCTGTGCCGCTTCCCGTTGAGCTTCTTGTTCTCGTTCTCGTTGCAGATCTTGTTCCCGCCATGCGTGAAGTTCGTTGGCGTAGCGCACCTTGTCTTCGATAGCTTTCTGCCTGTATCTTTCCCTCGACTCGGGATCCAACTCGCGCCACCTGAAACATAGAGGCCATCCCAGTTTGAGAGCCTAAAAGCACTGCTTACATTCGGGCGATCTCCTTGTCTCGTTGGCGTGCCGTCGACTCTGGCTTCTCCTCGCGAAGTTTCGCTCCCATTTCGCGTTTGAACGCAATGTATGGCGTCCTGGAATAAAAAACTGAGACTGGGACATCAATTCAAAACCAGAAGATACTTACGCTGGCTTCCTGGGCATGCTCGCATTCCTTCGTCTGCGGACCGTGGAAGGCATCGGTCGACCGGCGTGCCGCCGAACCCATTCGGTCCTGGCCTCCTCGTATCGAGCCCGATCCATGTGCTCATTCTGAAGAGATATGAGTCTGAAAAGGAACCTGAAAAAGAAGCGCTGCACTTACGTCGAGGTACGGCTGCCTTTCCTCGGGGGTCAGCTTCCTCCACTTTTCGGCCAAATTCTTGATGACGGCCTGCGGTTGTTGATTTTTCAGCTCCCTGGCGACGCTATGGTAGTTCCTTTGAACGAAGTAGGCGTAGGCACTTCGGACACGTCGAGGTGGCAGGATTTGCTGGCTGCGCTTGTCGTCCATTTTGACGGCACACTAGCACACGACCGATCACTAGCACCGCAAGTAGAAGAATGGAGCTGAACTCAAAGAGTCTGTTGCCTTACTTTACAATATGTGACTTTACAGTGCCTTCCCCAGTTTATTGAGTGTCGACGTTTTAGGTTGTGTGCATACATTTGGTGTGCAGTGAACATGGAGCAAAGCCTGATTTCAGGTGCATGGCCCATATTTAACCCCTACCGGGCAGGCCATGGCGAGTGGGAGAGAGTAATCGATTCTCTCCCCTGGCTTGGACGTCAACCTTTCCGGTTGATGTTTATTACAACAGGTATAGTCGCGAGACTTGCCTACCTCCAGTCGTAGTTCTTGTCCCGCCGACTTCGGTAAGCCACACTCTCTCCCACGCTTGTCTGCACGGGTTGCACATAGCAGTGGTACTGGCAAGTTGCAGGTCGACTCGACTGTGCATCAGAACGATAGTGTAGCCCGTAGCTTGAGCTCCTGTCGTTGAGTAGATTTGCCACTTTTCGTTCATCCAGCAGTGTCGGCCAAGCTCCAGTGTCTCGCGAGCAGCATCAGGTGGCTGTGGAATCGATTGTGAGACGATTCCCCCACTGTGACGGTTTCCCACCGCGTCTTTTCCCCCACCATCAGTTTTGAGAAACTGCGGCTATTCAAATTTCGAGCCTTCGTCGAAGAATAAAGCACTCATGCACAAATCGTCATCATGAATCCTAGAAGGTATGAAATATACCTTAAATAGTTCACAATTTTGTTGTTTTATCATTCGATTGCAATGGGAATAACGTACTTGGCACTGCGTCCTCGCCAACCTGCTATGCTTCCTCGCTGTCACTCTCTGCCAGTCTACTCCAAAGGACACAGGTGAGAGATAAGCAGAGCATAACGTGGGACTGAATGCTGATTTGAGAGAAAAAACGGGATTTTCTCATCATAGAATGGCAAACCTTATCATTTTTTAGCATATACAGAGCGAAAATTCCAGTTGCCAATGCTGCCGATCCAGCAGTCGGATCGGATCGGGAACTAAGTTACCCCTCAGATCGGGTTTTTACATACATTTGCAGTTTGAACCGCTGCCTTGATAAGCAGAGAAAACAGGCCTGGTCTTATATTCACTCGTATTGGCAGCGTGTCAAATATCCTTCCTGAAATACTTGAAGGAGTTCAAAAAGTTCGTAGCCTGAATACCTTGCACATGAGCTGCAGCACCGAAATTTTACTTTACATGCTACAAGCCTATCACACTTGTACTGCCTGTTGCAGCCCAAGCTGTGGAAAACCACGGCCAAAATGGAAAACGCACATCAGGCGAAAAATTTTGGTGGGGGAAGCGACACAGAGGGGAAACCGTCACAGTAGGGGAAACGTCACATGTCTCAGTGAGTCGATTCCCACACCAGGCACGGTGGGGGAATCGACCAAGTGGGAGAAACGTCACGGGACCGTGGAATCCTGGGGAGGGTTGCACTAAATAAGCCAGTACTGAAGTCCGAGATAGTGCTGCTGTAATGGAGCTGCTATACGGGCCTTCGGTACACCGTAAGCAACCGTTTTACTAGCCCACTAAATTTGAGTGAATAAGCTTCCTATACCTGACCTATGATTTACTGTTCCAGCGGCTGACATGTAAGACTGAACAATGTTAGGCGCACGAACAGAGCTAGAAGTTAACTATTTATGCATATACGTAGTTAAAGCCAAAATAAATTACAGCTACTCACTAAGCAATAGCTTTACAAAGTCAGATCCTGCATTAAGTAGTAGTATAGGTACCCATTAGCCCTGGATTCACACCGCCCCTATTCCTGATCGATCTGACATCGATCAGTCCCTATCCGTCTATCAGCGACCACAATTTCCACCTGTAATAGGCATGTTTGGCCGGTGGGGAAGGTTGTGTATTTGGTTGCCTTGACTGGCCGCCTTACACACGGAGCAGTGCATTGGCTTGCCTTCGTTGGCCGCTCGATACGCTCCTCCAGGCGAGGCTGCAACCCGTCGGGTTGATGTCTCAGGCACCCCCGACTAGGTGGCCTGCCCTTTTGAGCCATCCGCTTCCCGCGTTACCTTCTCCAATGTTCGGCCGTTCAGCCTGTTGCACACCCACCCACTTACCCACCCATACGCCGATCGTCCACCAGCCAGGAAATTGACTCTAAATTATGCGTCGCCTGAATGTGGTGCGCAGTAGCGGTGTTACGCCAAAAAGGCTTCAGAGGCGGCGGATCCGTCCTACTGTATTACTGGACAGCATTACCTCTGAGCTTCTTTACCGATATGAACGACAAAGTCACTAGGCGGGTTATTTGAGGGTATTTGATCGATTAGAGGGAGTCGAACACAGGCCTGAAGCCTCTTTCGTTCTTGCCAAAGGCATATGCACAGCACAGTATTCTGCCATAGCAAGAGGCCAGACCAGCAAGACTTACTTTAAGCCGCCTCAGCATGACAAAATGCAGGGATGATGCTCATTTCAATTCCTCCCGTGAAGATTGGCCAACCTTGTCGCTAGATGTGCCTTGGCTTTTGGTCCAGCGCTCAACTCACAAGCGCCAAACGAGTCAGAAGCCCTGCAGAATAAATCTTCTGCCTCCTGGAGTTCACTGTAGCCTCAGCTGACCTCGTGGTCCCGGACCAGTCCAGTCCACCTGCTCGTCACCCATGGCATGCCTGTGTGCATTAGGTGCGGTTCGGAACGGTTCGTCTCGCATCCTGCGCCCATACACGTGCCAGGTACAGTAGTAAGTCCTGCGCATGTTTGCCATCAGCAAAAACTGGACCACCAAGGATTTATATTTCCAACTCACAGTGCCGCAAAAAGTTAAGAATTGCCTTCTGTCTGTGGGCTCATCGTCAGTCAACCTCTCTGTCTACGGATTGTTTGCCTAGTGTCTGGCTTGGTGTTGTGCACACTCTTGTCTACTATGGCCTCCCTCAACAATAAACCAAGTCGTGCCAAGCAACTGCAGTTATTCTTTCAAGAATCTCGCAAGGCTATCGAAGAATCGAAGAAATGTACGGCCTGTCGATTTGTGGACAATATCATCCAGTCGACTCGTCCAAATGCAGCCGTGCCAAATAAGGCCTGCTTGGACAATTATCATCAAATGAAGAAAGAAATTGCTCGTTTCCAATCTTTACTATTGCAAGCGGTCGAGTGCAGAAGTCTGGACTCGGGCGAGGATGGTTTGGGCGATGTGTCGAATCCAGTGCGTATCGATAGTTCAGTTCAAACTGCACCCACGGATCTCGGTTGCCATGCGTCTTGCCAAACTGATAGTTCGCAAAATGTGCAGACGTTGTGCGAGTCAAAAACAGAACGAAAACCTGACTGCACTATTTGGTCGTTGGAACAATGGTTGAAACTGTCGGCCACCGAGTGCGAGCGAGAAAAATTGAAAACAGCTGTTCTGTTTATGAAGTTGTTCCTCGAAATGAATGACGAAGAATTTGAGAATTATTATCGACGATTTATACAAGGATGCGATGTCGGCGAGTTGAGGGCGGAATGGAGGAAAGCAAAGGTGAGACAGGTCTGCAGGGGTTCAGTACCGCCTGCCACGTACGATGCACTGGGGGCAACGGGATGGACAGGTGGATCAGGATGTGATCAAGGAAAGGTTTGGATAGGGGTTCCCTCAGTTCCGTCTTATCGTTAGAACTAGGGTGGAGAGATAATGGGTGACGGAGGATGCCTATTGCCCTTACGGGCCCTTCTTTTCTTCGCTCCACGTATAAATCGAATCCCTCCTGTAGATATCCTAGACATTACCTAAGGGCTCTACTTCAGATATGCATATGTCCCATGACGGGGACCACTCGAGAGAGTCATTCTTTCGATCCCAATGTCGGGTGATTGAAAAGATCATGTCTTTACGACCTTGAATTTACGACCAGTCCTTTTAACAACCAATAGCCTGGTGGTCAATGCCAAAATTTAGAAACTGAACTTGCTGGCCAAGCTTTCAAGTGTAGTCCATTCAGATCACTAGTTTTGAGTTGTCCAATTCAAAGCAGCGATGACATTTTAGCGTACTTGTTTTGCTAGCATTCCAGACCCAGTGGTTCTAGTTGAGAGGGGGCTCAAATTATTTCGAGGGGTCCCAGGGAGAGTTTATTTGAAACGTACTGATTTCGGGCGCTGATTTCGAAGATGTCAGTGGGTTATGTGCTTCGCGCCCTTCCAGCCGCGCAGCATAAATTAATGTGCCGTGAGCCGACGACAGTATAGAATTTCTAATTAGCACATCCAACAGTGAGGAGTTTGAATCTAACGATCAGAAGGTAGACCAGCTGAACGTTACTGAACCAGAGATTTTTCTATGTTCGCATTCTGGGGACAGAAATTGCATGGATGGATAAAGTTAGGGAACAGAAATCAGGACGCGAAAACTGCGACAAGCAAGATTTGATTTTAGGTAGAGCGGGGGATTTTATTTTAGGTCACATAGCTCTAATTTCCAGAGACAGAACTGAACGGTCCTTCTTGGTGAGGTTTCCTACAAGAAATCATGTCTCTCGCATTACTGCAGCTTCTTATCCATAAAAGGAAAATGGGCGAGTGCACACTGAAATTGCAATAATGCATTCTACACAGGAAAACCCGACCTCGAGTCTTGAGATGTCGCATTTTTTAATTCCCGCGCAACACTCTGCTGGGGCGGGAATTTAAAAACCTGCTATCCCGAAATGATTGCGTCTTTGTGTCTCTCAATTTCACGCCTCCTGTCCCCTTTGATCTTACCTCTTGTGCCCAGACCTCATTCATCTGATTGTTTTCCCACTTGCTTTCCACAAAACACTGACATGCACACAATGCTGTCGTTGCAGGCCTGCATGATCCCCAAGTCGAACAATGCCAAATTCGACTTCGCTAAAACTGATCAATTGAATCAATTAGCCGAAAAAGGGAGCAGTTTCGAGCCATGTTGCGAGTCAGGCAAAGAAAAAGTAAGAGTTCAGTCTCGTTCAAAATAACCAACTCACCCTGTTCCAATTTTCAGTACGCGGAAGTGATGAGTCAGCTTCGGTCAGCCAAGCAGCTACTCGTCGAATTGCTCAAAGTTTTGCAGGACACGGTACTTCGATTTTTCAATAGAATTTCGATGATTTTGTGAAAAATTGGTCATTTTTCAGGTAGAAGTAGAAACATTATCGCAAGACGGAGTGAGCCAGCTGTTGGGGACAGTGAGCCAGTATACGGACATGTTGAATGAGAGGCGCAAATCGACTTGAACGTGGAGTTGACTGGTTGACAGTCGAATGTGTGCTAATTTCTTGGACGGTATGGAATTTGATGCTGATAAATATTACAGCTTGTTGCTTGTTGTGCAATATCCTGTTTGTTTGTGACATTCCAAAGATGTAAATTTCATGTCGCCTATTTGGCGTACTCAATTTCAAAACATTTTATAATTTGATCTTCTGCATGTAGACGAAGGAGAAGTAAAGTTTTGACGACACTGTGACTGTCTTATCAATGTCTTGAAAATATACGACGTTATTTTTTTGAAATATGGTGGTGTTTGTGATGGTGCACTGGCGCTGATTGAATGCTTTTATATTAGTCGAATGGCATCTGCGAGTCTGTCCTCTTTGCTGTCCCCGGTGCAAGTCTCGTCCATGGTCGAGCAGTGGTTGAACGAAGATTCCATAGGCCTGGATGTGGGTGGGTATGTGGCTGGTGGTGATCAGCATCGATCGGCTGTTCTCTACTGCAAATCGCCTGGTCAAGTGGTGCTGTCTGGAATGCCATTTTTCAATGCCATCTTTCATCGTCTCGACTGCACTGTGCACTGGAATGAGCACTGTCTGGATGGTGCATTGGTGCCAGATTCGGACTCCACTAGACGCCAGATTGCGACTGTGAGCGGACCAGTGGCCAATATTTTACGAGGGGAAAGACCAGCGTTGAATTGTCTCAGTCGAGCATCGGGGATCGCCTCAACGGTGTGGAAACTGATGGAGAAGGCCCGAGAGGAGAAATGGACGGGCAAGATCGCCTGTACCAGAAAGACCACCCCGGCCTTCCGTCTGGTCGAGAAGTACGCTGTGGTGTGCGGTGGTGGGGACCCTCATCGGTACGACTTGGGTGCGTCCATGATCATGCTCAAGGACAACCACATCGATGCGTGCAGCGGCAATATCGCGATGGTATGTGGCATGTGGAGGGGGGGAATGGTGTGTCTCACAGTCAGGGTACAGCCCATAGCTACAGGACTGGGGATCAAGAGCCCTAGAGCTATTGGAGGACACCTGCCCCAAGCGGTTGCTGCTGATGTTAAGCATACATGTGCACCGGCTCCCTGAATCAGTGCACTGATAGGTGCGGCATCGCCTCCACAATGCCCGTCCAGTTGATAAAAACAAGGCATGGCAAAATGGCGGGCAAAAGAAATGCCGCGCCCATGAGCCAAGTGCAGGGATTGTGAGTCCATTCCGCCCGCGGATATACTTACTGTGTACTACAAGCACGTTAAGAGATAGGCGAGCGCATATACTTACACTGCATACACGTTTAAAGAGTTTTATTTTTCAGCACTGCTTTGATAAATGCAATTAATTTTGCCTTTTATATTCAGCTTTGTCAAAATCATTCAACATCAAATTACGTTCATGATATCTTTGTCCCCAATCCGATTGCGTATATAACTCAAATACTGCTCAATGCAATAGCAGAGATGCTGATAACCTCCTGGATTTTGCTGATGCAAAAAAAAGAGGATCGAAGTTATGCAAATTTCACATGAGGACGATGGTAGCGGCCTCGAAATTTCTCTTTTCGTTTTCGATTTGATGATGAATACGCTCGTAAATGGCTTCGCCAGGTTTGGGTTGAATGATACCGCGGACTAATCTCATAACATGCTGCTGAATACTGTTATGAGATTGTTGCAATCCGCGATGTCGTTTTGATTGAAGGCATTATGGTAGCCTTCAGCGTGGTTCGTCGTGCGCAAGTCGTTACTGTTCCAATGGTTCCAGGTCGACAGGGGGAACTGAGCACCACGAGTGTCATCCACGTGTGTCAAAGTATTGAACGAATGAATGCAAAGTGGCATCAGCAGCTGGCGTAGGCATTCGAGGCATGCGCTGACAAAGCATGTCCCAAGCCAGTGGTATCAGCGGAATCGGCAGCAGCGCGATGCTTTTGAGCTTTCCAATCCAAACTCGAAACTCGTGCTCAGGTTGTCCGACGGATGGCTATGGCTTTGACAAAGACTATGGCGAGGCGGCGTCTCGACAGCGTTACTAATTGTGTTCCTGATTAGAATAAGTCTAGCTCATATTTTTTTGCGGGAGTTTAAATCTGATTGACCTCCGCGTTGCCTATCCTTTATAGCGTGTATGTAGTGTAAGTATATACGCCGCGTGCTGAACGGACTCAGGTCACTCGAACAATAGCGCGTGCGGAACCTGCACACTCCCAGTGCAGGGACCTTGCCAGGATTTAGGCCATGCATGGGTGATTTACATTTACCAAGGGGCCCTTTTTGGAAGTGACCATTGGGTGGGGGTGGGCATGATGGGATCCTATCCACGTCTTTCCAGGCAATCAGCAAAGCTAGAAGTGTGGCCAGTTTTGCTACCAAAATCGAAGTGGAGACGAGAGATTTCGACGAAGCCATAGAAGCAGCTAAGCAAGGCGCTGATGTAGTCATGCTGGATAATTTTAAACCAGCGGTAAGAATTTGAATTTAAATCTCACAAATCTGGTCACAAAATTTTGGGGTTTTATTTTCAGAAAGCGCATTTTACCGCATCCGAACTCAAAGCCAGCTTCCCTCACGTTACAGTCGAAGCAAGTGGCGGAATAAATTTGCATAATTTTTCAGAATATTTTGATAAGAATATTGATATAATATCGATGGGATGCTTGACCCAAGGATATGCATGTGCTGATTTTTCATTGAAAGTGATACGTGGATGAGCAAAAGGTTGGGATTAGGATTTGGATAGATTTTATCGCAAACTTTAATACTTGCATTATCTGATAGATTAGAGTCGCACGCTTTGCTCCAAGTCATACCGTCTTTCTGAAATTTGACTTAGCGCGTAATTGATATAAACAGTTTTAATGTCAACTGTGTGCGCGACAGGTGCTCTCCCAGAAAAATGAAATTGTGGTCGAACTTTTACATAAGTTTTACGGCGACCCTGTTTGCGAGTCAGAAGTTATCGGTTCCAAGCTGTTTGAAATGCTGATCAATCGTTCAGTATTCGGTGTTCGCATTCTCGGAAACCAGATTCTCGGTGCCAACGCTTCGGTAGCCGGCAATGTGAGGTAATGAGGGGTTGCATAAAAAATATGATGCAGGTGGATTGGATTGCATACAGTATGTATGAGAGTCGAGAGATTTGTCTTATGAACAGACGATATCAACGATTCTTCTAGTTTTTAGGCTTTTCCACAGCACGAATCGTTTATACGATGAAGATCAGCAGAAAAAGGAACGATGGCTGTCGCGTTTGTTGGGCGTTTCTGCAAATGTCGAGCCACAGAAAAGTGCTCATTCGACTTTGCTCGCCGATAAAGATTTGGTGTACGAGCTGGCGAGTAAGTGCGCTTGAAGTTCCTCTTTTGCAGTCATATTTTATGATTTGCCATGGCATATAAGTTTTTTCCACTTACGTATTGAACCCCAAGCTTTGTTCCAAGTTCCGTCTAGAGGAGAACTTCCTTAGAGGGGCATTGTCATTGCAGACATTGTGCATTGGTCACGTGAGGTTCATTTGTGTCACACTGGTTATGTTCCCTTTTTAGCTCATGATGTCCGACCAGGCGCCATGGACGATTATCAACAAGCTTAGTAGATTTACCGCAGAACTGCTAGTTTTCTTCGCATGAAGAGCTTATTCCTTTTCAGCGAGGGATACGTGCAACTTTTGAAAAAGAAAAATGTGCCTAGAGAGCTGGTCGGAAGTTGGTCAGTGATGATCGGGAACCAAGATCAAGCGGGTAAAACTTCTTGAATGTTAAAGCTTTTTCGATTGAACGACTGCTTTTCTTTTTTAGTGCATGTTTGGAGATATCGAGAAGGTTATGCTGGGGCCGATAAAACCGTGCAAGCTTTTCTGAACGATCAAGTACTACTTTCTTTTTCTTGTGATACCTTGTATATTTTTGCTTTTTATTTTAGGAATTGCGAAAAGCCAGAAGCGAACAAGGAAAATTAGTATCGAAGCGTAGAAATTGCATGATGCTAGCATTTAGTTTTTGGGGCGATCCCGAACCACGTCCACCAAAACATCTTTACGAACTTCGAAGTTACGTATTGAAGGTGAGTTCTTCGATCTGGAAAGGTTTTGTGTATACAGTTTTTCTTGTTTTTCAGGCCGGAACGATGATCGAATGGGGCAACAACTGGTAAGCAATATTTATTTTTTTCGTGGATTGCGTTTTTTTTAAACAAAATTTCCAAAGAAATGGGAAAGAGCAAGCTTGAAAACTAGACTTTTTGATTGCATCCTAGCTTTGTTTTAGGGCGAAAGGCATCAACCACAGAAGAGACTTTAATCAAAATGTAGCCGGGTTTTTTTCGCAAATCGGGCGTTTGTACATGGTGTTTCATATTTGGGGTAAAACGTAACTTTGTTTCTTCGGAATTCGCTGATTAAAAGTTGACCTTTTTCAGCCTACGATGATTTGGTGGCCAGAAAACGTATTCGTGAAGAAACGTGGCGAAAACCCGGATGGGACACCAACGTTGCCTATACAGGTTAGCGGAGTGTTGCTTGTTGCATGTATACACGTCCATGCAGACAGTGTATCTGGTCTGGACATCCCCTGGGCTTGGTCGTAGAAGCTCTGAAGTGTTCCCCTGCGTTGGGACAGCTGAAAACCTACTTACTAACAATTTTTCTAAAATTCAAATTAAAAATGGCGGGAAATTTCCATGTATGTAAATTACCACCATATCATCAGGGTCGTGGCCGTATTGTGCATGGTTGTGGCTCGTTAGGCAGCCATTGGATTTAGGTTTGGATGTCTCATTTATGACATTGTTGGGTTGGAAGCGACTTATAATTCTGGGGAATATGGTTAAACTGCCGGGGCACCACGCCAATATTTCTATAAAACTGTTATGGAAACCGTGAAGAAATTTCTGTTTTAGTACCGCTGATCAAGAAGATGGATTCAAAGTTGATGATTCCATCGAATTTCTCGCCTTTGCAATGATCGAATTGAAAGCAAGGGTTCGGCTATGGTACCCCTCGATATACGTATTGGCTTGTTTCAACAGGAACGACGCGTCGGTTTGTTTTCGGTGCGACGCGTTGAATATTTATCAATTAGTATTTTCAGTGTTTTCACTCTGTTAGAATTAAAAAGGATCGAGATTTATTGCCTCGCCAAGCTCAAAATAAAAACTAAAAACACGTGATTATGCAAGACTTTCTACAGTGCCGTGTGGGCGTTGGAGTAGGTGCAGCGAGTTAAAGCCTTTCGTATACCCATATATCCGAGGGAGCCATTCACGGTGCCTGTGGCTTGGAGGTGGTCGAGTTGGAGCGGACGGCCTTGACTGTCGCACTCGCAGTTCGTTTCTGGTCTTGGCTAGGTTTGGTCGGGCTCGCACTGGGACCCGGAGTCGATGTGCTCATGATGGAGGGCAGAGCTAATGAGCGAGTCCGACGAGCACTCGAGGGCGGACTGATGGTGGTGGTGGTTACGAATCGAGCGGGTGGTCGGCGCATGCCGTGAGCATGTTGGGGTGGGGTCGAGCTGGGCTCGGCTGCGACTTGGACAGTTATCTGGGACGGCATGGTTTGTGAGCGACTGGGAGAACCAATTTTGCTCAGCGACGATGCACGATGCGGGGCTTGGTCAGACTTGGCTGCGGCCAGAGCCTGACGTCGTTTGGCTTGCTGATCGGCCAATTGACGACGCTGCTCGAAACGTTGCTTCTCCACGGCTTCGCGAAGTCGCAGTTGATGCAGCTAAAATGATGGAAAAGGTGATTTCGTTGACGTCGCAAATTCTGATGCATCAAGCCAGTGGCAGGGACGGCAGGTCGGCATAGAATCCTGGGAAGAGTCCCTGAGTCCGGGGTCGACAGTAAACCCCCGACCTGTGTGGTAATAGCTATCACCGTCTGGCTAAGGTCGGTCAGGGACTGTAGGTCAAGGCATAGCATCCTCACAGGAGCAGTGTGGCCAAAATATCCAGCGTATGCGCAGACAATATTTAGGAGGGCAAGACTGAGAGTCCAGGGACGACCAGGAGCTCCCGATATGCAACTTACCTGTGTGGTCAGCTGAGCCACCAGTGCCGCCTTCTGGCTTAGGTCGGCACTGATCTCTTGTATTTGCTTGTTCTTGTGCTCAATTTCCTGTCTCTGCCGTTGATCCTGCTCCTCACATCGTTGCTCCAGCTGCAGTAATTTTTCGTGCTTACGATCATGCAGTTCTTTCATGGCTGCCAGTTCCTCGCGGGTCGAATTCAACTGGCTTTCCAATTCCGTGATCAGTTTCGCTTCATCAGAGTCTGCAAAGAGGACAAGATTTAGAGTAGGTGGTTGTGCGTGAATGGCACTCACTTTTTGTGGATGCACTTGACTGCTGATCGATGACGGACAGAGTTTCTGCCAGTTGTCGAGTTAAATCTACAATAAAGTGAGCTCGTCAATATCGAGAGACCGCAGAAAATTCTAGACGGGATTTAAAATTCCAGGGCTAAATTTTTCCAACCTTGGCCAAAAGATCTGCCACTCTGCAGCATGTTATCAAAAGTGCCAGTTTTCGCAGCAAGTCTCATTGGCATGGTGCTATCCATGATTGCATAAAATGGGGCTGGCCAGATCATGACTTTTGTGCCACTCACTCCACGGGGTCATAAAAAAGCCACCTGAGCTGCCTGGTCCCTGGGCACGAAGCACGCGTACGCGGGCCTCACAGTCATATGTGTCCAGGCTACAGCCTCAAAATTTGCCCATCAACCCAACATTGCTTACCAGTGCATCTCAGCTGCAGTCGTTCAATCTCTTGATGCAATCCGCGCAAAGTTTTTTCATGTTCTCTTTCCATGAAAGCGATTTGAGAGCGTTCGTGTTCGCGCCACATTTCATCCCGTTCCATCAGCAGTCGTCTGATGTGGAAGGCGGAATCGGGGCCATCATTGAGTGCTGCCGAGCCAGTGTCGTTGGGGGAGGGTTGTTTCTTGGTTGATAACAATCGTTGCAAGTGATCCGTCAGACTGCCAGTCACTGTAACAAGGCGCAGGTGACTGATCGTGAGTCAGGCACCCACGAGGCCACCGAAGACGGAGGGGGCATCAACTGCTGAGGACAGGCCACCGTACGATTTGGCAGTTAGTCTACACTGGACCAACTTTTGAGCCACTTGATAGGTCTGTGCTGTCCATGCCATTGGGTTCACCTAACCCTTGTCTATGAGACGACGGAGGCGCCCACAGGTGAGTGTGTATTAAGTAGTACAGATTGGCCTCTCAATAATGCACCAAGGGTGGCGCGAGTTGGTGACGTGCACAGCCAGCATGGGGCACCCACATTCCTTCCTGGTAGCCCTGCCTTAAGTGAGGGCGAGCTAATTGAAGTGGGGAGAGTACTTGAAATTGAGACAGGCTAGACAGGCAGCTTATGTTCCAGGTTATTCAGAGGCACGCCACTCCACGTTTGCCCCACCCACTTTCTGGAAGCAGTGTTAATTATGCCCCGTGAGTTTCTAGATGGCAGTGCTTAGGAGCAGTCATGAGCCATCTGTGACACAAACCTATCATATCCAGCTTATCACTGCTCCCGCCTCCACGTAGACCAAAAGGTATTGAGCACTTACTTTCGACGGGACTCTGTTTCGTCCAATCCATTTTGGGAGGACTGGGACTTTTGTCCATCGCGATGCCACCATCGGCCATGACAAATCCTTTTATGGTAAACGTATAGAGCCTAAGAAAGGGAGAAGGATTCAGTTTTCGATAGTCTTAGCTTCTAGTACGTGACTGGCATCCACGACGAGCTTTCCCTCAGGTGACCTAAGCGAGGTGACTATGGTCTAACTTGGAGCAGACCAAGCTAGTTTCTGGTGGAAATAGGACTAAAGAGCGCGTGAATAGAGGAAAATTTTCCTCGCTTAGGCCTAAGCAAGTCATTGGCACTTGGCAAAAATATTGATCAGGTGCTGCGCCAGACACTTGTAGTGCTTTCTAGCCGACGTCTGGCACGAGCGGCCGACTCGTCCGCGTACGTCAGCTGTCCACAGTAGATCGACGGGACTGGACTCGGAAACACGGATTCGTAGGTTCGTGGCAGCCTAGAGCCAAGACGAGGCAGCTGAGCACAGTGCCTGGCCACAAAGTTGAGGAACAACTCGTTGAAAAATTCATAAAATCGCGAACTAAATCGACATTGCAGCTATGGCAAATGCGCGGGAAATTCAAACATTGCGAATTGTTAATGCGATGCCTTTGAGTCAGGAAGGCAAGAATTCAAGTGTGCGAGTGGGTGGGACCACAGTATAGTGTAGGGGAATATCTCGCTTGAACTCATTGCGCTCACTGGCGGTCGAGAGGCATTGGTCGTTTGTGCGTGTGTGACGGTTATGCCCTCGAGTCCTTCACTGATGGGCCATGTCGACGTGTAGTGAAGAATATAATTTATTAGTTCAGCTTTCCAACTGCGGGCTTATAACGAGGTCGTGTAATCATGGGTCTGTGCAACCAAGGGCCCGTGCTTGCCGATGTCCACTCGGCAATCAACAGAACACCTTTGACCACTACCCTGTCTTGCCTGCGCCCATCGCTCATCCCAATGGCACTTTTTCTAGTTCATTTTTTCCAGTAGCTATCCCCAAGCAAAGTAGTCGAGTGGGCGGCATTCGATCGTTGGACACGGTCAGCCAATGTCTATTATAGCAAGCACCACTTTGCATCCGGGCAACGTCGCCAAGGCGCTATCGAACATGCTTCTGTCTTTTCACGCGTTCGCCCTCTCTCGGACTATCTAGCTGCAATTACGTAACCAAGCCCATCCCGCCCCTCCGTCCAGCCCACACCAAACCTGCAGTCGTACAATATCAGTCAACGTCAAAAATGAGTGTTCGAAAAGAATTCAAAGAAGAATCGCCTAAAAGAGCAGCCAAATTCAATGATGAAAATGTACAATTACCAAAAATTTTATCGATTTTTCTCAATGATGATGGGAAATTGAAACGGGTCACATACGTGCTACGTCTATCCGACACCAGGACCTTGTCACAAATCGTATTGGATTTGAGGCATTTACTTGGCGTTGGGCCAAGAAAAGAAGAGACTGCGGGAAGGGAACGATTTCGATGGAATTTATACGATTTAAATAAAAAATTGATCAAAACTAAATCAGATTTGTATTATCGAACAGCCAGTACATTTCAACTGCAAAGAAGTCTTATCGATCACCAGGAAATCACTGGGCACAGCCAGGTGCTCGACTCTGACCATGCCAGTGCCAACCAGGAGATACCGCCCTTTCCTGCAGTGCACCAGTCAGGATCATCCACACCGATCGATAAGTCGCATGTGAAAAAATCGATAAATAGTCAGTCGGAAAAATCACGCATGGGATGGATGTTGGGCAAGAGCACATTGCGATATCAGCCAGCGAGAACGTTGCGGACCCATCGTCAGGAAGTAAAGGTGGAAAAGGTGGCCACGAACAGAGTGGAAAGACAGGAGAAGTCCGGTGTAAAGGGTGCACATATGCCCCCAGTGGCCAAAAATGGTAAAGCGCCTTCCGGCGGCCAAGGTATCAAGAGCAAGGTGGAGTCAGGGAGCGACACAAAATGGCCGATGCCAGAAGTAACTCAGGTCACGATCAGACCCAGGGTCGATCCTAAAGGAACCTCTAAACCAGAAGATACTGTAAAATTTTTCGATAAATTTGGAGAACCTTTGACATCAAAGTCGGATATTCAAAAAAGCAAAGCCTATTCATCGGCCATATTTGGGGGCAGTGACTTGTTCACATCGAGTCCAGGTCGTAAGAACAGCATGCCACTCAGCAGCTGGTTCATTTCATTGGACAAAGAAAATGGGGAGAAAGGAAAAGTAGTGAAAATGGATCATTCTCTCAGCAAAGGCAACGAAAAACATCGAAACGATTCAAATATGAAGAAAACCAAGGAGACAAAAGTCAGTTTCGGTGAAAAGTCTATGGACGACGTGGTCGATGGTCGCAAAGAAAAAGCCCCTAAAAACACATCTAAACGGATCGATGGGGAAAAAGCAAAGTGAATGCACCATTTGCAGCTGAGGTCAACCTAATCTGAAACCATATTTTACTGACTCCGTGCAATAATGTGGCATCTCTGGTCTAGTACAGGTCTGGCAGAAAAAGATCTAATTTTGGGGAGCAGAACAGATAAAAAAGGGACAGGCCAGGAAAACAGATGTGTATTCTTGCAGACAATGGGTAAAATATGGGTGGAATATGAGATGGTCTATCAGCTGCAAACGGTGCTGCTGCAACGATTCGGCGGGTGATAGTGCGAAAGATTCGATTAGGGCGATTTTAACGCCATTGCGTAGTGTCTTAGGGGGCTTTGAATCAGGGCCTATACTGCAACACTTCAGGTCACATACACTCATGATCAATATTTCTTCTCAGGTTTTAGTCGTGTCTGATCATTTGATGTACTCTGCGTTCTGATTGGCTAGCATTCTCGTAGCTCCGCCCGCAGAATCCGCTTATTTATCACCTGTTGAAATAATGTGAGTTGCCAGTTTGTTCTTTTGCTTGATCTTTGTTCAATCAGACAGCATATGTCAAGCCATGCCTGCGCAGAAAGTACATGCCACAAAAATGACGCAGTGCAGTCTGCACATGAACAGGGGCAGTCATACATCATACATCACATTCGCAGTCTGCAGTAATCAATATGTACAGCGCGAGCAACACATCGATTCTGATACAACATAAAATTCCAGGAACTCAAATTTATCTCAAGTGGGTGTTCCGAGGCCAGTGATCTCGCAGGCCAATGGCAGCCACATATCACCAATAAACACTTCATCCGTTCGTTCATTCTAAGGAGCGATTTCATCGATTTCTTCCGATGATTGCTCGTAAGTTCGCCAGCTGCAATGAGTGCGTGCAATGAGTGCGTGATTTTTCGGCCACTTCGAAAATGATTTTTGGGTGATGTTTGATCGAAATCAAAGTCAAATCCGAAAAGTTGATTTACGGATTCAAATTTTCAGCCATGGTGAAAATGCGCACGAATCGCTAGCAATGGACGCAATTTTTAAAAGTTCCGATGCGAAAACGAAGCCTAAAACAAATATAGGCCTAATTCATGTAAAACAAAAAAATGCTAACGGAAAAATCTTCTTGAAAATGGTGTCAGAGTATTCCAATCAATCACGTGACAAGTCAAAACATTTTGCGCGTTTTTTGCTTGTCCGGTGCGCACACAACTCTTGCACTTATCGTTAGGCGACTGCCGCCGCTGGAGTTACAAATTTATATCTCGCGCTTTTTTAACAGATTTGCAGGTACGGGCTGCTTACATCAAACTAGCCGAGGTTTTTGATCAAGCGTCGCTGATCAAACGTATGCTTCCATCGGCTTGTCAGATCGATTTTGATCGGGTGATTTGGTATCGTAGGAGCTCTCTATAATACCAATATATTGCTTCAAGTTCGGCCAGTATCATTTTACCTTCGATCGAGAAGAGAAATATTTGGCGATTGATCAGTTTGCATATTTGTATTCGCGGTTCCTGCAAGCAACAAAACCACAAGAAGCGCCATTTCGATTTTGCGATTCCGACATATCGCTGCTTTTGTTTGGCGGAGCGAAACGTGAGTTTTTTGAAAAGGTAATATTTCCGTCGTACAATTTGGGAGTTTTCTGCCGCATTTACTGTGGTGGGTTTTGCTCCTTGTATTCTACTGTGGACCGAATGAACCGGAGTAGGCACCGTAGGTTTTGCAGCATTGCATTAAAAAATTTCCTTTGCAAACTGCACTGCTGAAGTTTAGGCTCATGGCTGCAACTGCAACTGTTGTTACTTGTTTGCAGCCTTAAAATTACTAGGCTTCGAAGCACACTTGTTCGGAATTCGGGTGGGGGAGGAATGTTTGGATAGGAGCGTCTTTGTTTAGAATTCGGCGTTTGATAGTTCGATTTGTCGTGCGGTTTGTTGCTTAATTTTTTTCTAAATGCTTGCCTTCTTTTAGACGTGCAGGAGAAAATGCGTTCGTTGAGAAGTTCGACTGTATCGGCGAGAGGAAAAGCGGCGGATTCAGTAGAACCACCGAAAAAAAAGCGCGCCGTTGCCGGGGGTCAATCGAAGGAGAAGGTAACGCCGGTTCAACCACCAAAAGAAGCCCCTGAGGAAAAAACGGAGTCGATGGCCATTGGCGAAAAGAAAACGCGTAGAGGGGCAACGGCTGCTAGTAGTAGCAAATCACCAGAATCGGCGACACGACAAAAAAAGGATGCGGAGCTACCTGAAACGGTGAAAGAAAGCGTGGAAACTCCATCCAAAGCTAAAGGAAAGAAGGACGGTTCCGAGCCGACGCCGAAGAAGACCGAAAAAGCGGTAAACCCCAAAGTGTCTAAAACAGAAGACGCCAAGAATACTGGGAAAATATCGAAGAAGCAAGAACCGAAAGACATCGAACAAGAGATCCTGAAACCGGAAATACCAAAAGAAGAGGAGCACGAGGATGAGTCGCAACAAACCAAAACTTCAACGACGAAAAAGCCGCCCCCGAAAAAGAAAGTTTACGCGAAACAGGAAGAAGTCAAAGATGAAGAGGAATTAACATCGAAGGAAAAAGAAGAGAAGGAAGAAATTGGCCAGTTATCAGTAGTGGAGCAGAAAAATGGAGAGAAGGAAATCTCGAAAGAAGCGGCTGATGAGCAGAAGGAAACGAAAGATTCCGCTATCGCCAATAAGGAAAACGAGTCCACGGAAGATACACCGTCCGCCACGGTCAATCAAGAGAAGGAAGAAACAGCAACCACATCGAAACCATCCAAGAACAGCGTCACTGCACCTGGCTTGGAAGATGAAGCGGATGAAGATTCGGCCACAGAAAAATCGAAACCGGCTGCCGCCGCGGGTGAAAATCAGAAATCGAGGAAACGTATAGTTTACGATAGAGAATCGGTGGAAAAAGCTGCGCAGGCCGTAATCGAAGGAAAGAATATGAAAGAAGCGGCTGAAGAATTCAAAGTTTCCGTGGGTGCTATCACTCGTCGTGTTCGATTGATTCGCAATCCATCGACGTCCAGCTCATCGAGCAAGATGCCATCGAAGAGGCGTAAGGCGGGCATTGACGATGTGGATGTGGAAGTAATTCGGGTGGAGGATTTGGAGTAATCGATTGCGCACGCCTAAGTGAGAAACGGATTTTTTCTGCGTTTTCTCTACGGAAATGTAAATAAGAAATGTAAAAGTCTGGGAACACGCTGCTTTAGCTCAGCATTTTCATTATTTAGCTGAACCCCATCGTTGTCTTTGTTGAAAGCTACCTGTATTATGGTGTTTGAAAACGTGAGTAAAACTTTCCTATCGTCGTTGGTTGAAGATATGAAGTGCTCCGCAGTGTGCGGGTTATGTCTCGACATTGGCTCTTATGGTGTTCTGAAGTGCGGGTAATAATTGCGTACGTTAGGTTGACGGTATGTGGCCGACATGTGCAACACGCTGGGCGATTTCGTAATCTTGTACGGGTCTCAGACTGGACAAGCCAAAGCCATCTCGGAGAATATCGCTGAACGAGCAGAAAAGCAGGGCTTGACTCCACGGCTTCATTGTATGAGCGGAACGGAAAAACAGGTGAGTTATGTGGTTAGTTTTCGATCAGCGAGGGTTTATAAGAGACGGTGGAGACAGTATGTAACTTAAGTGGCCTTACTGAACTGGCCGCTTTTTAGTTCCGTTTGGAGAAAGAACGAGTGGCTGTGATCGTTCTATCGACGACTGGTGACGGGGACTTTCCAGACACAGCCAGCAAGTTCTGTCGACGCTTGCACAAGAAAGACTTGTCGGCTGATTATCTGAAAGATTTGTCGTTCGCTTTGCTTGGTAAGCAGGAGACCGTTGAGGGGGGGATAACATCACAAATCGCATGGTTTCTACATTTATCCACGTTTGTATGTTTATTGGCCGCTATGGCAGCCCAGCTTGTTGTGACTTGCTGCTTGGGGGCGCCTAGAAATCTTGGGGTGTGGAAGTTGGATGGATGGTGAGGAGAGGGCAGTGTAAGAACAGCCCCCCCCCCCCGGAGTGAGATTAGGGATCTCCCTTGCTTTCGCTCGCACGCTTCGCTTCGTTTCCCTCATTGTTCTCAACTCCTGGGGCCACCCATCGTTTTTTTCCAACCCATTTGGCGGCCATGTGGTGCAGGCCGGGGACTTCGGCAACATAGTCGCGAGGGGCCTCTGCGGTCGTCGGTTTCCCTTTGTTCATTCTGGAAGAGTCCAGGAGTTGACTCCAGGGCAGGTACTTGGGTTTGTCTGCGGGTAAGAGCTAGGACTGTTGAGGCATCACCGTGCATTTCTGTGCTTCGTAAAGGATCCTCTGGTGTTGACAGAAGTCTTTACTGCGCCATCGACAGTCAAATACGGTGCGGTCGTAACGGGCACTTTTAAATCCGTCATTGAGTTCAACCACTCGCTGTACCGCAACGATAGAGTTGGCCAGATGCATTCGCACTGTGCATCAGTTTGGTGCAATTTAATTTCTCTTCTCTCCAAGTCGCATTTCCAACTGAATTCTGCCGCCAACTGGTCCACGGACAGTCTCCTCGCTGGAGCAGGGCTCTTAGGCCAGCGCCAGCGTAGGCATCTTAGGACCGGGTGCATTCGACCAGCAGCCAGGCTAATGTGACCAGCACGCCTGGCGGTCGGAAGTAATCGATATGCTCCCTTGGCTGGGACGTCAACCTCTTCGGTTGATGTTTCTAGAGCAGGTATAGTCGCGAGACTTGCCTACCTCCAGTCGGGGGTTTTTGCTTAGAGACTTCGGTCTCGACTATCTCCCGCCGCCTGGGTGTGCGCTGGTTACATAACGTTAGTGTATGATTGCACAGAGCAGTTGCATTGCAGGCAGGGGGTGTGTTGTTTCGGAATCAGGGTATCACAATTAGTGATCGATACTCCGCCGGATAAGCCTTTCTACCAGCCTTGGGCTATGGAAGACCTCGGGCCGCTCGCTTGTAAGATAAGCCCGAACCCGCCGGCACGTGAGCGTGGAATATCTGTCGCACGCTCACACAACAAGCTGTGCAATGAAGCTGGGTTACCTTACAAGGGCATGTATTGTAGAATTCCAGGTACAGCTGAATCATTGAGGTTCAGCTGGAATTGACTAGTTATGACGCACCTCAATGGTTTTTGGCAAGTATGGGCAAGGTTGGCTTGGTTAGGGACGTGGGGTGCGGGGCGCGGGATGTGCCCCCGCCCCGCCGGAGGCGAAACTTTTAGAAATTACTGCTTTATAATGCATGTTTAGCATTTTCCTGTTGTGAAAGCCATGCTTCAACATTTTATATCCTTCAGTATTTCCCTGACTTGAATACCCTTCTTAGAAGAATTTAAGTGATTGTGAGAATAGAAAGCAACGCATTGGTTCTTTGACGTACTATCATAACGTTGTTTTCTGAACTAGAAACTAGTCCAGGCCAGGCTAGGCTAGCTTTCCTGTGCAATGACAACGGCAAGCCTGATCTGATCGCGTGTGAGACAGGTCAGGCCAAGTCAGGGTCGGGTCGAGTCGAGTGATTGAGTTGTAACTATGACTGTTTACATACAGTACTATAGGCTGGCTGGACAATTGGCCTGTGCTTGGAGTCCAGGGCTTGGTCAGTCAGGTCAGGACTTGGTCCAGCCCAGATAGAGTTTGATCGCTTTTGCTTCCTTCCTGCTGGACCTGAGGGGGGAGGTTTCGAGAGGAAGGGTTTTAATGTCCTGGCCGGCCCACCCCCCTTGCCCATACTTGGTTTTTGGGTGGTCCCCAGGCTGTCATTAAATGGTTTTATAGGTCTCGGCGATACTAATTACAATAATTTTTGCGCATCGCCGAAGAAAGTGGAACGACGATTGTTGGAGCTCGGTGCCAGAAAGTTTTATGAAACGACGTTTTGCGACGACGCTGTGGGGTGAGCATAGCCGCGATTGCATTGTCGATGGTGTTGCTTGAGCTATCCTTTTGTTCCCAGGACGGAACTGAGCGCAGAGCCGTGGATGGAAAATCTATTACCCGCATTAAAAAAAGAACTGGGAATGGAAAGCGGGAGTGGGAAGACGATCGATGGACTCGATGCCAGAGACGTGTCGGTAGTTATAGCCAGCCCTGTTCCAGCGAGGAGACTGTCCGTGGACCAGTTGGCGGCAGAATTCAGTTGGAAATGCGACTTGGAGAGAAGAGAAATCAAATTGCACCAAACTGATGCACAGTGCGAATGCATCTGGCCAGCTCCATCTTTGCGGTACAGCGAGTCGTTGAACTCAATGACGGATTTGAAAGTTCCCGTTACGACCGCACCGTATTTGACTGTCGAGTACTTGGAAGAGGTATGGTCATATCAGCTCATGGGTCTAGGTGGTCTAATTTGGGACTCATCGATTGCTTGGTCCGGAGTCTGGCCGATTTTACATAATCGGTAATATCCATCGCCGTATTTTTAGGCGAGCTATGCGTCAGCGTGTGAATATTTATCAGAAGCGCGATGGTGGATGGAAACCCCGCTTTTGTGGTGGGCACTGCTTGAAAAACGTGTAGAAACGAAATATGTTTGTCCATCAGGCAGTATATAGTCTAAATGCGTCTTTAGTTGCTTCTCGGTGGCCTCTCGATATTCCGAGGCCAGGACTCGCCTGATGTCAAGGCATGATGCGTTAATCAAAGCTGCTGTCTGTTTGTGCTTTGATAGAGTCTATTTCCGATGTGTGGAGCGCAATGGATGTTAGGCGCAGCCGCTCGATCTTACAGTTTTACTCGGCACTAACAGTTCGCTGTAGAATTCGCAGTCAGGCAGACGACATACACTGGCGGGCAAAGGAGTGGGTGGGAAAAGATGGGAAAAGTTACATTCCTTGCGAGGTCGCACCTGGCCAGGCAGGCAGTCTGGAGTCATCTGCTCACCAAATTGATGCAGAGCTGCTTGTTGTCGTGCGCAGTGCACTGCCATGCGGGAGTAGATTTCAAAAGGCTCATATCTCATGTCAGGGTTCCCACCACCCTCTAAATCCTCTAAATCCTCTAAAACCTCCCCTGATTCTAATACCCTCCCCTAAATCCTCTAATCCTCCTTAAATTTGGCGGGTCCTCCTCTAAAATTTGGCTTCTCTCTTATGAGCATGATCTCTGTGACAAAACTTCTGAAACAATAGTTCTGAATTGACGCCAGAGACCAGAGAGAAATCAGTTGCAAAGGGAAATATAAGAAATAAACAAGGAGCGTTACCGATAGGTCAGGAAAACTTTTTTAGAATCAGGGTCTGGATTTTTGCCTTTTTTCGCATATGACTCTATTTTATCTTCCGATGGACACTTTTCAGTCGTTCAGTTTTTTGAAATTTGTCTTTCCGATTTATCATTTAGTATATACAGTATAAGCGGAAATTGGGCGCATTCAGGCGATACAGGCCCAAACATAGGTACCTAAGCCATGTCAGCATTCCTCTCGCCCCTAGAATTGCTGTTGTTGTACCTATACATGCGATTGTAACACCTTCGGACAGTACCTTCAATCTAGCATGCTTTCGCCTCATGATTAATGCAGGGTCTTGATGCCTAAACGTCGGCATCGGGATCGAGATCTCTTGTTAAGGAGCATGCGAAGAAACGACCTTGCCTGGAATCTCGCTTTGCCGGCTTCAAGGGATTAGGCAGGATATACTTTATAGTAGCCGCGGTGGCTCAGTTGGTAGGCTGGTTAGTGACCTCCCTTCTCAGCCAGAATCATCCTGGGACGCGGGTGCTGGCACAGGATGCGCCCTCGTGTGGACGTGCTCCTAGTGGAGACACACAGGGAAGCTGCCGTGAGAGGTGATCACCTCATGGCCTAGCTTATCATATCAGGACTGCTGGCCTAGGCTAAACGGGTTGGAAGCCAGTGGAAAACTGGGCCCTACCCACAAAAATTAAAAAAGGATTTACTTTGTGCGGCCTAGTAATAACTTTTCCATTGCGTTGATTTTGTGTTAGGATGATATGTAGCCTGCAGCGGTTGAGCATTAAGACTTCATGCCAGAAAATGTACCTTTGTGACCGGTTAGCCAAAAGTATGCTCAAAATCTCCTTTAAATCTAGAAGAATTCTGCTCTAAATCCTCTAAAACCTTCTTTGAATTCATCCTGTCAAGCTGGTGGGAACCCTGCATGTGTTTAGTGAAGGAATAGTGAACCGTGGGACGACTCCTGCATTATTATCGCACTAACTGTGGGTTGGCTTTTCTGTGAATGAGTCAAATATGAGTTTTGTTATAGGCAAGCGGCCGAGAGGACGAGGCGGGCATGACCGAAGTCCAATATCCTTCACAAGCCAGTTCCATCTTAACGGCCACGTTGGTTCAGCGCCGTCAACTGACAAAGCCGGGAGCGAAGAAAGATAAATTCGAGATCACAGTGGAGTTCGAGGTATGAAACGTGTTCATCGATTTTGATATCTGACACCTGTCAGAGAAGATGGTTCGGGTTTCCCTGGTTTGATTTACCACACTAGCTGTAAATCCAGTGTTCCAAAGGTTCGCTAAAGTCACGAAGGAGGATCAGCTGCCATCCGTGGTTTTCTGGAAAAAGGCGTCGAAAATTTTCACAGAAATCTCGGGGAGGGGGGTAGTTTTGGCTACACACTGTGTCGGATATTCTTTTTATTTTCTGCTTTTGGCTGCCCGAATTGATTCCCTATTTTCCAGGCACCTGACATGAAATACGACCCGGGCGATGCTTTTTATTTTATTGTGCCAAATGTTGCGAAAGAAGTTGAATGGCTTTTGAACAGGTAAGTACCGTAGTGGTTGTCTGGAATAAAAAGATGCATATCTTGTCTTTGTTTTAGGCTTAAATTGGATCACTTATCCAACAAGAAATGCAAAGTGCGATTGATGGAGAACTGCACTCGCAAGAATGCTAAAGCGCCTGCTTATTTAGAACGTATTGCCTCTATTCGATTTATTTTTACGAATCTAATTGATATTCGTCGATTTCTGAGCAAGGTGAGCAAGTTTTGGTTGTTTTGTGATTTAATGATCAGCGCTTAATTTGATTTTAGAGTATTTTACGGTATTTAGCTGATTGCTGTTCAGAGAAGGATGAAAAACGACGGCTATTGGAATTGGTGAGCAGCCAGGGGGCTAGCGAATATGAAGAGTATGTCAGAAATGCTGGTTTATCGATCCTCGACATCTTGCATGCGTTTCCGTCGTGCTCACCTTCGATTGAACGATTGTTCGGTAACAGGCTTTGTGTATTAAAAATTTGAATATTAGTGTGGGGAAACTGGTTTGTAGAATATTTGCCGCAACTTCAGCCGAGACCGTACAGCGCTGCTAAGTAAGGACTGATCATGACTTGGGGTGAAAGACTTGGAGCCAGCGTATTTGGTTTTGATCTTCAGCTATTCTGCGGAAATGGATGGAAAGCACAGGATTCGATTCGTCTACAGTCTGGTCGCCATTCCGGCTGGTAATGGCCGGTTTTATGATCGAGAGGGTTTGGCTAGTGGGTGGTTGACAGCGTGCTCGAATGGAGAAAAGGTAGGAAAAGTAAATGAATTTTGGTATTAAAACTGGGTTGCATAATTTTGTGTTTTAGATAAGAATATTTTTGAAGAAACCGGGCAAATTCAGATTGTTGCCGGAATATGACCAATGTGCATTGATTATGGTGGGACCAGGAACGGGAGTGGCACCTTTTATGGGGTTCTTGGATCGAATTCGGTAGGCGATGTTTGGCGGGAGTGGAGCAGTGTTGAGAGTGGGTTTGTTTGCAGGGCCATGAAACAAAGCGTGTCGACGTCATTTCCCGATGTGAGATTATTTTTTGGATGCAGAAACGAGAAGTTGGACTTTTTGTATCAGTGAGTTTGACTGGGGGCGTTTTAGGTGGCTATACTTGTATGTAGCGGAGGAGATTATGGCCGTGTTACTGACAATTAGGCTGGTGCGACTGACCGGAGATTATGGCCGTGTGACTGACCGTCCATTGTGGGTAGAACTCACCTTGACCATCTAGTGCCACTGATAAGTGAAGTGTAGAAGCTCGACTGCCAATCGATACTCTACTTACGCTAAACACTGAATCGGTACGCGGCACCCACCCGTCAGGCAGATGTTTAAGACTAGGTTGGCTGCTGCGGGTTTTTGGCCCGGTCACTCCCTCCAGTAATACGGACCCAGTCGTATCACGGAAAGATGGATAGACGCTAGCAGGCAGGTGCCCAGGAGAATCCCAGTGCCGTGGAAGTACCTTCAGCGATGCTGATAGATGTTAGGAAGGTGGGAGGAGCGTGGTGGCTGAGCGAGTTTATGTTGACCAATCGACTTGTAATTTAGGGACGAGTTGGAGTCTTTGGTTCATGCTGGTGTCCTTACCCATTTCCACGTTGCCTTTTCGGGCGGTGGCTTATCGTCGACGGGTCGATACGTGCAGGACTTGATCAGGCAGCGGGGTGAAGAGATGAGTCGACTGATCCTCGGTGACCAGCCAGTTCGGATCTACGTGTGTGGCGATGCCAAGCACATGGCCGTCGATGTATTCACTGCATTCTGCGACATTCTGTCCAAACATGGTGGCAAAACGGAGAAGGAGGCGGTGGAATTTTGTAGGAAAATGCAAGACGATAGCAGATATGTGCAGGATGTGTGGACCTGAACACTGGAGCGAGTGAAGAAAGAAGCTCCTGTGATTTTAGTGGTCGACTGGAACTTAATTTTACACGCCTGTGCAAGACTGTGACATTACTGATCCACAATTCTATGCTTTTGGCGGGATAAGGCTTGAGTTTTTAGATAGTTTCAAGGTGAGATTTGGTGTTTAGTTGGATAAAAATAAAGGGTTGGAGGTAAAGGTTTTCTCGGCCTGGTCGGTTATGTTCATCACTTTGTTTAGCCCACGTGTCCTAGGTTGTTTGTGACACCTGAAACTCATTTTTACCTAGTCTGAGTTTGTAAACATCACGTGACTTATTTGGCTCGGCTCGCTGTACCCTCGTTGTTTTCGGGAAAGTTCGATCGATTCCGAATTTCGAAAAGAAAGTTTTCAGATTTTTGGCGTAACGGTCAATGATTTAGGGGGAAATGGCGTCGAAGGAGCAATTGACGTTATTGCAGCAATTTGTCGAAATGTGCAAAAGGAATCCGGATATTCTTCATCTTCCAGAAATTAAATTCTATCGTGATTATTTGGAAAGGTACAGTATGCTTCTCGATTCGAGTTGAAAATGAATATAATTTCACTTGTTTCAGTTTGGGCGCGAAAATTCCGCCGCCGACTAAAGCTCAGGGGGAGAAGCCGCAGGTAGGACCTAATTAACGTTTTGTGGGCGTGGCGTGTAGTGCGTGAAAGGGGCTCTGGACAGTCAACAACCGGCGGATTATCTCCCTCCCTAGGTACCGTACCGTAAATCTTTGTTTGTGCGGCCTGTGGTACTATCCGAAGGGTTCGGACACGGTAGTGTAGGATTTTGCCGTAATGGCACTTAGCACGAGACAGGATGACCGTTGTCCTTCGAGTATTGTAACCGTATTCATTTAATACCTAATCAATATTTCGCAAGGATAGGCTTACGTGTTTTGTTGAGCGCTGTACTGTTGTTCATACCAAAAGTCAAGAAGCTGGTTATGACTTATTGCTGACTGACATGGTAGGAATTGGTTTGCAAGTCCTATTTTTTAGCCCACTTCGCCGCCACAGCAGCAAAAACCAGACTCGCCGATAGAGGTGGACGAGCCGGAGAGCGAAGGAGAATCCGAAAGCGAGTTGGAATTGGATCAGACCGGGGTTATTGAAGCTGATGCGGATGAACCGTTGCCTATGGGCGATCCTTCCATTGAGGTATGTCTTATCTTGTTTTTCACGAGACGCTAACGAATGATAGTACGTTCCTGTGTTTAGCTCAGTGAGGAACAGGCGGATAAGGCGGACGAGAAGCGAGGCGCGGCAATCAGCGCATTCAATGATGGTAAGGATCGAATTTTCGACATCTGATGATAGATCTGGGACCGAGTGGAAGGGCAATTTCTCTTTTCACGAAACGAAGGGAGCAAGTTGGGGACCGGCTATTCATGGAAGCATTGAGAATTCAGCGCAGTAAAATGAGTGTTTATCGCTTCAGGACATTATGAAGAAGCGCTAAAATTGTTCACTGAAGCGATCGAACTGAATCCGGGCTCTGCGCTTTTACACGCTAAACGGGCAAAGTGAGTGTTCGAATTTGTTTTTAAAAAAATTGAAACTTTTTCGAACTTTCTTCAGCGTTTTGCTTAAATTGAATAAACCAGTGGCTGCCATTCGGGATTGCGATAAGGCTATCAGTATCAATCCGGACTCGGCTCAGCCATACAAGTTCCGCGGTCGGGCCCATCGGTATGTCTGTGGGGGAAGGCAGTCGAGGGTTGGGTGCCGTCTCATAGCCGTGCAAGTTTCAGACTGTTGGGTCAATGGGAAGAAGCGTTCAGGGATTTGGTCATGGCGTGCAAGTTGGACTACGACGATCAGGCTTACGAGTGGATGAAAGAAGTGGAAGTCAATGTATGTCCAAATACTTGATTCCTATACTTTAAGGTGGCAGGAAGTTTCTATTTTAGGCCAAGAAGGTTCAAGAACATACGCGTAAGCAAGAAAGGAAACGCGAAGAACGCGAGGCTAAGAAACGCGCGGATCGCGTGAAAAAGGCGAAAGAAGAATATGAGCGCCAGAAAGTGAGTCGAATGGTTTTTTGAAAGCCTGTTGCTTGGCCAGGGGAGTGCAGGGGTTTATTTTGCAGCATCTGCACTGCATCACCTTTTAGAACAGAGAGCACGGAACTTTAAATCGTGTAAATAAGTCTTTACTGACGAAGATATAGGATTTCAAAAGAGGCAATATAGACATGTGCTTCTGCTTATGGGATTTCGAGCCTGTCCTGCGAATAAGAGTGGAGCCTAATCCATGTGATTTTAAAATTTAAGCATAGCAGCTCTGTAACCACATTTTGAAGATACACGAGAAGGAATTGTGTTACGGTATCTAAATTTCAGCAGTTTTAACCATACATGTGAGTAACCTGCTTGTATGTACTGCCTTCATTATTAGTTATACAGTACGCAAGCCTTATCCCGGGGACATACAGTAAGTAGGGATTCACGGTATCGTGTTTTAAATACGCCGCTTACGTAAATCTAGTTTCTGTTTGCATTTAGCAAATAGCGGTGCTACACGTTTGCGTTAGTCTTACAGATAAAATCTCTTTCCTTTGCTGTGTCAACGACAGCTGAGATGCAGGGATGCCACAAGATTAGTTGTGAGTAGGCTAGTGGGGTATGCTATAGATGCATACAAACATGAAAACAGCAAATCACAAAGTCTTAGAAACCATGTACTGTGCGAGATGTATGTCTCGTATGTCATAACCCTGGCCCCGACCCGAAAAGCCCACCAAGTTTATCGCTAACGAGATGGTCCCCCATCGTTGTCCGCCCATTGTCAAGTCAAAGGCTGATCTAACGTATCAGCTGTCGCCAGTTAGAGTTAGATAGGCGTATTTTCGAGAAGGTTCCCTCCAGTTCGTTAGTGTATATAATTTAAGCGGCTAGTCCAGTGGGCCCATTGTCTTCTTTTGGTCGGCTCCGTGATCTAATTGTCAAACTGCCACTATTCAGGTGATTGGTTTGTGTCCCGCAATTACTGTAGTCACTTCATAGTGGTTTCAGGAGTTCGGCTTTCTGCATTTATTAGAAGTCTTGGTTTTCAGGCGCAAGAGTCTCAACGTCACCAGGAAGAAGATTTCGAGGAGATGGGTGATTTTGGCGGCGCTGGAATGGGAGGCATGCCACCAGGGTTCGCGGATATTTTCAGGGATCCTGAATTGATGGAAGCTTTCAAAGTAAGCTAGGATGGATTTTCTTGTTTTTCTCCCCATGGTATAGTGGTTGCGTTTTGTAGGATCCAGAAGTGGCTGCTGCTTTTGCGGACGTGTCCCAGAATCCGATGAATATCGCCAAACATCAGGTATGGGAGTGAGATTAGGAGAATAGAGGCAGGCTTGTGGAGTTTTGGGCCATATTTTTAGATTTAGAATTGTGATTGAGGCTGGGTGCATTGTTGAAATTTTAATTTAGAGCAATCCGAAAGTGGCGAAAGTTTTGGAAAAATTTGCTCAAAAGATGGGCGGTGGTGGTGGTATCCCTGGTGGTATGTTCGGCGGCATGGGCGGAGCTGGCGCAGGACCATTCGGAGGTGGAGCTGGCGGTGGGGCTGGTCGCCAGCCGCCGCCGCAACCGAAGCCAGACATCGATATCGATTAAGCGGTGTCAGCGAGTGAGCGATGAATGACTGCTGGACGACACAGGTGCGTTTATCGGATAAAGATTTGGAAACCGTATTTATGAATGAGAATAACAGGTTTGTGTTTTTTCTGACTGCGAGTATGGAGGACGATTATTTCGTTTTTTGTGAAATGTGAATCGTGCATGGCACTTTAGTGTGAAATAGTAAAAGCGAATTATGTGCAGATGTTTTGTGTTGGGGGTCGTTGACAGTGCCGGGGTCTGGGTGGGGTCTAGTGGAATGCAGTCCATTAAAGGGCGGGTGCCCTTGACCTTTGGAGCGGGCCAAGAATGGAGGGTGTGCGCACGTGAGGAGGAGGTTACGTCAGAGAAAGAGGCGATTTGCGAGCAAGCAAAGACGAAGAGTAGGTTGAACGCGGGTCACGATTTCGCGCGCCATCGGTGTGCGTCCAAATCGGGCGCGCGGGGGGATGGGACGGAAATGGCTCCGTCCTTCAACCGACTACGGACGACCGAGGCGGGGACGCGCTATTGTACGTGCGTCGTCTTCGACAGCCAAACTTGGCCAACTAGGTCCGCCGCCTACTCGCCCGAGGCCATCCTTATTAGAGTCGAACGCGTGCTCGCCTCCTCGCCGCACTCCACTACGAGGCGACTCGCCGACGGTCCACTGTACGAGCAGGCTAGCACCTATTGATTGGTGATCAGGATTATGAGCAGCCTGTGACAATACAGTCTGCAACACTGTCCACTCGGTCGGCATTTCGGCATTCGGACACGGACATTTTCAAAGAGAGAATATGATTCCTAGAATTTTGGATGTGTCGAGCCTCCGAGCTCGGACAAATATTGGTGTCATGGTTTGGATGGTTAGCCTGTGCTTACTTATTCAATTAGCCAATTGTGCAAGGCCCAGTGAAGGTGAGTGCCAGAGGACTCAAGTGCCCAGTGCTCGAGTTTTGTGCTTTCTGTTGACATGACTCGATCCACTTTTGAACTACAGTAAGGAACTGTGCTTGCGGCCAGTGGTTTCTACTGTAGTGTAAGGTTACTTTTGCTGTGGCGCCTTCTCTCACGCTGTGTCTCATCTGATCATTGCATGAGAGACTGGTGTGCTTGCGCTACACTCACTCTGACAATCCAATTATGAAACCTTAATCCAATCTTAATTCACTTCCTGCGTTGTTTAAGAAAGTTAAACAAAACTAGAGGTTTTTTTGCATTTCTAAGACAGCGCGAACTGTTCGATATGCTTTGGAAATCTTTTCTCTTGACCCGAAAACGTTTGTGCGTGATTGAGTGTGGATAGAATTCGTGTTTCTGGGTTCGACGTGTTGCTCGTTTACTACGCGTTTCGTCGTCATTTGCCAACGAATGGTACGACCAGAAGAAAAGTTGACCCGCATTCCCGACCACGTCTCTTGGTCGAATCCTAAATTCGTGCTTTCTTCCGAGACTTCGTTGTCGACCGCCCCCCCCCCCCCCCCCCCCCAACTGAGGGCGCGTATAGTATGTCGAGGGACGAGGTGGGAGAGAATGCGCCGTGATGGAAATCGTGTACAAGGGTCGAAAAAGTGAAAATATTCGTACTGTAGAGCATGTGTACAGCTAGTAGAACTGAGGAACCCTGGTTAGTAGGTATATTTAAATATTTTTTGGCAGTGTTATTTGACTTTGACTGAATGAACCAAAAAAGATAATATAACTGAGTCAAATACTTTTTCAACGAAACGACGCTGTCTTGCATATAAAATTATTCAGATCACGCGGCTGTACACCACTGCGATCAGTGGAGGATGGTCATTATATGCGAAGGTGATCGTAACCAAATACCAACTTTTTGACTTGTCCCTCATAATATTCACAAAAATATGCATTATTGCATTAAGTCAGTGTCAAATTGCCAGTGCGCCTGCTGTTGGCTCCCTTCAGCGTTCCAAATTCGTAAAATGTTACTTGCATTGAGTCATTACCTTGTGGGGGGGGGGGTGGTCATGAATGACTGTGATTACATGATTCGTAGACGTATGGCCGAATTTGGTTGACGTAGGACGATGCGCTTATTTCGAAGAATCGCGTTCTTACTGACACCAATCTCGACTTGGTTGTCCTAGGTGATAGGAGTAACGGGACTTATGTGGGCCATGGTGGTGATCAGTTACTTTCCCTTCTGGCAATGACGTAATCGAGTGGAAAAGGAGGGCGCACGGGAGACAGTCGCACGGTGGTAACTCTAACGCGTCCCAAATATCTTTACCAAGTTCGATCAGTACGTCATTTTAGTGCGGACTGGGATGCACAGAAGGCTGGCCCCCGAGGGCAGTTAAGGCCCTTGATTTTCTATTTTCTTCCACTTCAACCAAGCTGTATAAGATTGAGAAAATGGAATGCACAGGTGCAGACCACTTCTAGGTCGCGCTTTTCTTCCGAACCAAGTGCAGCCGTTTTCACTGGGCCAACGGATGGATGCATTCTTCGCATGACTGACAGCCGTGAGTAGAAGCCAGGCGAAGACATGAAAAAGGGGCTCGTAAAAAGTTGACTTGAGTTGAAACCCAATCTGGACACAAGCAGTGGGGTGTGTGGGAGGAGTGGAGCGAGGTCTCCCTATTCACATGGGGCCTTTGTAACGGAAGAGTGTCGTGCGATGACCGCATTAGGCAGTAATTGACTCCTTGCCAAAGACTACTTTTGTCGGAGTCAAGTCAGTGAAATTTGTCGAGTGCCAACTCGGTGTCAGGATCACTTTTCTTATCCAGTCTTCACAGTTCCCCGCCCGTTTTGCACCCTCTTCGAGCTTGGTACCAAATCATAATATATTCTTTACATTGCTCAATTTTGTTGACATTACAGCATGTTTTCGCAATGACCGAAAAGTTTTGCCTTCTTTTCGGTTCGGGTCCGAGGCGACGGCTGTGCGTAATGGACAAGACGTTTTTAACTTGTCTCTCACGCCCATGCCCAAATTGAGTAGGTGCGAAAGATGTGATCAGTGTCTGCCCATTTGGGGGAGATGCAATCTCGGAACCAATTTCTTAGAGCAGGCTATTTCGGATAGCGGACAGAGTCACTATAGGCAAGAAACAGGGGACATTTTTTGCATGTATATTTGGCATGGAGGTGAGACGGATTGAGAAAATGTTTTTCTACAATATTCGCAACTCGATGCGTAAACTGTGAAAAAAGCACATAGAAAAGCCAAAAACCGGTTTGGTGAGACTGTATAAATTGGGTACATTCGATCAAGTTATGCCATGCGAGACATGTTTGAATTTGTGAAAAGAATACTTTTTCCTTGCTCAATTTATAATTTTTGAACATCCTTGCGAAGAAAAGAGGAGCCAGGAGACTGAAAATAGAATTGGGCGGGCTTTGTTCACTTCCTAAGATGGCGAATATTCGAATTGGATTTTTGGTTGACCCGTGAACGAGGAGGAGGAGAGGACAAAAAAGTGTGAACATATAGAGCAGGATGTTGACACGAGTGCGAGCGCAGAGGGTGCATTTTTTTGAGTAGGGACGATGAAAAGATAGAATCAAGAAGGACTTCGTGTTAACCGAGTCAAGTGCAAAGGGGGTTCTTCGAGAGCATGAGGTGAGCAGAGCGAGGACAGGTCGACGAGGAGGGGTCGAAAGTCGACAATCAGCGTGGGGTCAAGTGCAGGAAGAGGCACAGAGGGTGCAATAGAATAAGAGAGGACAACTGGACCAAAATTTCCATCACTCCATAGCAAAGTGTGCTAAATTTGCTTCCGATTTTTGTTGAATGTTTTCATCCTGTCCCTTCTTGCTGAATTCTGATTTCTACACAAAATATAAAAAACTAAAAAATGCCCAGCGCAACATTTTTTAGTTCTCCACTTGACACTCGCAAAACCATGTGCTCTAAATTTTTGTCACGTTCGTCAAATCTGTTAGAAATTTCAAATTTTGAATTGAGATCACGGAATTTATTAGCTGACAGTTGATCACTAAATGAATATTTTCAAGCGTGACTGCCGTAAAGTGAGGCCAAAAAAGAAAGAATAAAGTTTGAGGCAAGTGTCTTAAATAAAAACTGTAATTTGAAGAAGCCAGGCAAATCGATGGACTTTATTGACAGAAAGAAAGAAACAAAAATAGTGTCAGTGTAGTCCAGTAATAATAGTGGGAAGAAGACTCGGCAGGTGGTCCTTCTTGAAATTACAGTACTCTCAGTCCCCTCCAGTCACTGCACATTAATTACAGTACCCTAAATAAGGCTGGAATTTGACTCACGATCAGTGGTTTTTTAGTGTCGTAAATCGCATCTTACTCAGTTTTCCTGATGACCTCGCTGCTCGATATTGTGAAGAAACTTCCTCGTTAGTCTCCTGCCACCCGTGCAAGGCGCCCAGATTCGATTTTCTCGACTGTGAGACACTTCGGGTTGTAGAAACCTAGGCTGACGAACCAGGCTAATTCCCACCTTTACTTCAGGGAAATGGGGTTTATAAGGTAGACCGAGTGGAAACAGTATTTTGCATTGGTTTGTGTTGTTTAGAGCGACTATTAATGCGACTACGCGATGAGCAGAGCAGACAGTCTGGCGACGGGGTGCTTGGGGAGGATTTGTCGGCTGATCGATTAAGGAGGCAATTACCCACTGAGATAAATATCCAAGTTACGGCGCCCTTATTCACGGCTCGTCTTTACGATTACGGTACATCAGATGGCGACAAAGAAGTGCCGCCTTCCATCGATGTGGGCATAAAATTTGAACTCAAGCAGCCGTTAACATTTTATGATCAGAAATTCAACGAAATCTATGTAAGTACCCCCGCACACTCCCCCCGAGTGTCCTTGAATGCAATGCATTTATGCATAGACACCTCAAATTCAGGGAAGAAATGGGAGGAATAAGAATTAGGAAGGTTATGAAAACTTTTTGCTCGGGTGGACAGACCTTGTGTGAAAGGTGGCGAGATCGTTTTGCCAAATACTTTCAACCAAGACGGGCAGCCAGTGTTTGCGCAGTTGTGCTTTATCGAGCAGATTGAGTCATAGAAAGGCGATTTCAAGGTTAGACTCGGAAAGCAGACGTGTTCCACGACCCAAAGTGGGCATAGAACACAAGGCGTGTGCTGACCTTGGGCCCGTATGCACCCCCGAAATTGTCTGTTTTCTTGATTAGATCTTGAGCAACGGCGGGATTGGATTCGAAGCGAATTCTCGTAATTACAAATCAGATGTGTTCCACGGTGGACCTCAATTGATAGCTCCCTTGTGGAATAGAAATGACCTGAGGAAGGGTGGAAAAATATTTTATCGAGAAGTGACTGGTAAGTTGAGCAAATCTCTTGTTATTTTGGCCACAGTTTTATCAACTCTTTGTTTCAGAGGGAAGAGCAATTGAGAGGGCGCAAAGCGAAGTTCGGTACCAATATGATAAGATCATCAAGCCCACGTCGGTGCTGCTGGTCACTTGGGTGCATATGCAACCGATGGGTGATCAGAATTTGAGTGAAGATGTAAGTCGAATCAGTCCTGGCTGGGGAATAGGTCGAGTTGCAGAGGACGGGTTTGTTTGTCCAAGAGATTTCCAAGACTGATATTGACGTTATTGGAGGCTTGTTGCAGAAATTAGAGGATCAGTTGCAGTGGTAGGATCAAGTTGTAAAATTAGAGGATCATAAACTCATGATCAGTTCCACCTGTGGTGACTCTCCCTCAAATAGTTCCCCCCCCCCCGGGTAGCATGCTACGTATTCTACATCCAGACAGGATAGGATGAACAATACACATAAAAAAAATCGCCGGGTATCTTAATTTGCCCTCAAATATTGCGGTTTCCCCGCCATCTTCAATAAAGCCTATTTGAAAAAATATTTTTGGCATATTATATGAGAATATACAGTATGGTATTCTTGATGAATGGAGGACAACTATGCTGATGTAACCCTTGCAGTATGTGTTTGTTTCAGAATTCGAACACCTTTCAAGCTGCTATTATCAGCAGTGATAATGGCACTTTCGCCAACTTTATCTTCAAAAATATCGGATGGACTCAAGGAGCTGAGGCTGGATTCAGTAAAGGCGACAGCAAGACCTTTTACAGCCTGCCAACATCGGGCACGTCGAACATTATGTACTTGAAAGACTACGGCAACACGGGCATCCCCGGGGAGTGGATGTTCGAAATTGGCCAAACTCAAATTATTCGCTGCAAACCGGGATTCAAAGGCGACACGTGCGACGATGGTGAGTGCGAGGGAGTGTAAAGGGTATGCACGGTAGCCGAGTCCCACGAAAGATATCCTTAGCTTTCAGCGCGAGATATAGTAGGGCCTTATTAGGCGTCAGAGTGCTTATCAGTGTTATCATCCCTGGGGACGGTCTGAAATAACGCGCAGCATCTTATCAATCCCCTGTATCAGACTGCTTATCAGTTCCAATCTCATCCTCACAATCAGTGATCGTGACATCCCCTTTCAGTTCTGCCTCTAAAGAGATTGCTTATCAGTAATTTTCCTAGTAGACCTTTTTGGCCTTCTTATCAGTGCTTCAAGATTGCTCCTATGTATGGCACACCAAACCTCGTCAGGTCGGGTAGCAAGTGGCGTTGCGCGTATTTGTGTGACAAATTACAGCATCGGATTCGTGTCAATCCCAGATCTCCCACTAAAAACCCAGTCAATTGTGAGCGTGTCGTTGTAGAGTGCGCGGCATATGAATGGGGACCCGACTGCGAGAAGTGCTGTCATTGTGGCAATGGACGATGCAATGTGAACAGTGGCGAGTGCTCTGGTGGATGCAAGCAATGTTGGAAGAACGAACCGCATTGCGATAAGAGTAAGCTCATAGGGACTTCACTAAGCACTGACACAATGATCTTGGTTCAGGGGACGGCGAATGCAAGGTCAAAGCCAAGGAATGTGGTTACAACGCCATCTCCTTCACTGACTACGATCGATGCGGAGAGGCCATTGTCCGATGCCAATGTCTATCCGGCTATGTTGGGGACGGGTACAATTGCACAGGTGAGTTTACAATCCAGTTCAGCTCTCAGAAAGTGGACACGACTGATTGCAGATGTGGACGAGTGCGCCAAGCCGAACACGTGTAGTCCCATGGCCAATTGCTACAACACCCCTGGTCGCTATTACTGCGAATGTCAGAGTGGATTTACTGGCAATGGTACAATATGCAAGCCATCATCCGGAGGAGAAGGACAGGGTGGTGGCGGTATCAGCATTGTCACATCGGTTAATCGAACCACGCCCGCTGGTTCCTCTCCATCTGCAACTACCGTTTCATCGCCTCCAGACCAGCAGACTGAAACAACAGGCACCTCCACGAGTACTTCCACCTCCGCTACAACTGTGCCCTCTATCGGTTCATCAGACAGCACATCTCCAACCAGTCCCCTGCCAGGAATACGTAAGTCCATATCCTCTTTTGATCACCCATGACAAGTTTGGATCCGCTGCATTTCCTAGGGTTTTATTTTCTTACAGAATTGATCACAGCCGCTTCCACAACATCCACTATCTCGACCCCGTCCCCGTCATCGACCACAGCGACCCCAGTCGTCGCTACGACAGCATCGACATCAGTGCCCACGTCCAGCAGCGCAGCACCTGCACAAACAGTGGAGACCACCGTATCAAGCACCATACAAACACCAGAGTCGACCAAGGGCACCTCACCGAAAGCTCAGTACCCAGACGCAGTGCAGACGCTGCCCAAAGAGACATACTCTCAAATCACGTATAGACTGCGACAACCGCTGAATATTTTTGGGAAGCGGCGTGATCACTTGACGGTAAGCTTAGTCTTTTTTGGTCCTATTCACGCACACGAGGTTTCTGTTTCAGATATCGAGTACGGGTCTGGTCTCGCTGGACGATGTCCCACCGGTCACACCAGACGACGATCTGGATCAACTGGGTGTTAGTGGATTCGCACCGTTCTTTGGCAAAATCGACTTGGGTCAACGTGGAGCCGGCTCGGTGACTGTGCGCGAAACATCGCATTCATTCGTTCTGACTGAGGCTACCAGTTTGGTTGACAACTATTTCCACGCGCCGGGCTTTATGGCCAAGTCAGTGTTGACCATTTCCTTCGACAATGTCACCAATGCTGTCAAGCAGGTGAGTGCCGATGACGCATCAAGTATGCCTGGGTCTGTCAGGTACTCTACACTGCACGCCACACTTTGCAGATGACACCAAGTACTCCCCACAAATAGCACAATTTCCCCCCCCCCCCCCCAACCCAAATAAAACACCCTTCGATATCGTTTTTGGGCATTCCAGGAAAAGAATAACTTCCAAATCGTCCTAATTGGTGGCAACAACGCTCTGGGCGAGAATGTGACCTACGTGGAATATGTCTACTCGAACTTACAATGGACCGAAGGGGCCCAAGTAGGTGCCATTTGTGAAATATTGTTGGCCCTCGTTTAGTCTTGAGAGGGTTGATTCGGTGCGCACCCGCCCATTCACATTACCCGTATTAGGAGTGCTCTTGTCGAATAGGCAATCATCCTGGCCGACGACAGCGCCAATAGCGTGCTGCTGCCCGGTTCCGGCTCCGACGGCCTTCGACAATTGAGCCAGTTGAGCAACATCGACGAACCTGGTCAATGGATGTACCGCGTGGATCTGGAGCGCGTTACGTGTCCTCAAAGCAACCTCCTACCGCCCTATTGCAATAGCGATACTCCAGGTGAGCTAGCCACTCAGCTTTGCGCCACCAGCTCATTCATCTGCGCTTGTTAGACTATGCATGCAGGTTTTATGACACAGTTTACACTACGCCTGCCGAACTCTGTCTTCTGGCTTTTGCAGCACCGACCACGAGTGCTTACAAGAGCAGTCCTGTTAGCCACGCCGCTTTTGTGAACGTAAGCCATAGCAGTAATGATACCAGCAATGGACAAGCCAACCGAACTATCGATGAGGCAACGACGCCCAGTATTAGCTTCACTGATGAAGATGACGAAACGATCACGTTCCCAGCCTTTGTCACTGTCTTGCCTCAACTCCTAACCCAAAACACGCCTCCGCGACCACTCGCTACTGAGCCCTCGCGGCCCTACGCCTCGACGACACTGCCATTGCCCCCGCCAACGCAAGCATCAGTCACGCTTAGAACGCTAGAGCCGACAGTTTTGGGAAATACACCCCCGTCGACCGATGAGACTGCGCCAGTTGGCACGCAGATACCCATCGCGACTGGTCCTCCGCAACCGCCAGCGAACACAGGTGATAACGCGTCCCCGGGTGCTGAGCCAAGACCACCCGCCGCCACGGTGCCAGTGCTCCAGCCCCCATCCCCGGTCACAGTCCCCGCCCCTCCTGGTCCGTCTATTGTGATCACACCCACCGAAACTGTGCCTGTCATCACCAACGGGTCTGTTCCATCGATTCACGTGGGCCCCGTCGTACCCACCGAGGCGACTACGGTCGCATTCCCAACCTTACAACCACCCCCGTTCCTGCCGCCCGATGTGTCCAGCCCAGCTCCCCCAGTCGCAGATACTGGAACCAAGTCGCACACTGCGTCCGCTTCTGCACTTCCCACCCTTCTTCTTACCACGCGGCCCCCAAACACAACCCATGTGACAGCCCTGAACACTACGCCAGGTTGGCAACCAACATCGCCCAACGAGTCCCGCATCTTCGTGCCCACAGTAGAGTTCGGAGTTGTGACAAGTCAGCAGCCCAATCCTACGTCCAATATCAACCCGATCCCAGTCGATGACTCGTCCGCTCTACCCCCACTCCAAATCTTCACAACTCCCAAACGACAGACCAGGCCCCCAGTGCCGACCAGACCGCCTCCGCGTATCGTGACAGCGACGCAGGGTCCGAACGGACCTCCGAATCAGGGACCTGGAGGACGCCGACCACCAGCCAACATCGACAACAGTATTAACGGCAACAACAACTACATCGCGGGCGAGAACGAGGAGTTGGACAGCCTCAACTCGCCGAGCAGTAAGTCGCGTGCCAGAGTTGAAATATGACCAGCAGACGTCGTGCTCTGATTTCAGAATTGGCTATCATCATCCCGACGGCCATCGTGGGCGTGTGGCTGTTACTGCTGATGCTCATAGGCATCGTGGTCTGCTGCAAGCGAAGGTAAGCTGGCTAGTGACTACGTAACCAGCATTCTTGGCGGTTGGGAGATCGATACCTACCCTGGCTGGGAGACGTCAATCTCTCTAGCTGATGTGTCTACGGCAGGTATACTGTAGTCGCGAGACTGGCCTTCCTTCAGTCGGAGTTTTTCTCCCAGAGTCTCTACTATTTTCCGCCGTGGGTGCGCTGGTTACAACTATGAACAGTATGTACGCACCTGGTTAGCATGGAGGTTCACAAAACCGCATCTATGGGCAAAGTGCTGCACATCCAATCAGCAGGTCATCCACACTTTCGGGGCCGCATGTGCATCCTCTGTTTCAGGAGCAGTCGTCGTCGTATGCGAAGTAAGTACGACCCGGGATATCACTTCCGCCATATGCCCAGTATAGCAGCACCGCCTCGAAGCAAGGACGCAGCGGCAGTGGCAGCCGCAGCCGCAGCAGCGTCCACAAGTGCCCAGACCAATGGCGTGTACCCGCAACCACATGTCACCTACGAAGACCACCTGGAGAAGGCGGCCAGACTTTCCGAAATGTCACAATATGGCCAGGTAAAGAGCTCGGGGTCACAATTGTCTGGTGGTCAAAGGATAATGCCCTTTTTTAGAATGGCGGAAGGGTATCTATGTACGGTTCGTATTGGAACATGCCGAGCAATAATCGTCAATACAGCTATTATAATCAGGTAGGTCAAGTCGGGGTCGCAGGCAGCCTGGGTGGTCAGCGAGGCCCATGACCATCACTGACCAGACCCATGCTGTAACACGCAGCCTTGTCCCACTGGCTAAGTCATAACCTAAGCAGCAGGGACTCTTACCTGAAACTCACACGCCCGGTGCAGTTGAGTGGCGCTTCTGGCCTTAAAATATTTGCTGCTACTCCGTCTGCCAAAGCCAGTCCCAGTTTCTTAGCACCTGGCCACATAATTTCAGTGCGTGTAAACTGTAATTTGAGGTAGGGAGGTATTTCTGCCAAATCGGTGAGTAATCCTGGCCACTTTGTTTCAGGGGTATTACGAATCGTGCCCAGAGTTCAACAGAACATCCTATTACAACGGGCGTTACTAGCGTGTATGGGTGCTATATGGTTCTTATATTATGGCGCACCTACATTAGTTAACCGAATAGCGAGCAGCGGAGTTTGCTCAACGTGCATTGGAGTGATGCGTTTGGCCGTGCGTGCGTCCCGATCCCTCCTCACAACGCCGTGACTGTCCGTGGTAGTTCCTATCTTATACTTGTACAGTGTTGGTCCTTGCCATACTGTGCCATGCTCTATGTCCTTGGCCTAAGTTATGCAGTGCACTTCCTGATGTGGTCAAGATTAGGTGACACTTGTAGTATTATTGGGATCGGGCCCTTCGTTGGTCTAGTCTACGAAGGAGTCTTGCATATTCTCGTTACAAGTCTTGTACAGTTTTGTAAAACCCATGGTTTCTGTATTTTATTATTCTAACTGGAACTTGGTGTTTTGTGGATCCGCTTAAGATGTGGTGTGCAAAGAGAATGTGCAATATTGGACTTGGTATTGAACAAATTAATTGGGCGGCCGTTACGAAAGGCCTGCAGTGGCTCGGTGGATTATCTCCGCGTGCTGCTTTGTATCGAGGCCGCAGGTTCGAGCCCCCGTGATAGAGGGATTTCGTAAAGTCATGACCCTTAAATCTTGCCACACTATGGTCAGAATTCTTCTTCAGGAGGAACAGCGACAGAGTTGGCGACTGAGAATCGGCACGAGCAAAGCCTAAACAAAAATTATCAAAATTCAGGAAAGTTAGAAAGTTAGGCCATCTTTACCTTGCACCAGCCAAGTTCTCCTTATAAATCAATGGGAAACACGACTAATGACATTTTATGCTCAGAAATCTCAACAACAAAATACAATACACATCTTAAAATCGCATCGCAGTAACTTCAAATTCGAATTTTGCGCGTTTTCTTGTCATAAACAGTTCGATACCTGTATTTTATACTGCAACAATTTTCAACAACGGAAAATGATTTCTGCTCGCAGCATGCAATTTTGTTTTCTGGTTTTCGTGAGGTACGGTTATTTTTTCTCATCTTTATGTTTGATTTTGTGTTTAATGACTGTTTGCAATGTGATTCGTCTAAAAAGATTCCAGAACTCGAAAGCGCACGTGCGCATTTTTTGATTTCGATCAAATCAGTATTTTAGAATTTCTCTCGGCCGAAATTCGGTGTTTCTTTCGCGCGTTTGTTAATTGGCAATCAAAAAAATCGGCTAGATTTGAATAAATGGGGAATAAAAATTGTTGCTGCGTGTCCGAGTCGCCATCGACGCAACAGAGTAATGGAACGAGTGGAGCCGGAAAAAAGAATTCGAGAAATATATTTGAATATGAAAATGCGTTGGCACTGCGATGTAACGAAGAGAGCTCTATTACGAATTTACAGCATATCAGTGAGCGGGAACCGGAAGGTGAGTGGGTTTACAGTAGAGAAACTGGAAGAGGGTGGAGCCAAGACGATGAATAGACTCCACGTGCCAGACATGCGGGATCGCTGACCATCTTTTGGCTCCGTTCAGTCTGTTTTAGTTACGTAACGATGTTGATTTTGTTTCAAGCAATTGAGATCCCAGGATGCAAACATGTTTTACATCTCCCATGACATGGCCTATTTATCCTATTTAGATATTGACGATGACCCATCAACGCATCCAACGAAAGGACCGATTTTTATGGAAAGGAGTAAAAGTGAGATGAAAAGTAAGCTGTGTGTTTTTCTTTTGTGTGCGTTGTTACAAATAGTGTTGCTTACAGTACGAGATCTTCGTCGATCTTATTACGTTCTAAATGGCCAAGTAGTCAACGGACGTTCCCCTCCATTCCCTTTGAAAAAATCAAGTTCGTGCAGTACAATATTTTTGGATGATTCAACAATTAGTCAACCGAATTTAAAAAATACGATCAAATGTATATCGCTGGCAATCTATTACCACGTTGCGAATCGAAAGAATCGAGGAGGCACCGAACGGACCATGGATATTTTTGATGAACGTAGGCATCCCATTATGGTAAGATAGAGGAATTTTGAATGACTGAACCGAAGATGTGATTTATATATTTTAGTCAGAACCATTGCCGTTGGATTTTGATACCAGGGATCCAGAGCACAAGCATATATACCGGTTTATTCGCACGTTATTTAGCGCCGCTCAGTTGACTGCTGAATGTGCAATTATCACTTTAGTAAGTCGTCTTTCACGATTCAGGAAATTGCGGATCTTTCCGGTTCTGCTCTGTTTTATTTTGTTGGGGGAATGAACCCGATCTGTTTGTGTAGGGAGGGTGGCTATTGATCTTGAGATTGAGTTTGCAGTAATGTACCGAAAACACATTTGTCTTGCCCTTCCTGAATTGACTTCTTCGAAATCGAGAAGAGGCTGTTCGACGCATAAAAGTGTTAAATTTTCTTGTGGTCATGGTGAAGACTTAACAATCCATTTTTTAAAAATATTTTCTGTTTCCAGGTTTATATTGAACGGTTGTTAACATACGCCGAACTAGACATATGCCCAATCAATTGGCGACGTATCGTGCTGGGCGCAATCATGATGGCCAGTAAAGTTTGGGACGATCAAGCCGTGTGGAATGTGGATTATTGCCAAATATTACGCCGGTGCACTGTGGAGGACATGTATTCGTCGCTTATCTATTTGACTGACCTGACTTTCTCTCATTCTCGCGTGATTTCAGGAACGAATTGGAAAGACAATTTCTCGAATGTCTGGAATTCAATATCAACGTCCCGTCCAGTGTTTACGCCAAGTATTACTTCGATTTACGAACGCTGGCGATGGCAAACGATTTGCAGTTACCTTTGCAGCCGCTTTATAAGGAGAGAGCGAAGAAGTTGGAGGTATGGCTTCCTCCCAGCATCGACCAACCCGGGTGTGAGGTCACCAAACCGACCCGACCCGACCCAGGGGCTGGATCGGCCCGACCCGATCCAGAACCGACCCGATCCGACCGACCCGACCCAAACCGACCCGATCCACCCGACCCAACGTTGTATTGCGCCCACTCATTTGTTTTCTGGCATGATGCACTTCCTTCCTTTGATAAAGGACCATCGATATCAGAAACTCGCAGTCAAGGAGGAAGGGGCTGACGGATTTCGGACAAAAACGGACAGGAAAGGGGAACTTTGGGAATAAGTTAACGTTATTGTCCCTTGTATCATGCTGTCTGAGCTGACAGCGTAGAATTTCACAAATTTTTCTCGTCCAACTTCACCTGCAATATCTCGTTCCGTTTTAGACTTGACTTCTTAGAGTGGAAGGTGGCTGGTATGAGGACAGCTTTTTATATGTTTTTGGGGTGGACCCCCTACCTACCTCAAATTCCTATGGGTTTTGCCAGTTGCCAGCCAGCGGTCATACTGACGAGCAGCCATTGTGAGGCTACTAACTCTTATGGAAGGTTCCCTCTGACAGCTCCACTAAGGGCTGCTCCCCGGATGATAGAGGGCAAGAACGGAGGGCCCCGACTGGGAATTGGACCAGTTTTCTCAATCTAGGGCGGCATGGGCGTCCACCACTTCCACCTCCAATTGAATTCCTGGTGAGTCGCCCAGGGCCAGATCCCTCTCTGAGAACGCGTTTCCCAAACTGATGTCTTCAGCCAGAATAGAACTGACGCGTTACAGTCAGGGTTGCCCCCCCAATCAACCTCTTACAAGCCGAATGAGCCCCTGCGCTCCTATGTGCACAGAAGGTGGGTGGGGTCAAAAATTCAAAATAGCGTCGATGTCATGCATGGGCGGCCAGTCCAGTGGGTTATACTGTCGATCGTAGCTGCCTGCATGAAGACATGACTGGACGCCAGACAAGATATTTTGGCGGGAATTCAAAATTCCGATCCGGCCGACCCACAGCTTGGGTCGGTTGCCCCAAACCGATCCGGCCCGGATCGGCGGGTCGGTTCAGCCGGGTCGGTGGGTCGGTCGATGCTGGGCTTCCTCTATCTTACCCTGGTTTCCATGCATTGTGGCTAGTATGCGGGTAGAGGAGTCACTAGCTTTCGAAGAGGGCTTCAAAAGGGTCTATATCTTGTCCCGGATTTGGGGATTGGGGTTTGTAGGTCAGCTATTAGCCTAGTGCCTGCCCATGGGCCAATAATTGTCTCCAAATTGCTGATTGGATATTTTGTAGTGGTGAGGTGAGTGTTGATGCATGGACTGGGAGAGCTGACCTGGTGTTCGGCGGTGGGTCTGGTGACTGGGTTATCTCTGGTTGGTTTGGATCGAGCGGCTAGTGTGGTGGCTGTAATTATGCTAAAAAAGTATACCCAATACCCCTAGTGTAATGTAACTTTTAAAATCAATTTTTTAACTAGGTGTCTACATACATGGATTAGATGATCTTCTGACCGACCGATATTTTACGCATTTCAGGCCCTGTCAAAACTTTACGAGGACAAATATTCAGATGTGCAAAAAAAATCTGTTCGAAGGTGGAACAGTGCGGATCGTTTACCGGCCCAGCACAAGGCGTCGGTGATCATACCATGATGGTTCTACTTAACAAGCTGTGGACAGATATCTCAGTGCTTATGGCGAACAGGCGTGAATGCAATACTGGTAAGATCGTTTTATGGATACATGGTTTACCAATGACACGTGGTGGTTGAACAAATGTTTAGTACAAAGCGAGAAAGATGGTTTTACTTTTTTATATACTCATAACTTGGGGTTCAGTATGGGCTTAATTTGATGAGTGATTGGGTCTCGGAGAAAATGGCCATTTGCACGCTTTAGTTTGGCTGTTAGGTTTTTGAAGCCCCTGGTTCCTATTCATTCCTGAGATGCTGGTCGAAGTGAGTCTGACTCGATTTATTGATGGTCTGGTCTTTAAGTTGAAGTGTGGAAGCCACGTTTGTACAGTATCACCTGGTTGTAGGCGATGATGGTTTGGTGAGTTTGTTGAAGTGCCGTGGCATTCGAATCGAGTCATTGTTTGGAAACAGGCATATTTTGCGTGTATATAGTATTGCGTGCCAGTTTTGAGATTGTTGAATAAGTGATACAATTTGTGATTGCGCAATGCAGAGTAAAACGTTGTCATTGTGGCAGTGTGCTGTGGTCGAGGATGGGCTACTGGCCGATACTTTTCTGTTTTGTCTGGATTGGTGTGAGCATGGAACTGGTTTTAGGTTGAACTGGTAAGAAGATGCCTGGTCACGAATGTGGTGGTCATTGCGAGCATGGACACGATCATGAGCACAGGTCGGAGACCGAGATAGGCCTGCAATACAGTTTGTATCAGAAGATCGATTTGGCGCATGTTGTGTGCTTGAACGAGGCTGTGGATGGGAGTGGAAAGACCGTGTTTAAACCGTGGGATCAACGCCTGGAGAGGTGAGTGTTGGTGTGTGGGACTGGGAGAGCTGACATGGTGTGCAGCCGGTGACTGGGGTATCCCTGGCCGGTGACCGGGGCATCCCTGGCTGGTTTGGATAGAGCGACTAGTATGGTGGGTGGGTGTAATGTTCTAAAATAGGATGCCTGGTTCGGATGTTTTGTTTTCAGGGAACGGTTCGTTGAAAGTGACGTCGATGCGGAGTTGCTGATGAATGTTCCATTTGCGGGTAACGTGAAACTGAAGGCACTAATAGTCATTGGCGGCGATGGTCTGGCGCATCCGAAGCTCGTCCGCCTGCACAAGAACAAACCACAGGTGAGCTGTGCGTTGTGTGGGAAAAATTTGATCGACCTGGGTCATGACCTAAAATAGCCAAATGCCACGGTGCTCCTTCTTTTTCTCTGATCGTGAGTGAAAAAAAATCATTTTGTTAGAAATGAGAGCAGGTAGCAGACAGGTTTGTTGTTTTTTGGGACATGCGAAGAGGTTTTCCAAATATATCTCACGATCAGTGTCTGAGGGCCAAATGAGCCTGAAAATCCACGTTGTAACACTACTGGGCCCGTATTACTGGAGGGAGTAACTGGCGGAGCTTTTGCACTGTGCAAAAAACCCAGGGTAGCCAACCAAGTCTTTCGGCCTAACGTTAGTCTACATATGGCTGAAACATCACCCTGGCGGGAGACGTTCGAAGCTGCCGGCTCCATGCAAAGTATCGATTGCCAGTCGTCGAGCCTCTGCAACGTTCATCTGTTTCAGATGACCTTCGATGATACTGGTATGGAAGCAGATCAGGAGTTTGAATTGAGTCAAGATTCGCAAGGCGTATTGGAATATTCGTTGAAAGCCACTAAGTTCTCCAGTGTCTTCCATTTAAGTTTGCATTTTCCGACAAATTACGGCGAAGGTGAAACTTCGACCAAGATATATTATATCGGGTTGAAAGGCGATTTCCTGAGCGAGCATAAGGATAGTATCATTTTGGCCACTTACGAGGCCCGTCCGATGCCGCAAGATCACAAAGGCGAACTGCCCGAAATTGGACGACATCAAATTTCTTAGTGAAATTAATATCTGCTTTTGGAGGTTGCCTATATTTTTTGGTTAGTTTCTGAGCCTGTGTTTTTTGAATCAGTTGTTCCAATTTCGAGAATTTAAAAAATGTGGGGTCAGTTTGCTTTTCTATGATGTGCGCTCGCGATCATTTGGAGACGGTGCTATGCAGTAGGACCTGCCAATCTTGGCTTGGGACATAAGGAACCTCACTGTGCATCCGATCGACCCTCTGACGCTCCTAAAGTTCGATCCTTCGAAGTCTTGACAATGCCAAGGGCACCCACAAGCACTGAAATCCATGGAGGTCAGTGATCACCAACAGCTAACATCTCAGGGTACATAATAGCACGTCGCAGTCGCACTGTACAAACTGGTTGAGTTGTCATGTCATCTGCAATCGCCCGATCTATGGGGCGTACTTTCGTTTACGAGTGCTTGGTCACTATGGGTCACTATGAGTGCTTTCGGATATGCGCGGCGAGGAGATAGCAAATGACAGCTTCATATCAGGTTTTGGGTTGTACAGAGACATTAAACGTGATGGGGCGTGTTACCAGTTTTAACAGCAAAATGATTCATTGCAGCAGGCAAACAAGTTCCTGCCCGATTTTTCGACGAACAGTCTGACGCATAGTCCCGACACGTCAGTGTAGAGTCTAATCCGAGTACGGCGAAAAAAGTTTTTATATCGAAGTGGCAAGTGTGTGCAAGCGATGAATCTGGTGGGAGGAGAGGCGGGCAAATTGGGCTTGTTTGGCTGAATCCAGAAATACAGGGCTGACGAACCGGTCGAAGACCGCAAATAAGATGGTGGGCGAGTCATCAGAGGTGACATTACGCAATCGTAGGTCAAGCGAACGTGTGGGCCGACTAGACTTTTTCGAATCGGGCTCTATCAATGTGCTTGAACAGCATCCATTCACCCACCCTTGCTGTGCAGGTTAGTTAAGTAACGTGTAAAAGTTGCGTGCTTCTTATTCATCACGCTGTTTTCCCAAACCTCTGACAGCTGACGCGAAGAACCAGTGCAAGAAACGCCCTGGTGGAGGGCGGTCGGAATGGAAAACAAGATTTTTAAAATGAGTGCTCTGTGCAAGCTTCTTGCGGGTCTGCTTTGTTTCGCTATTGGGAAAAGTGTAGACTATGGGCCATGGAATATGCGTGGCTACGTCTACTACCCCCGGTTAGAGTATGGTCGACTGAAACCACTGCAATTCGAGGTACAGTTCGATTATGCCCAGGAGGCACTCCCTTTTGAAGCTATTGTGGACGTCGTGTGCGCGGGTTATGCAAGGGACGAGCAGTGCGGAGAAGAGGAGCAAGAAAGGTAAGCGAAGAAATGTCGAGCAGGTGCTGAGGGGTCTGTTCTCTGGACTGTGTGTGAGCAGGGTGTCAATGTTGTCCCCACCCTTGTTTCTTCCGTCGTCGCAGGCGGGTTGGAGAACGATCTTGTCGCCCACAGCTGCCCTTTTAATCCTGCATTCCAGGCTGCCTGGAAAATACTGCTGTGCTGATTTACAAGTTTGTGTCCCAGCAACTTCTTCGTATGCATACAGGGTCTTCCGTATCTGGGTGCGCCAGCTGCATTTTGGCCCACTGTTGTAGGCAAACCCCTTTGTAACAGGCGGAGTCCCTATGCCGTTGCCGATGTATGCACCCCGTTCGCACCCCACATCCCCTTCCGGGGAACGTCGTGACAGCTGCTTGCCTTCAGCCTCACCAGCAACGGCCCAGTCTGGTTCAATACGAGCAAGGTGGTCAAACCGTTCAATCAGATCATATTTGACACGGACGTTTCCATCGGTCGTTATGAATGCCAAGGGCGGATCTCCACGCCGGGTCAAGTTGGTAACTGGAGCGAGCCAGTCTCCATACACCTGCCCAACTGCAGCGTGATCAAACCTATGCCATCGGTTCTGGTTTGCCATTCGACAGAGTCTCCGAAAACGGCCTGGTCTATCCAGTATATGATACGCACTGCTGATGTGCAGGCCGGCAATGGACCGAACGAAACAGTGGACTCGGAGCCGACCAAACGATGCTCGTTGGCCTACAATGGCATGGGCAATCACACAACCTGGTTCCAACCGTTCTGTTTCGACTGGATAGGACATTGGGAATACAGGTGAGCGCAAAGAGTTGCCAGAAGTCAGGTGTACTCGGGTGTAACTATTCAGCTGCCTGAGAGCGCGGGTCCTGTGCTGCCTTAATTAACAGACCTCCCACCGTCATTCCGGGTAGAGGGCAGCAGATCACTGTACTTTCGCTGCAGGATCACAGCCTCCTACAAGTGCATGGTCGTGGTCGACATGATCAAGACTTTCCTCAAAGAAGTGCCAGTGGACATTGGATGCCGTGACGATGTCTTCCTGCACGACATCGCCTGCTATTCGCTCCGAAACCAGGTCTACTACACCACCCAACATGTCCGCTCAACCAACTGGTCCTTGGTCCAATATGACGTGAAGCTTAACCAGACCAGAACCCTGGTTAGTCACAATGCCACTGCATCCGGGTGCAATATTTCCATCGATCATCCCAAAGTGATTCTGGACTGGAGACGATATTGGCTGCGGGGTGGCAAACGGGAAGAGGACCCCCGGGTCGTATTCGTCTCTGGGCACTGGCTTTGGACGTACAGCATCAGCGCCGACTCGTGCGAGCGACTGGCATCGCTGGAGAGCGTCGGGGCGGTGAACGTGTCGGATATAATCCGGTTCGCACTGGACTGGGACTACTTCTATTGGGTGTCCAACGAGACCATGTTCGTCAACGCTCACTCCTTCCAATACAGGAATACGAGCCAACTGACAAAGGTGCAGGTATTCGATGTGGAAGAGAAGGCCCTGGCCAGGAATTACACGAAGCGTGTCACTGAGAATATGACCTACGTGATGGATATGATGACGTACAGTTCAGCCGAGCGGCCCTTTCCGCTCGCGCTCGAATGTCTGATACCTGAGATATCGATCACCGTGCGCATGAATGGTCCCTCGACAGCTGCCGTCGATATGCGAAAAGTGTGGAACACGAGTGACGCTTGCAGGGCCATCAGTCAGCCACCCATTCAGTTGCTTCTGTCCTGCACCACACTGGACGAAAAAGCACCGCCCTGCAACTTCGTCGAGACTACAAAACGGAGCAGAGAACTCAGGTATTCCATCGAAGTGCAGAACTTGGTCTACGGTAAGTGCGATTGCTGAGCGGAATACTAAGCTAGTGATAGTTGTACCATGCAGCCAGGATTTGGGTGGGTTTCTACGCTGGGTCGGCGTAGAGGCGGTGGTCAGCCATTGAAGCTAGCTAAAAGCAGCTAGCCAAATAGGGTTTATGAATACTTTTTTACCAAGCACGGTTATTGTATACGCCGCCGCACTGTTTCCATCTGAGTCTTTTAGATACATGCAGTCCGAGGGAGGGGTTCCACCCGCACACAAAAGTGACCGCCCCTCTTTCCAGCTGGCATACTGCAATTTATATAATCATTTAAATATCATTTCTAGGTCACTACTACCTATTCACGGTGAACGCGTCCCTTCACGATATTCTGGACACGTACAAGGTCGCCAGCAAGTATTTCTATGCCAAGCCAGATTTGACGATCGAAATTACAGTCTCTGTCGTGATCGGGGGCCTTATCCTCTTCACTGTCATCGCCTTCGTCTTCTGGCGTTTGTACAAAAAACGCAAGCATCTGACCTACATCACTGTGGACCAATTGAAGATCATAAGGAAGCTGGGTCAGGGTGCGTTCGCCACGGTCTACCACGTCATATACTCACCTAAAGAGCCTGGAAAATGGGCCAATTGTTGGTCGACTCTGATGTCCTTTTTCCGAGGCCGTAATCGACAAAGAGGTACCGTACGATTGGTGGACACGCTGGAAGGTGCGGCCAAGGCTCTGGAACGAAAACATCTATCCGCGGTTGGATTCGTGGACGAGATGATGATGCTCGATCAGATCAAGCACCCCAACATTATCGTGGTCTACGGCATATGCCACAACTTCCCTGGCAAGGTCCCACAAGGCCGTCCGACGGAGCAGGGAACAGGGACAGAAGAGACGGATGGACAGGAGGAGGCATCAGCCATGGAGTACGTGTCTGCCGCCGCTGCACCGAATACACGAGCACTGATCCTGGAATACATGAACATGGGCAGTAGCACAAAGTACATCGAAACGTTCTATGACCAAGTGACCAACCGAGATATCCTACGGATCTTGTCCGACGTGACCAGCGCCTTCATCTTCTTGAACGAACAACGAATCGTGCATCGTGATCTGGCTCCAAGAAACGTTTTGGTTCGAGTCGAGCTAGATCGCCAGAATAGACCAACTAAGAAGATTCAAATCGTCAAAGTGGCCGATTTTGGAATAGCCAAGAGAGCCAATCAAATGCTGGACGGTTTGTGGACGTTCAAAGGCCAGGAAACGGCGGCCATTCGCATTATGGCACCAGAAGCGTTCGATCACGTGTTCACGACGCAGACGGACGTGTATGCTTATGGAGTGATGGCTTGGGATTTGTACACTTGGATCACCAGGAAACCTAAAGCCGCGAGTCAACAAGAAGATCAGTCTAGCCGACTGTCCGCCGAAGAATACTCGAAACAGCAATTCCTCAGCCAGTGTCTGCATGGGTATCTGGATCGCCCGGGCGCCGATAGGATGAGAAGGCGGCGGCCGACATCTGCCACTGAATCGACTCCCCTTGAACAGACCGACGATCGGGTGGCATTGTTAGAGCCGACAGAGCCGCCCCGTCAAACTACTGACGAATACGAAAGGGAACTTGCTCTTGGATACATCAACCAAGGAAAGATCGACGACGCCTTTATCACCTATCCCAAGCCTCCAGCTGCTCCCGAATCGGTCTACAGCCAAATCATGAAACTTTGCTGGGCCTATGTTCCTTCAAAGCGGATCACATTCAAGCTATTGCCTCGTATACTGTCGCTTTTGCTAAAAGATGAGCCGAGCGAGGCTCATGCCATACCACTCTATCAAATGACTGAAACGTCAAACTCCTCGTCCAGCGCCTATGCCAGCGGGGACACCTCGTCCAGCAGCACAGCGACTGTGCACGCCGGGGTCAGTCCACTCATCCAATGAGCGTCTGTGTGGTTACATGCATCTAATCTAGAGGATACCCGCTTGGCCAACGATAGCAGGTTACACTGCAGACAAATAGCCCGGCTTGGTGCATGTGCGGTTGTCGAGCTGGCCATCCACCACTTGCAGCTACGGCGTAAAAGTCAGTTTCGGCGCCTTAGCTGCAAGTGGTGGATTACTTCCAGCAATGTTTCGAGGACTCTGACCAGCAGTTACAGTGTATTTACGTATTTTAAGTTGAATTATGTTACGAGAATCCAATAAAATGTCTCTTCGCAGGAGGACAACAACAGATACAGTAGTTAATGCGCGTATGAGAAGGAGGTAATCGTCGTCAGATATTTGTTCAACACTGCTCATGCGGACTGATATCTCGCAATAAGTAGCACAATCCTTGAGACATGTGTATAGCACGAATGTTGATGCTTGGCTGGCGAGGTCAAAGTAAGGTATTAGTTTTCAAACGCACATATAATCGCACAAAGAAATTGAAACAAGGAGACTTCCTTTTGACAACTCATAATATAGGGGTCATAAGACCCAGACCACAGCCATTAGTGCCGCTATTTACAGAAAACAAGTGACTTGCAATATTACAGGGTCGAATTGATCAAAAACATCCCTCAACCGGACATATCCATAGAAATCCACCACATGTGATCCAATAAATAAGTACATCTGACATAGGCCACCATCAGCATCCCTTTTCCACACTGTACCTCCACTCGTCGCAGTACAGGAGTGTGTGCGTGGTCACCCAACAGTGTTTTTGTAGTTTCTCCAAAAACGATGGGAATGCCCGGTCCAAGACTTCACGACTCGATTCGATAGGACTCTTTTCGTGGAGTCTAAAAAAAGAACAGGAATGGAAAAGACTAAAGAAGGGGTACTGTACCAACTACGGCTAGGATGCATGGGAGTTCTTCACACCTCGCATCTTCCCATCCCCATGGTTATTCAGATGGTAGGTATGATGGGCTGATGGGGGTCAGGATTCATGCTCCAGAGATTTGAATTTAAAAAAAAAAAGAAAAATTATTTTTGGGATCTGTGAATACAGAGGCTATCTTATTTAGATTAAAAGAATATATAATATTTCCAGTGTTTACAGTGTTTTTTAGTCCAAATGAATATTTTATCCAGTCAAAAGTAGGTAGATCTGATTTCAGTCCTCCCATTTTTCTGGATCCCCCAGATATTTGGTCACAGTGGCCCCTTCAACCTTCAGCCCGAGTTTCCGATCGTGGGGGCGCCCCACTTTTGGTATCGCTGCCTTACTCATGTCCTTCCTTGACCAGCTCCATTCGTATCAACTCGGCGTGGAAGACGGCCCTCATTTGGTCCACGGCCGACGCCTCGGCTCGCAATGCCACCTTGATCACATGGGACCTCTTGGCCACTCCGCCCACCAAGCTTCGCCACCATTGCCGAGGGCGATCCCAAATCGATCGCTCGATTTCCACTCCGATTTGATATTTCCCATGACGATCGCGAGCCTGATCAAAAGTCGATATGTCTCCGAGTCGGCATCCGACCTCCAGTCGACACTCCCCACCGCAATCGAACCAGGTCAACAGCGGCTCGGCCCGATTCACTTCGCGAATGGACATGGAGTCGTCGTTAAAGAAGTTCGTGATCAAAATTCGATACCGATTCTCGTTGACAGTGTCCATGCGCAGTGATCGGACGGCTCGGTAATTAGAGAATAGGTGTAGGCAGGTGAGGACGAAAAATAGGGTCCACACCAACACAGTCTTGCCTGACACCAGTGGCATGAACAGGAAGCTGCATATCAGGGCGGACAGATTGACCAAGGTCTCCTGACTACCGTCCTTGGCTGACACGTCAGCGAGGTTGTTTCGGCGGGCTTGGTGCTGAGTGAGGGCGGCCCGAGTGGCCCCACCAGCCACAACCACGATCGCACGACAAACACTCGAGAAGCAAACCATGTACGTAAATAAAGGCTGAAAAGCAGCAGTACACAGGGGGGGTTATATTGTACGATTGGCTGTGTTTTTCTGCGGATCTCTTTATTTCAGAATTCCACGTTTCCCTGGGGCCCATGTCAAGTATAGGAAAGGTCGGCTGGGTTAGAGGGGGGGGCGGGGACGGAGGGGGGAGGAGGGAGGGGGTAGAGATTAGATCAGATCGCCTAAGCCTGATCTAATTGCGTGTGAGACAGGTCAGGCCAGGTCATGTTTGGGTCGAGTCGAGTGAGTGAGTTGTATGACTTTACGTAGAGCACTGTAGGCTGGCTGGATAATTGGCCTTTGCTTAGAGGCCAGGGCTGGACCTGACGTGGGGCTTTCGAGAGGAAGGGTTCGATGTCCCGGCCGGCCCAACAGGGGGGGGTACCCCTCCTACCCCCTTGCCCATACTTGGCCCATGTGCTTCCGGTCCAGGAATACTGTAAGGGGGAATGAAGATCAAGTTATGCAAATGAGAGTGACCTCGTCTGATGTTAGGCCTGTTCGGTATCATTCGCTGATTGCTGTGTTTGGAACTGGTCTCCCTTGTCTGATATGTGTTATTTGTTTGTTTTGTGCCGGTACACTTTTACCCTTGGGTTGATGCTCGTCTGACTAATCAGTGTTCATGCCTGTGCGTACTCGGTGCGGTCGAGTAGTAAACCTTTTCTGCGAGACAAGTAGTCTTACATTGGTTCCCATTGCCGGTCTCCAACCCGTGTGAGCCGTGCATCCTAGCCACCGATTTTCCACTTCACTCCCGCCCGATACTAGCCAGGCTTTGCAAGCCACTCATCGATTTCGCCAATTATTCTGCCCGAAATGGCCGATCAGCCGCCAAATGCTGATCAGGTCACCGACGAGTCTCCCGTCGAAGAGTCTACTGTCCAGATCACGGCCGTCGATCCGCCCCCCGATGAGCGCGACCGATTACCCCCTGCAGCTCGACGACAGCTCATCTCGGTTGAACAGGCCAAACAACTTCGTCAAGAAGTGTCCGAATCGTGCGAACGTGCAGTTGCAGCTGTCGTGGAGGCAGACAGTGCCAGGCGTCATGCCGAATCAATACGAAGTGCAATTGAGCGGCGAGAGCAGCAATGGGCCGAAGAACGAACGAAAGTCGCGCAAGATCGCCTACGATCCGCCATGCTCGAATCCCAGCTCCAAGCACTGCAGGCCGAACTCGCCAAGCTGAAAGCCGAGCAGAGTAAGCAACCTGATGTCCGTCCCTCTGCTCAGGGTGGTCACCAACCCAGTACTGAAGTCATCCCGGTGTGCCCCGCCTATGCCCGCTCTAATCCAGACCCTCGTGCCAATGATCCGCCACAGTCCCAAGAACGGTTCGACCCGCTTGACGTTACCCCCGTCAAGATTGTAACCAGTGACTGGTTCTCGTGGTCACAATTCGAATGGTACGACAGCCTTCGCTTTTGGCGGAATGTACTCCGTTCATTGGTTCCCCAAGCACCCCCTGAACCTGGCAATGAAGATGACGTTGACGCACTTCGCCAAGCAGTGTCATCCGCGGCCCTCGCCCGAGCTCAGTCCGATTTGGATCACACGTTGGCCCAGAAACCGATTTGATGCAATTCTGGCTCAATAAGATTACGACGACGTATTCTACAGGTGGGGTTTTTGTCGATTTCTATATAACCATCCCTCTCGATGTCAGGTACTTACATCCCGTCACGAAGCAGCCACTCGTGTATGACGCCCGTGCGCAAGCATGGGGCCTGCCAACGGACAGACAGCAGAAAGTCGAGACCCCGTCGAGCTCAAAGCCCGACGTTGCTGCCAGTCAACAGGTCCGTCCTCGAGTACCGGCTTGCAGCCTCAACAACGCCACGTCCAGTTCACTGATCCACCAGTACAAGGTCAGATAATCGTCCCGCCCCCTCCACCGGCCGACGATTTATCCCAAGTTCCTCGCGAGACACTGATCGAATGGTGTCAGGCGCAAGATAACGAACTGTCATTGGCATCCTATGAAATCACTGACATGCAGAGGCAGAACAAAGACCACATCGCAACAATCCAGCGCCTCCAACAAGAATTGGACCAGACGCGTCGGAATCCTCCTCAGCCAATTGATCCGCCAAAGCCGACGCCAGTCCAGGTTACTCCGACAGTTCCAACGGCCTCTTCCAACTCACTGCCCGATCTACAAGCGATGATCAAGGAAACCATGCAAGCCACGATTGCTCCTGCCTTATCTGATCTGGCAAAAGCAATCTCCTCTTCTGTCACCAACCTAGCTGTGCCAGCTACGGTCGCACCAACTGGTAACAACATCGACCAATCAATCGAAAGTATCGACCTTGCAACGTACGAGCGTCGACGAGCTCACAATGCAAATGCACCTCCACCTGGTCAGCTACAACATGCACAGCAAAACGCGTTGGCCGGCTCGCGCATCCAAGTAGCCTTGGACAAAGGAAAGGCACCACAGCTTAACATCAAACCGTATACTGGATCACCCGATTCCCCACCACTCGACGAATGGCTTCTAGACTATCAACTGCGCATGAAGATGTTCCAAGCTCAGTCCGACCACGAATTGATCACCGTCCTCCCCTTCTATTTGGGAGACAATGCGAGCCGATGGATGCGCCGCTATCTTGACAAATATCCTGATCGCAGGGCGATCAAGTGGCCCCAACTCGTGAAAGATATGTGCGCTCATTTTCAACTGCAAGACGAACCGTACTTATTGGCTGCTTTTCGAGAGACGAAATTGCTTCCAAACGAAAAATTCTCTGAATATGCCGACCGATTGGAGCAAGCAGCACAAAAGGCATTCCCTACGGCGAATCAAGACCAGCTGCGATGGTTACTGATCGAACAATTCCAGGGTAATATGCCGGCACCGCTAGCTGCATTAATCCAAGACCTTTATGTCGACAACACGCAACGACCAACGTTTGAAGAGAACAAACTTCAGGCAATGAAATGGCAGCTTCGCAATTCAACTGCGCCAAAACCATCTAACTGGGACTCGCCATCGTCTGCATCAACAGCTTCAATGCCAACAACATCAGCCTCAGTCAAATTGGCATCAGTGACACAAAATTACGGTCAACAGTCGAACCAGTTTCGAACGAACAATCAATCCTGTCAGTCACAGCATGTTCGACCACCAAGAAGAATTGGCGATCGTGTGTATCGGTGCCCGATCACTCGCTATCAGTACGATACCACAATTTCGATCCCTCCACCCGCCGATGTAGCAACAAGAAAATGCTCCGATTGTCATGCTGTAGGACATGTTCCAGCTCATTGCCCTAGTCGTCCGCCCTGCACAGCGCCTGGTCATGGTCCATTTCGATGTCCATTTTTGAACGCTCAAGATGTCGCCGCTGTTCAAAATGGCAATCCATGCATACAACAGCAAGCTCCCTCAACTTCCGCTTTATTTTACAACAATGTCGTCGATCAGCCGTCTAGTCAAGGTAATGTTTTTTCTTGCCATGCTGGTAACTTTCCACCTTTCCAGAAACAACCATCACCTGAAATCGTTATCGGCATCGATGGTCGACAAGTTCAAGTCACAATCGATACTGGCGCTCAAGTCTCAGTCATGTCCAGCAAGACGTACAATGATATCCATCCATACTGGAACGGTCAGTGCATGCAACCAAGTTCACTCCTGATCACACGACTGGACAACAGTGTCGTTCAAATTTTGGGCATCCAATATGTTCACCTCACGTTCGGTACAACAACAATTTTGCATCCAGTCGCTATTTTGAATGACCCTGCGGGTACTATCACCGTGCTCATTGGTCAAGACATTGGTTCCGTGTACAAGCATACGCTATGCGAGTCGAGTCAAACGGTCACATACAACAATGGAGCACTCGCTGGAGTCAAGATTCCATATGTCAGCCGATCCAGTCAACTCGACAATTCCGAGTCTCAAATTTTGATGCCAATCGTCTCCTCTCCAATCGACTACGAGTCAGCTCAGGTCAGTCGTTTGGTATGCGCTCAATTTCGTTCAAATCCTACCCCCGGTGTCCAAAGTGGCGAGGTAGTCAAGAAATCTGCTTCGACATTTACGCGTCATGCAAATCGCATTTTCGTACAGTCTGCGGCTGTCGCTCCTAAAGCCAGCCCCTGTCTGACACAACCTCAGTCGGTAGTATTGACGACGAAATACGCATTGAGACTTCGAGCAGTTCTGACCAGTTCCGGACACTAATCCAAAGAATGCGAAAAGACGAAAGAAAGCAAAACCATGCAATCGACCAATATCTCGTGATCAAATACGCGAAATCGACATCAAGTCAATCGATACGAGCGATATCCCATCAACTACAGCGCCTGGCAACGATCAAGCTTTCCCAACCACGATTCAAATCCAACTTTCCAACTACCAATCGATTCAATCCTGCCAAGTCCAAATCCGTTTCTCATCAACGCCATTCCGACTCTCCCATTGCATTCTCGCCATTGCGCGGTGTAAGTCAACCTCATCGTTCTCTCCGTCTCATCTCATTCAGCTCATTCTCAGCTTCGTATTAGCTCTACTTTCGCATTCACTGGTATGTAATGTGTCTTTCAATCTCCCCTCTTTTTCATTTCATAACTGTTTTTCTCGAATTTCCTAAACATCGTTTTCTCATTTATTTTTCTTCCGACCGCGCCGTAGTGTTCACCTCACCAACTTACGCATTCCATTTGTTTAATTCCGTTTTTTGCCAGTATGTCGCATTATACGTTTGTGTTTACAGTTTGCACTCTGCACCGAGCATCACCCACTTTCCCCACCTTTTCTTTGTCATTTTTGCTAGTAATGACTTTTCTAGTGCTTTATTGGCGAGTGTACCTCATGCTCTGCTTTACTGTCGGCGTCAGGATAGTAATGCTCTGGGGAATGAATATGCACGTGTCCTTTATTAGGTTCCTGAAACTGGCACTCCTGCTGGATCACCCTCGGATCTATGGCAGTGCACGACCAAGCCATAGGGTGTGAAACTGAGTTGCTGGTAGATGGGCCCTGGGTTCTGATTTTCGGAAATTAGTTCCCTTTTGTGTCATGTGTGTATTTCGTGTTAAGTGACTGATTTTTGCACTTTGGTAGGATGCGTTGTGTTTCGTCTATTTTTGGGTGAGACCCTGTGCCAGGGTTCCCGCAGATCCATCACCCCGGACAGTGGAAGTCCGTCTCCATCGGCGAGGTAGTAATGTAAGGGGGAATGAAGATCAAGTTATGCAAATGAGAGTGACCTCGTCTGATGTTAGGCCTGTTCGGTATCATTCGCTGATTGCTGTGTTTGGAACTGGTCTCCCTTGTCTGATATGTGTTATTTGTTTGTTTTGTGCCGGTACTTTTTTACCCTTGGGTTGATGCTCGTCTGACTAATCAGTGTTCATGCCTGTGCGTACTCGGTGCGGTCGAGTAGTAAACCTTTTCTGCGAGACAAGTAGTCTTACAATACGACTGTCTACCAAAAACACACTTTTGTCAGACATTTGTATGGTCGGGCGGTTTAATTTGCAGGATGACACCGGGTACCGAAAACAAGGTGTACCCTGCAAATGGCCCCAGGAGCCCACCTGGTATTGCATTCATAGAGTGGGACTCGAGGGTGAGCCATGGGTGGGGCCAACACGCCAGACTAATGCTGCAAGTCACTTAATTACGGCTAGTGTGTCGCTCAGTAGCGTTGAAGCCAATACTTCCTTTCAAGACAAATTATGTAGTGCACTTGGAAAACTGATAAGGGCTCACATACCTTGAAAAACGGGGTCAGTGTTTCCACGAAAATGGCAATATCGTAGAAAATATCAGCAGCCAACCTCCATTTTTTGGAATCACAATCGAAATGCGATCCTTTGGCCCAAGCGAAGGCGATGCGGCCCACCATACCAGCCCCGTCCTTCAACAACCAAGTCAAGGTGGCCGCCAATGCCGTGGCCGACTGGTCACCCACTCCCACGCTCTTCATGACAGCTTCGGTGGCCAGTGTGCTGGTCAAGCTGCTACAGAATGCCTGCAGTGTGTCGTAGCATTGGTATTCGAAGTAGTCATCCGTAACACTGTCCGGGTAACCTTGGGGGAGGAAGACATTGCGGAATAATGTTCGCAATGAAAACCATTGCGACTTGTGATCACTGTTCTGAATTTCGGATAATTGATCGGAACCTGCTTGGAGACGATACGCAGATTGCCTTTCCGACCCGTAGTACTCGACGATCAGATCGTGCGACATTCCGATTCTGAAAGTGGTGATAAGGTGTCAATGACAGATATGAGGCCAGACATACAGTATACTGCAACCCTCCGTGAAGAGCACTCTAATAACAGCATGCCGGTAAGACTTCTGACAAGAAGTTCTGATGCATCGCACACATCAACCACGCACCAGTCAACACAGTTTTATTTGTGAGCACTCCCAACAGTAGCGCGGGTATGAACCACTGTGATGCCATGGTTCATCTAGCTGTATTGCCTCGGTTGTGACAGTCTGGTTCGACCCCTTCCGATCGTAAAACCACAAATGGCCAATCGCGTGTGGAAGTCAGAAGATGGCATGTCATACCGGCGGACTATTGAAGGAAACAGGCTGATCTACGACGGTGTTATTCTCGCCGCCAGTGGCCATCTGCTGGTCAACGGACTGTAGACTAACGTTATTCAGCGGACACCGCGAGAATTCGCATGGCGCATGATTGTCATTAGCGCAGCATGGCCAAGGATGAGTGCTGTAGAAGATATGCACAGCGTGGAGGAACACATCAAAGTCAAAATATGTACCTCTGCGATACATACTATCAAAAGCTGGCCTAGGAAAGGTCATAGCAGTAAGCAACAAATCTACGCACGCCATTCCAATCTCCCACCACCATGTGCCAGCACCAGCATGACTCTGGCCATTTGGCAGGCAAACTGTCGCACAGAAAGGTCGATGCAATCGCTGGCTGACTAATAGCACCATTCGGAATCCTCAACTTCAAATGGCAGACTTAGGCAGAACATGTCGCCTCGCCTTCTGTTCCACCTCCAGTCAGTGTTGTCTGCTAGGCACCACTGCCCCTTTGATGCGTGGGGACCAGACTCCCTATAACAAGTGTGCGCAAATATAATCCACACACTAACGCTGTTTTTCCAGCTGTGCTAACGCAATACGCATCCTCCCCACCGTGCATCGACTCTTTTATACACAGAGTCCAGCATGTTGTGTGAGGCGTGGATACACTAGAGAGTATAGTGTATCCATGATTTGAGACGAGCAAGCTTCAACAGTGTACCCAGAGTCGAGCCATGCGTACACAGCGCGACCATTCTGCCATCGAAATCTACTGTTACTGACACAGTTACCATTTTATTGCAGCAAAAAATCGCCGCAGCAGTCCGGCTCTCCTAAGGACATCTTATTGCATGTACTCCTTTTCTTCTGCAAAGAGACTTGAACCAAGTTGCCAAAAATGAAAAGCCATGTCAGAGAACTCCTCGATGGGCCGAAGAGCCTTCACTAAGTTGTGGCGAGCCCACATCCAGCAGAATAAATACTGGCCCATTGATCAGTGGACGTTTCTTATGCTAAGACCTATTCAGTAGAATCAGCCAATTGTTTTACAGTCCACAACATGGTGATTCGCTGACGAACGAGATCAGGTCACAAAAGAATGGCTTGCGATGTCTGTAGACCAGTCTTTATCAGTTATGACATCACGAAGACATGTACTGACAGTTTCTGCCTCGTTTTAATAAGCATGGTAAGTCAATTAGCTCAACATAAGGCTCCTTCAACACATATTCATCAACCCAAACCAGATAACCGAAGGAAATCCAAAAAGCAATAATCCGAGACGACCCCAACTTCAGTAGCCTTTCTCCAGGGAGTACCTCCACTCGTCGCAGTACAGGAGTGTGTGCGTGACCACCCAGCCGTGTTGTCGCAACTTCTCCAAAAACGATGGGAACGCGCGATCCAGAATGTCGAGACTTGATTCGACCAGATTTTTTTCGTAGATTCTACAAAAGAGCGTTAGCGGAATGGACTAGCGTGCACCCGCCTGATTCCACGGGTGACATTTCTCAGAGGGGACTAGGCCCAAGGGATTATAGGAGTAGCCCTCCTAGCTCTGCCCATTCTAGAATAGAAGACAGAAGCAGGCAATCTCTCTCAACTTTGTTGGTCTCTTACTTGGTGTAACCTTCCTTGATCAGTTCCATTCGTATCAACTCGGCGTGGAAGACGGCCCTCATTTGGTCCACGGCCGACGCCTCAGCTCGCAATGCCACCTTGATCACAAAGGACTTCTTGGCCACTCCACCCACCAAGCTTCGCCACCATTGCCGAGGGCGATCCCAAATCGATCGCTCGATTTCCACTCCGATTTGATATTTCCCATGACGATCGCGAGCCTGATCAAAAGTCGATATGTCTCCGAGTCGGCATCCAACCTCCAGTCGACACTGACCACCACAATCGAACCAGGTCAACAGCGGCTCGGCCCGATTCACTTCGCGAATGGACATGGAACCGTCGTTGAAAAAGTTCGTGATCAAAATTCGATACCGATTCTCGTTGACAGTGTCCATGCGCAGTGATCGGACGGCTCGGTAATTGCAGAACAGATGGAGGCAGGTCAGGATGAAGAACAAGGTCCAGACCAGGGTCGTTTTTCCCGAGACCATTGGCATCAGCAAGAAGCTGCATATCAGGGCGGACAGATTGACCAAGGTCTCCTGACTACCGTCCTTGGCCGACACATCAGCGAGGTTGTTCCGGCGGGCTTGGTGCTGGGTAAGAGCTGCCCGGGTGGCCCCACCAGCCACACCCACGATCGAACGGCACACGCTCGAGAAACAAACCATGTAAATAAATAATGGCTAAAACAAAAAATTGGGTCATTCCTGCAACTCGCGTTCGCAGTGGTACCAGCCCCAGCAAGCACCTAGCTCGGTTTCTTCTGCAAGTTGCACATTCCCCGTCCCTGCTCTACTTTCTCTTACCTTAAAATAAGGAGTCAAAATGTCCATGAAGATCGCTGTGTCATTCAAAATATCAGCAGCCAGCCTCCATTTCTTCGAATCACAATCTAGTTTCGATCCTTTGGCCCAAGCGAAGGCGATGCGGCCCACCATGCCGGCCCCGTCCTTCAACAACCAAGTCAAGGTGGCCGCCAATGCTGTGGCCGACTGGTCACCCACCCCGACGCTCTTCAGCACAGCTTCGGTGGCCAGAGTGCCGGTCAAGCTGCTGCAGAATGCCTGCAATGTGTCCCAACATTGGTACTCTAGATAGTCTTCAGTGACGCTGTCGGGGTAGCCCTGGGGAAGGAAGACGTCACGAAAAAATGCCCGCAATGAAAACCGTTTGAGCGCCTGGTCGTGCTTCTGAATTTCGGATAATCGATTGGAGCCAGCTTGGAAACGATACGTGGACTGCTTGTCCGACCCGTAATACTCGACGATCAGATCGTGCGACATGACGATTCTGAAAAGGCGATAAGCTATCAGTGACACACTGGAGCTTAACTATCGCACGCTGCAATCGCGTGACATCCACGCAATCGCGACCGCCACCTGATAACACTGGATGATAAGACTTCTGGTGAGAAGTTCCGACTAGCAGCTTCATACAAATCAACCAAACAGCAACACTTTAAAATTTTATTGAAGAAATATTGTGACCATATCCTGAAAGGATCAGATAAGTAGACAGCTGATGTGGTCACCGCCACCGCAATACCTTAAATTAAGATGCACCCCTGATTTGCATTGTCTCACTTTGCAATAGACTGTGATCCACTCGCACTGTATGGACACTCATTCCCGAACTCTGCCCGCCCTCCTCCGCCACCACTCCCTCAATATCCACCTTGCTATCTGGCCGTGTGGTCATCAAATACAAGAATCCACCCCCACCAGCGCCGGCCAGCCATCCGGCCTGAATAAGGCCCCTGCCATACAGCTTCTCTAACAACCGAGTGACGCGTTCTGGTTCACTTCCTCCACCAGCCATCAGTTTCTTCTGTTCCCAGTACTTCCGAGCGCACGAAGCAGCTGTTGGCCAGTCGCCTTGAGCAAAGGCTACCTTGGCTTGTTCGGCGTTGGTGACCAGGTCGCCCACAGTACGCACGATCTCGGGCTTACGGGCGTACCAGCTACGGACCACTTCCTGAAACAAGGGTTGGCTACAGCACCGACAGACCAGTCGACAGAAAAGACGATGCGGCTGCTAGATATCCGCAGGGGTCACTGTTTCGTGAGTCAGATGAACATGGGAAACCTTATGCCATTCTTGTCTGATCCAGACCTCAACCCAAATCAGAACCAAGAAAAACCCAATCTAAGTTTAGATTGCCCTCAATCAAGTCCTTGCTTACCTGCAGCAAATTCTTAGCCAGCCTAGTCTTCCCAGTGTACACCACCAATAAGTGCTGATTCAACCACGCCTGCTGCTCCTCGGCTAAAGGCACAGGTTCCACAGTCAGCCTTGGTCGACCGCATGCGTGAGTCCAAGTCGTTTCGCTTTCGAAGCGTCCAATTTTCACACCAGGGCACAGACCTCCGACTTGATCTTGCCATCCGCCGCCAGTGGTCAGCAATTGTTCAACATAGAGGACCTAAAAAGATGTGAGCAGCTATGCTCTTGACTGAAACCATATTTCAGAACACAAGAATCGGGCAGTTGGCACGAGGCGATGCTGTGGCGAAATTAAAACAGCTTGTTGCAAACAGGCAATGGATAAGGCATATAATGGTCAACTGCCACATTCTGTCACAATGTGTAAAATATGGTTGCGGACACGGATTTCACCCAATAACGACTTACAGCGTTCAATATGGACTCCACATCGGGCTCCACTCCAGTCGTGGCCTTCCAGATGGATGCCACAATGCATCCAGCAAGAATGCTACTGGAACCCATTCCTGAAATGGCGATCCATTGTGACATGGGGTCTAAGCAACTCGGCGTCTCATCTCACCTGATCCGTGTGGCAAGTCAGACCAGGCAGTGACTTCGAACCCGCCTCCCCAGTCTTCCAGCAGCCTCTGATTCAAGGGCCGACCATCCCCGTCGTTGTTCGGATTCACGATTTCAGTGCACACTAACGTTGCACACACCAACGCACCGGGAGCACCAGGGTTGTTATAGCGACGGACTTCGTCCAATGACTGCAGGCGGATGCGATCGACGACTTCGCCGTAATGAGTGGTCACAATGACGATTTCGGGTTCGTGCAGACGCCTGCATACGGCTCCGATTGGTCGCTAAAAACAGTGCAATCGAGAATATGCTGGACTAAGTACTGATAAAGAATCTATTGACAGCTTGCATTTGGTAAGCTCCTAACCGAGCAAACGTACAGTAGAGGGCAAAGACCTAGGTGCCAGGGATCTTCGAATTTGGGTCTCCCAATTAGTACTCTGACCTCGTGCAGCTGCCAGTAGCCCCAGATGACACTAAAGATGAGCCTCACCTGGGGACACTCTTCACGAGACCCACAGTATAATCCTGAGATTCTGCAATCACAGTGATCCATCCCTCCCATGGCTTTGTCACCTACTCACCTTCTCATCGACCATCACAGCGATATTCAAGACAGCCCCTCCGTTCTCGTACGTAATAGGAGGTGTGTCAGACCATCCGCCCGACCAGTCGATTCGTGCAGCCGCCTGCACTTTGTGACCTTCATTTTCGCTGAACTGCCGATGATCGCCGGTCGCCAACTTGCTCCCCGACTCGCGAATTGGTCTGATATACTTTTTCACACTGTCCATCACAGTGCGCCGAGTGAAAATCTGCGCCGCCGCTTCATAATGACGAGCAGCTCGAATGAGACGATCGGGCCGAGAGGACCAACGCGATCGAAGATTAGACATTCGTCGAATACCCGATTCGAGTTTTCCATCCTGCATACACGTTTAGCGATTAAAAAATGCTACTGAACAAATGGAAGAAGCGAAAGGGCATCCACTATTTTTCAGGTTTGGCTATCTAACACTGCATTTTATCCGCAGGCAATGTGACATCTCCAGAACTACTGGCCGCCAAAAATCGCTCCCGTATCTAATATTTGCCTTGTGCGCGCAAAAATGGAAAGGCCTAAACCATTTTGGTGACCGGAAATCCATGACTGACACTCAAAATTCAGATAAGAGGTCGCCTCAGATGCACATGGCAGATGACACACACCTCTAACATTCGCAAAGCGTCCAACCATTCGGCATTCTGCGCCGGTCCACTTCGTAATCCACCGTGCCCATACGACCAGAATCCTAGAGTGTCGGCGATGCAAGAAAGAGCGCGACCAGTGATGGACGTTGATTGACATTCGATTGCGACTGTAAAGAAATCATTCTCACGACCAATTACACCAATCAGCTGCTGACTATCCCAGACAAGAAACTGTGTCATCTGGACCGGCATAGCAGCAACAATGATCTGCCACTTACTCTGATCCAAGTGGTTCAGTAATTCTTGAGCGAACCCGTCGATGCACGAGTTGAGAAATATTGGGAGCAGACATTCGTGCCGATTGTTCTTTAATACGTCATTGACAATCAATAGGTTGAATCCGAAACTCTGCAGCCTGAAAAAGCATAACTTATGATTATGGGCTCACTGAATGCAACGGAAAAGAAAGTTTCCGATTTTTACGTCTTCCAACATATCAAAATCGAAATTCGCACAAAAATTCAAATTTAAAGGTGGAAAAGATATCATTTATAAAAAGAGCAAGACGGTAACAGCACCTGCTAGCGACAATTCGCTCGTTTTAAATTAATAATCTTAGGGGTGGGGTAAGACATTCACAACCAAGTAAGGTCTACCCCACTATGCCCATCCTGGTAATGCTGCGGTGAACTGCACGTACCGCTTGTTGTGGAGCGCTGCAGCCTCGCCATCCACCTTACTAGTCATCGACGCACCACCACTGGCACCATTTCCATCTTCGGAATGTGTCAAGCGATTCGTACAATAAGACCCGCCAAGTCGTTCCAAAACTGGAATGCATTCTGAACGAAACCGATCCAAATCTGGTCCATCGTCAATGAAATAGTGATAATATAGAAATGGGAATAATAGGACTCGACTGGAATAATTGCTCAGAGCTTTCCATATGAACCCTCGGGCCAACTTCACAGTATTCTCGTCCGCCATTCGATTCCTGGAATCCCTGTCCGTCGCTCTCATATAAGGCAATGAACTGACATGGCCGCGTGCGAATTCAGATTCTGTACTTTTTGTGAACGTGGCGGCCAGAAAGTCGAAGAAGAAAGAGAGCTAAAAGAACAAAAAATAAATTTATCTCTTCTGAATAGAATATGCAGTGTTACCTGTAAACTCAAGGCACCAGTGTCCACTCCCAAATACGTACAACGGTCCAAGGGTGTTTGCAAATGTAACAGCGATTCCACCACCATCGGTTTCAGATGTACCAGAGCCAACACCAAGGCCACGTGACCGTTGTGACTGGGCAAACGGCAAGGCGATATCTGAGCGAGTTTACCTCGATACACGATTTCTTCAGGTTTTCCCTGCATCGAAAAGGAATTTTAAGACGCGCTGTCTCCTGAGTACCTCGTAACACGCACCTGTTCATTCAGTCGATACACGCCGTGTTTCTCGGCAGCGTACTCGGGACTGACTGGGATGCTAATCAGCAAGATATCGGCTTGCTCGTCTGGGCTGCGCACAGATTGCACGGTCTGCTGATCCAGGACCAGGAAGCTGTCGGCGCCGCTGACCCACAACCCGTTGCCACGTCCACTATGCTCGGCCAATGACGTGACTGTCAGATACGTTTGCAATAAGGGAGTCAGGGAAACTCGACAGTTACTCGGGCTGATCCAACCGGCGCCATCAGGCAATGTCAGAAATGCTGCTGCGCCGCACGGTTCGTTTCGGTAGTGGCGACCCTAACGAGACAGCTTGGCTAGTTTCACAATTGGCTTTGCTGCGAACAATTAATGCGCTTACCACGTGCATGACCAGAACGCGAGCATCTCTCAGCACATCGGCCGCCAAAACGCTGAATCCTTTGGCCGCCGATAACTGTTCCGTCACGACCAGAATTGCATTGAGTGTGGCACTGCCGCTGCCCAATTCCGGACCCGGGTCTTCGACTACTATGATTTCTGTCGATGGTGAGAAGACGCCTTTCTTTTGCCATAGGCGCAATTCTAAGGAGAAAATAACAATGGAATGAGAAATACTGGGCACCACTACTACAACACAGTGCAAAGGTCAGCATGCCCTCGAATTTTCCTGTCTTGCAGCTGCTACAAGCGCATGCATGACCACTCACACTGCGCGTTTCAGCAGCTTCTAAGCACGAAGCGGTGCAGATATGCGCTTTTCGAGCTCGGAGAACATATCAAGTCGGGATATGCACTTTGCAGCAAGATTCTTGCTTCAAGTCGGAAAGTCAAACAAAATTGTGTACAACTTGCAAGCAGAAAATGCACCCACAACCGGCCAGGCGTATCATTCAAGCAAGCTCACCCTGATGATATGCTGCAGCCAAATCAGCGCCCGCTCGACAGGTCAATGCTATCGCTGACCACTGCCACATTTTGAAATTTGCCCGATGTTTTACGAAAAGGTCAACTCTTTCTAGGAACTTGCAGGGGGCGTTGTCTGCTAGGCAACGTCATCGCGTTGATGCGCAGGTTCAACTATGCATATCAAAAGTGTGCGAATTTGAACGCATTAGTAATTTAATTGAGTATAATTAAAGCTGTAATTTTAAACTCATGCAGCCGTAACATAACGGTTTATTTATTGCCATTTATGAGTTCCAGTCTATAAAATGCAAAAAAGTTTGTCATATGGCGTCCAAAAACTAGTTCTCAGCACGTCTTGTCGATGTTAGTGCACCCGCTATCTTTTCCATCAAGCTCATTCCTTTTCCGGCTCATTCGAATATGAATGCTTTCGCTAGCCAATTTCAAGTGGCCTTTCTCAATCCTGTTCCTTCTTCTTTTGAAAGCCTGCTGTGGCGACCCCATCTCGTCAAGATTGAAACGCGATTTTTGCACGTGTCAGGTGGTAAAAACCTTACTGATGAATTATCGTACTTATCATCGAATCCAAGCTCCGTGTGTGACTAACGATAAGCGAGTTAGAAAGGCAGTGGGTGTACTCGCAGCAAGGTTGCCGCTATTCTCTACACCCTTCCGCCCTTCATTCACTACTTTCCCACACCAATACATGGTATTCTCGGTCTGCTAAGCTAGCATTGTCAACAAAAATGTGCGAAAGTCGATTAGCTAGCTCGGCCCAACATTAAAATTCAACGGTTAGATTGTACTGTATGAGCAAGATATAGATAGCGAGTTGATGGCGTCGTGCGTGACCTGGAATACTCAAACGCGGACTACTGATCGATTTCAACAACCTATGTAAATGATGGATAGCGGATTGAATTTTTATTTGATGTATTCGATTGCGTTTTAGTGAATGGCAAGAAATAATGAGGTTGGCCTGCCTGATTGTGAGTCTGCGATGACTCCACTGTCAGTCGTTTCTGATACACCTCGCCGCAGCATTCCCTGATTACACCTGGCATTGTTGTAATAATCCTCAGTACACATACTTCCATTTCACTCGGACACCGGCTGGATCAAACTCGTTTGATCCCTTTATAATGACAACCAGTTAAATCAAGTGACGTCTAGTCATCACTTGAATCTTTTTCCCGTCGCATACTGAACAATGTGGCTTCTATCTAGAAGGTTATGTTTTTTCAAATTTCGTACACTTTTCATTTTGATAGTGGTTTGTTTGGCCATTTATTGCACTTTTGTGTATTCTCCTTACGTCTACGAAGTAGCTCATGGCGAACTGCCGTGCTATGCCAATGAGTCGACCCGCCACAATCTTCGGCATATGCTATTCGCATTTCATCGTCTTATGATTCGTGAAAACTTGACTTATTGGATCGATTACGGTACCTTGTTGGGCAGCACCCGTCGTGGTGGCATGATTCCCTACGATCACGACGGCGATATCGGCTATTTGTACAGTGAACTATCCAAAGTTGGTGGCATTGTGGCACCGGCCTTGCACCGCGATTACGGCGTGTCACTGAACGAACATCGACCTGTACAAATGCAATTTCAGGGAACCATGGTGGATTTATTCGCTTATGCAACTTACGACGCCATTGGACGACCTGTACCCGACGGCAAGAAGAATACCACATTGACCAGAGCCTTTTTTCGAGTGTCCGAATCTTTCGAACAAACTTATTCGGATATGAATGTAGAAGATGTTCTGCCAACCCAGCCGTGCCCGTTCGAGAATGAATGGCTGATGTGCCCGAATAATCCGAGTGTCATATTGGCCACAAGGTACCCGTACACTTATCCACACATTAAAATTCCTTTCAAATTGCGCTGCTATTTAAATGTTTTCAATTTATTTAAAATAATGGTTTACGGATCGTGACATTTACTTGGAAGAAATTTTGGTACTCGTCCTTGTCAAGTATGGGCAAGGGGGAGGCAGGGGGTAAGCCCCCCTCCCCGCAATCATAGGTCCAGCAGGAAGAAAGAAAAGGAAGCAAGCAAAAGCGATCTGGGCTGGACCAAGCCCTGGCCTCCAAGCACAGGCCAGTAGTCCAGCCAGCCTACAGTACTGTATGCAAAGAGTCATGCAACTCACTCGACTCGACCCAAATCTGACGACCTGGCCTGACCTGTCTCACACGCGATCGCGATCAGATCAGACGATCTCAAACGCGCTCACACGCGATCAGATCAGGCGATCTGATCTGACCTGATCTCTACCCCTTCCCCCTCTAACCCAGCCGACCTTGCCCATACTGGGTCCTTGTTAATAGACGAAGTGCAACGATGATCAGTCCAATCTTCTACAGAGAATCAATCCAGTTCTCCGAGTCGGATTCCTTAGGGGAGAATTATTGAGAGCTTTAATTTTGTACGGAAGGGGTGGGCACCGTCTGTCTCTCTCACTCATGCACCTGGTGAGTGTTGGACTGCGTCCAGGCTAACCATTTCGTACACATGTATACTCGTAATGTGTGCCCTCTCCCTCGAGTGCGCCTACCCGTTTGATGAATCGGTTTCGGCAAAACATGAACATTCATTTTGTCCTGGTTTTATTTGAGTTTCGGACTTGAAACTGCTGTAAGAGAGCGGAAAATAAAATTAGGATACCGCTGAAAGTTCCTCGATAGGAACGTATGACAAGTTCAACAGGTGTCTGCCTGCAGATAAGCACAGGCGTGCAGGTGCCCACGGGCTTATAATAGATGCAATATAGGGCATGTACAGTAAAAAAACACATTCGCTGGACATATTCGAAATCTCATAAGTCCACTCATCTTATAAGTTTGAAATCCTATAACCCTTTCCGCTTTTTTAAGAGAGATTGGATTTATTCAAGTGGAGTTAAACAAAGACTCTGAGATTAAAAGTGATTATTATTCTCAGGCACTAAATGCTATTTCAGCAGGCGCAGGCTCATGAAAAATATGCCGTTTCCTCCACCCAATCAACAAATTTATGCTTGCTAATACCAGTTTTTGTTTTTATGATCGTGAAGCGTAACAGCAAAACACATGCGCTAGCTTCATCTGATAGGCCAGAATTTGGTGCCAATTGCCGATCAAGTTTTATTGCTGCTCATCGAAAGCTTCTGCAGAAAAAATACATGCTGCTTTCTACGAGTACTGGAAACTGCGAATCATACCAATCATCCTTTAGAAACGCAGTATCATTTTTACGGTAGCCATTGCTATGCCATATTTATGTGTTTTATTGCAAAGGAGCCTTCAGATCTTCTTACTTCCACAGCAACTGTCAGTGAATAAATCACGGATGCACGAGTGATCGACAGTCAGGTAGAGAAGGTGTCTCGCCTTGTTTTCTCAACACCCCGCGGCTTTTTGGCATCAAAGTGCAAAATATATCTTGAGTTGCAAGCGAACACACACAACACTAATGTCTTTTTCTCCTGATGCCTATTAGCTCGCCTTGACTCTGAGCAAGCCTTTTTAACCTAACGTTATGTCCTCTAAAAAGCATGAGAGCGATTTTTCGATATTTGCTTGAGCGAGTTGAAAGCGCAAACTGTGAACACAATATTCGACGAGGCGTTTGATAAAGCAGAAAGAAAATGTTTTCTAGCCTCTGTGAGCAATTTAATTGACTTTTACTCCTTGGTTACCTTGACCGACGCTCACGTATAACAGACCATTGACGGATAAGAGAAGAGAAAGTGCACGATTTTCATAAATTTTTTATGAGCAGTCGATAAATGTTTGAAAATAAGGCAGAAACTTGCCTTCAGTCTTTTTCAAACATGGTTCGAAACATGAGCTGACTTTTATTATTTATGTGTAGGCGATTCTGGACGATCGAGTGGCGAAGAGCCCTGGAGATGTGTCATTGCGGATGCTGTGCTTCCTACAGTACAGAGACATGGGGAGGTAGAAAAGTTGCGTGAAACAGTCCTCGTCTCAACCAAGTGGGGTCTCGCTTAAGTAACTCAGTCTTCCCTAGCTGCGCACGCCATATTTGCTCGCACGGCGGGTAGCTCCCACGTGGGCAGTTGAGTGACACCCGATCCCTCAGGGCAAGCAGGTAAAAGCCAGTTTTATTTAGGTTGTGTTTTTCTGGCAACTTGGTTCTGCTCGTTAATTTTGTCCTATTCATGAGCGATGAATAAGGGGTTCTGGTGTGCGGTGGACGCTTTTTCAAGGGGCGACGTTGGGAGCGGGGATTGCAAATCGATCTGGAATAATTGTATTCGACTTGGTGTGGAAATGCCAATAGACGGAAAGGGTGTCTCATCGGCGGCGGGTAACCAAGCGCGCATTGGGCAAGAATGTCCTGGTCGCTGGGTGACCGCACAAAAACTGCTTTTACCTAGCCGGTCGATCCTACCTCGCCGGTTTGCTCGCAGGTTCGTCTCCAGGCACTCAAATACCAGTTGTCCATATCTTTGATCGAGCAGACTGGCTTTGGCTGACTTCAACTGGCAGTGGCCACCCGAATCGTTGCTTACATCCTCCTTCTCCGCCACCCGACCAGCAACGCAGTTTCCAAATCGGGACTCCGATCGGCCAGTGCATAATGGCTAAACCAAAACCGGAAGTAAGTGCCTTTTACAACAAGCACGAACTGCCGTCCGAAACACCACAGTTCATGAACGACGGTGTACGCCGGGTCGACTATGTGCTCATGTACGAAGAGGGAGGCAAAGCCGAAGAAACGCACTCGCAACAAAATACGAGCAAAGAAAAGAAACAGAAACACCACGTCGACGAGACCAAGCAACGCGCCTTTTTTGAAGAGAATTTGGCCAAGGAAGGCCTCGAACTCGAATATGATCGACGCAATGCCAAAGGTGGCGGAGACGGCGATCCTAAATCGAACGACGCGTCGAGCGAGGTGGCTGTATTTGTCAAAGTGCACGCCCCCTGGTCAGTTCTATGCCGATGGGCCGAAGTACTGAAAATCAAAATGCCCCTACGTCTAGTCGATCGGTTCGATATTACCAAAACGCAAAATGCCAGTAACACTGACGCCAGACGCGCCAATACTCGCCAGTTCGGCTGGACGAAAGGAGCCACGCCAGTAGTGGCACCCGGAAATGGTCAAGAAGCTGAAGAAAATGATGGCGAGGAGCTTTTTGAAGGCCCTTTAACTGGCAAGCCCAACTTTGTCACAATGCCGTTTCAAAGGAAACGTATCGATAAGTTTGCTATTTTTGACCCGGATACGTTTTTTACGCCTTCGCAACGGCAAGAAATCGTGTACGAAGTGCTTCAGAGGGCGCGCAATGATCCGGACGATGACAAAAAGAGAGGTATCGAGGCCCTGTTGGAAGAGAAGGTCTACAGTGCCGCTCTCCCGCTCCACGATGGCGATTTCCTGCTCCCCGACGACCTGCCCATGTCCCAATGGTGCAACAGGCAACGCCTGCGCTACGTCTGGGCATCCTGGTCATCCTTCTTCAAGCAACAGCCCTACGAATTGATTCGCAGGTAGTGAACTTGAGTATACTATTTTTTGCTGGCCCCCCCTGCTCATGCATTGTGAGGAGAAAGCGGCTGCGCTAATTACGCCACAATAGTCCATGCACATCTCGTATGTAAAGTGCATCCCGGGCACCACTTGCATAAGGCGGAGCATTTGCAGCAGAACATGCCAGTGCATGCAATAATTATGAGGGGGACAACAGGTTGTCTCCACTTCGTTGCTGGCAAGGTGGCCGTGCCATAATCCATCCCTCTTTTTCCATTACAGCTACTTTGGAGAGAAAGTGGCTTTTTATTTCGGTAAGTTTTTGTGTTGCGGAAATGATCTGAGAATCTGAAATGTCTTCTCGTTCAGCTTTTTTGGGTTTCTACACACGATGGTTATTATTTCCGACCATCACGGGTTTGTGCGTCCTGTTGTACGGCTGCTTCTACCAGGGCGACGATCACATTGTGGAGGACATCTGTAGCGATGAGCCAGGCCACGCCGGTCACCGCTTCGCATGTCCCGTGTGTAAACCACCCAATTGCGAATTCGAAAAGTTGGCTGCGGGATGCGAGAATGCGGAATGGGATTATCGTATGGACAACGAAGCCACACCGGTAAGCCCGCTGCGAAACATCTGAGGAGAACAGGAAAAAAGCAATTATTGTTGAGTAGGCACTAAATCTATTTTCTAAATTGGTTTTTGTCAGCGATGGCGTCATAGACCTCAGATAAGCGTCATCGAACCTTGAACTGTGTCTCTCGTGATTAACTAGCTGAGGACACAAAGTGCATGTGACAGATCGGTTGTATCAGTGAAGCGTATCAAACATTTATCGCCATTTCAGGTAATGGCCGCCTTGACAATCATTTGGGCGACAGTTTATTTGAAAGCATGGAAAAGAAGGGAGGCCGTGTTAGCCTACGAGTGGGATACTTATGACCTGGAGGTGGAAGACGATATAATCAGGCCCCAGTACGAAGAACGGGCACCAGCCAGGCATAGAAATTTTATCACTCGCGAAATAGAACCCTACGTTCCAAAAAGGACGAGGTAAGCAAACAGAGGGTACAATTTGTTGGAGTGCTACAGTAGGGTTCTCAAAGATGAGGCTACGGTAATGGGCAAAAAAGGCCCTATTAGCACCGGGAAAGAGATATGTAGAAGCTGAAATGGTTTTTTTGAGAGTGAAATATTTCCTGTCGCCTCGACAACAAATCGCAAGATTTAGGAAGATGATCGGATAAGAGGTCGTGGATGGGGATGACGCATTCTGCATTCACAGCATGAGTATATACTCGCCTCCGCTCATTGCATGACTTCCATCCGTGCATTATAGACAGCAGCGTCAGTTACTGCACATAAGCCTGCAAGAACACAAAGCATGCTATAAATAAAAGAAGTATTAAGCCCATAGTATAGTTCCATGCGATGCGTCAAGTAAGCGTGCGATGCGACACTTTTGAGTGAACTGACTATGTAAAAAGGCGCCTAAAACGTTGCATCGCGAGCTTATTTTACGCATCGCATCGAACTGTACTTCCAGCTTTAGGTGTAGATGTGACGAGTACTAATCAAGGCTGGCCTGGCTGACTGGTCATTTTCCTGCATCTCGCGCTTATCATTTTATGATATTGTTGGCTCTCTTAGATTCTGGTGGAAATTTCTGTCCAGTTTGGTCACTTTGTTTATGCTGCTCCTTGTCACTGTGGCACTGGTCGTACTCGTGCTAGCTCGTATCGCCTTGTACGGGGCTCTTCGTAATTTGCACGTGCCCAAATACACGGAAGTGGCTCGCATTCTGATCCACGTGGTCATCCTCGGGGTGGTCATGCTCTTCGATATTATTTACGGGTGGGTGGCCGAAAAGTTGACGTCGTACGAGTGTCCGCGCACACAGACCCAATGGATCAGCAGTTTCCTCTGGAAGTTATTCATTTTCGAATTGACTAACGATTTCGTACCTATTGTCTACGCCGCATGGATCAAAGGCCGAGTATCCAAAACACCCTTAGAATTAAATATGTTTACCGAATTGTGTGAACCAGGTGAGTCCAGAGTCAGGCGAGCCCTCATGCCCGAATCAATTCCGGGTGTGTTTTCAGGAGGATGCATGAACGAGGTAACAGAAGTGATCGCCTTCCTTCTCTTGGGACGTCTGGTGGTCGGTAATACGACCGAGATAGGCATACCCTTCCTCAAGCAAATGTGGGCCAGAACACGCGCAGGAAAGTCAGAAAATTCTGGGCAGTCGGAAGCGCAGAACGACAGCGGTGCTCACCGACAGTGGGTCCACGATGCCAGTGCAGAGCAGTTGGAACTCGACGGTGTAGCTGAGGAGTACATGGAAATGATGGTACGATCTGGGCTGGATTACAGAACATGGAACTAGGCGTGTGAATCCTTGGCCAGCCCTAGGAGGAGCATGAGCTAGCCAGAGGGTGGTCTAAGCGACAGGAACGACCCCACGCAGTCCGGCACCTCGTGTCAGTTGATTCGTCAACCACACACAAGGGGACTTTAGACTCCAGAGTCAAGGAGCAGTCGCACGTGTCGGCCCTGACGGAGGTTCTGAGGGTCCTACATTGACGCAAGTCGCCAAGAATGTAATTTAGACTGGGAACTCAATACCACTTACCAAACGGCACTTGGCCTCTAGCGATTCCTCGGCCTCGTGTCTGGTCCTGACCTAGGAGAACAGACCAGCTCTCTAACCTCGATAGAAACAGACAGGCATCCACGGCTATTACATCAGCGGCCGAACGGGCTGTGTGGTTCCTATCGGCTAAAGTCTTATCAGACGAATGTGACACGGAGAAAATGGATTCCATAAGAAGGACTTCGCGGTGTCTTCTGACATATTTTCCATTTTAGGTTCAGTTTGCTTTTTGTACTCTATTTGTGCCAGCACTGCCCGTCGCCCCGCTCGTCTGTTTGGTTAATAATTTATGTAAGTCGGTTCAGTAGTCCGTCAGTCCAGTTTAGAATTCTACATTTTCCATTCGTTTTAGTGGAAATACGAGTGGACGCTATCAAATTCATAATTCATCGTCGGCCATTACCGATTCGTTCACCAGGCGTGCAAATCTGGAATAACTTTCTTGATATCGTTTGCAAATTAGCCGTAGTGTCGAACGCTGGTCTGATCGCCTTCACCAGCGACACGTTGCCTCGCCTTTATTATAAATATGCGAAAAATCATGGGGAATCGTACGAAGGATTCCAGCAATACACTCTCTCCAATATATCGGCCGAGCACTGGCCTGAGGAAATTCAAGAAATGATGCACCACGAGAATATCACCGCATGTTATTACAATGATTATCGCAGCCACGAGCCGCCCTACCCCGTCACGCAGGAATGGTGGGAAACGTGGACTGTGCGCTTCGCCTTTTTTGGGATGTTCGTCGTGGTGGCTTTCACTTTCCAGTTCATGTATAACTTCATCGTGCCCGACGTGCCCGGCCATGTCCGTATGCAAATACAACGTCGTCGGTACGTACTTTCCAAAGGCATGGAACAAGCGGCCGCTGTCGATTCGTCTGAACGATGGCTAAAGCAGGCCATACAGACGAAACCACCAGGCTCGGCCACCTCCGAGCGAAGAAAACGGAAGCCGGACGGTGACGCCGCAAGCATAGGACCCAACGTGTTTGTTGAAGAGCTGAAGTAATTCAGGTCGAAGAGAAGAATATGATAATGTGTGTATAAATGGACCATGTTTATATGATATATTCGCCAGATATTATGGCTTCCCGAAAGAATGCGATGATGGGGAAGGTACAGGACTGATACACGTATCTGATACTGGTGTCCGCGTGCTGTTACCCTGGCGCTTGAAAACAAAATATTGTGAGGCGCGCACAATCGGGGGCTATTGTGTCAGGTGGCAGTCTAGGTCATGCCATACCTGATATGCTTGCCTCCATACCTTATTCGACATGCATTCTAACATTGACAGATGCCATAAACGCCCTCCACCGAGCGCAGATAAATTTACCAGCTAATATGACAGCGATATCATGCGTATGTGCCATACACTAAATACAACAGCCTACTGTCAACGTGAGTTGCTTTGTCCGTGAGAGAAAAGGGAATGTGGGCACTATTTAGGCTAATGTATTCGAGAGTTCATCGAGCTGCCTCAACAACAAAATGATTTTCCAAGTTGCTAGGAGAGGAGCCGGGTGGAGTTCCCTGGTTATGCACTCGAGCGGATTGGTGACAAGAGAGGGCGTTCTTTATTCGCGGGAATGCTCGGGTGGCTTTCGCAAAATTGATTAAGGACACGAACTTCGGGACTTCTGATGGAACACATAGTTGTGTTCCTTGGGTCACGATCGGATATCTAATTATGTATATTGTGGGCATACGAGCGTGACTGTCTTTGCTCCAACGCCCACAATAGCCCAAACAGGACAGGAAGTTTCAATGTTTGTGCAGGGGCATACACAGCATTCCAGAGTCGTAGAATGCCGTAGCTACATCGAGAAGAGGTAAGCATGTGATCTGCGTACATGCAAACGTGACTCGTTTGTTGGACTAACATGCAATCAGCACGCCAGCACGCGTGCCCGGTATCGTGCTCCATGCTCGGTTCCCCATGTTTGCCACCTCGCTGCTTGCTTGAGGTCGTACCGCAGAAAGACAGATGTGCCAAATGGTAAGCGCAGGCCTGGAAAGTGGTACCGAACGGATCTCTAATGAATATAAAGGGGACCACGAAAGACACTTGGCCGCATTCTAATTCTTGCACTGTTGAGGCCTGAAAACGAAGACTGACGGTGGAAGTCAGTGTCTTATTTATCCGCTAACAGTGAGCCCAAGCCTTCCCCTCGCCTGTTTGCACAATCCTCGGGAACAAGCGCCCTCACTCGATGCACCCCCTTTGCCCCCTCGACGCCCCATCCCTTTGTTCAAGTCGTGTTCTCGCAGTCGACGAGCTATGCTTTTTCGTGTAATTCATAATTTTTTCACCTGCTTTCCAGCGCTTTTTCTTGGAACAAGGATGCAGTGAAACGGGCACTCTGCTTGCGTACACGTCATTAGGTCTGTCGGGCAGAGCGCGCGATGATGATTGAGGAAATGTTTGCATTGGTGGAATGTTTTGTGAGAAGCAGCAGACCGAAACACCATTTGCTAAGAAGAGAAAAACTGGAATGCGCATCTTCCTTCTCTACTTACTCCCGCTTGCATTCCTCTCGACCACGTATTTGCAGAACTAGGTTTTCACGGACGCAGCTTCTTCGGCCAGTGAAAATATGCTTTAGCCCCAGAAACAACACCAGCAGCTGACAAGCACGTTGACACGAAACACACCTAAGTAATGCCAAAGACCAAGTCCGACTTGCATTCTTCAAAGAGCATTACGGACTGATGAATGAAACATTCGGATTCACTTCTGCCAACCGGCAGGCGGTGGTGTCCGTGCTAAAGGTCGTATGTCTCCTACAGGTTTCTGTCAGCTAATTCTAGTTTGCTCAGCACTGGTTTGCTTTTCACGTGAATCCCTCGATGCAGTGCAGATGAAGCCAAGAACTGTGTAAGCATCCTAGTTGCCTTCATGAAGGCACCTTTGATCGTCTTCTTCAGTCAGCCGCCTTTTTTCCACTTTGGCGTCTGGTTCTGTCTGCTTCATATCACCGAGTCACGGTGATAAAGCTCCTTTTTCGTGGCGGGTGTCCGATTGGGATTTGCTAAATCATGTTCCTATCGTAGCATTTAGTTTGGGGATCAATGGGGTAGTCGAGGTCTTGATGGGCCTCAGGGCCGTTTATAGGCCAATTTGTCAATAGCAAAGCCTAAATGTTAGTCGATATGCGTTTTTTATGGCGGAGCGTCGGAGCGTGAAAATAGAAGAGACGAATCGGGTAAACCGTATGTTTTCCTTTTCTCATAAAAACAATGCAGTCCTCTTCTCTTTTAACCGCAGACTTAATTTTTCCCCAGGGAAAACGTCCGGATGACATTGCTACTCGAAATGGGTCCATTAGATGGACGTTGGTTTCCGCAAATGAGTTTCCTGGAGGCTTCAACGGTCATCACGATGCTGTGTTAGGACTAAGGGGGCTTGGAGGGGGGGAGGGGATTGGTGTCGATGCTTCCTGGTTTTTATTCGCTGCTGAGTTGTCAGACACAATTCAGTTCCAAGCATCGCCGCGTGGTCTTTTTCCCGAAACATTGAGCCGGGTATGAGTCAAACACCCCTTCTACAGTGCAGTGGATTGGTGTGTACCAGTGCTACGGCCTGCGATGTCTTCTAGAGCGATTGTGAAGGATTAGTTCTTTCGAAAGTGGTCGAGCAGGGTGATTCTAATGTGAACACCCACCCAGGCAAGCTGTCTCATCGTGCTCATGGAAAGCTTCTTTCTTTCCGTATGTACTGTAGGCTGTAGGGAGGGGCCTGGTGTGTGCTCTCTTGTTATGAGATACCTAATTGAACATAGACTGGCACCATGTTTTCCTGTCGACGTGTCGTCAGGAATTCATAGTGGCTATTATCCATACAGTGTTCGCATCCTGCCTGCATCACGTCGCCCATGGCAGCTCTGCAATCATACCCAGATGAACCTAAGCAACTTGAGCCAGTCGGTTCGAGATGCTTCTCATTTTTGTGTGCCCAGTCAACGGACCTTATTTGTCCTCACACGCATCGTTTCAGATTTGTCTTGATTTTCTAGTGCAAACAAAGTACGGAAAGAGTGAGAGAGAAAAACCACGGGCTCAAATTTCCGTCATTCCAGTCCAGATTCGCTAATCGGCTTACACTCTGCGAGGCGGACTAGCTCGAGCTGTTGTCAATTGAGGAAAGAAGACATCTGATATCTCGAATCGCCATTCAGACAGGAAACGGAGGCAGCTGTTTCTTGTTCAGACATCTATTCAAGAACATTGCAAAGTTACAAATCCAGATTACGTAGCACACTCACTTCCTCTATCGAGAAGAAAGGCGGAAAAAAGGGACTATATTTGCCCATTTGTTAGAGGGAGCCAGTTCTTGAGGGCAGCCTGAAGAAGTGCATTGTTTTTCAGTTATATTACCAAGCGAAACTAATCCATCTTCTGCCCCCATTATTCACCCTTGACTCCGACTGCTCGTGTTTACACGTGACTCTTCCGTGGAGCATACATAAAGGGCTCGAGGTGGAGTTGAGCTTACCGTTAGTTCCTCACTCGGAGTTCCGATTTGAGACTTTCCATTTCGAAGTGTTGATTGAATATGGCCAACGGTGGAGGCGGAAACGGAGCGGTCTCGCTCATGGAGCACGCCGACGAGGTGATCAAACAGCTAACACCAGAAGAAATTGATGAGTTCAGGGAAGCTTTTATGATGTTCGACAAGGACGGCAATGGAACCATTTCCACAAAAGAGTTGGGTGTGGCCATGAGATCTCTCGGACAAAATCCCACCGAAGGCGTAAGTCATGTGCAAGAAGTCTTCATGGGGTGGTACTGTATGTTTGGGTCGCTAAGCTGACAAAGGGTGCTTTCCTTCCAAGATATACTGCCAGGGCAGTCCAGATCCCCGTGCTCCCTTCACAAGCACTCAGCGAGTATTATGATAGGATAGTTATGGACGGGTGAGCAAGTGTGGCGGCCAGATGTCCATGCCATGTGACCTTGTGACCCTTGTCGTTGCGCCCTGTAATCAACTAAATGTCAGATGTCTGCCCTGAATAATGCTAGGTCTTGTTTCTTGAAAATATCATGACCTTTTCTCTCTCCATTCATTCATATGTAACCCTGTCAAAGCCAGCTCGCAAAGGGTTTCAATAAGCAAGGTATTAGCATTTAATTTCGAATTCAAACTCATAAAATATGGTGACTTTGCCTCCTGCGCTTGTCTGTCGGCACTATCTTTCATTGATTTATTTTGTGTTTTTCAGGAGCTTATAGAAATGATCAATGGTAAGCGTGGCATTTTTGTCTTTAGCCTTATTTAGAATTTTCAAAGCACAGTACCTTTCAGAAGTCGATATCGACGGTAACGGACAAATTGAATTCCCTGAATTTTGTGTGATGATGTAAGTGTCTGTTATCAGCTCGTTACCGTGCAGTGATGGCGATGGGCCTGTTTCAGGAAAAGGATGATGAAAGAGACAGATTCCGAGATGATTCGTGAAGCCTTTCGGGTATTTGATAAGGTAAGTTGCGCAGCAGTGTATGGGGCCTCTTTACCAGCTCCTCTCCTTTGAACCCTTCATGCAAACAGCTCATGTCACGGGCCCATCAGGCTCGTTTCTCGGAAGGATGTTCCTTCCCATGAGTCTACACTGCCAGCTTCTTTGCAAGTACTGCTGACTTTGCTTCCGGAAAGGCTAGCCTGTCAAAGTGCATATGTACTCGTAACTGTGGCAGTGAGGGGCAAGCAAGCAGCATGTCATGGGCTGCCCACATGCGAAATACTGACATGAGGGCGTGGGAACACAAGAAAACTTTCCGTCTCAACTATTATTTCTAATCGGAACCCTCTCCCGGTTGCGCAATTTGAGTGAAAGGCACCCACTACTAGGTTACGGTTCGGTGGGGGTCGCGTCAGGCCAACCAGTCGATATGACGATGATCTACATTTACATTTGTGATTTCAGGATGGGAATGGTGTCATTACAGCACAGGTAAGTGCCTCACGAGTCCCCCCAATATCCCTTTTTGCCACTCTGGGATGGATGTGTAATTGACTCCCTTCTTGCTCGCTTTCATCCAAGCTTCCAGATGTTTTCTGGGGTGCCTCTAGATCATCGGGATTTTTGGGATTCAAAAGCAGACCAGACTACAAAAACTTTTGTCTGAAGGCAGATTCTAACGAGATGATTTCGTTTAAGGAATTCCGTTACTTTATGATGCATATGGGTATGCAGTTCAGTGAAGACGAAGTGGACGAAATGATCCGAGAGGTATGTCGGCCGGCGCCGATATTTAAATTAAGGTTCTTTTCAAACCTAACTTTTACTTCTTGCGGCCCATTCATGCGCTGAATTCCTGTTTTTATGGGTGATGGCATAGGAAGGAGAGTGAAAGGAAACTGTAGGAATTCTATATAGTGTCTTTCATTATAGGTCGATGTGGATGGTGATGGTCAGATCAACTACGAAGGCAAATTTATTTGGCTCGATTGTTTTTGATCAATAACAGTCTGGCTACTTTCTCTTTCAGAATTTGTACGAATGATGACAACTCGCTGATTTTATCGGGATTTGTCTGATTCCCTTCAATATTTTCCTGTGCTCCAAAAATGTAGAATGAAACGTTTTTCATCTTTTATGTAAAAGAGCTTAACATCACACTTACTGTATGTCCTGCTTAGACTAGGGTCACCTGGTCTGAATGTACATCCTTGTATTATTTTAGGTTGTAACTCGGCTATGTCGATCGTCTGGTATACTTTCTCTACTTGAGTCATATATGCATTTTTGTGCCGCGCTAACGCGTCTGATGAATGTTGAAGGAAAATAGTACCATCTAAAGCGTGATGGGGGGACATTTGATTCTGTGTGCTCTAGTGACAGTAGAACTGATAATAATGCTCCTGAGCCGGAGTCTGAATGTCTTTGGCTCTACTTCGGCATTCCATCCAGAACACTCTTCCTCTCGAGAGGCGCAATGTTGATCTGCACCACGTTTGCAATGCCTGTATGAAATCGAACAAATGACGCATTCGCACCACCTGGACTGGAATGTGGGAATGCCCCCTACGACTTTTAATTTTCTACCCCGCATGCGCAACTGTATAGCTTTGATAGGTCGCCTATGTCACATATCCTGCCATGAGACCAGCATGAACCTTTAATTATGTCAACCGTTATCACTTATCACGGATCAATGAGACATAATCGGCCGAGCTGCTGTCGCCTTGATGGTCGACCTTACTTCGGGTGTTTTTGACATTTGAATTGAGATCGAATCGCTTCGTATGACCATGCTGGGTATTTGGACTGTAGTTGATCTGGTCGACGGGGTGATGCTAGCCACACTTTGAGACACCTGAGGTGTTTGAGAGATGGATGCCGACGACTGCGATAGGTCCATTTCTTCGTAGGTATGCGACGCGGTGGGCCCTGCGGGCACGGTGACAGTAAACATTTGATGGTGGATGCTCTGCAGCACAGGCGGAATGACACTGATATTCGGATCAATCGGAGCTAATTTAGACGTTACGTAGTCGGACGGTTTCAAATAAACGTCCTCGTCATCTTCCGTTGATCGACCAGGGCTAGAAAGGAAACCAAAGCCATAAATGGGATTGCTCTCAATGTGCTGACACGCAAGCGGGACCTGGCTTACCTCTTGGCTGTCTTCAGATTGTGCTGCGACACTGATACATCCATTCTGAGTCCCTTATTTGACGGATTCGCCTGTGCCACTGTGCCAATCTTATTCCGACCATCAAATTTGCTTTAAAAGCAAACAATTTCTTTTGCCGGGGGTCACAAAGTTACAGCCCTTACGTACCCACGCAAATCACCATCCTTATAGTGTTCACCGTCAGCACCCTTCGCTTGAGCTCGCGTTGCTGGAGCTTGTGAAAACGACGATGTCGAGCTAGAGCATCCATCCCTTTCCACGTCGATCTGTTTCTTTCCGCCTTCTGCCACCCGCTGTTTGCTTTTGCAACACACACAGAGAATTAACGCCATGCTTGGTACAACGAGTAGGACGCAGACAGAAATGAGGCTGATTAAGAAAATTGGTGAGCTTGAGCTGTCCAGCCATATCGAATCGTCCCACGAGCCAGTCTCCCGCAACACGGCAACCATGCTCGAACCATGCGCTTTGTGGACTGGCACCAAGTCTGCCGGTTGTCTGATGGTAAGTACACAGCGTGCTTTACACTGCCAGGCTTGATGTCTTACAGGCACACTTGGTGGTTGGCTGGCTGAGGCATTACTATAAGTACCAGCGACCTCTTACGTACATCCGAAGAAATTTTTGCTTGACTTTTTACTCCTCTAAAGCGCATTTGCTGTCTTTCTTGAGGAAGTATCAACGTAAGCATGTACAATTACGTGCACCACCACAAATTTCGCGTCAACGCAGATTTCATACCGCCATAAAAACACCAAGCAAAGGCATGGGGGGGGGGGGGCGAAGGGACAAATTATACGCGAAACGATGTGCCGGGCCAGGAGTCGAACACTCGATCGTAACTGGGCACCTGGCGCGAGAGGCAGACGCCTAACCCACACCAGGCCATTAAGCCGGTATCAGCCACGGGCTGAGTTGGTATGTTATCAACCCAAGTTTACCTTCGGCACTGTTTCCGGTACTATCGTTTATCACCTCACAAAATGAATAATCAAGTTAGAAAAGGGACCAGACGCTTAGTGTACATGTACATATACTGGACTGCAGGTGCGAGTACTGCATATATTTCTTGATACTTCCTGCATATCTACAAAATAATGAGGCATTTTCTCCTTTTGATCGTATCGTTGACATGGACAGGGCCAATACTCCAATCCTACGCCACACTCGACATCACCTTCATCGCCCTGAGATCATGCGTTTTTTCTTTCTGTCACTTGACGCTCTCTTTTTTTTCTCGCTTCTCATTCTGGTTTTCTTTGTAACTTTTACCTTTTTAGTCTTCTTATCTCTAGCAGCGGATTGCTTTGTGGTCGTTTTCGCTTCGCTTTTCTTGACTGTTTTGGCGGTAGACTTTTTCCCTTTTTTGCGCCTATTTTTCATCGTAGTTTTGCGGGCAGGTTTTGCTTTAGGCTTTTTCTTCACGATCACAGTCGGCTGTCCCTTAGAAAGAGTAGTCGTGTGAGGACTGACACTGGCGATGGGTGGAGCGGTCAAATTCGGAGCAGACGTTTGATTTGCAGAGACTTCAGCCGATTTTGAAGAATTCAAAGGCTTCAGTGAGGACGGAACATCTTCGTAAATATGCAGATCACGGACGCAGTCTTTTTGAACGATCGACGCATTTTGTAGCAGCAACGGCGGAATAACCCTAACGTTCATGTTGATGGGAGCCAATTTTTCCAGCACGTACGGACGCATTTTCAAATAGATTTCGTCGTCGTCTTCCGAAAGTGTAAGTGATGCAATTCTGAAAAGATTCAAAGACATTAGCCGGAATCTTCGGTATGTTTTGCTTACTCATACGTTTCGAGGTCCAATTTTTTTATTTTTGATACTGGCACGCTCTTCGGCACGTCATTCGCCTTGTTCTTCTCGACTTTCGCCGCCACAATTTCGGAACTATGATAAAAACGAGCAATAATGCGCATAAAACGATCTGATTTTGGTTTTGAAATGTCAAAACTCGCCAGCTCACCGTTTTGGACTCAGCGGTTCCTTCAAGTCCGTGCTGAAGCCTACAGGCACTGACTGTACAAACTTTTGGTATTTGCTCGGCGATTTTGGTACAATTATAGATATTGATTGAATTTTCTCCGATTTCAGTTTCTCTGGCAACGGTCGGCGCATCGATGTACCACTACGCTCTCCAGATAAATCTCCAGAAGCTACAGGTTGCTCTTGGATGCGCTTATGGCCCCGCTTACAGCATGCACATGCCACTGAAACTGCCATCAAGGAAACTGCGACAATAATGGAACTGATTGCGGCAATAATCATTGAATTCGTCGACGTTGAATCGCCACTTAAGTTACTGGCCTCCACACTGAAGATCGGGGCCATGCCTGCAGCCGCTGTTCAGGAGCCACCGAGGGGTGAATGTACAAAATATATAAGCCACTGTCGAGCAGCCTTGCGTCCTATCTGCTGCACACTGCGACCATTGTAGACACTGTACAATCCTTGAAAAGTAGAGTAGACCAGCCGCTATGCTGTGCTCTGGGCTCCACATCATTGATGCTCATTTTCGTTTTCTTCCATGTCCTTATGTAGTGAAGCGTGCGAAGTGAATTTGGCTCCACAGCATCTTTGCGCCGCCGCAAATATTTGTTGCAGAGACTGAGTATGAAGACTTTTCATATTCAGCAGCACACTAAATCCAAATTTGGATCATGTGTGTACAGTATTTCCAACCTCGCGAATTCTGTCGCTCGAGTAGCCAGGCTTTTTATCAAAGCCTTCAGTACTGCACATATGTGGTTTAGGTTTGATAAAAAAAGGGCGTTCCCAGTGTCTGCATAATCTTTTTCGCTCGGGTGGACTCTTGTACGGCATGGCTTGACATGCCGCCAGGCATCAAGTTGACAAGTCTTATCGAACACACCACCGCCTGCGTTCATTCTCATTAATTCTTGGTCCCTCGTTAAGTTTGTCCGAGTGAGCATTGCCCAATGTCTACGTGATGCTCGATCGCATTCTTAGCCAATGTTCCTTTAGCGGATCAAAGTGAAACGACCTATGCTCAGTGCGATTATGCTTGATCAATAGCAGGTCGCAAGGATAAGTGAATGCAAAACGGACGGAAAAAATTGTTCCTTTCCATGCGGGTGTCATCAAAGCCAAGAAGGTTTTTCTGTGAGTGTCGTATCTCTCGATGCATACGACAGTTTTTATTGAGTGCGCCTGCTTCTACCCTTCCCATGTAGCTGATATGTACCCGCTTTTGCTGATTCTCTAAATGAAATGGCGAAGTTAAATTGAGAAAATCGACGGCACAAGCAATTGAATAATTTTAAATCATCTTGTCTGGGATCTGCGTTTTTTCTGTTAACGCACAACCGACTGGCAAAGTGACCTTTTCTCAACGACATAAATTTGAATTAAAGATTAGTCGGCGTCTGGATAGCTTCGCTCGGTTTGGTCGGAGTAGAAACGGCAGGGGTGACTGCCTAGCAGGCTAATGGATATTTCTTGTTGGATGGGTGTATGGTTAGTCCTTTAATAACGTCTCAGCGACGCAAGGCCAGGCTTGGAAAGCAGGATACGTAGGCCACATGTCACGGTCAGGTTGGGAATGTTATAAGTATGCTGAGCAAAAAAATTAATGCAATGTGTGGCTCTAAGATGTTTCGATCACGCGTTGAATGGAAATATTCTTTACGGTTCTTTTGCTAAATATACAGTAAGTGTCAGTCAGCAGCTGACTCGGACTTGCCAACTTTTTTACCTTTTCAGATTATACTGTACAGTATAAGGAAAACCACTGGCAGAATTCAGTCAGTTTTTGTGTTGGGCGACGGCCGGGCGGGCGGGGACTCAGGCAAATGCTAATAAATCCTTGGATAGCGCGGAAGGAAACTGGCAATAATGCGGCTACGAGAGGGGAAGCGATCGAAACGATCCCCTTTCAGCATGCCTTTTCCTCTAACTGGGGTCCTTTCTGTCAGGTAAGACTTCCTGTGGCCTGCCTAGGGGAATAGCTGTTGATATTGTATTTGTGACAGCCACTCTTTGCATTAGTTAGATGTTCTCCGAAGTTGAAAAAAAAAATATCGAGTCTTTCCATTTTGAAGTAGTCAGATGGACGGAGTAACCAAAAGCTTCAATGGCTACTTCTTGAGTTTAGGATCGGAGTGCCATCGAAATATTGGACGTTCTTGTTCGACATCAAAATGAGCGCGAAACCGAGGTATGTGCATGGATCTTTATGAATTACCCGGGGGGGGGGGGGGGGTTACAAAGTCTGGTATAATAGCAAAAATTGTAAGCTGTGCTTGGAATATGTCACGTGAGACGTGTAATATATGTAATGTCGATTGTGGCCAGTTTTCAGGCGCTAAAAAGCTTCTTAAAGGCACATCGCAAAAATATGGCTTCGCGCAGTTTTTTTTCGATTAGTGATATGAAGCTGTTGCATTTGTTGAAATTTCTTTTTTCCAAGTTACGACTGCCCGCCAGCACACCACGTGACATCTGTTTCAAATGTAGCCTAACAAACAGTCAATAAGCCTTTGCACCCGAGCCGCAGCTGACGGCTCGTACCTGGCCTGACAGTCAGTCTTTGACCACTACACATCAGTCTTTTCGCTGAATAGTCATTAACTGACCTGAAACTGCACGATGATGCCACAACTGCGCAGTCCATGGCCAATTTTTTTCTCTAATTCGAGCCTTTTCACACGAGTAGGTATCCCAGAGGCATATATGTAAATCTGCGAGTTCCTCATGCCTAATGAGAGATTGACGGGAAAAGATATGCCAACTGACAGCCAGCAAAGCCACGTAGTGAGTCGGGCGAGATCAGGAGATGCATAGCAGACATGGTGCAACTTACCCGTCGTTTAGGCAATGCAGCCTAAAGGTGACTGGACATAATGGAATGGACCTCGATACGATTCTTTGCGAGATTTTGCGCTATGGTGGTGCTGACTATGAGACCCAGTCTATGCTACAGTACATTTTGATGGCCTTCGAGATAACCATAGTGACTATGGTTTCTTCTGTTGCACCCTCATCGAATATTTTCGCTTCATTGGCTTTTATGTTTGACCTAAATTATGAATGCGCGGGGAGTAGTTCGTGCCCGAGACCTATTAGCTGTTATGGATCTACTTTCCGTTCTCGCCTTACCCTCCCACTTAACCCGCTCTGAGGGCCCAGAGTACGTTCTTTCTATCAGTCCGTCCTTCGACTGAAACTGTGCATCTATGGCTTTGCATCAGGACCTTGTCTTGAACTATTTTCGTAGAAAAGAGAATAAAATTGGACTAATGATGTAAGTGCGTCTTGAACTTTTTCCCACTCAAAATCGGGGAGGCGTGTGCTGGAGGATCTAAAAGTCGCGGATTTCACGCAGGCACTGTTTTGATCACTCGAACTGGTGAGCGCTGTTAGCGGACATCCTTGCATAATGCTATCAGCCACTTATCAGTGCGTTATTCATAAGCAAGTGTTCTAAAAATGATATGCGCTCAGTGCACAAATGGTGAATGGCCGGTGCTCAATTGCTTATTTTTCTTCAGGCGTTCGTCTGAAAGTAATATGATGGCCAAAACTGTGCCACCCATATCTCCTTCCCATCTTCGTATTCCCCCGCCGCCCTCATTCGGAGCGTTCAGTCGAAAAAGTGCCGACTGGTCAGCCAGCTCATCGGGCGGTCCTCGATCGAGTCTGCTTACTGGCAACAGACGCTCTCAAACTGAACTGACTATCGTACTTATGGGATCGGCCAGAGTGGGCAAGTCGGCCATTGTGAACCAATTTTTGCACGGGATTTTTCAAGAAGAATACAAGGAAACTTTGGACGAAATGCACTGGATTGAGTATGATGCCACGTCGCCCAATTCGGGGCCACTCATATCGCCTAATCCGGTTCAAGAAAAGAATCCTAAACACGAGCCGAGCGACAGCAATGTGGGAATATTTCTACTTAAAATAATTGACGCTGCGGGCAGTCGGGAATTCATTGGAATGAGAAAGCTGTATGAGCAACAGGGCGATGCATTTATTCTGGTTGTTTCGATCGATGATTTAGATTCGTTCGAAGAAGTCAAAGTGATTAGAAAAGAAATTGACGAACGAAATCGCAAAAATGCGCCCGTCATCGTTGTGTTGACCAAAATCGATCTAAGAGATCAAAGTAAGGAGCTGCCGGTGCGAACTCAGCAAGTGCAGGAGTTCGCCACAGAAACGGGATCACTGTTCGTCGAAGCCACGGCGACCAAATATGAATCGGTGGCTGATATCTTCCAGCATCTCCTAGAACACCACTCCTCCATTCCGTCCACAGCCGAGTTAAAATATCGAAGGAAATCAGTACCAGTCAGTTTGACTGTCAATGACTTCGCACCCTTGAAAGGACATCACCGACCACGCGGTAGTGCGATCAGCGACCACGAGCACGATATTCCCGAAGAAGAGGACGAACAACAAACTGAGGACACCAAACGAACTGGTTGTGTTTTGAGTTGAATATTTTATGGTCGACTTGGGTTCACCTGGGGCTACAGTAGTGTGTATAGGGTCGTATAACGATAGTTATGGGCTTGGTAGCGTGTCAGCCGACTGGTGCCATGCAATGGTAGAAGTGGATCAGGAAGCAGTCGATTCGTGCTTACTGTATTAAAGTGCATACCAGTAAGCTCCATGTATACCATGTAAATATGAACCATAAAGTGTGCGCGCGGTGTGGTCCAGTGCATGAACTGCATACATCGTGGGCCAAGTTAACGAATCGTCAGTTTATGCTCCTAGCCGATGACATACCATCACGAAATGTAGGCCCGCTCCATACTGTATGTTTGTTTTGCATGGTGTGGTCACACGTTTATCAGCCTGCCCTTGCAAATGCTTATGCACAGGTTCACCCTTGCTTATGGCCTTGCCCTCCAGGTTCACGATTGACTTAGCCCTTACTTATGCGTCGACTGCCAATTAGCTCAGTGTTCATGCAGGAATCCTCGATCAATGATGAAGCATCCCCCCCCCCCAGAACGGCCTAGCAATCTCGAGACATTTAAAACATGAAAAACCAGCCGTTTTAGCTGCTGGCGAAAACAGTCATCAGCCTATTTGATGAGGTTTTGTCCTTATCCTTACCACATCTACAGTATAGCCCGTCGCATCAACCCGCCTTCAAGGTGCATCCCAACACTCGGTCATTCTCCGCTGGGTAAAAACAGGGACACGGTATTCTAAACTGTGTGTAAAAAAGAATCCCCAACGCCCCCACGCAAATTGGGTATTTTTAGTACCGCTACTTTTAGCGATGAGTTTTTCGAGAGCTTACAAAAATGGTTCCTGTTGCTACATAGTCGAGCCCAGTTTCGTAGTTCCTTTTGGCTCGGCAGCACGTTGACTCTGCTGCCGTCTCTTTCATGCAGCTATCTGGACATTTCGCGATTGTCCTTGCACGTGAATTTTATAGGCCTGGATGCATTGCATGGGCGCCGCGGAGGCTTTTGAGAGGGTAGCAATCGGTCTGCTCTGTTACTCGAGCATGCGATCTTTAATGGGGAGAACTTTGAAGAAATAAGTGCGTACTCTGCTCCTGAATATAATGCAAAGCATGCTCACATACGAGGAGGCATGTCATTTTAGGTTCAACACCTGGCCTTTTGTTCCGTCTCCTGAAGAGCACAAAAATATTTGCGCATCTGCCCAGGGTTCACTTATTTTTCTTGAAATGAAGGGTAGCATGTGGCCTTGCATATTTATGTTTCCGCTTTTTTTCGGACAATGCAACCTAGGAGGTAGCTTCGTTCATCAAAGTTGTCAGGGTTATGATATCCCTCTGATTTTCTGTAAAGCACGTTCCTAACCTTTTCAAACTACTGAATTAATTTTTTTTATGCCTCAGCGTGAACTGCCATTTGGTTTTTGACTAAACCATACCAGCAGTAGACTGGAGATTTGCGTGGCTCACGATCTGAAGACGCCAAGATAGGCTTCCAAAAAAAGCCGCGATTCCTGCCTTGGTGATCTGTCTTACCGTCAGATAAAACCATCTTGATGACTATTTAGCTTTTTCTACGTTCAGTTGACATTTCCGTCCTCTTAAAATTAAAAATGCATGAAACAGATTTCAACCGAAGTTTGCGAAGGTTAAAAAACTATGTCGAACCTCGGCTGTGCCTGGGTGTGCGATTATCAGACCTGTGATCTTGCGCAAACAAATGTCGCTAAGGAAGGACCAGCTGAGCAAATGGTAGTGGTGAACTGTCATCATCTGGAACCAAAAAATCTACCAAGTAACATGCACAAAAGATATCGCATATTTCAGTCTGATATTTCGAAATAATATCTTGAGCGAGATGCCATTGATGGAGGCATTTCGTCAGCGATGAAAGGCAGACTGCAGTGCCAGTTCAGTGATGAGACAAGGAAGACATGCCTAACAAACTGTCGGCAGAATGTTAAAATAGACATAATTCGATTTCGTCTCGGACAAGAATATCACACTTCTTGGATTAGCCTATTTGAATAACGCTATAATAACGGGCTAATCCTTACTGAACGACGGTTTTCCAAAAAAAACGCGCCTTGTTTTGTATTCGCCCCATTTGTCATTGACGACATCTGACCGCTTGCATCAATTATGTCCTTATTTCCGTTCCGTTAAAAGTCCTTTAAAGATTCAATGCTGGCTTATAATTAGCAACGAGGATTACGGCTTCGTTCGCATGATACGCCTTGCTCGGCGTCAAGCTTTGTCGATCTAGTTTTAGCCAATCATTAGTTTCGGACAAAGCTGAACTACGTATGAAGGTGGAAACCTGCAAAGCTTACTCTGGAGGGTTGGGCACAGGCCAGAAAAACACGCCTACTGTATCTCAACTAACGGGTAGTACGCCCGCCCGAAGCTTATCGGCTCCTTGGAATAGAATCGCGTGGGAGACTGGAAACAAGCCCTAACTACGGGCACGAGACTCCGGAGCAGAGGCTGTAAGGGGGAGGCTGCTAATAAGAATAGATACCATAAGTAGCACGGGGTGTTTCGGGCGATCAACACTGAATCGACGTCAAACGAACTGGAAGGGGCATATGTTAGGGATGGAGTGTGCGTGAGAAATGGTCAATCGAATTTGCTGGCTGAGATAAAAATTGAAGCCTTGATGACCAAATATGGAATTGGTTAGCTTGTTGAGGCAAAAACATTGAAAGCGAGCGTGGGCGAAGTGGGAACAAACATAAATCGAGCCGGGTCTTGACGTCAAACAGTTTCCGTCGGCGCCTACGTTCCCGCGGGATCCAGCGGACTGAGACAGAGTTTCCATTAATTCTGAGGGCACTCGGCTCGACTGACGTCACTCGTAGTTGGCCAGCCCCGCTCGGTCCCCCTCGACACCACAAAGTTTCTCTTATTTACTCGCCATTTCATTCACGCCTAACATTAGCCGAGCCATATACGGCTCTCCTCCGCCCACCCTTCCTGGCACGATCAATGAAGGCCTGGCTCCGGCTGGAACACGAGCCCGACAGCTGAGCACTTATGCAAACTAGCTCCCTATTCACACCGCCTACGCAATCCGGACCGGTCCATGTAGGGCACGGCTTAACGTGTCGACCTTGCTGCTGTGTTGGATATGAAGACGGCAGCTCGGTGAAAGGAGATAAAAGCATGAATTTCATAGACGGCATGCAGTTGGTGGAGGTGTCGAATCGATACCACGCACAGTCTGCCACCACCAACAGCGATCATCTGTCAGGCGGAGCGCGCATGAAATAAAAAAACCAGGGGACCAGAACGCAAACACTTTTTTACAGCTAATTAGCGCCCACTCCGAGAGTATTGGGCATCGGGAGCGGGCATATGAGAATGGAAGGATTCATGGATCGATTTTTCATCACGTCATCCCGCAGAGAAATAAAGAAAGGGTTCTAGCTCGTACGCTTGGTCGCCCTTCGAAATATCCGCCCACTGGCTAGGTTCAGCTTCGTGGCGAGGGAAGAGGCCATTTGCGTCATCAGGCTGGGTGTGTACCCTCGAGCGTGGACGCATAGAGCCTCATTCAACTCGCCAACTTCGACCGAGCTGCTGTGTCTAACGCCCGCTCTCAACCCGCGACTTCATTCTTCTTTCCTTATCGTAAAGGGAAAAAGAACTTGGCTTACTTCCTATTTTGAGCTGGATCCGTCGACTCCCTGAAATCAGCGAACATACGCTTTCGAGCGATATTTTCAAACACGAGTGACCAGAACTTCTTGAGCGAGTCTCGCTCCCGTTCACGTTTGTCCACTATTGTCTCAGAGTCTAGCGATTCCGACTCGGACATGCACGAAAGAACAGCCACGTCCACTTACTGTACATTTCGTCGACCCAGCATCAAGGTAAGCTGAGACCACTGGTCATCTTAGTCATCACGTGACTCACACTGCCCTCGTCCACGACTCTATGTTTTTATGTGTCGTGCCAGTCCACGACTGACACCGCGGCACTTACACTGATCGTGAGTTGGCACTCATTCATAAGACTGGCTGAGGCTACTTTCTGGGCTTCCTGTAAACATGTAGCTGAAGCCCGCTGGATATGTGCTTGGCTGCCTGATCTCCTGATGGGGCCTTGGTTTTCGTGCGGCTTGTTGCTTCTCGACTGACGATAAATAGGGGACAGCTATAAAACCAGTTCGTGCCAGAGTACGTCATTGAAAAGTTCAATTTTGTCGCGTAAAAAGTTTGATTTGAAAACAGGAAACAGCGTGTTGGTGAATAGAAACTAGAAATTTCCTTGCTTTTTCTCGTTTTGTTCTGGATTCGTGGCGGCGGCGTGTTTTCATTATCCCAAGTCGTAGATTGTGGTGTGATGGGATAACTGAACAGGCAGGTGCGCGATAAGGGCAATAATCGGGAACCAGTGCGTGTTGGGCGGCGCGGAGGGCCGAGTGTCTACTGTACTTACTGGCAGGGGCACGCCCACGCCTGGATCTTTCGAGAACGTCATGTAGCTTATTTGTGCAGCGAAGCCGGGCCGGGGCGCATCGACGATTGATTCCTGCCACCAGCCGTTTCCATTCACGGCTACCATCTAGGGGCGCACTTTTTCAATAAAATTCACTTTAGCATTGCTAGATGGATTGATGCGTTTTGGAGGCGCCAGGTGGCGCAGTGCACCGCCGTTCTTTAAAGTCTTCCGCCCTCGCTCTACAAACGCATTCATTCGAACGGGCGTCGTCGACTGCAGCATCGCATTGCCGTATTTGGAAGAGTCAGTCAGTTTTTACCGTCCGACCGACTCTTGCGTCGACGTCGTCAATTTCGCTTTCATTTCTGACGTCGTCGATTTGGGCCTTTTTTGCTTTGGGAAACGGGCATGGGTTTACGTTCAGGTCTGAATCGTAATCACCGTCAGTATTGCAATCGACCCCGTCGGCAGTATAATGTAAATAGGTTTGGAGAAAGACTAGGCTAGATTTCTTCTTCGCCCAGGAGCAGTCCACCCGTGATGCCTGTCTGTAAGGAGCTTTACTCTCCGACTTGACTTTCCCGTGTCGTTGCCGGATGGCTGGACTTAACGGACTGTAATCTTGCGATCAGGCTGTTCACGAACACGTGTAATAAATCGAGGTCGCTTTTTCTTCACATTTTTCTTTTATCTTTTTAGGTCAAGATGAATGACGAGCCGATGAGCATGTTGAGAAGAAGTCAAGCTTATTTGTCGCACGAACAGGTAAGAGTGTAACTGAATTACGATCCTGCTTTGTCGGTTGCCTAGAGCTGTGGTTAGGGGACGTCAACGAACAGTGTCCAAGTGCAGGTTCGATAAAGCAGTGGGCTTCGCATTGAATATATCAGGGGTGTGCAGAATCATCGTGTTCAGCGAGTGTTCACCTGCCGTCGTGTCTTTTTTCTATGACTTGCGCGAATGCACGCCAGAAAACGGAGATCAGTGTACGCAAAGTACACTTCTCACTTTTTTCAACTAAAAGTCCTGAGCTAAATTCCAGAGTCGGTATTTAGGTCGCAGCACTGAATTTGTTCATGGTCAGTTTGTATTATTGACAGGGCATTCTCGCTTGGTTTCACCCTGCTCACTCAAAATTGACTGGAGCAGAGCGGTATTTAGAAAGAGTCGGCCTAGTTGAGTGCTCTTTTTGTGAATGCGACCACGTCTGTTTCGACATTTAGGGGGCGTATTAAATGTCAGTTGATGACGAGCCGACCCAGTGAACTTTATCAATATGCAAAAGACAAGGAACCTTCTCAGACAAGCAATAATGACTGATGCACACTGGAGTGATTGATAGGTCGAAGAGGTTGGTGTTCGTAAATATAGCGTCGATCAATCAGATGAGGGGTAAAAAATAAACAAGGCGTACCTGGCATTGCACGGGCGGGGGCCCCTGCAGACATCATAAAGTTAAGGCTTATCAGTTGGCGGGTCTTTCTTGTGGTAAGTCCTTATCACCTGTCATCCTTACATTTCTGACGTCAGGAAACACTTGTCACACAGGGTATGAATTTTAGGTGGAACGACTGTTGGATGTGATGAACGAGGAGATCGACGTGCACGGACGAGGCAACTTCCCAACCTTGCATCTGACCCTGAGCACCTTGATCAAGCGCGTTCAATATCGATTAAGCGAACGTGACATGAACGTAAAGCAAGTGAAGATGAACGGAGGAGCGGCCAGCTTTATCTTGGCCTCGAGGGATCTGCCCTATACCGACATCGATCTGATCTTCGGTGGTGTCGACTTATCGCAATCGACGAACTTCGAATCAGTCAAGGATGCCGTGTTGGAGGCGTTGATCGACTTCCTGCCGCCGTGCACGAACAAGTCCAAGATCACGCCAGCGGCCATGAAGGAGGCGTATGTGAAAAAGATGGTGAAAGTGTGCGACGAGGACATGTGGTCACTGATATCATTAAATAATGATCTCGGCCGGTTCATCGAATTGAAATTTGTGCATCGCATGCGCAGACAATTCGAATTCAGCGTCGATTCGTTTCAAATTCATTTGGATTCGGTGTTGGACTGGGACGGAGATGATGAGAGCAGTCAACAACCGAGTGCCATTCGGGCCAATACTGTGCAAGGAGAACACATGCGTTCATCAGGCCCAGTGGCCGCCATGCCCTTGGTCTTGGCTGAATCAGTCTACGGCGACTTTCGATCAGCGCTCAGGCATTTGAATAAAATGCTAATCGATACGACCGAGCCAGAATTGATCAGAGGCGGCGGATTGCTCAAATATTGTCAACTATTGGCGCGCGGTTATCGACCCGCCCGCGCTGGTCAATGCCGTTCGCTGGAGCCATACATGTGTTCACGGTTTTTCATCGATTTCCCAACTGTTCTCGAGCAACAAAAGAAACTCAAGGCCTACATGGACAATCACTTTCGCGGAGACACGCGAGCCAAATACGACTATTTACTCCTACTCTATCGCGTGGTCGACGAAAGTACGGTGTGCTTGATGAACCACGATCGCCGCCTGACGCTGTCCATGATCAACTCGATGGCCTGCGACCTGAACACGCGCATGTACTACGAGGAACAACGACGACAGGCACTGCTGGCAGCCAAGGCGTTGTCGGTGCAGGCCTCGTCAACAACCGCGTCCACACGGTCCACAACGCCCACCACGTGCACGTGGACCAGCGGCGACAGACGCACGTCCATGGAGAACGAATCGTGTCCAGGAGAGTGGTCGACAAAGACGGGCGGTGAACAAGCGAGTCCAGTGGCAGCTAATAATAATAACGAGACGGGCGATTCCGAAGGTCGACGACAAAGGCCCAAGCAAACTTTATTATACGTGCCTCCCAATGCTTCCTATTGGATTAAGGTTGTATAGGGTTACGCGGGGCACGGATAACAAAAACATGAAAAAACGGGCGAGGAAAATGTATTTTTAAGTGTAAGGGTGTGCAGTAAGGATTCTGAGGGGGCCCTATCTAAAAGGCATTTATTGATTTTTGCTTGAGGCAAGCAGATATGGTAAGCACAGTTTTCAGTTTTTCGTTCGCGTTCCCATGTGAACCGCAGCGATTTCTGATTTTTATTCTTTATGCGTGCTATTTTATGAAGTATCGAATTTTTGAGCTTTTCTATTTTCTGAGGTTCCTTTTTATCAGACTCGGCTGGCTTTTTCCGGGACACAAGGTTTTTTATTCACCCGATTAGGGGTAGGTAGTTAGCTTATTTGTGCATTTCCTTCAAATAACGGGTGGAAAACAGTATAACGAATCAAGTTTTCTTGATCACACATAAAAAGGGTGTGGCTATTCCAAGCGGGCGAAAGACCTAAATACGTATCAATCTTGACTTGCCTTGTTTTTTCTTTTTCTCAATGTCCATATATACTTCATCATTCACTCGATGAATGACTTCAATCAAAGGGCAATGACAAAAACAAATTCTCGAGTAAATGTTCCGGATGATTTTTTCCTGGCAGTCTTTAAGATGTTGGTTCTTGTTCGAAGCGTATCTTTTTTCGAACACGTATTCGTACGTACTGTAGGGTGCCAGGCGCGCGATGAATGGTATGGGTGATAAAGCGCAACTTGGCATGCATTCTTCGAAAAGAAATTCAAGCGGGTATGAACTGTGGCTCTTCTATTTTATGTATTCGTCCTGGGCGGTGCCGGTTTTATACGTTTTTGTTTCCTCTCGTGTTATAAGTACATGATGTGTCCGAATGCGCATCTTGTGCAGCGATCATTATCTTATAACCCAAGGGCTGCCCTGGAAAAGGCTACGGTTTGTACTTGCGTCATCAATGTTTTTTGTATTTTTTCATATTCGGGCCAAATAATATTGGTTTCCTATTCTATGGGTTTATGTGCATTTTTTAAAATAAGAATGCACCAGCTAGGGAGGACGGAAATCAGAGCTTGTAAAAGAATGTACCATTTTGTAGATGTAGTGCGGATTGTCAATTGGTTTCTTGGCTTGGTATTCTTGTCGGAAAGGATTAAAAAAATTTGGCCCAAGTTGTACCGTGATGACGCATTCAACCTGCTCTTCACACAAAAGCTGCATTCATCAAGATGAAATGAGTTCGATGAAAACTTGATATTCTGCCTGCTATCCCCTGCCCTTGTGAGAGAAAGTGGTTGTTAGGCTACCCAAAATGGGACAATGCCGCTATTGAATCCTTCGAAAATGTGAACAGACACACAAATCCGCCCAGGTCGATTATTGTTGCTTGGACCATCATTCACACACACAGTCAACAAGTCTTCCATTCACTCTTTGTGGCACTCGTAGCACGGACGTACTGATATGGATTTTCTGGAATCCGAAGGGGCCTATATAGTGTTGGTGAATGCACAACGCCTACGCGTTTTTTCACTTTCGAATCAATTTCCGACTAGGCGAAAGCAATTCGAGGCACGAATGCGTTCGTACGCGTCTAATTACGTTGGGCCAACGACAGCGCAGCGGAAGGAAGGAATGTTGTTTTTGGCGAGTTTCTTCCAAGGATTCACTCTCTTTCCCCTCTCGCCGATCTGATCGTGAGCCAGTGCGACACTCTTTGTTGTGCTTCCCTTCTTGACGTACTTTCGCGCCTCCCACCCCGTGGGGCTTTAATTAAATTTTTCCCCCTTTATGTTATGCTTACACAAACTGAACGGCACGGCTGTGAGCGGACTCCGAGACAAGAAGAATAGCTGGAGGAGGACTCGCCAGACTACGTATCCATTTTGGTACCGAGACCCAGCCAGAAATACACAGAAAATTGCGAGGATGTTAGAAAGGGGAGAAAAGGATCTGTCAGATCGACGTAACATTCCAGAAACTCTGCGGCGAAGAGGGGCCATCACAGATGCATGGGTCTGGTGCTAGCTGACGCAATTAAAGTGTCAATGTGCTAATGCCCCAGGTGTCCTGCAAAAAGGGTGGCGTGTGACACGAAAGAGAGAATAGCAATCCACTGTTTGCGCCTGATGGAACTCCCATCTGAAAACTACAATTTATTCACGCAAGCAATAATTTGGGAGTTCTGGTCTTTTATCTCTGGCCCGAATTTCATTATACAGTATTCCAAATGCCAAATCCAGTTTCCATTCCATCTTTGCATCTCGCCTCCACCAGACTGGTAGTGATTCCTGCATAGGATGTGTAATCTAGCCAGACAAAAAGCCTACTTGTGCCCCACATTGCCCTTGCTAGGGCCCTAAAACTTTTCAAATGCTTCGCCGTGGAGAAATGGTCTCTTTTTGCTATGACGGAGTCTTCATAAACGGTACTGCGAGTGCCCTCTTCCCTGCAAAAACAGTAGGTGTCTTCTTCGCCGAATCGAAAGCAGCAGCATCCATAGTCGCTTCCTCATTGGCTCGAATCAGCATGCAGTGTCTTGACGACGGGCCAACAGTTCGCTCGAGGAGATTCATAATTAACGCTTTCAACACAGACGTCAATGCCAAAGAAACTAGAGCAGCTTTGGCGGCGACCCAGCCTTGTCCATGCGTCACATTATTGGCATTTTCTTCAGGGATTATGAAATTAACGAGAAGTCCTCGGGGTCGTAATTACGTTTTCTCTTTGCAATCCGCCATGTAGCTACCTTGCGACCGAGGATTCTCATGGGCACTTGTAGCCGAAGTACCAAACCCCCCACTCGTAGTCTACAGGGCCGAGAATAAACCCTCCCTAAAGCTCAGCCTCATGACGCACATTTTTGATTAGAAATTCAGAATAGAAAAATGAGCAGGTGCACTTCTGATGGAAATCTCGCAACTAAAAGGGCCATTTCTCGGACAAGACCTTTGCGGGACCATGCCCGTAGCTGTCAAGCAATGGGGAAAAGGAAAAAGGGGTCTTTAACATATTTAGCCAAGTGCTAAAAACCCGCGCGCGAAGAAACACAAGAATCTAACAAGTTACTGTAGATGTCGCTGGGAAATGATCAAGCTAATCAGGCTCTCAGGTATGAAATACAAATGCGAAGCCGAAAGGAAATGGGCACAAAGGCATAATAAGCTGCCTAAGAAAAAAATGGCTTATAAAACGCGACTTTCGAAAATGATACATTTTATTTTAATCAAACATGGGAGCAGCTCGAAACTAACGAGCCAGTCGTGGTCTTGGAACTCAAGTCAAGACCTGCAACGAGATTTTAATCCGGGTAGTATGGGGCTGCAAAATTTTGGATTTAGCTGATAATGCGTTGGTTCCAATTGGCTGCTGTATAATTAATAGGCCGGGCGTAGGACAAACAGAATTTGTCAGGATTACGCAGATGCCATGTTTCAAGCGTGGGTGCGCGCACTCGAAGGGTAGGGAAGGCACAGAATCCTGTGGGTCGGTGCAAAAAAAAGTACTTGTCAGGCCAAAACGTGAGACAGTATGCCTGCCCTTTGACGCTCCTGACGCCACAAGAGGCAGAAATTTCCGAAAATTCTGAATCATCACGACATGGACTCACACGTACATACGCTTACGATTAGGCATGTCCTTTTACCTTAATTTTTAGGGTCGTAGGGTCCCCCGAGTCCCTAGCTCCCCCTGTGTACGCGCCTGTGGTGGGCTATGCGTCTGCCATTCACGCCAGGGACACTGTTACGGGCGAATGTTCGACTCGCGGTCTGATAAATCATTTATTAAATGTAATGTGCCCCTCCACCCTCGAGTGCACATAAGCGTTTGTGAGGTGGTAAAACATGAACATGAACATGAATGAAAATTCTAGCCATTTATGAGATCCTTCGTGAATACTCATTCGTCAATTTCAGTTTCCAGCCTTTAGGGTCGTTGAAAAATTATAGCAAGACTTACTCTCATCTCCATAAAAGTGGTTTCCGACGACCATAAAGGTGGAACAACTAAACCTGATGCATGAGGCCACAATAAATCGGAAAAAGTCGCAAGAATTGTTATTCGAATCGGTTTCCATTATGATCCACAGCCGCCTTAATAATCAATGTTCTGCCCCTGATGAGCCATACACCTCCACTGCTGCGCTGGCATTGGTCCAAGGGCGTTTGGAGTGAACATCAGGACGTACCGCAAGCAATTCGATGCGGGCGTTGAAACATGATGGCTCTGGCCGCAGGACTTTTTAAGATGGTAGAGGATTTTTATTGAGACTGCCAATGAAAAGTTCAGCGACCGCAGCACAGACTGAAAGTTTTGAGATGCAAACTCGGCAGACACATCAATTCATCTATTTTTGGTAGAGTTTAAGAGTTTTGAATCCGCTCAGTGTTGGGCCAATTCTTCACTGCTGAGCTTGAACGAGCCCAGTTTTACGTGGTTAGGCTTTCTTTGAACAATTTTACCATTTTGTATGAAGATGCCTTGAGACACGACGAGTGGACTTCTCTCTTTAGCGCAAACCAGCTTGAGCCGTCTCAGTTTTTCCAGGTTGGGCGCACTGGGCACGCACCCGTTGGGGGACCAAAGTAAAAGAGTGCCTTTAGTTCTATCATGGTGCCCATGATTTTTGTAACAGTCGCTTTATTAATGTTTCTGATATACAGCGACGTAGTGATCGTGCGGCCGCGGTGGTGCAGCGGTTCGGCATCCGTCTCTCCGCATTGCTTGGGAGCGAGTGGCTGGACTCGTCCCGGGTTCGATCCCCGGTGATATGGAGGTCGGTTTGCGAATCATAAACCCTCGCTGATCTTGCACGCCAGGCCGTGGGTGACTCACCCGGTACCGTCGATGGATTGGAGAGATTGGAGAGACGGAAGTCAAACAGGTTGACAAGTCTTGGCTGGCGAACACCGACAGGGTTCCCAGCCCGCCTGCCATCGTCCGAGGAAGTCAGTGTCCTGTCCAGGATGCCCTAGCGTGGAGGAGCTCCTAGTGGAGACAAGGAGAGGGGCTGCTGTGAGTGCCAGTCTGAGCACAGCCTTGCTTAGAAGGTCTGACTGTTGGCCGGCGATGGGCAAAACGGGCTTCGGCCCACAAAAATTAAACAAAACCAAAAAATGTAGTGATTTTAACTCTCAGATACACACCATTTTTTACTGCCAAAACATTTCTCCAAATCATACAAGCAGAGTTTAATTTTTCTGGTGTAAAATTATGGAATAGCATTGATTCGGATAGCTTTGTATAATTTTGAAAGTCTCATTGAAGTGTTTCAGGTATAAGTAAAGCATGATGATGATGAAAGACTGCCTGCTGAAACTGTCTGAAAGAATTTTCAAAATAGGTAGACCAGATCAAAATAAGTTACAGATCAATATGCACAACTGTCAAAATTAATTCTGTCTCGGTCGCTATAATCAATATTGAGTGATTAGTGATCGTCTCGCCCAGAAACTGTTCCAAACAGTAAACATTGCATCTCGGCGTCCTGCATCCCAAGTCCCAGTGTCCAAACGGAGCGTCCTTGTTCTCCACGTTCGAGCACCCCGCGACCTATGGCCTCTCGCATATTTCGAATCTATACCCTGCTAGGCAGACATGTGTCGACGCATCACATACTTCGATGATACAAACGCCTCCGCTAGACGCTAAAAAAGTTACTTTTAAGCCTTGCATACTAAATCAGTTATGGGGAAATCTTTTCCCAAGGAGAATCACGAAGCGTGCTCTGTACTAATGATCCCTGAGCATTCGCACACGTGAATTGGATACAGACAGTCAATTTCTAAGTAGGTGAAAAGGGTTTAATTTCTATCGGATATCGCGGTATCCTACTCCTTGGTTTCATTCATCGCAGGCTAAGGCTAATTAGTCCGGTATTTCCTCGACTGCACAGCCAGAAAAGTAAAACCAAAGTTGTTTCTGTACAGCATGTTTTGCGTGCGAGCGCCCACATACGGCCAATGCTCACGCTTTCGTTGCAGTCACAAGCGGATGCTGCCGCCGGGTTTGACTCGCGTCTAGCAGGGTACAAATTTGAAATATGCTGGCCTGTCACCATCAGTCACGCTGTTCACTATTCGCTGTGCACTCCACGCGGAAACGCCAAAGCGCACTTAGATCGTGGGATACAAAGGCAATGAAATAAAACAAAATTAAAACACAAAACGTCAAGTCAATTGAAAAATTGCATGTCGCAATCAATAAAATTTCTCTCATTTCTCAGTGACTAGCCCGCAATAATGCCTCGGCGGTGTAGTCATATCGAATCTTCGAGCATCGCTAGATCCTAGATCTGCAATCCAGGGCCTGTGTTCCTGAGTATCATACTGGAATCGGTTGGCAAATATTTTGAGCTGAATTCTAATTGGCGGTGTTTTCAGCGGCAAATACGTGTCTTAAAGAAGACTATACGCTGCTGGGAAAAAACAAGCGGGAGCAGCGCTTCCACAAATCCCCTGAATTCGAAGCCGGTGTCGATCGAAATGGGATATACGGGCCTCTTTCAGTCCCGCTAGAATCAGCAATGTCAATGCTGACTGGAATTCTATAAGATGCCGAAGATCGTCCAGGTCAAAATGTCCTGTGAACCGGAACGTTTCCACGCACGTATGCTATAATTATTATAGCCTGTTGTGAGAACAGTCATGAAACGATAGATGGCCACACGCACGCACTTTTCAGCATGTGAATCGTGCAAGCAACTCTTCTCACCTATGGGCCCCTATCTTGTAAGCTCACGGTCAGCCACCATCGAAATTCTATTGGCTTCGCGCAGACGGACGAGGATTTATGGTACTTTATTTTCCAAAGCATACAAGACAGGTCATGACGCATTGGATGATCTGCATTCTAGCCAGCACACAGCATCTGATACAACATAAAAACAAGATCCCTGCAGCGAAGTCACATTGCACAGCGGATCATGATCGACGAGGGTTAATAGGAACGAGGTTGAGGGTTGCCACCTTCGTAGCCCTGTTGTTGTTGACCGTATTGAGGCGCTGGGGCCGGCGGCAGCTGCTGGCTACCGTGCCTGCGCTTGGACATGGATCGAGGTCCGTTCTGAGCTATTTGAGAGCCCTGATACATAGGAGCCGCGCCTTGAGCGCCGTATCCACCTTGGCCCATATGTCCGCCACCGCCGCCGCCGAACCCCATGGCCTGCGGATTCGCGACGCCACCTCCAGGTTGCATTGCCGCCATTCCGGGTGTCTGCCCGTGCATTGGTCCCATGGCCTGCGGATTCGGACTTGGTTGCATCGGTGCCATACCCCGAGGATCGCCAGTCGCTCCCATTGGATATCCGCCCATAGGGGGATGGCCTTGACCGTATTGAGGATAGCCGCCCATGACCGGACCACCCATACCTGGAGGATATCCACCCATGGCCGGATTCATGCCGAAACCCATCTGCGGATCGTAGCCAGCGCCCATTCCGAATCCCATTCCTGGTCCTGGTGCGCCACCACCGAAATGCCCGTAAAAGCCGTAACCGCCAGGACCGAATCCAACGCCACCGTAGCCGCCTGGGGTGTATAGTTGGCCATAGCCTTGTCCACCGTGCCTACCGCCGCGATTGTGCATTCCGGCGGAGCTTTCAAGCAATACTAGCACCAAGCACAGCTAACGCACTCACGAATGACAGGCTGATAGGGAGCAAGAAGGCTGGACTAGTTTGCATTGCCGGATACCCTGCTGCCCGTTGGACTGTACATTCTCAGTCGGCTATTTGTCACTGCAGTGTATTTGGCATATTGCTCGTCCAGAAAGCCTGTTCGCGCTTGCAATGCTTTAGTCTTCAGTCTACATTCCATATGCGGCATATATACGTGGGGGCATACAGCACCACTTCCTGACGAAAGGGCGAGGTGCGCATAAGGAAAGACTAAGGTTTCTGGGCGAGCGACGTGATCACATTTTCGAAAAGGTCGAAATGAGGCCAATAGAAAAAGCAATTCACGCTGGTTAGTACGGTCGGTCGTAAATCAGTTGGAACAGTCTCGCGGGGAGTGTTCACCTGGAATGGCCGATGCGCTTTGCTAGTCCGAGGAAGCTACGATTTTCTTTTTGCGATGTCAACGGGTCCGGCGGGGTGCTAGTCGAAGCTAAAGGGGCGGACTCCCTCGGGCGCGGGTCTCGCTTTTATTATTTAGCCGGCGGCCTTGGAGCCCTCGGCGGTTCGCTTGGTCGCCTTCGACGTGTCATCAACGGCATTATGGCCGAGCAGTAGCCTAGTCGGCGCCTTTCCGCCGAGTCCCGCTGCTTTCATCGTTTCACCCAGCTTCGTCGTGCCCGCTTTCGCTCGTGCTGCTGTTTCTGGCGCTGCTGATCTTTCTTCTACGAGCGAGTCGAGCGAACGAGCCTTATCCGTAGACCCGGTGAGCATACCTCCCGCCACACCCGTGTCCAAGCGAGTCCGAGGGAAGGCCCGAGTTTTATCTAGTTTTATAGCAAACAAGTCGGCCTCTATTCCGAATCGCCATTGGCATCTTTTTCGTCCATTTCCATTTGCGGGTTGGTACAGTATATAAGCCGAGTGAAGAGAATCATTGGATATCTATTTATGGGAGTCATGTTTGGCTAAGGCGACGGGGAAAAGTTGCTCGGCCAAGGCAGGACACTTGTCTCTGGACGGACCTTCTCGAGTGGACAGTACTCGATTATGGGCAATTGTCCGTGCTGTTGCAATGCTCGTCATCGAAGCTCTGCGTCGGGCGGAGGCGAGAGGAGCATGATATTCGCCAAAAGGAACAGTTGCTACATGGTAAGTAAGTGTCCATTGCCTGAGCTTATCGATCGAGATACGACAAATCCTCGTCGTGCCTCACATTCAAGACCGCACGAAGTGCAGTGGGAAAAATTCTTGCGTTTGTCCTTTCTTCAATTGAATAACCTTCCGCTAGCTTGCTTATTTATGGCAGGTGCGGGCAGGTGTGCAACTCTGCCCATTCTGGCGAGACTCTCAGTTCGGGTTTGTACTGACAAGAGCGACCAAAAAGGGCACGGCACGAGTCTACTTTTTCAAGGAACAAAGCAGTGCGGTAAAATTGGGATGTGCGTGGGGCAATAAGTACGCTATGCCACACGGAAACGGCCCCGACTAGCATATTTCGATCTCGTTGCTTTGAAAACAGGTAACATATCCCGGCTTACACATTTAGGGCGTATTAGGTTTCACGAGTTTGACTGTTTTCGCCAGGCCGCCCTCGGCTCACTGGGCCGCTTAGCCGAGCTTATGCAAACATTGTGAATGAGGCGCCTTTTGCAGCTTTTCCTAAAAAGGCAAGACATTGGTCACCGGGAAATTGGTGGGATTGTGCGTGTGTGCGCGAGTGGCCCCGAGGGGACTCCTTGTGGACAGCATACTGAGTGAGGTCGATTGGATTGTTTCACGTATCAGCTGCTCGAGAACTCTGGTCACGTTCGTGTCCCGTCATTTCCCCGTCGATCGTAATCAGTGCTCGAGGAAAGGAGGGGCCGTGAATGGGGTGCTCGAGGAGTCGGCCCCCGAATCGGCCTATCTACTCTCTCTTACTCACTGATCTGCGACGGCACGAAAGCTCAAGTTCTTCTTCAGATCTTTTTCAGGGCATTGGCGCGTCGTCGCCCGGTCGAGGCCCCCGTCTTGTGATTAGGGAGGGAAGACATGCTCCTTGCTTTTTCTTATATTCTCCTCTCCGCAGCGTGCCTCGTTTTAATCGCGTGGGACGTCGAGGCGTTCGCTACCAATAGGGGGCTTAGCACTAGCTGTAAAAGGACAGAGATTTCTTCGATTGAGCGGGGCAGTAGCCAGTTGCTTGTCTAAACACGTAGGTGCACTTTAGTTTTTCTTCAATCCTCATCGTGTTTTCGAGAATGTGGTCGGAATACATGGACCGATATGGGTGTTATCCATTCGGCGGATTGTGTCGCTTTTTGCGAGATACATCTCGGAACGTCATGCACGGCGATGGGAGCAGGACGAGCAGGTCGGCTTCGTCCAATGATCAGTGCTGCCACGCGTATCATCGATGCCGCTCTTCGCCCGCCGATGAAGAGTTGGAGAGAAGACACGTCGATTTGGTACGTGGCCAAAGGGTGCATCACTGCTGCCGGGACTGCCAGCGCATAAAAAATTACGTTCATCGTTTTTTATTAGGCTTATAAAAACAAAAGCAGTAATTCCATTGAATGGAGCGAGGGCTAAGTGAGGCGAAGCGTACATCACTCGAGGGCGTGTTGACAAACTAGATGACCCATAGGACTTGTCAGGTGACAAGATAATGCCATGCCACTTCGTCATGCGCCCTAATGAGGCGAAGGCGAACGAGGAAGCTCCCCAAATTGAGTGCCTGTACTCGACCCAATGTCCACAGACAGTGCTTATTGACTTGCCCACAATCGTGCAACATTTTCACATCCGTTTTTGTCCGACCTATAATTTTTAGAAATTTTTTAAATGTCTGCCGAACTTTTTCCAGTGGTTTGATCAAGTGGCTTTAGATTTACATGCCGCATTTTTTTGAAACACGATGCGGAGGAGTTTGATGAAGTACCTCTGCTATCTGGCCTCCCATTCGCCCCGGGCGCAGCTTTTCCTTTCGATGAGTAAAAGTCGATTTCGTTAAAAGTTTTTCGCATCTCATCGAATGGGAAAGGCTTCCATATTTAAGGGCATAGAGGATAGCGGACTTGGCCGGGTCTCGTTAGCGGAACGTGCTAGTGGCCAGAAGAGGCGTTACAACGATGAGCTTTTCAAAATGCACAATACAAAATGAAGGTCGCCTGCTGATCCACACTTTGAGAAAAACACGGCCTTCCGCCTTCCTATCGGCTAAAGTCGCTTTATTGAGGCTGTTTTCGTGCCTTTTCCAATGTGCGCTTTCACTTTTAATAAGGCTATTTATTTGGTAAAGGGCTTTTGAGAAACATGAAGATTGCGGACTGATCTTATCAAGATGTCTGACTTTATGACAAGGGTTGACATTTCTCGAAAATACATTTGATGTCTCATTAACGCGAACGCGCTTGCGTCTTATCTGCTCTCTTATGGCAGCCATAGAGCCTTGATCATCATCACTGTAACTGAGAGAAAATATTTCACTGACTTTGGGTGCAGTTGTCCTGATCAGCAGGAATAACCTATCGTTGATTCTCTTATCGGTTTGTCTTTCAACATCGACGGCAGGGTATGTGAGGGTGCTGAATAATCTTGCTCTGGAGTCCAGCTGAAGGGTCTATTTTTAGTTGTCGCATCATCACCTACCACATTCTGTTGCAGGCTATGAACAAGGACGAAGGAGGAGGCAACGCGCACGAAGGAGAGAAAGTCATCAAATTCGGACCCATGCTGTTAAGGGAACCGTCCTGTCGTTTCGTAAGTAACCTTCGTCAAACCCTATTGGCCTAATGAAAAATCTGACCGTAGGATCATGCCTTTCGCAGGCGTTGCTAGTGGCGGCGAGTGTGGACGATGGCTTTTTTACCATGCAAAATGTATTGGCCAAAGCTGGATGGCAGTCGGCCGTGGCCGCATCGGAAGATGAAGCCGAAGAAAGGATAGCGAAACTATGGCCTCATATGATAGTCGTCGATGCCAGAAAGTCTTCGATGGTTAGACAGAAGAAGGCATCATTCAGTGTGGAGGACATGATAAGGTAAGACTTAGGAATGTCATTACAAAAAATAGGATCGGTGTCAATTATCTCTGTCCAACATTTTTGAGCGCTTCATGCATACTATCACACAATGGAGAATCAAATTGCAAGCCCCGTCCTACGCTATGTGAGCAGTGTAGCCATAGGCTTCTATGGACTTTCGTGGATTAATGGCATTATCAAATAGCAATGAGATGAATTAGGGTCAATGTACGAGGCCAATAGTGGCGATCCCTTGCTTCTACATGCCTTATCAGGACATAATGGGAAGCAGAATTAAACTTGGTTCATTTTGCAGGAAACTACGTGTATTGACTCAAAATGACGGCACTGTCGTACTGGCTGTAGTCGACAAGTAAGCGGATTGCGAGACCATGATGACCTAAAGAGGCGTGCTGCTGTCGGGTTAGAGTGAAACAGTGCTTTAAAACCCGAATCGGATGGAAAATGGCATGAGTCCATCAAGAGACGATGAAGCTGCGGCCGCCGCAGTGCAGTGTGCTTGGGTGTTTGTCTACCCGTTTTGCTTGGTAGCGAGCGGCTGCACTCGTCCAGCGTTCGATCCCCAGTGACGTAGGCTGGTTTATGAATCATAAACCCTCGCTGACCTTGCGCGCCGGTGACTGACTCGGTGCTGTCGAAGTGCTCCGAGCGGAGAGGGAAGCCAAAGGAGTAGACAGTCTCGGCTATCGAACAGTGCCCGCCATTGTCCGAGGAACCGGGTGTCCAATCCAGTATGCCCTCGTGTGGAGATGCTCCTGGTGGAGACGCACAGACACGCTGCTGGTCCTCCCTCACAGCCTCGCTCATGTGGTAGGTGTGTTTGGCCTGCGGAGAAGGTAGAGTGTCTGGGTGCCTTTACTGGCCATCTTATACACGTAGCATGATGTGGTTGCCTCGACTGGCCGCCGCATACAGCGTATCAGTTGCCTTCGTTGGCCGCTCGATACGCTCCTCCTGGCGAGGCTGAAACCCGCCAGGTTGATGTCTCAGCCACCTAGGACTAGGTGACCGGCCCTTGGCCCTGCGGCACCTTTTCTAATGTAAGGCTGTTCCGCCTATTACACTCAGAAGGTTTGACTGCTAGCCGCCTAGAGGCGAAAGGGGTTCGTTCAACTGGGCTGAGTCCCTGAAAAGCAAAGCACACAGTCCTCATTTTTCTGGTAATTTTTAAAAGAGACGCGGAAGCTGTCTTGCCTGAATCTACAGTACCTTCACCTCCCTCACTTTCCAAGCTTCGCTTGATCAATAAAGCGTTCATTGTTTTCCTTTAAGGATTCTATATGAAGACTGTCAACAACGGGAACTGATCGAGTCTGGTGCGTCAAAGGTATGGCTCTTTTTCTGTATAAGTAAAGCTCTATCGATCAGACATTTTAGATCTTAAAATGCTGTCCACGGGCATTAGCCGACGAACTTGTTTGGATCGAACAATGCGTTCTGCCTTTACAGCATCGACTAAGGTCTTGTGTTGGTTTATTCACTGCTCTGGAACATGTGGAGTGTGCGGTCGAGATAACGAGCTTCAACCGAATGGTGCAGGTAAGATGCTGATAGGCTAGCCCTTTATAATTTCTTCGAACGTACTTTTCCCATCCCTCATACATGTTGTACATGAGTTGTAGCTTTCCTCCCACAAATGTCCATCATTTTAGTATGTAAATGGCACTTACGAACAATTGACCGGATGTCACAAGGACGATGTCCTCGGTACGATGTCGTCTGATCTGAGACGGAAGTCATTGCCTAAAGAAACGCCGGGCGTTCGAACAGCGGCCGCCACGCCTGTCAATGCCATGAAAATGACCACCTTGAAAACCACGGCTAACGACCAAAGGAAAGGACGCACAGTAAGTAGGATGACCTGCGGGCTATGGTCAAGATGCTTCTCAGCTGATGCTGTAGGTAAGCCATAGGATTCTTGGCCACTATGACCCAGATCTTGCAATGCTGATGAGTTGATAATCAATTTCGATCAAGTGATAGCACGTCAGGGAGAAGTGCTGTTGTGAGCACCAGTGAACTTAATACTTATTACATGGCATTAGGTATTGACCATTCCCGAGTACTGTGCCTAATTCTAAGAGTCGATTCACTCAGATCTTACATTTTTTACCAACTAAGGGTGGTCTTTTCATAATTGGTCTAGCACCTAGCACATAACAGCACCACGGGGTCTGTTTCTTGACTTTGTCCGTCTCATTTAACACGTGTTTTTGCAAATGTCGTAGTTGTCCCCCGGGTGTATGCTTGTTAACGAAGCTCCTTTGTGCCGGGACATGACACTGTCCAACATTTATTAGTCGAGGAGCAAGTGAGTCCGTTTTCATAATTTTTATTCTCTGCAGGTCTCTGCCGGAGCAGTGGGGCCGTGCACTGTGGCGGGTGTTGATAAAGATGGGCCAAGGGAATACAGTAACGAAGCTAATAGGTACACGAGACCCGCCTCGCCTCGACCAGCTTCCTCCTTACCCACGCATACGTTAACCGAAGCGGTGGCCTTGTCCGCCGCCCCGTCGACGTCATCGGCCCCCCTACCATCCGCGGACGAAGATGGACTGGAGGAGACGGAAGCGAATGGTTGGAAATGCATAAACGCACCAGGACCATCCAAGTCAGCCAATCAGATTAGGGTCACTTTGAATACTTGAACGAGAGGATCCTTTTTATTTAGTCAGCATCAGTTTGTGTATTTGAAGAATATGAGCGGTGCCGATGGCTCGAAGAGTGGTATGTGCTTCTTGCATCAGAGCACGAGGACGCGATGTGAGCAAGGTGGTCATTTTAGGATTCTATCGACGGCAACCTTCAATACGATTCCCCAATTCCACTGTGGACACGCCTGTCACCGAAGTGAGACCTCGCAATGAGTCCAATGTCCGCAGGTCCACATTTTCTCACTCCAGAAACGTTTGCTTCAGATTATTGCAATATTACGAGACGTACAGAAACGATGCGGAAATGACGAATCCATTCAAGCACCCATACAAAAAGTGGTCAAAATTCTCAATTCGACAGAGCTCTACTCACCATTGATAACACGATTCAAACAAGGGGACAAGGTGGCATCCGATTTGTTCGGGGGTTTAGTTTTGGTAAGCCTAATTGAAACTGTGTTTTCGAGGGAACGATGCGACCATATTCTCCTTGTTAGAACGGCCCTGTCTCAGCCCTACATCGATCTCGAAAGACTTCTTTATCAGAAACCATGCGGGACCATCACCACAGTAAGTCGTAGGTGTTGATCGAGCTGGCATGTGGTCGTGGTAATGAGTAGTAGCTAGCACTCTGCGGTGGACCGGTCATGCCAGGCCGCACAGCATGCGGATCTTGAGGGGTAGTCACATTGATCCAACACTTGCGCACGCAGTGAGCTCGAGTGACAGCATTGAGTGACAAAATATGTCATTCCGAGTATGTGACAGCAAAATCCCCTCCTTTTCTCTTCGATCACACGGCGCCTGGTGTTGCAATGTTTCTTCACCTGCCACTATCCGAGGCAGCAGAGACATGTTTCCTCTATATGACTTGCGTGACACGCGGGGCCATGGGTGTGGGCAGGTGTCTATCGACGTGTCCAACAAGGGACCACCGAAGCAGATGGTCATGATTCAGGATTCTTCAGGATTCTGGAAGCAGATGGTCATGATAACCTTCGACCCTGCTTTCAGAGGGTGCCCGAAACGAATCAGGCATCCTACGTTGCATGTCTCCCGATGTGCGGGCCGCGCTGCAATCAGAAGAAACGTGGCAATTTGACATATTAGAACTGGAAAGGCTAACATTCCGAAGGTTGTCTTTTCGTTACCTTGTTTTCGAGTGTTAGTTCTAAGGAGTGATTCCTTCTAGGCCACTCGTACATCTGGGCATGAAGATATTTCAGCGTTGGCGAGTGGACGGCTTCCTGCAGTGCAGCGAGTCGTGCATGCGGGCTTGGCTGGAAGTGATGGAAGCTCACTACCATTCCGACAATTCTTATCACAATTCCACACACGCGGCTGACGTCTTGCAGGCGACGGCGTATTATTTGGGCAAGGAGGCCGTGGCTGTAAGTGGTCGTGGTTGTGCTGCCTCTGTGCCATTGAATGGGTTGTACTTCTTTGCAGAACATGATCGAGCACGCGGATGCAGTGGCGGCACTGCTAGCGTCGGTTGTGCATGACGTGGACCATCCTGGAAAAGGCAGTGCATTCCTTATCAATACCAGACATCCATTGGCTTTGCTCTATAACGATGTGTAAGTAGTCATTGATGGCGTAGGCCTCATTGCCTCAGGTCCATCATTTCCCAGCTGACTGTGAGTGAAAAGAGGGATCTTTAGTCACTCTTATGGTGACCAGAATTCAATCATTTCTTGGTCATGATAATATTTCCAAGGTCTGAAGCGAGTGATATGATAGGGGGTTCTTATCAGTACCTGACGCGGGTGAGAATTATGCTATCCTATCAGTGGTTTAGCGCCTTTGTCCTTGGCGCATAAAGGCTGGTTGGTCTTATCATTCGTCCTTCCCAACTCTTATGGTCTTATCAGCTAGACGACCCCGCCCTGCCGCCTTGTCCCCGTCCATCACTACCCGTGTATTTTCAGATCGGTTCTGGAAAGCCATCACGCCGCCCTGAGTTTTCAGTTATCACTAACTGATCCACGCATCAATATTTTCTCGCGCTTGAGTCGTCAGGACTTCTTGTCACTTAGGAAGAGCGTGGTGGACATGGTGCTGGCCACGGACATGAACAGACACTTTGAGTATTTGGCCAAGTTCCAGCAGACCATACTGTTGGGGGCAGAAGTGAGGAGAGTGGGGCACCCAGTTGGCAACGTGAGCAAGCAGTTATCGTTTCAGGAAACGGGTACACCGCCGCCCGACAAGGACCGCATCGACCCTCGTAAGATCGTGTGCCGTATCTTGATAAAGTGTGCCGATGTCAGCAATCCGAGTCGTCCGTGGAATCAGTGCAAGGAGTGGGCGTATCGGATTGTGGAGGAGTATTTCGTGCAGGTGAGTATCCTTGCAATGGTACACTAGGCATGACCGCCCATGTGACCGGGGTTCTAGACGGCCGAGGAGCGTGCCAAGGGTCTGCCACTTACCATGGAAGTCTTCGATCGCGATACGTGCAATGTGCCGTTGACTCAGTGCAGTTTCATCGATATGTTCATCAGAGAAATGTTCAGAAGTTGGTGCAGTAAGTCTCGAGTCAGGTTTCGGGTGTTTCGTGTCTGATGTGCCCCTTTGCAGAATTCGCTCGCATGCCAGAAATTGAAGCTCAAATCGAAGAAAATTACCAAAAATGGCAGGAGGAAGCGAAGATGTGGCCTAAGCAAAGGATGATGGAGTACAGTCGTATCCAGGCCTACATGAAACACAGGCACAGTTTCCGTCACATCGTGAGCGTGGACAACAGTCGTTCGAGCATTGATTCGATCGGTTCAGCCCCACCAGCTTTGGCCACCCACCATCACCATCCACCACCAACTAAGGAGACATCACCGCTGGCCACCATAGATGTCAGCGCGGAGACTCACGTTTTGGAGACGACGCCAGAGAGTCCGATCATATTGACAGCGCCTGGATTGGTTTGACAAAGTGACAGTGTACACAGCTCAGGATGAGTCTCCTCCGTCAGTGAAATAGTTGCTAAGCCAAGTAAACTGCATCCGAGTGTTTCGTACGCTTGACTGGTCGTGAGTTTTGAAAATGATTGCTTTTTCATTTTCCAATAGTCTTGCACCCAGTGAGTATCGTGGCTTGTAAAGCATGGTATGCGATAATAATATTTTATGCGCCACTTTACGAAGTTATGTTTAAAAATGTGTCGAAATGCTATGGCAGCTTCTTCAGAATGGTTGGTGTGTGGTCTCTAAACGTAAGGCCAGCTTAGGTCCTTGTGCAAGTCACAAACCATTTGAGGCCCTAATTGCTGGAAACTCGGGGTCATTCATGAACGGTCCCTGATGATCACCCGACCCCTCGAGCACAGCGAAATCACATCAATTTGATAGACCCTGACTAAAAGGCCACAGGGGCACGCCTAAGCCAAAGCTGAAGCCTTTTTAATTAGAAAAGCCACTCGGCGAGATTAGCTATATGATAGAGCAGGGAGCCGACTTCACTATAAGCTTGTGGGCTACCACAGTATTCGAGCGTGACATAAAACTAGGCATAGCAGAGGTGAAAAGCATAACGTATCATAAACAATGCTGGGCACTAGGTGAACTTATCGTTAGTCCAAGGCGCAATCGTGCTACTGAAGCATCTATCATGAATGCAGGTTCACTACTCGCTATATCACCGCTTTTATTATTTTCTGACTTCCCAACTTGAATCGAGCCCGTTTTGTCGAAGCCCCATCAGACAAAGCAGCAGGACGGGTGGAGACTGTGTTCGCAGAAGAAAAACTATGGGTTCCAGCGATAGCCTGGGACGGCAGGCTACGCCGGCTACGGCGCGGTGTCTCACATATGCGTTCAAGCCACAATGTGTGCCATAACGAGCAGGCTGTGAACTAACTGTGCACCGGATGCTTTTCGGTATATTTTACAAGCAAGCAAGCAAAATAACTCAAAGCCCATGCGCCCTTCATCGTCAGATACACTCCATATCTAACGTGCTACTCTCACAGCCGAACTGCATATCAATGAAACGGGGAGCATGCGCACATCACTGCCTCCTATTTGCTTAGACGCCTATGAGGTCGGAGGACGACGCATTGGCGGCACCAGCCTCCCTCAGACTGGTTAGAACTGGCGACGCTGATCCTCGCCTGACGATAAGAGGCTTATGGGCCCTATTGATCGCACGCTCAGCTCGTCCCTCTCACTTGCACACACACTTCGACTTGGACTTACGTGTAGGACGCCTCGTTTTCTGCCGAGTCAGTGGATGTGCGTATTGCTCGTCGAAGACATGGCAATCGCAATAACTCCCTCAATAATGGCTATTCCAGTCGAACAAGAAATTAGACGTAAACCAAATTTCACTGATTTTGACAAGGCCTTTCTTATTGACCAATATGAACAGTATAAGAACATTCTGTCGTGCAGAGGATGCGACGGTGGCACAAATCGAAGAAAATTGGAAGTGTGGAATACGATCGCTAAAGAATTAAATGCTCGAAATCCGAATGTACAACGATCAGCACGAGATGTGAAGAAAAAGTGGGAAAATCTAGCATCTCAATCGCGTAAAGAATTGACCGATTTTTGTCAAAATCAGCAAAATGGTACTTTTGTATCGCCTCCATCCGCAATGACCTTGAAAGTGTTGGAGTTGATCGAAGATATCACGCTGTATAGAAATGAAGAGGGGGTAGTGGAGAGGAAGGAAGGACAGGACGCAGCCAATTTTGGCCAGCCTACGTTTGATTCGTTGATGTTCAAGCAGGAAGCCAGTAATTGGGAGAACGTGCTCAATGACGACGATGGGTCGAAGGAAGTGGGTCCGGAGGATATGACGCAAGCGCCTACGGTCACACAACCCAAGCCAGAAATGAGTGACAGAGTCCCGTCGCCCACACTCCATCACTCGCATCCGGAAACCACAGCCACTAACGATAAGCAGCCCGACCAGACAGTGTCCGTCACATCAGGCAGGAAACGCCATTCCTCCAGCTCATCGTCCAGCTGCCAGAAGACAGTCAGTGCTTGCACGTGCACCTGCCCCCGGCATCAACATTTACAGGGATCACAATCGGGAAACGATCACGAAACAATCGATTACAAAATTAAAAAGATGAAATTGCTAAAAACGCAACTGGAAACTGAAAAGTTAATGTTGGAGAAGCAGAAATTGGATTTGGAAATACTCTTCTTGAGGAAGAAATTCGAGGATGGAAAGAACACTGATTAATATTGTTTATAAGATAGATAGGAAGGTTATATGCTTGCTTTTGTGTGATTGGTATGAATGACAGAATAGACTGGTTAATCCTTGAAATACCTCGGCTATTGTTGAAGCATAGAGCAGATTGGTTCCCCTGGGTGCTTTATCCACAGTCAGCAAGGATCCTATCTAAAATGTACCACGACCCTGCCAGCAAGACACTGGAATTAGCTTTGACATCAGGAGTGGACCTAATATGGCTAATTGGCAAGAGGCTAGAAATGACAATCTTGCGTGTGGTGTGTATCGGGTGCGCTATAAAGAATGACCCTGTAACATTTTGTCTTCTACGGGCCTTATTAGGCAAGTTATCGCGGTAAATCTTATACCATTGTGTTCAGCATTCAATTCTGAGTTAGCTTGGCCTATTTAATCTGCCAATACAGTATATTCACCATTATAGTAGTTTCAGATAGGGGTTTACTTTAGCTCAAGCAGTGGATGGGCGATTCTTGCAACCACACGTTCGCCAAAAATATGGCATTTTTAGCCATACAGTACCTGCTAAACTGATCAGCATTAAGGCATGGAAAACAGCAAGCAGACCACATATGCAGTACCACAGTACAAATCCTTGTCCCAATCAGAGGGCCATCAGGAACAGCGCAGGGTAGGGCGCCCTAAACACGCGCTTGTGCGACTTTTACTCAAGGGTGTCGAGAGAATAGGCTAGTCAGTGGACCACAGATAGTAGAAAGGGGGAACTGGCACGCAGGACGCAGACAATAGAACTGCAAGATGGGGTCTTTTCTTGAGGGCATGAGCTCTAGTCCCTCCATATACACAACGGCTATAATTATTTATCAATCCTGCCCTACGGTGGAAAGCTAGATATGTAACTTGGAGAAGAGAGCTAGCGATCCCGGACATTCCCTCTTATTCGTCTTTTGTTACACCTTCGGCTACCTCCTTAAATGACGAGCTCCCAATGACCAGCTTTGACCAAACCACCAAACCGGCCGAACCGAACCATGACCAAGCCGCTAGCCTACAGTATACCATTTCACACTGAGTGACAGTGCTAAAATAAATAAGTTATCAGTTCAAAAAGCTTCTGGTGAAATGGCATTGATAAACCAGGAACTATCCTGTGTGTCTCTTGATCTTCACTGCAATAGAACAAGCTGTTTAACTTTGCTACAACTTGTCTGTTCTAGCCTGACTGGCGGCAAGAAAACTGTCACCAATTTCGATCCTGGTTCGGTAAGAATAGCCCAGTTCGGCTCCTGGTCCAGCTACAAAAGCCGGTTCTGCCGAGCCTAGCCAATTGAGGCTGCGGCACAGATTGCTTCCTACTGGTCGGTATCTGTGCCACGGACATCTGTCAGTGGTGAGGAATCTACGGACAAAAATCGGGCATTTACGTTTTCGAGTGTGTACATGTTCGATCATTTTGGGAACTGGAGCTATTCCAATGCCAGTGGAAGGACTTTACGCGCCTGTTTATAAATGACACTTGCGCTCTTTTTTTGTCTGCTTTGCCGCTAACACCTGATTTTCTCATATGCAAAATCTAATAAAGAGATGGGTACAAAAATAAAAAATATGAAGATTCAACAAAAAGGCAGCCTTATTCAGTGCGCACAATATTTAATTTTTAAGCTCCCGCCTTAAGAACAGTAAGCACGTTAGAACCTGTGAGGACCATTCCAAAAAGACGTGGTGCGGCAGCAGCTGTGCGCAACTAGGCGCTCTGCGAAAAATTGCATTTTCATCGTTTCGTTCGACGAGCAAGACGATTTAGGAGAAAAGAATTGGATTTGGAATCTTTCGGCTGTTTCAGTCGAAGCTTTTAGATTTGACAGCCGATTTTTTCGCAAAATCCTCGAAAAGGCCGTTAAATATGGTAAGAAATCGAAAAATATTTCATACCATGTTCTGAGGTCTAAAAGCGTCGTAGTACTGTAGGCTGTAGTGCAGCTAATATAGGCCTACCGAACAGGGTGATGAGGCGGCATGTTTACAGTATGTGCTTATGTAAACCATTCTTTGTAGTCTTTGATTGCGTCCATGTCAATACGTAGGCCGGCATAGGTACTCATTTTAGCAATGAAATGTTGGGGCCGAGTTAATCTGATCTACCCTACGTATTTTTCCATGTACAGTATATGTTTCTATATTTGCTATGTATTTTACTCGTGAATCCTTCCGTAGGATTTACTCTACTTTATCGTGGCGTAGTTGCAGGTATGAGGTAGGAAGCTAGTCTTAGGGGCGAAAGGCCATCATGTGCTGTACCCGAACCTAGGCCTTTTTGAGAAGCCCGAGTTAATTTTTCGTCTAGGTGCTGTACCCTATAGGCTTAGCCTATACCTACGCTAACACTCTTAACAGGCCCATGTCATTTCAGGCTAGACGTTACGATGCTCGAACGACCATTTTCTCGCCGGAAGGTAAGATACATTCCGAATTCCTGTTCATTGCGTTCTTGAAGCCTATGCGTGTTCCTTTAGGCCGATTGTACCAAGTGGAATATGCGATGGAGGCGATCAATCACGCCGGAACGTGCTTAGGCATTCTAGCTAAAGACGGAATCGTATTAGCGGCGGAAAATCGGAATGTGCATAAATTGTTAGACGATAGCGTCTTTTCTGAAAAGATCTACAAATTGCACGAGTACGAAATTTAATATAAATCTATTCATTTTTCTTCTTGTTAACGAGTAGTATTTCAGCGATATGGCTTGCGGTGTTGCGGGTATCACGGCCGATGCTAACGTCTTGATTACCATGCTCAGGCAACACGCCCAACGGTAAGTGCTTTGTGAACTGCCAATCAGGGGGTTTCTAGATCGTATTCTCCTTTTTCAGCTATCAGTTGCAATACAGCGATCCCATTCCATGCGAACAACTCGTCCAGTACGTTTGCGATCATAAGCAACTGTACACTCAGTCTGGCGGTAGGTCCTGTCAGTTTATTCTTAGCCCGCGTTTATCAACAGAGGCTATGTTTTAGGGAAACGTCCTTACGGTGTTAGCCTGTTGTATATGGGCTGGGATCGTCAATACGGATTCCAGTTGTATCTGTCAGACCCGAGTGGCAATTACGGCGGATGGAAGGCTACGTGCATTGGAAACAATAGCCAAGTAAGGAAGTCATCTGGTTGGGCGGAGCTAGAAGTTAGCTTGGTCTCGTTCCCCTTATTGTTTAGTCCACATTGGTCAGTGCTACGGTCGTTTCTCAAACCTGAGTAGTTTCCTTCTTATTTCCGATTTCAGGCTGCTATTTCAATGTTAAAGCAAGATTACAAAGAAGGCGAGACGAAATTGGAAGATGCCTTGAAGTTGTGCATGAAAATTTTAAGCAAGACGTTGGACGTAAAATTGTCGTCGGAGAAGAGTAATTATAGCTTTTTGTTTAGATTCCTTCTCTAATCCCTCATTTTCAGTCGAGATAGCTACTTTGACTCGTAAAGACGATAAATCGGTGATTCGTGTATTGCCAAAGGCCGAAATCGATCATCATATTCAGGAGCACGAAGAACGAGAGAGGCAACGTGAAGAGCAGGAGGCTGCCACACGAAGTACCCGTCTGCCAAAGTGATGCATTTGCGGATGGTAGATGAAAATATTTTGTTTACCCGAGGGTTTTGTGATTTCGCTTTGCGCTCTGTTCTTGTTGAGGAAATGTACTCGGGGTAAAATGTGTAGTAAAGCTGGGTTTTTCTGATTATAGCATCTTGAGAACTCCGCCGTTCTTTGCGGTTATAATATCCTTGTTCTGCTGCGAAATCTCTAATTGCACTTTTTGTTTCTAGTGCGGTTCGCTTGGTTTTTTCATTAAGCGGTTCTTTGTGGTTCATATAAAATTCGAGTAGAAAATTTAAAAAATGGTAAGTTGTTAACAGCTTATGAAAAAATGGTGATGAAATTTACGGGTTTTCAGGGACGAGTTCGCACTAAGACGGTGAAAAAAGCATCGCGTGTGATCATCGAGAAATATTACACGAAATTGACACAGGATTTTCATACCAACAAACGTATCTGCGAGGAAATCGCCATCATTCCCAGCAAGAAGTTGCGGAACAAGATCGCTGGGTAAGTGTCCTCGCTGTGTGCCCTGTGCACGTGTGGGTGTCTTGTGGAGTAGGCGGGGCCTGACCATTTGGCATATTCCCCTGCAGATCGCCTCACCTCGGGGTGCCTGCACATCTGCGCTGTGATGAAGCAAGCCGTACTTCGAGAACGCGATTGGACGTATCGGTGCCCGAATAGGGCAGAACCCGCCGACGTATCTGGGTCCATCGTGTGGAGATCAACGCGGCAGTCTGAGCGCTATGGCTCGATTACCCGCTCAGGATTCGAGTAATATTTTATATTCTAGTAGCCATCTTTTTTAGATTCGTGACACATTTGATGAAACGTATTCAAAAAGCGCCAGTTCGCGGCATTTCGATCAAGTTGCAAGAAGAAGAGCGCGAACGACGCGACAATTACGTCCCTGAAGTAGGAATTTCAATTATCCTGAATTCACTCAGATATTATGATTGTTCGCTTTCAGATTTCGTATATCGATGCGGCCGATGTGATCGAAGTGGATCAGGAAACGAAGGACATGTTGGATCAGATGGTAATTGACTGCTTGCTATTATAATGAATTGGGTTTTATAAGTTTCGTGTTTCAGGAATTTTCGGCGATACCAAACCTGCAAATCACGCAAGCGGTGCCGTTGCCCTTGACTCGCAAACTGTAAAATGGAGCGGCAAACGAACGAGACCTGTCGTTGTCGTGGTGGATTGAATTATTGATTTGATGTTGAAGTAAAAGTTGATTGCGGAGAAAGGACAGACTGCATTCAATTCAATAGGAATAAGAGAACAAAGATGAATTAAGTAATACCAAATACCCTGGTACACAAACACCGTTGCCTAGCTCGGTACTTTAGCCCTCTTCGTCCCATTTTCCTGTTCTACGCGTATCTCTTCGGCTTTACGTTTCTTTGCGACGACAGCATCGACCGGGACCTCATTTTCTTCCATAATTATCAGATCGTCCTCGTCTTCTTGGAAATTAGCTGAAAAAACTTGGTGTAGTGATGGTAAATGCTCAGCTGTGGTGTACGTACCTGACGCACCCGCACTGGCCGCAGCTTCTTCCGGTTGTGCCTTGAGAGAGCTCGTGTCAGTGAGTATCTCGTATTCGGTGTCTTGAGGTAAATCGATTCTGAAGCAAGCAAACGTCATGAGAGGAAGACCCGAAAATAATTTGTACTTACGAATGAATAATGGTCAATCGTAATTCGTATTGTTGCTGAAAATCATCGCATTTCAAACGCGTGCCGTCTTGCACGCCCAGTTCTTTTAAAGTTTTCATTTGAAGCTCTGAAACAAGATAATTGCGTGCGACGAAATCATTCGTGGTCGAAATGGAATGTCACCTTTTGTTTCCTCTTCATCACTCGAAATAATGATCCTTCCCGAATTATCGTCCACTTCCACATCGGGTGCTACCATGTTCAAGCGTTGTTTCAAAACCTGAAGAAAATATTGAGAATGCGTTAGCTAGTAATCGATAACACTTCTGGATATCCTATATCCAGCCACACACAGGATATCAGGCCTTTAGTCAGATCTACCAAATAGTAGCAGCGCAAGTTTTGCACTTAGACGATATTATAGCTTCAGGCCAGCATCGATCGGTCCACCGATCCGAGGGGTGGACTGGTTTCCGATCCAATCCGACCGCTGGATCAGCCGGATCGGTAACTAAGATTTTTTGCGCTTTATCTGCTGGAAAATGATAAATTGTGGCATACTATGATGAGAAAATCCCCTTTTTTTCTCCCAAATCAGCATTTAATCCCACTTTCAGGCGCTGGTTAATTTTGCTGTGCCCTTTGGAGTGGTCTGACAGAAAGTGACAGCGAGGAAGCAGAACAGGCTGGTGAGGACTCGTTGCCAAACACATCAAGCCCACTGCTCTAAACAAAATTTTGAAGCGGATCAGTCGGATCGGATCAGGATCCAGGCCTTGGGCTGGATCGATCGATGCTGGGCGCTTCAGGTTCCGTAGCCGTCGAATGCGCTGTCTGTATAGTGCGTGGCTATACTGTAGATAAAGTACGACATGACATAGACCAGTTTTCAGACAAAACTTATAGACAGATCTGGTTCATTTTGCGCATCTTACATCCCGAATCGAACACTAAATCTAATCGCTTCTTGAAAATTCCTGCACCTACCCATTACTAAATAATTGAAAGTCTACAAATCTTACAAAGAAACCTAGAAGCCTGTGTTTCTTATCACAAGTAGCAAATTATAGGGGTGAACATAAAATGCGTTGTGGAAAGTTCGAGCTGGTCAACCGTGACGAGTGATCTTATGAAGAACAGTTTCTTCCCTCTCTTATCACGGGCAAAATGTCCAGCGATATGGCCACTATGCTTTATAGATAACCTGACTGCGCGGCTGGATGCCGCTCAAGCTTTACTTGCAGAATCCGTTGTATGTTCAGCCCCAATAATTTGGAGCTTGTTCCGACATTGGTTCAAGTCCAAGCAAGACCAGACTCCCACTTGTCCACGTCTCGTCAATCAAATAAGTCAAAAGCGTGGATTTCAAATTCAAAAAACTCATCTTACCTTCTCCGCTAAAGCTTGAACAGTGACCGTGGTGCAATCCAATTTAACAATCACCTACAAAAATATACTCTTATCTTTTCTATCCATATAACGCAGCAAGCACCATGCCTCACTTCTGGTTTCGACGAACACACGTAACATTTCGGATTCGGGGGATCCAAACTCGAAGCGGACAGCAATCTTCCAATAGAGTGGGGATTTTGGGCAAGGAATGTCTGAAACAAGAGACACTTTGATTCCAACTCCACCACGGTTACACTATCAAGGCAGCACCCACCGTAACACAATCTTTCAAACGATCAGTCAAAACTTTGACAGCCTCGACCACGATCAAGCCCGCAATGATAGCATTGGTCGTCGCAATAGCCGGAATTATATTGCCTGCCATAGCTAAAACGAAACATCCGTATCTAATTGGTGTCCAGAATAAAACACGGTTCAATCTACCTTTCACATCAAACCGAGATTTCTTTTGGATATGAAAACAATGCGCGCGAAGATTAGCGCAAGCGGTAACGAAATTTAGGCACAAATCGTCATCCTAAAAACAAACGGCCACTTTATTAGATAGTTCAGACAACCAATCCTCCCACCATAGGACCCATATTATTCCCAGGATAAAGCAAGTGTGTTCGGCCGCGCCAAAGCCAAGCCGCCTCAGCGGTGTAGATCAGTCAAAGGCGTCTGTCATGATTTGCTTGGTAGAGCTGGAAGGAAACCGTCCGGCCTGGGTTCAAATCTGGTCGTCTGAGAACCCAGTGAAGTTCTCTTTTGAGCCTTGTACGCCAGGTGGTGGGCAACTCAAACTCACACCCTGACCTCTCTGGAGTCGATAAACGAGGAGAGCCCCTAAAGAGAGGGGAGGCTCTCCAAGGCGGATCCCCTCAACAGGAATTACCCGCCCGCGGGGCAATTGCCCACATCGCGCATGCCATGCGTCCCAGGCAAACCGCAGTCGATGGCAAGATAGTGCATACCAAACACGCAGTAAAAGAGTCTATAATCGACCCTCCTCTAAAACGAACACGATGGCTAAAAAACTTTTAGTAGATATGAAAAATGACTGAAATTCCTGGCACCCAACATATTTTTTTCCAGAAAAATGAGAAATGTTCATTTTATACCTGATATAGAATTTGGGTACAAAAACCAGCTATATTTGTTTGAGTTACAGAGAATCGACGTTTTGTGCTTTATCGAATTCAAAATATTTCAGCTCCCACCCAGATCGGAAGCCGCGGCAAAGACATAAGCCTCATGTTTAGAAACCAGGAAAAATTCTACTTACTTTGTCCCAAACCAAATCTTCCTTCGTTTCCAATGCACGAGCCTTCAAAGCGCCGATGCATTCAGCGAACACTTGACGACATTGGTCAACTGACCAAACGCGCTGATCTTCCAACGAGTCGAACGAATCCACAGAGGGGTCTAGAAACGAAAAAATTTTTGCGAAAAATGATGCACAAAAAAAGGAATAAATCACAGAGATCGCAGTGGCTTACCATCAGGCTCCACTTCACTTTTCCAAGATAACGGCTCGGGTGCTCTTCGCTTTTTCCATAGATTCGCCATTGATAGCAAGTATTTGATATCTTCGTCGAAAAACTAAAATTCAGGAAAAAACAACACATTAACTACGAATCCAAGAGCAACGCAAGCAAGTCCAATGTACGCATGGCAAATGACACTAGGAAGTGTAAGGGATATGTGATGGGATTAGACTAGTCATATCGAGATCGGATCGGGATCAAGTATTTGATAGTTATGATCATACGATCATACAAATCTGCCGATAAAAATTATAAAAAATGTGAACTCACGCAACAAGTCAGACATTATTGTAATCAAAGTTATAGTATGAGTAACCGAGTATGTAAGTCCCATCTAGGGCATAGAAACTAACGGTCAGCGCTCCGCTAGCCACTACCTTGCTGATTCCCCATGCTAATTTGAATCCACCCACCCATCCTGGCACTGGTCGAAACGTAATTCGGGATCGGGATTCCAAAGAATGCTGGCTGGGATAAAACCACTGTGCTCCAAAAATCTAACTGGGAATCTCTAGTCGACCAAACAGCGTATTGATGCTCTATGCAGGGTCGACCATAGCCTCAAATTCTCAAATTCAAAAAGAGAATACGCACCTTCTTGAACAACATAGCCGGCTCGTAAGCATTGTCAGCCGCCCACGTTCGAGTTGAGACCCGATGACTGCCGACAGCCATCTCGGAGCCCGAGCCATTATTTGCCACAGAATCGTTAACTCCGTTGCCTCCGTTTGCTGCACCATGTTCAGAAGATTCCTCTGAAAGCTGGTGTTTAAAAATAATATTCGCAAAATAACGGAATGAATTAGGTTACTCTGGAGCTCTGGGTCCGACATATCTGGGGACACGTCCTGGTCAGGATCAGCTGCACCGAAAAGTTGGCTGAAAAAGGCAAAAATGGTAACTCATATGACACAGGGTTCATACATGGGTCGGGAAATGATTTTCCCCGATTTCCTCTGTCTCACCACGGCTAAATTAATTTCAACTGATATACCAACTTCCAGCTTTAGGAACAGGTACATACAGTAGAAAAGGCGGGAAGTCGGAATTTGTAGCCTCAAAATGCAAGCTCTCAGGTTTCCCTGATTTTGGCACCAGAATTCTCATTTTCATAGGTTTTCCAGGCATTTTGCAGATTCCCTGACTTTTCATGATTTCCTAGCCTTGCATGAACTCTGTTCAAGAACAGAAGAAGCAAGAGCACGCTTACTTGAACAAATGTTTCGCCCAAACAATGCAGTGGATCGGTTCGGACGGCGTGTTTCGAATAGTACAACCAGGAAACGTTCGTTGAGTCGGCTTCGGCTGGCATTCGTAACATTCTGTAACACCCTAAAAATATAATGTTAAACTAAGAGATCCAGCATCGAGGCAATTAACGCTATTTTACCTTCTTTATCAACGTAACCTGGCCTAAAAATCCAGCCGACCCGCTTTCGATCAATGGAACATCAGCAGCCAGACACAAACGATTCACGTGATTTCTAGCAGCTGCAAAACAAACACGAATTCTCACGACATTTTTCAGAATTCCTAGGTTTCTCTCACTTCGATTATCCAAGGCGTTCAAAACGAGATCATAACCTTTGAAAAAGTTTACATCGAACGTCGGTCTAAAAATACCGGGCTATAAAAACGATAGGAGTTCGAATAACATAAGTCTTACTCTTGAATACTAGCGTGAAAATGTTTGATTTTAGATCGTTCATTAAAAGCTTGAACACTTTCGACGGCCACCTAAAAATATTTTTTTAAGGAAAGATTTAAAAGCGATTTAGGGTAACGCAGAATTGTTCACCTCCGCTTTAGATCGTCCAACATGTTTTTTTTGAAAAAGAAACTGGCGATTCAAATTACTGACGTCGATCGTGTCCAAATCGATCTGAAATGATTAAATAACTGTCTGCATTAAAAATTGCACCATTTTTTTAAAAACCTACCACATCAATATTTCCTACGTCGGCCAAAACGAGATTTTTTAGTAATTCGCAACCGATTCCACCAGCACCCACCATCAAAATTTTTGCAGCGGCCAATTTTTGTTGCGTCGATTCATCCATAATGCCGTCTTTTTTGATTTTCACTCGCCGTATAAAACGATCCGCTTCAAAAAAGATTTCCGAAAATGAAACCTTCCTGCTAAAAATTTAGAAATAAAAGAAATCGGGCATCTATCAAATACGGTATTCCCCCAAAGATGTATGCAAATTTTGTAAGAGCACAGTCTGGAATTTATGGCAACGCGCCAAAACACATCCGGTTTGAAATGGAGTGCTATAAGTAGAAATTTGAATTTCAGTTTTGGCGGGAAGAGTGAAAATTTTAAACAGATTATGGGAGCGATCATAAAATCTTATTAGCGTCAGAAAAGAGTGATCCAGTAAGAATAAGTCCAGATACAGTCTAAATTTTTTTCAAAATTAGAGTCGGCTTAGATTAAGAGGTAATGCCACGACACGCTGTAACTGGCCTAATCTGGCGGTGCCGAGTTTCTTTCACGCCAGGTGCGCAGTTCCGGGCAAGTGTATGAGTCGCGGTCCAGTAAATCAATTTCTTGCGTAATGTGTCTCTTCACCCTCGAGTGCGCATATGCGTTGTGGTGAAACATGAACATGGCATGGTTTGATGTACAATAAAATTGACAAAAGGCAGCAATTCAGGGACGGTCCCTGGCTGTGCGCTATGAGGGGATACTGTTGCAGCGCACTGATCTCATCAAAATTTAAGGTGGGTGATGATGTCATGACGCGGGTAGATTATGGGCACTTGCCGACATGCCTATGGTAGAAATTCTGGCGACCCTGCGTGAGTCTGGCTGTTTGCATCTGTGTGATGCACATGTTGAAACATTGATCTACTTTTGTACGACTCGTTTCAATTCAAGTTTTTATTGTTTTTATTGTTTTTATGCACTTTTTTGGGACTTTTGTGGCGCCATTTGAGAACCACGCGACAGATTTCGATAATTTTTGGTACTGGCTTATCCTAAATCCTAATCCTACAAAACGAGTTCGCATAATAACCTCCGGTTAAGAGAGGGGACTCCGTAGAAAAACGATTTTTCACGACAAAGGGGGGCGGGGTCATGCCATGCCATGCCATGTCATGTCATGTCATGTCATACTTTATCCATAGCCAAGCACCATAAGGCGCACTCGAGGGCTAAGGAACACATAATTGACAATCATTTTGCGTCAAAAAAAGCTTATTTGCGTACGACGATAGGATTATGTTGCGTGAGAAGGGTTAAATAGCCAAAAAGAGTTTGAGCCAAAGGATTTAATCGATCACTGGCTGATCGAAACAGTATACTGGGTCTTCTAACCCATGTTGCATGCATAACAGGCGAATATCAGGTATTTGGCGCAAGCACGGGGCTACTTTGCCCCAATGGACGCACTTTGTTCAAAGATGTTTCAGGTGACGACCACGAAATGCATAATCAATTCAGCACTTCCCCTCGCAATGTAAATAAGGTAGCATTAGCCAAAGAGACCAAGGATGGGAGGCGGCACAGCCAAATGTTTCGGTCTTCTTTGTGTTTATTGAATCGGGTTAGATGGCTATTCCAAACAAGCCGTGGCATGACTAAGGTTTGCAGGTGGTCTCAATAAAAACAGCGGAATCTTGTTGAGAGTGGCTTTGAATCGGGGCGGCTTTGTACGCCCTCGTATTTGCTTAGCATATCAATTGGACGCCTGATCGACGCCTGCTATTTATTAGGTGACAGGGCGAGCCCTTCTTTGGTGGCGTCAAGAAGGCGACGACTTTGTGAGGGCAGATGGCTGCACTGAGGGAAACAAGGTGAATAACCAAAACACTCTTGAGGATAACACTTTTTGTCAAACTTTTATTTCCTTCAATATCGAAGCGGGTAAGTGTTCAAAAGGGATGCACTTTTGTGAGGTCGAACCAAAGTATAACTGAGGGGCTTCACTATTATCATCAACTTTTGACGTTCGTGGACATCAAAGCCTGTTTTTTCTTCAATCAACGCCAGTATACTTTCAATGCTATAAAGAATTACAAATGGGGGGGGGGGGGAGTCAGATGACCTTCGGAAGTGCCTCCCAAAATGGGGACGGTCATTTTTTCGCTCGATTGCGCCAAAAAAAAGCTAAAAGTCGCGCAGCACAGTTTTTATTTCACGCATAGAGAATGGTTTTCAAGCGAACTTTAATTAGGTCAATTTTATAAACCAGTTGTGTGAATTTTCATTTGTCATAAAAAGGACTAGATTCACGCGGATATGTTCAGAATGACGTTACTTTTACAATAGTGCCATTTTATTTTGTCGGAACCGCTCTCTCATTGGCCTTTAATGTGGGCATGGTGACGCATCCTGTGCACTCGTTAGTCTCACATGTGTCTAGGGATGGACCATGTGGGCAAGAGAAGTGTTTTACTTGGCGTGCCCGCATAGAAGATTTGTGCTGTCAAAAACTTTCCGCTGATCGTCAGATGATTTAGTATAAACATGGACGAATGCGGAGAACGTGGTTTGGGACTCGTTCATTGATTTGGGTTCGTACAGCCAAGTATTTTTTGGGGGAGGTAAGAGAGGGCTAAGCATCTGGCGCGGGGTGTTTGCGAGTTCTTATCAGACTTTTTTCCTATTCGGTCTGCAAACCTGGCAGGCCTGCGTGTTCAGTTCGAGCCAGCTGCTGTGGTGTCGTCAGCAGTCGATATTGGCGGGCGAAGGGGTGCAAGCGGGTGGCAAGTTCTGCCTCTGACAAGTTGCCAAGCGCACCGCATCGTTCTGCGGGTTATTATTGCGGTTAGCTACGTCGAGCTCGAAGGCTGGGTAATTCGATCGTTTACCTTGCAAGCTAGTCGAAGGTTGCATCGCGTTCGAGAACATTCGACTGGCGAGAGAGGCAAGGAGGAACAGTTTGGGTTAAGAGTGTGCCTTATGGCCTGCAGAGTTAGTGGTGAATTCCATGGATTCAACTCATCACCCGGCCTAATCGAGGCGCTGTTTCATTCATGCCGTGTGGGCGGGCCAGTCCTCTTCTAAACCGACCAATGGGTTGACGAGGCGTAAGTTCGCGGAGTTTCCGTCGGCGTGACGTCACGTCGTTGCGAGGCGTGGCTTGTTCAACTGATGATAACCGCCTTGTCGCGAGCCAGTGGCTTGTTTGCTTTCGAGACCAGGACTGTTCGGGACTCTTTATTTTCTTTCCCAACAGCCGGCGAGTGCTTTGCAGCTCCGCCACCGGACCATGCACTCAGAAGTGGTGAGCGATCATCTGATTTATCTGCTTGTTCGCGTGATGCCCAGAGTGGTAGCTGATCAACGACACAAGTTTGAGTCCGAAGAATCATTCATGAATCTGAGTCGACCATGCGAGGTAAGTACTGGTGGACACTCCAGTTTCGGGTCACTCTCCCTCATAATGATCGCCAGAGTAGGTCATGTTGTTCCTCCAATTTATGCGCTTGTCTCGCATAACTCCCTGCCGTTTCAGGTGAGATACGTGGGATTGCCTTTGGGCACTGATGACGAGCGCAAGGCCAGATTTCAGCAAGACTGTCGGGATGGCCGTATCGAAATCGTGAGTGATACACGTTGTCCCTCTTGTATACAGCCTCACTCTGTATGCCCTGTGTGTTTAGACATGCATTCCGAGTGGAATGAATTTGGAATTGTACGTAGCCAACCAGCAGCCGACGTCCGATTCGAACGAATCAAACGATTCGAATCGGGACTATATTCGGATTGGAACCGATCAGGCCAAGGTATGGCCATGCAGCCAGTTCTACTTCTGTGTTTCGGGATCGTACCTTCAACACTACTTCCTGGCTCCGTGGCCTGTTCCTGGTCGAACGTAGGTGTGGCCAGTTCATGACAAGTCAGCATGCTTGCACGTGACGGCCAGAGTGCTTCCTATGTTTAGGTTTATGAGTCTGTGCCGTAAGGCTTATTCGACGGTTCTTTCACATACTGCTCGAGCGCGGAAGGACGGCGCAATACCTAATTAGTCTTGCGCGTGGTTCGCCGCAGTGAAAGGAAGGCCTTCGCGTAGGTGCTCTTTGCGTGCTGTGTGACGACGGAGCACCAGGAAGTTGCAGCACAATGTCGTCGTGAGAAAGAGTTAAATCGAAAGTGCGAGCACGAGGCCTTTTCATACAGGGATATCTATTATGATAAAAGGTTCAGCGGGTGATAGTGGGCGTGTACTGGCGTGGCCATACCTACCGCAGCCGCTCATGTGGTGACAAGGAACTTGACCGCATGGGACACCAGGCGCGGGTGTGACCATTGGCCATTCGCCAGTTATGGGCTAAGAATACTCAGGTTATTGCTGTTGCTGACACCGTGAACAATGCCATAGGTTGCTGACCAGCATGGCAGTATGGATTATGTTTGTTATGTCGTATGCTCATATTAGTCGATAGCATTAGTCTACGCTCTTGGCCGCATCTATATGCAAGGTGCGCGTTTGCGCATTGCGGACGACGCGAATGGGACCGTCAGCTTGCTGTCTACGTTATTCGAGATAACAACACGCTTGCAGTCGCCATGGCGAATATGCACTTCTGCAGTTGTTTTTGCGGTCCGGCGGGCAGGCTATTGGCTGCGCTCGTTTCTCGTGAACAATCTTATTGGCAATGCGAGAATGCCAACTTTTGAAATTTGAAACTAGCGGCTAGTTTCTTGCGCATGTAAGTCTAATTATGCTTTGATGTGAACAAGGGTGGTTGGCCAAGCGCCAAACGTTAAAGATATCATTTTCAGATATGCGTCTTCTGGACATGTTGAAAAATAGACCAAAGGGGTCACTCACTGGTGGAGACTCTAGACATTTGCGTCAGTGTGCAGGAGACAAATAAGTTTTGACGATTGGCCAGTTTGTTCGTCTACGTCTTCTATCGTATGACGTACTTTAATGCCATTTAAGGGCTTCTGTTTTGTAATGGGCGCTAAATGAGGAAGCAGTAGCTTTGCGACAAACTTCACATCTTCAGTGCCTTCTTAAAGTAGAAGTAGGCGGGAACAAATTATAGTGAACAAGGCGCGGTACGAATGTCCCACCCTTGCTGCAACGTGACATCGTGGCCAGCCGATTAGAAGCAAGCGCTTCCTCATTTGCGGCCGGCCTTAGCACACGCATAACTATCACCCGTAGAGTGGTTTAGGTCGATAAGCTAGGCAGTGTCCAGGCAACGTGGGCAAACAGACTTCATTGGACTCATTGTCGGCTGCCTGTTGTTCTCGGCCGCAAGTTTAATGAAGGCTGACAAATCCGCCACTTGGCATGCGTCCGGAAGTGTCTATAGGGCGTATGTTTAGGAAAACCCCGTGACGCTGTGATCATAACTAATGACCTCATAGACCTTTGAGTGGGATCTGACATAATGCACGCGGCTAATCCAAGCGGTGGCCACATGCTGGTCATATTGACGTAATCAATAGGCCGAAACATTCTCCCACACGCTTGTTTTTAATCACCGTAAACTTTCGCAGGTGCGGCATTGTTCAATAAACAGTGTAAAGACGCGAACATTAGATCAGCCGAGTCACGTGACTGTTCACTGCTTGAATGTTGCCAGTATGCGCAGACACAACCTAATCAAGGGGGACTGATTTTCCGGTCACGTGATCGCGGGGGTTCGGCCGGTAATCGATGCCGGAAGCTGGGGCGATGCTTCCACGACCAACTAGTTTAAACGGTTTGATTGGGTTTTTTTGGACCACCAGTCGGTCGCTCCATCGATTCCAGTAGTACGTACTCACGATCAGATGTATTGCATGATCATCCCTTTCAGGTTCACATATGCAGCCGTTTCATACTGAATGGTGTTTGCGTCCTTTGGCGTGGTTGGATCGATTCAAACACATTGCGTGGCCAAGGCAGCGTCGAGTTCGACGAGGATCGCGCTCGAGTTGAGGACCAAAAATTGCGACAGGAATTGATAACCATACAAGATCGTCTCAGATTGCTCGGACAGCATCAACAGCACCTGCATCATTTGGCAATGCCCGTTGGGGCTGGACCTATGGTCAACCCGTCTTTCGTACGCTTCGATCCCGGCTCATCCGCTTTCGCCTCTGTAAGTACTAAGGGCAGCAGAAAATGTGGTCTTTACACTTCCCGAGCAAGCTAGCATCGAAACCTCTGCAATAGGGACGGGTCTCCCAGGAGCGTAGCCTGGCCACCAATTTTTAAATTCGCAATTCCTTTCCTGTAATCCATGCTTTCCTGGACTAAAGTTTTATCTCCATCATTTTCGTTATCTTTTTGAATTGCGCGTTTACAAAAAGGCCTAAAAATTTAGAAATTGCGAATGAGCAGCCATTCGAAAAATGAAGTCTTGAAACCGCGAATACTTCTCTCAGACTGTGTTTGAGTGCATTCGGTACTCGATGCGCAACCTAAAACAGACATGCCATGCCTGGCCTAGTTTTTCTGACGGGCTCGTGGTCGTGGTTGATGAATGGGCCATGAATATTGGGTGAACGAAAGTGAAAGAATTCGAAACTGGGAGCTCGCCAGAAATGTGTGTAATATGATCTCGTGGGCGTGTTTGCGCTATCTGCCATTCGAATACCCACCCATGTACAACCACGGCATTTTCCGAGTTCGTCCTGTTCATTCAAGTCTTTTGAGTTTTGAAAGTTTTCTTAGGCTAATTTGTCATGTAAATGGTTTGGCAGGGCAGGAGTCAACCAATTTTGACAGTTCGGTTTCCAATTCACCGACACTGACCCGGGGGCATCCGTTTCTCGGTGCACGCATGGAAGAGGTGTAAAACGGATGTGAAATATTTACGATCACAAGGACGATATGCGCGCCTGGCTGGTAGCTGGTGGCGATGACCAGTCGCAGACGCGCGGCCAAAGCGAACATTCCGTAAAAATGATCTACTTGGAATGCCGCGCAGTGACATGAATTGGCACTGTCCCTTGGAGGAATTCCAGGACTCTACTTACAGGGAACGTGCCACAAGGACAACTAGCGGGCATGGGAATGAGTTGGGAAAGTTACAAGAAACTGAAATTTTAGGGTGGGAAGGGTGTGGGAAAAAGGAGACCTGGTGAGTCTGGTATGGAAACCAAAAACTGGTGCAATATTCAATGAAAATGAAATTTCCGCTTTTTTGTGTTCTTCTGAAATTGAATCAGCCAATCTGACCGTCCGCTGTAGGTGCCCGCTTGTTGTCACAATGTGGCATGCGGGGCGCAGTCGAGTTAATCCATCGCGCCAGGGTGGTTAGACCGTCATAAATTGTACCAACCAGCTCATCCAGGTTATCAATTCCCGCCTACATAAGTTCTAAATTTTCCCCGTGACTATAAACACGTCCAGTGCACTTTACTAGCTTGTACATTCGGCCCTGGTGTTTCAGAGCTGCCCGCTGTCGATGCCCCAACACTCACTCCGAATGCCGCTTCGTCGATCCAGTTCGTCCGAGTCGTCATCCCCGAGCGGATTTTGATCAAGTTCTCCTGGCTCCATCTGGGAAGAACGTAGGCACGTGCAGTGGATGATTACATACAAGGTAGCCTTACATGGTTTGCGTGGTAGAGAGTGACTCGGACGACTGTTGGCGCACATTGTATTTTCCTCACTGATCTCTCGGGTTATTGGATGCTTCACTTTTCGCATAGGAGAACGGGGGCTGGTAGTTTAACTGTGGACTTTTGTCTACAATCATGGTAATGGTCGATGCGCTGGTGAGGTGACTGATGGTTGAAGCTACGGTACCATACTGTGATCGCTTTTATGATTGATTCGTTGGCTGAGCATCATATTTCAGATTCGCAATTTTTGGTCATTTAGTAATTTGAAAACTTATTTAGGCGGGAACTTTTAGTTAAGGTGGGATATTTCAATAGGCGACAAAAAGTGAAGTGCCACTTTGATATTGTATGTTAGTTTACAGTACGCTCAATCGAATGGATGACTTGCTACAGTAAGCATTAGCAAACAGGCGTTCATTCAGGACCGAACCGACTTTGAGATGTGTTTGTGCAAGTTGTGTCGTGTTGACTCGGAGCGTCGTGACTCGTTTGTTTTTATTGAATGCGTGCAATTGCGTCGCTTTACGATTGTGTTTGCTCTCGTTTTGTAAATTCTTACAAACTTGCACTCTTTGTTTGAATGGCGAGTGAATGGAGTCGAGTTGTTGACAAGCCCACAGTTACTGTAGGATAGCCCCGCTCTGAGCTCGGCTGGCACGCTCGAAATGGAAGACGAGATGGGGGCACTCCTGGGACCTCCAGTGGTCGAGGGAAGGGGGTGACGATGTGTTGACCAGTAAACTCTGCATAGCGATTACCAAACTTGGCAAGCATGCGGCATGAGGCCACGTGTGCGGAGACAGGGCTCATCACCGACATCGGGCCTGCGGGGCACCAGTTCATGCGACTAACGATAAGAGGGCGACAATTGTTGAGGGCTGGTAAATGTGGTCAGTTACCTAAACGAGAGGCCCCACTGTCAAATCATCATCATCAATGCAGACGCACTAGATTTATATCCAATCGCACATGTGCGCACTCCAGCGACATGTAACAGAAGGCAGCAGTACTCCTCGGCTAGCGGAGAGTGCTTATGATGCCTTCATATCACGACATGACCCGACCAGGCACCTATCACTGCCCGACTATCACAGGAAGTCGATAAGTGGACAGGCGCATCATCACTGTTCCGACGTTCGTACCACGCCCATTTGACAAGGCATTCCAGGTGAGACTGGTGACCAAATGAGAGCAAATCACCAGGGTCCACTCTTGAGATAGAATTGCGGATATTCGAATATGTTTTGATTTTAGTCGCTGATAAGGTCCTTGATACAAGACAAATTGTAATTGTTTCTGTAACGAAATTGAGATTTTAAATATTCGTTCGAGAATTGCGCCAACCCCCTTTCGAGAACACAGGCCTGCGTAATGCTCGATCAATATTCTGAACAATTGTTTCTTTAGGTTTAATGCGGATAGGTCAATTAGATGCAGAATTTTCAGCTTGGCAAAGGCTGGTCTATATCTAATTTATGTCAGTACGCCGCGGAAATCGATATCACCGAAGCATTGCCTTCATATAGGGAGTCAAAGCACCGCTGACTGTGTCTTTTCCCATAGGTCAATCGATATGTTATCTCTCCGAGAGGCTGTTATTTGAGGAAGTAACAACTTTCCAAGCACCCTCAGGCCGTTCTAGTGTCGCTGTTTGGTGATCTATTTACGGAGAACAAGCCTAAACGTGCATACTGAATTCATAATTGGTAATTTACTCGAAGCAAAAACAGCGCTAAAGACTGGACGTTTCACTCTTGTCTCACGCTCTTCATCAGCAGGACCAGATCACAAATCCAAAACAGACACAAAAACTTACGATCAGACGACATAGAGATTGTGGCGAGTGCCTCGAATATTCTCCACATGAACAGCCGCAGCGCCCTCCCAGCTGGCACTACAGTGCGTTGAGCCGGAACACAGGGCATGCCAGGGGTGCCATTGCCTTGGGTAACTTACTAGTGTCAGATGACCTCTGGCTATCAACCGTCAAATGCTATGTGGAGTCTGTTGCTGTACTGTTCACTGTCAGATTATCGCCATTACCATGATTCATTGAATGCACAAGGCTATGCCGCGCGAAGTACAGATCCCAGCGGTCTCGATGATGCCCGTTTGTGTGAATGTCATACCCTATCGTCGTGGTTTGCTACTGACAAGCCTGCAGGAGCGATCTGTTTTCTATTGTGTATGCTGTACTTAGAACACCTAGCATCCTTATTTTACGTATTTTGCCAATTATAAGCTGCCGGATCGACTGCGCCACTTTTTTCTGTTCATTAGAGTCACGGTGAGCAACAATTTGAACAAATTCATTGTACAGTACATGGTTCAATAAACTGGCAGTGAGGTGTCGGTGATGTGATTGGGCAGAGAATGAAGAACTGGAAAACTAGTCACAAAGATGCGTTCCTTGAGAATTCAATTTTGTCATGAGCTTACGTGGGTATTACTCATTCAAATATGACGGCTTTTGGGATACTTGCCTTTTAGCCTGTCCCTTTCCATGTATATATGTGGAGGAGACGCTTACACTGTGAGCCCTGTTTTTCTCAGCACAACCAGCCGTGCGTTGCTCTACAATCTGTAGTGCCTTGGCAGCAGTGCAAGCGTGAGTTTTCTCAATAGCATTGCCTTCATTGCACACTCCCACGGGGCTTCAGATCGACCTGCCGGTAGCATGAGGTCATCTGTCAGTGTTGGTAGTTCTATCCGTGCACACATTTCGGCAAACTCGGGCGAATCTGTTCCACGCAGGTCTTCAAAAGTCGCGGGCAGCGTGCACAAAAAGGAGTGCGAGGGGCTAAACCATCTTTATGGAGTTTCATTGCGGTACGTCTTTGAGGTGATCTGTACTGTAGTTCAGGAGGGCTGCGGAGTTGGGAGTATCTCTTCGTGGTCTGTTGAGGATAGCCCTTGAGAATGGCACACAAGCCGATGGATTGTTCGAAGGTTGCGCTTTGCTTGTAGTTTTGTGGAGTGAGCGCGCTCCCTGCGAGTGTGCCCTTCTGAGGCACCAGAACGAGTGCCGACAGCGCATGACTAGAAACAGGAAGGAAAGATCAGCTAGATCGTTCTTCAGTGATCAGCGATGAAAGTGATTGCCAAACCCGAGCAGGCCTCGCAGCTCGACAATACTGTGCTCTTGAATAAAGGAATTGCACTTTACTAGCACACCGTGCCGATTGTGCAGCCCCGTGCAAGCGCCAACATGAGTCAGGTTCGAGTAGGGGACGAACAAGCACCGTTTTATTCATCTCCTTCGAATTCTCAGCCTCTGAAGATGTTAACTGCAGATCTTGAACTATACTCGAACATGATGTTAGCTGAAGAGGGATAACGTTCATGTCACAGGTCAGACTTACACAGTCTTTTCCTTGGCAACGGCGTCATGTACGTTGAGTTTGCAGCGCTGGTGCATCAGGGCACACCAGCAATCTTATATACCGCTACAGCCAGTTCCAATGAGCCCGTCATTAACCGTATCATTCAGCTCACGTGCACATGCATAGACAGTGTCATCAGTGCACTGTATTGCTCTGAGCTCACTTTCCATGATGCTGTGAATCATGAGCATGCCATAGAATACAGAACGACACCATGGACAGGTGCACTGACTGCTGAATGGCGTGGTGATGCATCAGACTCATTGTTAGCTCATACTCAGACAAAGATGAGCCACCTCCCAGCACTTTCATCCACGACACAGGTCGGGTCTTGGCTGACTTGCGAGTTGTGTAACCAAGCCTGACACGTGTACTAGGTGTGTTTGGCCTTTGGAGAAGGTAGTGTATCTGGTTGCCTTCCTTGGCCGCGAGATACGCTCCTGTAGGAGGCAGAAACCCGTCGGGTTGATGTCTCTGCCCCCTACGAATAGGAGGCCTGCCCGGAGGGTTTTGGACCCCATTACAGGCATAGCAGAAAGAAAAGTAGGCGGGAGGGGGTAACATTTGGCAGCAAGGGGAGATATAATAATGCTAATAATTCTCTCCCATTCGCCATAACCCTCGGCACGAGGGCACGAGGGTTACACTTGGCTCTGAATAGTCTTACCCCTGTAGCACTCTCTCAACAAGGCCAGGCGAGATACTGTAACTCAATGCCATGTACCAAGTGAAACCAGAGTGCCAGTTTGGAGGTACCGTCCTATCCAGCCTCGTAACCATTTGTTTGTGATTTCTCAACTAAACTTAATGGAACTCTATAAAATGCTCGTGATAAAACGCCAGTCTTTTTTGGTGTTGCACGCAAAGCAAAGGTGTGAAAAGACAACACGCAGGCGGCTGGTATCATCGTGCATAACCAAGTGTGAGAGGTGGCACGGACGAGTTGTACTCGTCTTAGGCGGCATGGAGTAAAGCGAACGAGGCGAGATAAGATTGGGAGTAGGAATGCAGTTGAAAAAGGGAATGGCAAGCTGGATGGCTGGCACGTCTCCCCTCTCACTTATGGACTGGAACTACGCTAAAATGTCAACAGTAATTTGTGATTTCGCGTCTTCTCAAACCCGCCTCACCTGACTTCTAACTTTCCTCGCCTCTCCTCTCCTGTGCGCACTGTCTCTCCTTTCCGCAGAATTCTCTTTCTTGCCCAGGTACATGTTTTACAAGTCGGCTGGCATTTTTTCTATCTTCCAACTTAACTAGTACTCTGTGGAAAATTAATGCCAGCATTCGCCTTCGATGGCATATTGAGCCTTGTAGTGCTCAAATTTTACATTATTTCGTCATTATCGAGTCTAACACGTTTGCTGGGGGGGCAGAGGGGCAGGGGTGGTAGGACAAGTTTTAGGCGATGACAAGTTTTTATGCACGTGGACGGAATAAATTTCTGTTCGAGTTCACATTTTTCATTGAAACGATGATTTTAGGCTGTCGATTATACTTGATGGCGCCTATTGGTGTGAAGGCACTGTAGACGTAATTAGTTCCGCTTAATTCATCCATTGCTCTCCGACGCCTAGTTGACCAGACCTCGCTGCTACGCTCCCGCTCTAACTGTCCCCACTCGCACAGCACCCATTATTGGATTACCTTTCCCAGATACCACTTTTTTCATTACTTCCTGAAACTTACTTGAATTTTTATGCTTTTTTTGGATTTCGTTCCCCTGGTATGAGACGCGCGTCCAAATTTGTAATTTATCGGGTATTGGAGACTTGCTAGAGTGTTTTTGGTTTATTGTCCCAGCCCAGCTTCAGTCGGGGCTTTATTTTGGTTTTTTTGGCATCTGGATACAATCAGTCCGAGATCCATCCAAGTTCAAGAAAGGGTCCCCAATTTCCATAGCCATCCGAATGCTCGTCAGTCCATGTCCGCACTCATAACACAGGCCCGAACTGATGCTCCTTTGATCACGTGACTCATCTTAGCCACACCAAAAATGGCTTTGGATTTCGACTCGGTGCTGGCGGACGTGGGTGACTTCGGGATGTACCAGTACGTCATGTACTTCCTTATTTGCATCCCGGCCAGCGTCCCGTCGGCTTGGAACGCATTTAACCAAGTATTCGTGGCTGCCGTGCCCGACCACTGGTGTCGGCCCACGGCCACCAGTGTCAATGTGTCGGTTATGGAAGATAGGCTAAGACTGAACCGATCGTCCAATTCCGAGGCGGACTATCGGTACAGCCAATGCTATCAATTCGACATGAACAGTACAAACGGGGTCCTCGATTATGGGTTTATGGACGAGGAGGAGGCCTACGCTCGTCTCGTGCCGTGCCAGAATGGATGGGAATACGACAGGTCAACCTACGACTCCACTATTGTCACTGATGTGAGTACTGTGCCCGCAGGGGACACTGACTGATGAATTTGTTTTCAGTTCAACTTGGTCTGCGATCTGCAATTTTGGCCGGCATTTTGTACAATGATGTTCTATTTGGGCAGTTTCGTCGGCAATATCTTATTTGGTTATATTGCTGACAGGTAGGTCAGATTAGTCAGCCAGGGTCCACACGACCATCACGACTGTCCATGTCAGCAAGTCACAGTTGTGATGAGGAATCGCTGGGGCAACATGTACATCATATTCCCCGTTCACTTCCATGCATGCGGGCGCCCCCTGGCGGCACAAAGGGGGCCTACTCGGAGAGCAATGTCCTCAAATGCCCTGCGCTCGTACAGTGTGCTGCTGCTTGCGCATAGATGCTATGGCATGCTGGGTGCACAAATTATCTTTGACTGGGCTGCATTTTTTGAGTCTGTCTACTGTAGAGAACGTGGAAACCTCCAGTACTGCCAGAGGCGACTCAGTCATGCGAACCAGCCCTGCTATGAATAGGGAAGTTCCAGGCTTTAGATCCACATAGGCATGAGTCGAGGCGGTCTCTTCGAGGGCATTATTTCGCTGTCAGAAAAGTGGGGATCATTCCTTGAATTTTTAATTTTTTCACTCCGCCCTCTTGAGGAGCCCGTTTTGCCCTTAGCCGAGTAGCAGCAAACCTTATAAGCGAGGTCGTGTGGGGACTGGTCACACGGCAGCTTCCGCCACTTAGTCTCCACTAGGAGCACCTACACCCACACGAGGATGTACGCAGGTCCTCATTACTGGAGGGAGACCGATATAGCTTTTGAACAAGGTCAAAAACTCAGAGCAGCCAACCAAGTCTTCCGTCATGGTCCATGGTTGATACATCACCCTGTCGAGGATGCTGGCAGCTGCAGGTTCCGTGCAGAGGATCGATTACCAGACGAGCCTCTACGCGTTCGTCCTGGACAAGACACTTGGAATGGACTGGCGGGTGGGTTGAACCCTGTTGGTGTTCGACAGCCGAGACTGTCCCCTCGTTTGACTTCCATCGCTCCACTCGGAGCACCTTGATTGTACTGAGTGAGTCATACATGGCCTGGCGCGCAAGGCCAGCGATAGTTTTTTTACAAACCATGAGCCTCCGTCACCGGGGATTGAAAACAGTAGGAGCCCAGCCGCTCGTGCCAAGCGGACCATTGCACCGCTGCCCCCTCCTGCCTTGGATGCCTTGTACCTAATGGGCATTTGGTATTGACCCATCAGTGTGCCATTATAATATAAAATGGCGAGCGATAGCATAGGGGCCATCCATAAAGGACGTCCACCAAAAAAATGCGTCATTTTGATTCCCCCCTCCCCTTATTCACCTATCGTCCATTTTGCCTTGACCCCCCTTAAAATGGAAGTCCACTTTAGCGGACCCCCCCCCACTTCTTCATGGCAAATATTCACTCTAAAAAAGCATTGCTCACAGCATCGATCGATCCGCTGAAGTGATGGGAATCGGTATTCAGTCTGATCCGACTGCTGCATCTGCTGAATTGGCGATGAAAATTTTTCGCGCTCTTTCTGCTTGATAATAATAATTTTTTACCATGCTGCATATAATTGGAAAATCACAAGTTCTCTCCCGAAGTATCACTGAATCCCGCTTTAGGAGCAGGTCAGTTCTTCTGAGGTTTTGAAGTGGTCATAGTGACAGCGAGAAAACAGGCTCGCAGGAGGGCAGGTTGGTGAGGGCGTAGTGTCAAAGAAGTCACCCCCTTTTATATCTTATTCGTTCACCAGAAGCTTTTAATTAATAAATTTTCTATTTTTGCACTGCCAGACAGTGTGAAACGGTACCAGGCTCGTGGGTTAGTCCTGTTTTGGTTCCAAAACGTTGGTCCTGGTTCAGTCCAGCCGATTCGGCGGTTTGGTCGAAGCTGGCCTGGCTGGGAAGGGTCAGCCCGTCGGGTTGATGTTTCAGCGGCAAAGCTCGCTCAGTTAGAGTATGTCTGACCGACTTCCTCTCCTACGCCAGCTGGGCTTGTCTACTTAAGGTATCTGATTTGAGCGACAAAAACACTGACAGCAGAACTAAAATAGTTTTATCCGCCTCAGAGAAACAGAAGCCAGGATGAAAAGTGTTTTGAAAAACTGGAATAATCGATCTGAGTCATCTGACGAGGAATCTTTGGATCGACGTTTGATGATTCGAATATTAGTAATTTTGTAACGTTATCTTGTATTTAATTAACGTCAATTTTTTGAGATATCTCCACCAATTATGTGAAGTGGACGTCCACTCAGCGTCAGCCTCCCCCCCCCCCCCCCCTAGGGTGGACGTCCTTTATGGATGGCCCCATAGGCTGGTTTGGCCATCCATCCTTCCCACTCTTTCTGCGACACTCCGTTTGTTCTGGACAAGTCCACTCATCGTCAGTCACTCAGCTCTCGTGGGCTGCTCACCTTACGATTACTGTCGAGTGGTAACTGACACTTGAGGCAATTTGAAAACAGGATTAGAAGGCTTATGTCACTTCCGATTTGATACTTTGCTCGTGTCATAAACGAACTGTTTTTGGCACTTTGGGCGCACGGGAAGCGGCCGATTCGGGGTGTTCGATACGCGTGAAGACGCAAAAGGGAGCGAATGAAGAGGGCAGAGTTCGACCTGTTTCAGGGTGAATCATAGTCTAAGGAAAACGTTGGGCGGAGCCGTAAAAATGGCCACCTGATCTGACACTACTGTAGCTCTGACTCATAGAAACACAAGCCTCTGACATCAAGTCTGGCCCTGCTTAGGGACTACGTGGGTCTAAACCAACTGAGCCCCTTCTGCCGACCACTACACACCTTTTGTGCGGACCAGGTGGGGCAGACGAGCCTCGTTCTTCTTCATCCTCGCCGCCCAAGTGATTGTTGGCACAGCGAACGCCTTCGCGCCCGACATTTACACGTTCACCGTGCTCCGATCGATCGTGGGACTGTGCTTTCCGGCCCTGTATCAAGTCCCGTTCATCATAGGTAAGCAGGGATCAGATATCAGGCCAGCCGATGGCCACAACCGAGGCTTATTTCAGGAATGGAACTGATGGGCCCGAGTTCACGTATCTTTGCTGGCATGGCCATATGTGTGGTATTTGGCACGGCCATGTGCTTGTTGGGCATCGTGGCCTCGTACATCCGAAAATGGTCCATGCTGACAATCGTCTGCAACGCCCCCTTCGCACTCTTGTTCTCGTATTGGTGGTAAGTGCTGGCACATGTGCCCTCGTGCCTGGAGGGCCATGGCTAGTGGGAGAACATAACGATCTCTCCTGGCTGGCAAACGTCAACCTCTCCGGTTGATGTTTCAGCCGCAAGACTTGCCTTGCTCCACTCGGAGTTTTCGCCTCGCATTCTCTCCTGCGCCTGCCAGGCCTGGTTGCATGAGGGACGATGGCATAAGACGTGATTGTGGGAAGATGGAAACTGTGTATGGCTTAGGGAAATCAGTGTTTTCTAGATGCGAATGATGGAAGATGCCTGACTATCCGGACATGATGAAAATTCCGAGCCTGGTGCATCTTTCAACTCCTGCTGTGTTCTGCAGCTTAGCATAGTAGACTTGAAAGCGGCCAGTATCTTCTTCAGGTTCCTGCCGGAATCCCCTCGGTGGCTCGTATCGGCCGGTGAGCACGACAAGGCGACTGACATCTTACTCAAGATCGCCAAATGCAACAATCGAACAGTGGACAGGGCAGTCATCCGGGCCAAATGTGTACGCCATGTCTTACCTTCACTTATCACTGGTAATATCAGCGATTTGTTTAGGTGCAAATTCGAAACAGCTCGCTGCGAGGAGGTCGACCCGACGGGCACAACATACTGGACCTGTTCCGGACACCAAACATGAGGAAGATGACATTACTGATAACATACATTTGGTAGGTGATAAGGATGACTGCGTACACACACAGTGCATGCAGCCTTATCACACTTCGACAGGCCAGAGTGCTAGACCTACTGATAAGGTGCCACTGACCCAGTACCATTCTGAGCACTTCAGGTTCGTCAACGCCATCGTCTACAATGGTCTGACATTCAACGTGACCAACTTGGAAGTGAATGATTACGTGTCATTCATAATCAATGGGGCAGTGGAGATCCCGGCCTACTTCATCACATGGCCCCTGCTGAACAGGGTGGGCCGAAGGTGGCCACTCTGCGTCTCCATGCTCATCGGAGGGGCCGCCTGCATTTGCACCATGTTCGTGCCCGCAGGTAGCCGCCGCCACTCCCCGGGGACTGGCCCCTAATGACATCTGTTTCAGACAAGAAGTGGGTCATTTCCGGTCTGGCCTTTGTGGGCAAGTTCGGCATCGCCGCCTCGTTCGCCATCATCTACATATTCGCGGGCGAGCTGTACCCGACCGTGCTCAGGGCCGTCGGCATGGGCATGTCGTCCATGGTGGCTGGTGTGGGCCTGCTCGTGGCCCCGTACCTCGTATACCTGGTAAGCCCCCCCCCCCCGCCCACCACCTAATCTCATGCACCCATTCTAGGGCCTCTACTTCCGCATACTGCCCCTGCTGATCATGGGCGGCCTGACAGTCTCGGCTGGCATTTGCTCCATGTTTCTGCCCGAGACACTCGGTCTACCCCTCCCTCAGACCACCTTAGATTCGGAACGATTTGGCAAACACGCTAAATTCTGGTCGTGCAAAACGGTTTTACCACGGCGACACTCCCGCGCGCCCCATTTGGCCGATTTCCACCTAAGATCATCCTCGATCGCCAAGGCCTCGACCCCCGACGAGCACGAACTGTTGAATGTTCCAAACGGCGATGCCCCCTTGGCCTAATACCTTGTTTGCATGCTACTGTTCTCAGCGATGCCCTTCTCCTATTCTGTACTCAAGCACCGCAGTTCTCTACCTTTATTCAAAACAGTTTTTAAAAAGAAAACCACAAAAAGCGTTAGACAAAGTGTTCACCGGATTTGTGCCTGACAGCCGTCAACCAAGTAAGCGTGTCCTAATACAATGTAAAGGAGCATACCTAAGCCCGAATAGCCGAGGTTTAGCACACGAGCAGACCTAAAATTAGTGCCTTCCTATGCAAAAAGGGGTCTCATACTCACAGTACGCATACATCGTACCAACCCGCACGACTACAACATAAAACGTACGCTCATATGACAACCTCGATTACCATTGCCAAGAATATAACGCGCTCCTCGTTTGCGCTATTCAAAATTAAACTGAACCACATAAATTTCCAAAAATGGCGTCTCCACACAAATAAAATGCACGGATCGAACGGATCGCGACGCCGGTGTACCACCTCACAAAAACGTCATCGATGCGAGCGACCGTGCACTGAATCGATTATCATATAAACCACACTCCGCAATCACCTACTCATCCAATATGCAATCCCACTTCGGACTGCCTCCAGTCACGTGACTCAAAATATTGGCGATCGCTGGCAGATTTTGGCGCCAGATTTGAAAACCCAATTTCGCGTCTCCAAACTTTAAATACCCAAAAAATTATCCAAGCGCATGGCTTAATCACGTGACTGGTTGCAGCCGAACTTGCACCGCAACAATGAATAAAGTGTAAAGTAGTCTATCCTGCGAACTAAAACTGGGACGGACAGCGAACATACGAAACCACAATGCCTATTCGAATGTGCCATAAAAAATAGGATATAAACTTCCTCAATCATTCCACCGTTAAAACCTTTCCTTGTCTTTTTTTATAAATAAAACATTTCCTGCAGAACGATCAAATTTATGGTCGGCCCCGTACAACGCCGACGTCCCCTCATTCCAGGTCTTACCCCAACCTCAAATAGGCCCCCATATCGCACAGTCAAGGCTAAGCCACCCCCTCGATCAGTACTGAACAGGTGGATTCAACTCTAAAAGAAGAAATACGCAAAAGTTCGTTCGCGTCGCTGAGTTTAGTAAAAAAATTAAAAAATTTCAAAACCAAAATCGTTTTTTCCGCAGGACAGTACCTGAATTTAAAAAAAATTACATAGAAAAAGCGACAACTCCATTTACCTGAACGAAATAAACCCTGGCACCCTTGCCCTCCTCCCACGTGCACGTATAAAATTTCATATTGTTTTTCCTAATTCATTTTATAGAGGTCAAGGTTTCCTCATAAAAATTTATGACTCCCACTTTCCCCCTGCGTATGCAAGGCGGCCCACCGTTGGGCTATGCCCGAATATAATCCCCTGAGATGTGGCTCTGTTATATCCAGAAGCAGGCGGCCTACAATGCACACGCAGCAGCTACACAAAAATCCCACAAATAAAAGGAGAAAAGTGCACAAAAAACAAACCAAAATTAGTGTACATATCCCGAACCATAACAGGATACTATTTGCCGGCAGAGTGCCGATTCGAGTCTTCTCAATTCTTCAAGAACGCGATTATTAATCGCTTCGAAAAAGAGGTAGTTCAATTTGAAAGGCAGCATCTGCCATTCTCTCCTCATCCGCCTACACTTCCCCGCAAGCATATAAATAATATTACAAAGCCCTTTTAAAAAGCACAAAAACCTTTTTTTTGTCTAACAAACGCAGTCATTTTTTGCATTTTTCCATTTCGTTACTTTAAAAAATAAGAAATTCTTTGCTTTACTGCTTCTGAAAAGGACGGGCCCAGAAGTGCCTCTCACTCCCAGATTCACTGACCTCTATCTACAAAAACCACGAGGTAGTATAGAACGCTCTCCTTTGCACACCGGACAATAAATTTACGCTCAATAATCTTAAACTCGACTCCAAGAGTCGAAGAGGTAAATAAAGCCTAACACAGAAACTATTTGTTTCTTACCACTCCAACGCAGCAGCCCTACGCCCCGCTGAAATCCAAGGAAAGGGAGAAAATTACTTTCTCTTTCTCCCTTTTTCTTGAAAAAAAACCCCCATTTTCGCCTTCCAAAAAGTAAAAATTTCCAAATGCATAACTGCTCACTCCCCTCTTCAATAAACGTGTATTTTGTTATTCCCGAAATCGACTACGAAGATCTTGCCCTCGCACACGCACACGTCGCACGGTCTGTCCATGATCGAGCGTCCTCTCGGCGGATACCCGTCGATACCAAAACTGCACAGAAAGGTCAACTGGGGGGTGAAGACTTGGACTCGGTTATTACGACTATCGGCTATGATCAAGTGCCCCTCCAAATCCATATCCAAACCTTGCGGCCGTTTAAACGCTCCATCGTACTCGCCTTCCCGACCGAAGAATTCCATTTGATTATGAACCACGTCGATGACGGCCAATCGATGATTATTGAAATCCGTACAAAATAACCGCCCATCCGGGGCGAACACCAATCCACGGGGTGAATCGAATTGCTTATAAAACAAGGACGATTCGAAACCGAATTTATTCAAGAACGTACCCCGCGAATCGAACAATTGAACTCGGTGATTCCTCGTGTCCGAAATTGCGATCGAATCATCATTCGACGACACGGCCACGTCCCACGGGTAATTGAACTGGCCATTACCACGACCTTTCTCGCCAAACTTGAACAAGAACTGTCCGTCCCCCGTGAACACTTGCACTCGATGATTGTCCTTGTCCACCACTATGATCTGGTTCTTGCTGTTCACCGTCACCCCCGCTGGTCGATCGAATCTGCAAGAACACTACTCTCACATCCTGCCCCACCCAACAGTCGCTGTGGCACACTGTCCCTTATTTGACCACGGCTGGCGAGTCAAACACAGCACGTGCACAGGGCACAGGTTCAGGCACGAGGAAAACCTCACCCAGGTCTTTGTCAGGCTGGCTCGATCGCCCTTGCTTTACCCTTGGATCTCATGGAAAAGTCCCCCGCACGATTTCACCCACTCCCAACATGATGGATTCAGTGAAAAACGAGTGATTGATCGCTGGAAGCTGCCACTATCAAACGCCCATTTTTAAAGGCAAGCCTATTTTTAAACAATGAAGAAACAACTTTTCTCAAATTCAAATTAAAAAGGAGCGGTTCAATTTGCAATGCCCCCTCAGCATCCACCCACCCATCACTCCGCCAGGGATCAAATATTCACATTTTTCGCCCTTCCAGCAAATCCTTACTGAAAATCGGCCAACAGAACATCCTAATCCCCCAAAAAGCGTCCGACTCGAAACCCTTCGATCCATGGATTAGGTCACTCCATGGAAAGTACCAGAGATCCCTGGGAAACCAAAGGATCTTCGGCTCACAGGTAGCCATCAAGGTATCAAAGTTACCGTCGCAGTTTTGTCAACCGATGGCAACGTACACGGAAGATATTTGGTCAAATTTTTTAGCCTATGCGTCAGATAAGTAAATGCAAAACGTAAAGCTAAGGAGATCGTGCATTTAGTAGTGCAGCGTTAGCGCACCCCCTTTCGAATAGCAAAACGAATGATCGAATCCTAGCGGCGTAAATTTTTCTGCATTTTTCAAACGAGGTCAAAACATATTTTGCATTGTCGCCCTAGTTTAGTTTAAATTGAATGTGCTTTTACGAACATAAAAACTTTTACCTTATAAAATCGTCTGAAAAAGAATTGACGCTACCAGGATTCGATCCTGTTGTCTTGTGATTCAAAAGGGAATGCGCTAACCGCCTACACCACTGACCCCCCACGATCCGGCACTTTACATTCGGCATTTACTTACATGACGACGCAGCCTGTTCGAAACTTTGACCAAATATCTTTCGTGAACGTGGCCGCTAGCAGCTGAAAATGCGATAACTGCTTTAGACCTTGACCCACGGGCCAAAACTCACCTGGTTCCCGGGTGTCATAAGTTATCACAGCCCGAAGCCTACTACTGTACACTTACTGCCCATTGCGGCATCCCGGCGACCCAAATTTATGCAAGAACTTTCCGTCTTGATCGAATATTTGAATTCGGCTGTTACTACGATCGGCCACGATGATTCTTCCTTGTTTATCGCAGCAAATCCCCCACGGCCTGCACAACTGACCATCGCCCGCTCCCTCGCCTCCGAACGACATGGTCGGCGTGGCCCCGATGGTCGTGTAATCTCGACCTCGACGTACGATCAACGTGAATGGACTCCCTCGAATCGGACACCCACGCACGAATATGTGCACCTAAAAACGTAGAAACATCATTTTCCCAGCCCCTTCAAAATGTGCCAAAACATCCAGTTCCCTATGACAAACTTTAAAATTAAAAGCCAAAGATTTTTCAAAAAAGGAAAACTAATAGAAAAGGCAGAGAAATTTCATCATTTGCAAAAAACATTATTACACAAGAAAAGACAAAACCCCCAACTACTTTTCGAGATCTTCTTTCACATTATCTCACTTTTCCAGTCACCCTATTCCACTACAGATCCCGCCAGTCCCCGGCGACCCCTAACATTGCGCTGATTTTTCACAATCAACCATTTTAAAACAGGGCGTCAGACACGAAATGACATTATCCGATGGCACAATGGTGCTTCCTCGGGCTAATTCACAAAACAATTTCCTGTCACGCCTCTGCTCAATGCCCATTAATGGATCACTCCTATTAGCTTTCCCAACATCAGCCCCACGGCCCCTTATTCAACCATCTTATAGAGCGCCAAGGAAGCAGCACTGTTTTTTTCGTTTTTTTTTATCAGCGCTAAATAAGTTAGACTTCTACGTAAAATCTTACTCTTCTCTTCACCTTACAAATTTTGGACAGTGCAAATTAAATGATAGGGTCCAGAAAACAATTTTCCCATTTTTCACATTTTCCAGACAGAAATTCGATTTTTCCTCAGATTATTTATACACTATCCCAGGTCTACTGATTAAATTTTAAGTGATTTACTGATCCGCATGATTAACAGCTCTGAGAAAAGGCGAGTGATTCGAAATTTGAACCCTTCAAATGCACCGCTCAGTTTATTCCGACTTTGGCTAAAAAATTCCCATTTTTCGTCCCCTTGCATGAACCCTGAATGGGCAAAGAGGTGGGTTTCGGTCGGCAAAATGTGCCCACGCATTTTGCACCTCTCTCAGATAATTGATTCAATGCAAGAGACCAAAATTTTGACTGCAAATGCGGTTATCGCAGGCTAATTGCAAAGGTTTTTCGCCAGAAAGCTTCAATTTCTAAAGTTCGCATTCCTCTGGCCCATAGATAACGCCGCATCCGAAACCTACCCCATGGCTGGGGAAGTCTGAAATTTTTTTGCCGTTTGATAAGGAGGGTCCAGCAAGCAAAAAACAAGTTTCTTGTATCCATTGCGTTATAAACTTTTTTTTTGACATTTTTTATACAAGTTGCGGAAAGTGATTTTCCAGACAAAATTTCAAATATTCCCCTGTACTTTTCACAATTTGAAACCTCAAAATGAACTTTTCAGTTTTACCTAATTTTTAGCTCAAAATTCCCACTGTTACAGCCCATTTTCAGATTCTCAGACTTCCAGGTTTTCCAAATCTGAATGAACCCTGCTTCGTCTGAGCCTTGCCATCGCCCTGCATGCGTGCATGCACTGGAGGTCGGTCCCAGCAAGGATAGCGCTCTATTTTCTGGCGGTGTCTTGGTCTTGGGCTCACGTCAGGTCGATTCCTACCAGGGAGGGGTCCGGTCAAAAACTGGCCATTTCGCCCAAACTGAGCTATTTTGATCCAAAATGACGGCTCGACCAGCCACTTTCGGCTGCTGTGCCCTCGTCTCCCAGCCCCTCACCTGATGTTCTCCCTCTTGATTCGGTTCGTATCGGCATAAATAAGTCCCGTTCTTCTTGTCATACACGTCGACTGGCGAGGGTGCCATCTCGCCATCTCCGCCACCGCCCGACGTAGCCACCACGAAGGCGTTCACTTGATCGCCGCCCGTCGTTAATTGTTCTCCGACATGATCACGAGCTTGGACTGTGTAATAAATAGGTTTGTCCTTGATGGCGCGTCGTACCGGATCGCCCAGGAGAGTGCAATTCGGGGCGTATGCACCAGTTATAATATTGCCTAACATACGAACCGTTTTTAAGACACCTGCATCCGGTGCAGAGAAATTCAATTGATCATCTTCTTGCGGTTGTAAGCAAGGCCTCGATGATTTCAAATTATGTAGTTGTTCTTGTAAAATATTTCGTAAACGCGTCCTCGTTTCGCTATCGTCTTCTTGACGTTGCTTTTGTTGTTGACACGAATTTAACAATTTTTCGGCCTGTTCTAACGTATTTTTCGACGACGATAAATATTTGCGCAATTCTTCCTTTTGTAAATTCAACGCGCCCAATTTCGCCGTCCTTACGGCGTCTACTCGTTCTAATAATTCACGTTTACGTTCTTCCAGTGCACCGATATGATGATGTATTACGCCACGTATTTCGTTCGCCACCGAATGCATTCTCGTCTCCACACGTTCAGTCATGTGATCCACGCCTCGAACCGCTTCGTCCAACACGCGAACACATTCGCGAGCGTCGGAGAAAAGCTGAAAAGTAAAAAGCAATACAAAAACAATCATGTAAAATCGCAATTTCTCACCTGAGCCAATGGTTGAGGTTCGTTTTGGGCACTCATTTTGTCACCACCGCTGGGCACAGGTTTCGAGGTGATTGGCGAAATTCGATGGGATGGAAACGGATGACTCGGATTATTTGACGTGCAGAATCGACATAACGCCTCTGAGCACGTTTCGCAAAAATAAGTTAGAGGCTCGAACTGATGCTGAGCACAAAATCCCGTCGATTGACGCGTAGCATTGACCAAATTCGGTTGTGACGATCGTTGAGCGCCTTGCATGGGCGATTGAACTTTGGGAACGGCGACTGGTTGATTCAAAGGTGGGCGAGGAGACTGACCAGTCGATAGCGAGTTGTTCATTGACCACAAATTGGGTATTAAGGATGATGCCGAGCCCGGAGAATGCGTGGCAGGTGATTGGTTCTGATGGAATATGGAAACGATGCGATGATCTTTCGTCAATCGAACCCGTAAATGAGCTTGAACGCATTTAGCGCACAAATATTCGGCGCAATCCTCGCAGCGACAAGCCGCTTCGACGCCGTCCGAACAGATCGAACAAGGTGGTGCGCCGGAAAAAGATGAGGTCGACGATGAAGAGGTAGGAGTCATTTTCGAGACTGGTGGAACAATTGATGCTGCTGCTGGCGTTGGTTGCTGCGATGACATAAATGGCAGGCCACTTGATGAACGGTGCCCGCCGACGGCTAACGAGAAAACTGGTTGTTGCGCTTGAACTGGGCGAGGTTGATGGAAAAGCGAAGGCGACATGGCGCCCGGTGGTGGGGTGTTCGCATTTCCGAGGACCCTGAAGCCGAACGGAGCGTTCGCCGACGAATGAGAGGTAACTGGGAATTTGTTCGAGGTAGAATTCGCAGACGGCAGTCGTTGATGTCCTTTCGGCTAAAAAATGATATTTTGAAAAAGAGGAAAGCGGACTCAGATACCTATTAACAGAAAGGTAGACTCACTAAACGCGAAATCACCAAAGCGATAAAGCCTCAGGGCAAGATTGGACGGGGAGCACTACAAATCTTGAAACAAGACCTCCTAAGCAAGTTACCTGCAGTTGTAGCACGTCATCATTCATCGAAACCGAATCCAGTAGACTGCCGATCAGCAGAGAGGTATCGACGTTGAGCTGCTCGTTGAAGAGGTACGAATAGGACGAGGGCGTGGTTCTGGAGCCGATAATAGCGCTGCTATACGATGGGATATCACAGCTAACTGACGGCGATGCGAACGTGTATTGTTGCCGATTAATTGCTCCTGAGGACGAAAAGGAGGAAAACGAGGGAAACTCGTGGAGAAACGAAGGTGCCGAGGTAGTGGCCGATGCTGTTCCGGCGAGGTGATTTTGTTCATCCACACCACCGCCGCAAATTGGGCATATCGGATGTTGATGCGAGGTCGGAACGTGAAAATTTCCCTGAGTTTGGAAGCATTTTCGGCACAACGCATGCAAACACGGTAACGTATGAAGTTCGCTTAGCGAGTCCGGCGTTTGACGACATTTATCGCAGGCCATACTCGATGTTGATGAAGACAACGCGGCATTAGTATTGGCCGTCGCCACCATATTCGCCATCATCATTGAACCAGCGCCGGCGAAAGGGCTATATTCTTCGCGCCTACTCCCATTCCAACCCGATCCTGACACACTCTTCTGTTGACCGCCTCCGTTCGTGAATGTGGGCGTTGTGGCCGAAGACGACGAATACGACGATCCTTCTGTTTCGGCTGACGGCGAAGTGAACGGGAAAGTCGCCGCCATAACATTGCCGGCCACCTTTTCCAGCGTTTTCCTGGAATAAAACTAAAAATCGTGGAGCAAAAACAAAGATTCACGCATGACCATAACTACAAAACAACTCGCTTTTTTATTGATTTTCAGGCCGAACTCCCTCGCTCGCACGGACCACCCGCGCGAAAGCTGGCAAGGCAAGACATGGCAGGGGCAGGCGACCATCGTCACAGAAAATCCGCACCCTGGATGAGAGCCAAGAAAATATTAGGTACGGGTCAAGTAAAATAATTTTTATAAAGGTTATATAAAATTCAAAGCAGTTTCTTAGAATGTTGTCGTTTTTTGAAGAAGCTCACGAAAACTTTCAGTTTGCGCAAATTACGCTCTGAAAATGAAATTTCTTGAATCTGAAACGCAACAGCCTGAGTTCAAGCAGTGCGCACGTTGTCGGCGTTACATCTGTGTTGCGAGGTTGTTGCGCGCGTGCACCAAAAGAAAAGAAAAGAAGAGAAAAGAATGATGTGATTCTTTTTCCGCTTTTTACGTCATCAATCTGAATTTTTCATTTCGTCTTCAAAACGGTTTTTCCAACTAATTTCATAAATTATTTTAGAAGAGCACGAAAAGGCGGACTAATGAGTAAGCAATAATTGCGTTCTTACTTTTTTTCGTGGGAAAATTAGAACAGTTCCTAGTTTTGGCTTACTGTAGACATGGGATGGCATTTTTTCGGTATTTTGTTTTATTTATGATGTACAGTACTGTGCTTCAGGTTTGTTTGTTTTAAGCAGAATACATAGTTATTTCATAATTGCTAAAAGAGCTGAGATGTTTTAACTGTCTGAGCTATCTATATATCGACTCAATTTTGCAGATGCGAACATTTTGTGCGGTACTCTTGTTTTATTTTATTGTAGGTAAAGATAACGGACAAACGTCATCTGATCCTTCCCCGTCCGCGCCTCCGTTGGCAGATACAACCAGCGACTGGTCGGACACCGATCTGAATGGTGGTGGTGACGACGATAATGGATCGATAAACGATGCAGGTCGGTACATCCATGATGCGCAGGGGAATAGTAAAACGATAGCTGGGCATTGCATAAACGTTTTCGAAGTAATAGATTGCAAAGAACTAAAACGTTAGAGTCGCTGCAAATGCCCTAAAAATTTGCATACCGCTGCAGCTCCTTTTTTAGTCCATCCGTTACCAGATTACTTAAACGGATTGCTGTCTTTTTTGTAAACTGGATAGCCACTATAAAATCGGCGTTTTCACTAATCACTTATTCCCCTTATTTCACGATTTTTTGTTGTTAGTCGTGTAAAAATTTTGCTTTGCAAAATGTTAGCGCCCTTTTAACTAAAAAAAACTAGAAAATTTTTTTTATCATTCTAAGCGCGGATGGATACGGAGTTAAGCAGGTGGCAGACCTTGTCGACTCGCTTTGATCTCTCGGTTTCTTTTCCATATCTAGTTTGTGATCGGCGAGATTTGAAATGTTGATTTTCTGGTCGAAAATAGGGTCTCTCCGATAATGCAATCTCGGCTCATTTCTCCCACGGTTCGGGAGCTCGATAACCTTATCTGTCATCTATGGCCAAGTTCCAACCTTTGCTCTAGTCGATCGGTTGATGACTCATCGGATACGTGTTTTATATCCTTGGCGACGCAGGAGTGAGTCATAAAGTTGTAAGCCTAGCTAGAGCGAGGTTTTTCAGTTAGCTAGGGACTTTGATTAGGATTGGTCTTTTACGGTTTGTTCGGTTCGGCCTTGGCGAGCATCTCGCATATCTCATGCAACAGGATGGGTCGGACGGACAAATGACGAATTGATAGTGCAATTTTTGATGGGCGGGGCGGGCGAGCGAGTATTGAATGTTAGGTGCGCGTTAGGTGCAAATGGGAAAAGATTCGAAGTTTAGGCCTTGTGTTGTAATTAAAGCCTTGACATTTTTGTTGTTGGTGCATTCCCACAATTGCCATTCCTAAATGCCAGTTGTGGGTGCGTTTCGTGTTTAAAAAAAAGGAGGAAATTTTGATACGGCCAAGAATATAAGGTTGAAAATGGAGGGGAAATAAGTGTGGGCGCGTCGGATGTATGTCGTTGCTTCCGAGTCGACCCCAACGTTTCTTTGGCCACGCCATGTCGCGTTGGCGCGAGCTTTGCTTTGTTGGCTGGTCGGGCTTGATTTCAAAGTCAGACAGGGGCTTGGTTGGTCTGTTCTGTACGAAACGACCAAAGCCGTTTCGTTTTCTCCTCACTCAAGTCGCCCCTTTTCGCCGTATGATTGATGAGAGGCGGTTGGCGGCAGCGTGGGCTTCGGCTTGCGCTTTGACGACGATGTTGGGCAAGGCGAGGCAGGGGGGGGGGAGACTGTCGAAACGAGACATTTGCGTGCGCGCGCGGGGCGATGAAATTTGCGAAAAACCAGTCGTTGGTCGGGGTTCTTTTGGGTTCGTCTTTTCTTTTCCTTTAGATCTCAAGCGAAGCCTGGGCGGCCGGGCGTGCTCGCTCGTTGGCCCGGAGAAAGCGGGAAATGCTAGCAACTGGTCTGTAACACGTGGCGAACAGGGTTTATTTGGAGAGGCCCTAAATGGACCGCGCTCTCACCAAGGGTACTAGCTCGAAAAACCGGTTCGACTTTAACTAGATCTTATTGTCTGCCTTGATACAATTGGCGCCTTTTTTCGCCATTTTCAATTTTTCGATTGGGTTATGATCGGCGGTTGCGTTGCGTTGATTTTTTTGTCGCGGGTTCAAAATCGAGGATGGGAGTGAGAAGGATTGTTGGAGCTAAGGTTGCAATGTTTTCGTCGATGTTTTGATGCTGCCGACCGACGAATGGTTTGTTTGAAGTGGGACTAGTTTGCATTTTATGACATAGTCTATCTTCTATCGTCGTTGAGCTTTTTGGACGGGGAAGGAGTAAAAAAGTTTCGTGATAACCTGCGTTTGACATTTTTGGGTGGGGAGAGGCGGGGTGTAGCCGCTGTTCGTCTTGTTCGGGACGTGACATTTATCACAGGCTTCTTATTTTTGTGGAGTAAAATATGGCGGGCTCATGTTTCGAGTGTTTTGTGCTTGTCGAATGAGCATTGTTTTTTAGGTTTATTGAACAATTCGGTGGATGGTCAGTTGGTGGAGGATGATCCGATCGTGTCGTTGGCCTATTTTCAAAGGTTCGGCTCGTCGAGCAACATATCGGAGAGGTCAGTTGCGACTTGTGTACTGTTTGTTTTAGCGGGACGGGTCCGTCTTAATCGGTGGTTCGAGTGGGGCCCGGGTTTGGCGTATATCGTCTTTTATTATAGTTGTGCGGGGGGGGGGTCGGCTTCACCTCGGCGTGTCACTTAATCCAATTTGCCGCGTCTTGTGGGCTGGGGGGCGGCTCTCGTTGAAAGCGTATTGATTTCGGTTAGGGAGTCTCTCAATTACGATGCTCAGTTTTGCGCTAGTGGCCGATCGCGACTGGTCGAAATGACTGTCATTTTCCCGTCCGCGGCTTTGGCTTGGAGAGGGTTTTCTAGAGGCGAATGCGGGTTGTCGGCTTTCGGGTTTGTGAGAAGATGTGTGCACACGGGGTCCCTATGGTTCGTCCGGGAGGGGGGCATGTTTTAAACAATTTCTTTTTGGTTGGTGTCCTTTTTGCGAGGACGAGTTTTTGTCACGTAAGCGGAGTGGATAAGTTTAATGAGCATGGGGGGAATAAAAAGGGGAGATTTACTTTAATGGTGAGCCTTTCTGACTCGTTTATGGTCGGCTGGACACGGTCGCGTGCTCGGTTCGTCAAGCTGGGCTTCTATAAAACGGACAAAATGTTACATGTGAGGATTGGGTATGGGAATCGGGGACGGCTTTGGGAACCGAGGGATGGCTCATTTTTTGGTTATCTCGACCGTAGGATGACCTCGGGCTTATTTCTTGAGGAGTATGGTTGGCGCGTAATATTTGGATAGAAGTGGAGCGAAGGGGGTTTTTCGGCGGTTCTACGTTTGTGAGTTTCAGGCAGAATTCTGTTCGGAACATAGTGAAGACGTTGCAAAATGTGGAACAAGACGAAGCGGCGGTGCAGGTGGTTTTTGCCATGGTGGCGAAAACGTTCGCCGAGGACGGAGGTAAGGTGTGGGCATGCAATGTTTGGTGCGGAAATAATGGCAAGCTGTTGCAGAGGCGGTGGTCCGAGGTGAATTGTTGGAGCAGCTTCCCATGATTTGCATGCATTGCTCGCAAAGTCCCAATTTGCAACGATACATCAAGGAGGTGTTGTGGCCGTTGCTGGTGAAGTTCTTGAATGATCAGAGTTCGCAGGTGAGTGCTTTGGACGGACGATGTACAGACGGATGGGGTACGAGTGGCTTCGTGTGTTTAGGTGCGCAAGACTTGTCAGACAGCGATATTGATCCTGATTGAACAAGGTTTATTGATATCAGGTAAGATTGGAACGGGTCAGTCGGATACTTGTTCGTCGGTTGTTTTCTTTCGTCTGGGCATTTTCTATTCGTCTAAGACGAATGTTGGCGCATTTTTTCGTGATGTTTTGTGAGCACAAAAAACTGTAGCTCGACTCGTTACCACGCCACGTAGGCGCCAGTGTTGGCCTTGGACATTTATTCTATTGAATCGAGGCAGCCGACTGGTGAGGGCACTGAAAAATGGAAATCTCCGACGCGGATAGGCCCGTGGTCTGGTGTGGGGTGCATATTTTTTGCTTTTGATTTGTGCATGCATGGATGAGACGAGCAGATGTTGACTGTTGTGGGTAGGTCAGCGTCGCGAATATCGGGTGTTGGTTTTGGTAGGGAGTATGTTTTGGTGCGATCGATAGGGTAGGATTCTATCTCTGGTATAACTCAGGAAAGAAACGGTTCAGAGTTGTAAAGTGGGATTAGACTGAGATGGTCCGATTTTAGGAAGAGTAGATTATCTTTTCCAGTGCGATCTCGCCCTTGGTGGCAGTTGTCCAAAACGGCGGTGCCATTAGCTTAGGTGCATTATCTCCCAACCAAGGTGACGATTGAGCGCGGGCGGCTAACTTTACGGAGAGGTAGTAAAAAGTGGGAGAGGTAGCGAAACCGGTTCCGTTGAGCAGGATAGGAGTGCGGTGATGGCGAGGCTAAGATTTCTGGCACCGATGCTTAGGTTTCGTTCCAAGTGCTTGGTTTGGACTGGTTGTTGCATGAGACAGACGAGGCGGGCTGGTGTTGACATGACGGTCAAGTATTCTCTCCGTTTTAGAAGACATAATCGAATTAATCTATCCGGAATTGATAAAATTATCGGGAGCGTGTTTTGCGGACGATCAGCGGATCGAGGCTGTTTGTGTAAGTATCTTGTTGACGGGTGTTTATCGGGTGTGTGTGCAGTGAGCATGCGGGTGGCGAGAGGGATGAGGAGGCGGGGTTTGGTGAAAGACATGGGTAGTGAGACGTTTATTCTGGAATTCGTGTCACTATTCTGTTTTTCGCCCGAACTTCGCCGTGCTCGTCGATGCGTGGCCTTGATGCGACCGATGGCCTTGGACCATTACGGGTGCCATTTGGTGGGGTGACAAAGAAGGTTTGGGGGCAGTGAATTAGTTGTGGGCGGCAGGTGGCTTTCGGTTGTGGCCCGCCTACTTGTTATTATTGTACGGCAGCTGGCGCGTTGGTCGGGTCTGGGATATGGGGCTCTTTGTTGTGTCCTTGTTGGCAATATAACAATGATCATTCGTGCCTCGCTTACTATTTTGTCATCAATGCTGCCTGTCATAGAGGATTTGGTAGCTATCACAGCCAGCTTTGATGAGCAGAATATGCTGCATAATCTACGTGTTGCCACACCGCCCTTGCTTGTCTTGTCACTGCTTGCCCGCTTATTTCCAGGACATCAAGGTGGCGGTGATCTGCAGGAACGGTGTCAAATCACAGCCAGCTTTGATGTGCTCGGAGGCGGGTCTCACGACTGGGTGTGGTGCGTCTCGTGTTTTGAGTTTTGTATATTTTATTTTCGGTTTCTTTTAAGTTTCGGCGCTTGTGTGCCATCAAAGCAGTTGTGATGTGTGGACAATATTTTCATATCACAGCCAGTTTTGATGTGCCCGCAGGTGAGCTCCGCTTATCATCTTCGTTTTGAGTTTTGGTGCGTGCGAGAGTGATTGTGTGCGGATGGGGGTGGGGGGTTGAGTGAATGGGCTTGGTAAGGTGTCTGAAAGTTGTTCTCTTATTTTAGTTGCTATGCAAACTCGTCTCCACATTGGGTCGAGAAACGACGATCAAATTTTTCTTGAATAAATTTACGGAGCTATGCCAAGATTCATTATTTCATATTAGAAAAGTGAGTCGGTTGTTTCTCAGGCGTCAACTGTTTGTGGGTGGAAAGGCGGGGCTTGGGGTTGGGAGATGGCCAAAATTGACTGGTACCACACCACGGAAGTGAATCACTTCTTTGTCCACGCTCATAAGGGTCTGAACTATATTTTACACGTGCCACGATGGGCAAGACTGGCTGAGGTTCCACATACGAACTAATTTTGGCTCGCGGAATAGGCAGCGTAGAATTGTCATGCTTCCGGAAGTTCCTGGGTAAAATTGAGTTTCAGTCTCCTGGTAGCGTAAAATGCTGTTTGTGGCCTTGCTGGTATGGTTTCTATTTTAGACATGCGCGTCTCATTTGGGCGAGATGAGTCGGGTACTGGGTCAGGATGTGACGGAGAAATTGCTGGTACCTCATTTAATCTCACTTAGTCAAGACAGCGTTTGGGGCGTTCGGAAAACATGCGCCGAATGTTTCACGGATATTTCCTACAATTGCGCTATGCAAACGCGTCGACATCAATTGGCTCCTGTATTTATTGTATTGTTAGCCGATAATTCGCGTTGGGTAAGTGAGATGTTGCGTTGGTCTCGCTGAGAGGGAGGGGGAATCGGGCATGCTTTGTCGAAAGGTTCACCCAGACCCTAGTGTGGGTGGGAGTGAGGCGAATAGTCAATTGTCTGGTTTCAGGTTCAGTGCTCGGCGTTCCAAGCATTGGGTCCATTCATTTCCACATTCGCAGATTCGGATCGTACTGGTTTGAAGTGGGTGGAAGGCGAGCTGGTGTACAACGAGCCTAGGATTAGTGAGTAAGTTGGCCTATGTTTGGGAGATTTCGGTTTTCGGAGATGGATAAACTTTGTTACAGAGGTACTCGACATTCCGGTAATTACCAAGCGAATGCATCTGAGCTGAATTGCGTGTCGCATCAGAATGCGTCGGCCACCGCTGGCGATGACGACGACGATGTGGACATGAATTTGGGAAGTTTATTGGACGACTCGGGTTCGTCGTCGGCGGCCATCACTTCGAATATTGCTCAGTTGGCTAAACAAAGATTGAATGGCGATGTGATGGGCTCGCTTCCAGCCCCGTGTATCGTCGATTTGTCGGCGTCCATTTTGCCACCCGTCGATAATGTCGAGTATGAATATGGCGTCGAGAATGGGAAAGAAGTGCACGATAAACAGGCGGACAGTACAAAAGAGACGGCATCGGAAAACGACTACAGCTCTTTCAAGTTTTGGCAATTAAGTTACTTCGATATCGACGATGCCGATTTGATATCGGATATTGGATCGGCGGTCGAATCTATCTCATTGGACGAACCGAAGTCGAGAAGCAATTCCGTGGGCGAACGGGTCGTGCATCAAGGCGGCGATACGGATCCGAATTTTCAAAAGTTTATGGAGCGTCATTTGGGCGTGGGTGGTGGCGGTGCGGTGGTGTCGGAGGGGGCGACTGAGAGGACGGAGACGAGTCAAGTGAACGAGGAGGAGACGGGTGAGGACAGGGAGGAGAGGAAGGAAAAGAGCGGATCGGAGGAAATGGGCGCTGCCAGAGTACAACAGCATCGACAATCGGCATCCTCAGAGAAGACAGTGTCTGGTGAGTGAAGGGCAGGAAGGGGGCCCCAAGTCGACAGTCTCAATCCTGGGGGTCTTCGTTTTGTACTGTTCTGTTCAGCATGGTCAGGAGTCACGGATGAAGCCACATTTCGCCAGGGGTCTGGAGCAATGTCAGGTGGTTCGGTATCCCCACGTGCGGGGAACTTGAACTTGAATATGCATCGAGAGTGTGTTTCAGATGAGTACGTCTCATTCTCGACGCATGGGCGAGTGGACTTTAATGATTCGCCTGATCCAGTGGTCAAGGTCTTCGAATATCAAGTAAGATAGTTCATTATGCGAATTGCGTCTGAGTTTGGGTACGAGTAATGTTTTCAGGATATAATACCGCAGGCGCTGCTCGATCAATTTTTGTCCATGGTGGAACCATCACGAGCGCAATCGATCGAGAGCGATATCTCACGGCATTGCGCTTTCAATCTTCCTGCGGTGGCGTTCACAATCGGGCGCAAACATTGGCCCTTGATCAAGCCCACATATTTGGCATTGGCCAATGATATGCAGGTAGGGAGTGCTATAAATGGGCGTCTCGCGTGCACGTTTGGATGAAAAAGGAAATCTGAACTTGGGAGATTATTGCCTCTCATGGCAGTATGGAACAAAACCTGCATAGACCAGAGTCGGATCAGAATTTTGAATTCCCGCTAAAATATCCTCTGTGGGCTTAAATCTTCAACTCCTTGCCTCCCGACTGCGGGTGTCTTTCATCAACGAAAAGAAAGTACATCACCCAAAAAAACAAATGAGCAGGCGCAATACAACATTTGGTCGGGTCGGTTCTGGATCAGCGCCGATCCCGACCCGGAGTCGGCTCAGTGCCCGCACACGCGGGTCGGCTGATGCTGCAACAAAACAGGTTAGTTTTGGGGAGGGACAACAATATCCTTCATTCTTCTGAAGTAGTCACTTGTCTCTTTAGAATCAGTTGTGGGGGCTGGACTGGAGTAAAACATGTATAGCCAACTTTCTGTCCGTGGTGGGGCCACTGTCTGGCCCCTGCTTCGAACCTATGCTGTGTCCAGTGGTGATGGCGATATGGATTTGTAATCGTGTCTTGTGCATTTTAGTGGAAAGTACGGCGCACACTGGCATTCTCCATTCACGAATTGGCTGCTATTCTGGGTCCCGACTTGACCGTCCAAGATCTTCTTCCCGTTTTTTCGGGCTTTTTGCGTGATTTGGATGAAGTGAGGATCGGAATATTGCGACATTTGTACGACTTTTTGAAAGTAAGAATGAATTTGGATTGTTAAATCTAGTAAAATTTTCTCGAAATTAATTTCCATTGATTTTTCAACAAATTGGGCTAGATTTTTTAAAAATTCTGGTGTTTCTAATAGGGTAATTATTTTTAGTTATTGAACAAAGACGTTAGACGAAGCTTGCTGCCGAGTTTGGCGGATTTTCTGCAGACGGATAATTATCGAATTTGGAGGTTTCGGTATCTTTTTGCTGAGTAAGTGTTGACCGTCGAGTATGGGCGAATGAAATTTTAGTAGGATTATTTTTTTTCAGGCAGTTGATTTTGTTGTGCGATTTGTTCGATATCGAGGACATCAACGATTACCTCAGTCCCATTGCAATGACCCTGGCCATTGATAAGATATCGGAAATTCGCCAAGTTACACATCGATTGGTATGTGGTGTGGGATCATTGGGCAGTTGATGCTGGGCGCTCTGGTGAAGCAGTGCGGGTCCTTACGTGGATGGTTCCTCTCCCTGATAACAGGCACCCGCATCAGGTGGGTTGGGATCGGGTGTCCTCTGGCAAACCCGTCCCTGTCAGTCAGTAATCAATGGTGGTCACGATTGAAGGGGTCGTATTAGCTCTGTATGGTAATTGCCGTTTTAGCTGGCCACAATTTTGCGTTGTTTTTACAAAGTGGAGGCCGGCAGGAGCGAACTGTGCGACATAACGGATAGTTTCATTCAAGATATTGTCAAAGGCTTCGCAAAATCGCAACGTTGGGTTCGTAGACAAACGTAAGTGATGGTGCGTGTGTGGGGAGGAAAGGGAGTGATGATGGTTTGTGTTCAGGTTCGTGTTCGTGTGTCGAGAAGTGGTTCGTTCATTCGCCGTTCCCGAGACGAAATTCGCCAATGAATTGTTACCAGCATTGCTCACTTTAGCTCACGATAATATTCCCAATGTGCGTATTGTGTTGGCTGCTCTGTTCGCCGAGATGTACTACATGAGCACGGCCTACTTGACCGACTCGGATTTGGTCAAACAGGTTGGTCGAGTAGTCAAGACGCTGGCCAGTGATCGTGATAGGGACGTTCGTGTGAATGCCATGTGCGGGGGCTGCGAGGGCGAGCAGACGCAAGATGTTTACGATGACCAAATGGAGGAGAGCAAGGAATTGAAACATGGCTAAAACATCCCCTTATATTCCGTGTGAATGGCGATCTTCTCTTCTACTAAACTTGGTTTCCTTATCGTGGACGCTGCTGCTTTACGCGCAACCATAAGCTGAATCGATTTATTTTGTATTAAACGCTTTTTGTGCTTTTTTCGAAAAGTTTTTCGATCTAAAAACTTTATTTAGACGCACGACACACCTAATAGCTGACAGTCTGATGCTCTCCGATTTGAAGGTAGGGAAAGAAACGGCAAAGAACCGTCTTGGCATTGTCCACTTGGTCTGAAAAGACAAGCTATATTCTCAAGGTACATCAGCTTCGAATGCATACCTTTTTGAAGAAAGTGATACAAAGTATGCATTAATGCCAAAGATGGGCAATCGCCTCCGTTCCGTATGCCCGTTTGAACCTAAAATAACCGACTCTTATCACATTGACGGCAAGGCGAGCTACTGACTTACCAATTTGGTAATCTCGTTCACCTTGGCCGATTCGCCCAACAGGCTGCACACCACGCCCACATTATAGAGCAAGGCCAATCTGGCCGTGATCGGATTCTTGGGATGCCAATCGACTGGAGTGCTCTGCGAAGAGAATTCGGTGGCCAACATATCGGTAACGGGTACCACGTTCGACAAATACGTCGACGCGTCTTGCAACCGATTCAAATGAACCAGAGATTCAGCCGCGTACATGTGAGCCAATAGTCTGAAAAACCAAGGGAATTGTCATAAAATCTAGTTCCATCCAATGACTTACTTGTGCAGTGGCGATACGTGGTCCATATCCAGCAATGCCTTGGCCGATTCCAAGGCCAACGAGTGCTCGCTCACGCACAGACACACGAAACTCGTAGAGCACAGAATAGCACATCTGAAAGAGTATTGACCAAATTAGGAGTGTAATGGTTTCGGTCCTGTGGTTACGTGCCTATGGATGGGGTATCCACACAGCCATGTCCTATCCACACCCACACACCACCCCTGTTTGCTGCAGCAGCACATCACAGCAGTGCCAATTAAACGTAATTACGCAGGTGTACTCAGCCTGAAAGAAACTTGTCCCACATTTACTCCCACGACGGTGCCAGAAAAACTAGTGGCCATATTCTATGGTGAATTCATACCGTCAAGGCCGACCCCACCTCGCTACTGCAGTGTCAGACAGAGCAACAGACTTTTAACTTTAACAAAATTTGAAAAACAGGCTCTCCAAAACGACTGGAACCTTTGGTCTGCGCAGTCCCCCTTCCTTGACATCAATTTTTGCAGAAAAGGCGAGCTCTTGTCTAAACTGATCATTGCCTCCCATACCAAGCCTCCCTACAGCTAAAACTGCATATCAGGGGAGCCCGCGACAAGAGCAACCATAGTCGAGGCCAGCACTCACTTCAAACGATACATTTCCTTCACACCGAGCGGACTTTGAGGTGGCAACGGCCATAACAGAACGATTTCCCTCTCCGACGACGACGACGAGTTGGTGGGCGACTCAGTGATTGTCCTCAATTGTTCTTGGGTGATGGTCGGCAGCATCGAGCGTGCGTTCTTCAAACACAAATAAGCGAATTCGTAAGTCAGCGCTGGCACAGCTGCTTCTTCGGATGGCCTGCAAAAAGAACAGAGTGATGCATGCTTTTGCACCAGGCTGATCAGATCCCGTCATACCCGCGTTTCCGATTCGATAAGTTCGAATTTAGCACAATCTTCCTGTGTGGTCCCACGCCCACCACGTCACGAACGCATTCGTGCCGACGTTCGTCCAAGTTGAATTCGGCAGCATTGTTCTGAAAATGACGGACATTGAGGCTAGGCAGCAACACCTGGATACTGAAAACTTGCACTCACACACTGCACAAAATACCGTGTCGACGCTAAATGGGCATTACAAGGGGTCAGAACAGCACATACTGTACTGCAGAGCAGTGGCCATTGGTCACCACTGCCACCCTTTTCCCCCAAGGCACCACCTTTTCTTGAGCGCCGCTATCGTCTTCGATATCGCCTCGCCCTATTGGCGATAGCAAAGAGACAAAATCTCCAAATCGATTCGAGGGCGGCGTCAACGCTGACGCTCGAGAAGACAAAGCTTATGTTCCCAGGCGAGATCACATTGGCCTGAATTTTTTAAAATTTTGTGTCTTATTTCCCCCCCCCCCCCCCCGTAATGAAAAACTGAAACTGAATCGATGCTTTTTTTGCAACAAATATCGAAGCGTTCAAAGACACGATTTTTGGTAGATTCGACCCAACCGGCCAAAAAATGTGACTTTTCAAGTTGATCCTATGGGGCGATAGGTGTCCTAATGGAGGTGAGCAGCAGTCAGGGGTGCATTTGGCCCAAAGAATTTTCTTCACGAGATATTGAATTTTGAAGTCGCTGCAGTCGCTCTGAGATGAAAGATCGATTTTTGGCGATCCATACCCGAAGCATCATTTCTAGGTTTTTCTCAACTGATTTTTTTGGTCGCCAAAATTCGTTGGTAAACTCATTTTACCCGCGCTATTTTTGTGTCTTCAAAAATCTATAGTCATATCTCATGAATAAAAGAATTCTCTTTGAATAAAGCCTCGTCTTACGCTAATGGAGATTAGGACCCCTATCGGCACATAGGGTCGACTGGAAGCCTCATTTCCTGGCCGATTGAGTCGAGTCTACCAGAAACAGTGTCTAAACTAAATGGCCCCGCATATTGAGACATTATCATGTCCTACTGTAATTTGTGCCAGGGCCTCATTCGATCTGCACGCAAACTGACCTTATGACGAGCCAGAATACAGCATTCGGCCAGTCGCAACCAAAGCCTCGCATTCCGCGGGTATACTTTGACCACTTGCAGAAACGATTCGAAGGCCCGTTCAGCGAATCCGGCCTGCAACAATGCCAAGCCATAGTTGTGCAATGCCGACCAATAACCGGCCAAGTGACCAGCGTAGATGGGCAACGAGGGATGACCTGAAACGGGCAACATCAAAACTTGAATAAGATAAAGACCACATTCTTACATCCAGACTGGGCCCAATTGGCACGACTTTTCCGATATTCCATAATGGATTTCTCGAAATAAGAAGCCGCCAAATGGTATTTATTCATTCTGGCGTAATTGCACCCCAAAGCATTGTTGAAAATAGCTGTCAAACAATCGCCACCAACTGCTCGTTTCTGTTGTTCGGACGAAGCCGATTCAGTTGCAACCACGATCAGACGCAAAGATTTCCGATAATTTTCACGCAAATATTCTTGGTGAGCTTTGAATATGGAAAGGACGGACGGCTAAAATTAAATCGATCCGCAGTAAGTCTTATCCTACAGTAAAGTGCGTACACAGGAGGCGATGGGAACGCAGAAAACTTAATCTCCGGGTGGGAATTGAACCCTCCTTCACTGAGTGGCAGACACTGAAGTAAAGATCAGCTGGCCCAGACCGTTTCTCGCCGTTTAAAATTTATTGCAGGTTTCCCGATTTCCACTGAATACACCAAAAATCGGCATTCCCAGCAAAAATTCACTCATTTTCTCAGAATCCATTCCATCATCTTTGGGTTGGAGATACGCACAGGGAAACCCTTCCATCCCCTCCAACTGTGGCCATGACCAGAGCAGCACTTACGTAGGGTGAAATATCAGACGGGACGGATTTCACTTCTTTCTTACAACGTCGCACATTTCGCATCATTAAACAAGTGCGAATTTTAGCCTGAATTAAAGTTTTAAAAATTAGGAACAACGAAACACAAGTTTTTTTAAAATTTACCACAAAATGTCGATGTTTCTGCGATTCGGTGACATTTTCTTTCAAATCCGATGCAAATAAATTTTCCATATGTAATAAAATCGATAAAGCCCGTTCTGGCTGCAATAAGAAGCAGTTTGTGAATGATTAAAAATTTAAATTTAAATTAGGATTCGAAAAAACTATTGCATTTTCGAAACAGAAAAATGGCAGCTATGTACTTAATTTAGAAATCAATCGAAAGGTTTTTAAAACCTGACTTACGTCGCTCAATTTCAAATGAATTTCGGCCAGCAACAACGACGCCTCAATACGAACCAAGGAAGAAACTAAAAAATGTTTTTACATCATGGATCAATAGATAATCAAAATATATTACCATTTGAAGATTGTAGTTGCTGCAGCAAAGGCATGGCCATCGACCATCGACGAGCGTGGAAAGCAAGAACGGCTTCGTTATAACGAAGAATAGTCAGATCGAATTCGGTTGCCTGGAAAAAAAAGAGTTCTGCAAAATGGGTGAAAAAAGCGTGCAGCGGACGACCGAATTAAAGGACGGGTGGGTTGCCATTTTTTGAAATTTTTGCGTGAAATTCAAACTAGGCCTCTTGCAAGAATTAATGTGAAAATCTTCAATGCGGTCTCGGTTGGGTGGGAACAAAAAAGTTGAAGCGCATTAGGAAGCTTTTAGCTGCATTTTAGGAGGATGGATCGTTTTTCGCAGTGGTTGGGTTTAAATGAGGACCCTGGAGCAACCACCTTGGCGGATTCAAAAGTTGAAAAAAGTGATAGAATATGGGCATATCTACTTCACACTGAGATGCTTCTCCCGTTTCTGCGGCATGCAATTACGGGGGTACTGAAAATTTTAAATTTCGAAGATGATAAGCAAGAGTCCAACGTCAACTCCAAAAAATTATGGGTTAAGTGACAACCTAATCATTCGAGCCTCATATCCATTATGTAGGCCTACCAAAATTTCACCTGTTCTTTCAATCTTCCAATGGCTTCCTTGTATTTTTCCTGGCCCGTCCATCCCGATCGCGCGAAATCGACCAAAGCCGTATTGGCATTCAAGGCTAATCGATTTGCATTCGGGGCAGACTTCATATTTTCCAAAGCTGAAGAACAAGTTCCATAATCGCCGGTTTTGAATGATGCCTAAAATTATGAGTTTTCGATTCAGAAATTTAGCAACTCGAAAACATTGCACATTGAAGTTTTAAATGGGAATTTACTTGCACAGATTTTGCTGATTCAAACGAGATTTCCTCCATTTTTATAAAATTACAATTTGCACTATTAGACTAATCAATCAGACAAAACATTGGAAGGAAAACATTTCGCCCCGCTCGGAAGCATGGTGCAGGGCTAACAGAATAACTGCGGACAGCACGGCTAACATAGCAACTATTAGGCCCGGCGGTGTTTTTCTTAAGGAGAGTATTTGGACGAGAATGTGCTTGCGACTTGTATCACAGGGCTGCGATCTTTTATTAATCTTCGAGTCATTATGCACTCAACGAATGGGAACTGGTCATTTTATGCAGAACAAGACACCAGTTTGCACTGCTCGCTCTCATATCACTGTCATTTTATATCTCTAATGGACTGTTGCAGGGACTGCGGATGGAAGACGCGTTGAATTCCGGCCACCTTGTTGAGTCGCACGGATGATTGGAACACACTGACGCAGGCCACAGCCACTTCGATCGTGCGCTCTTCGAAGTGATCGCAAGACGGGTCGAGTTCGAGGACTCTGACGTGCATGGTGAGTGGCTGGCACTCGTAAGGGGCTATGCCGTGGACACCGACCACGGCCCGTTGGCAGCGGCACACAGCCTCGGGCAGCATGGCTGGCACCCGGTTGGCGTTGTAGTTCATTTTCCAGTACCACGGACACAACGACCTGCCCATCAGGGGCTCGTCCAACGTGGTGCCGGGTATGACAGGACACTCGACAGAACCGGCCAACGGGAGGGGGCCTCGGGCCGTCATCAGCTCGTCCTCGTTTACTGTCCGGAATGCATGATGGTGCAGGGATGGCATCATCAGCGACAGTCGGTGCGTGCCATTCATACGACTCGCCCATTGGCCGAATGCCGCGTGGTGTCTGTGCTCGACTGGACACTTGTTCGGGGCTTGCTGAGGGAAACACAGGATAAGGGCTATGTGCGCCAGAAGGCATATAATCGTGGCGACCTGAAATGGACGAGGTCATTAGGGTAGACTTCAAGGTGCCTCTCTCCCCGCCTAGCCGATCTCCCACCCGGCCAACAACTGTTGCTTACCTTCTTCATGATGTTGATCTCTGGACTAACTGGCCGGACTAACATCGGGACGTGAGTGTGCCGCTCTGCTCTCCGTCCTCGCCTTATAAGAGCTGATTGACGTTGATTCGTCCGAGCCAGTAACTAGATCATACAGTAGCCATATCTGGCGTCCAGCGCCGACACGGCAGTCTGCATTTCAATGCAGCCAAGCAAGGGGGCCTAATTAGACATCAGTATCCCATCTACAGCCCGCTCCGAATAGGGATTTGGACGTGACGCAATGCCTATTTCCATACCTGATTGAGCAATGACGCTCGGCACGAGGTAGGGGAAGAGTGGGAGCGCATGCCTGCCGACTGCCCACCTGTCACCGTCGCGACTCGATTGCCAACTAGCAATTCAAGCTGGACTGGACCCCCCGAATATACGCATGGTGCGGAGGTCAAAGCAACGCCACTCGGGTTATTTATACATCACTCGCCCTGTCATCTACGCTTCCGCAAACAATCCGCCCAATGGAAACTGGCCTACTGCCTTGAATGAAGTAGGGGGGAATTGCATTACTCTATGCACTTGGCTGAAAAAGCATCTTGCCAAAAATACAACACTGAAACACTTTATACATTACATCAGCCACTTATTGGTAGGCCTAGAAAGAAGGACAAACAAACTTCCTTCCTCCCCTCCGCCCACGTTCTCACGTGACGGATGAATGGAACTTCGTGTGAGATCTGCACATCTGCCCGACAGTACTGGCAACCTCGCCATGGACGCAGGGCTGACTCTTCCTGACAAGCGTAACAATACTTTTCGCACACCCAGTGTTGTGGGAGAAAATGTGCAGAAGTGTATTTGGGTGACTGGAGATTGAGCGGCCATGTCAGCCACAGAGCGCTGCACTGAAACAACGACAAAGCATCCCTTATCAACTGATATGTTCAGTCCTCTAGCTGTCAGTTAGATGCAGGCATTGCGAAGCGACTACTTTCTACCTGCAGTACAGTTCAGCCGTAATGGTAGTTGGGTGTTCTCTGCTTGGACCCCACCAGGTCAGATGACCCAGGTCATCTATGATTTGGTTCTGAATAGTTCCACTGAAGGAACTTTGCAGGCACCATCTCTCGATCACTCATACTGTAGTAGAGCACGCAATACGCTTTGATTGTGTGCAGTGCATTGAGCTGGCTACCCCTGGCACGGCAGGCCCAGGCGCACATAGCCGCATTGCCCAGGGGCACGGGGAAAAGGTTGCGACCCTAGGGCCCTCATGCATTCTTCACCCCTTCCATGCAGATTAACTGGACCGGGGTCGTGGCCCAGCGGGTTAAGGCGTCTGCCTTCCACGTTGGGTGCGCACTTAGAGGGTTCGACTCCCGCCTCGGTACAAAATGATTGTCAAATATGCTCCTTAGCCCTCGAGTGCGCTGTATGGTGCCTGGATATGGATAAAACATGACATGGCGGGCAGTTTAAAATATATCGATTAACACAATTTGGGCTCAAAAATCCAAGTTTATAAATGGCGGGAAAACTTGCAAATCACTCTTGGTATGCCATAACTGGATGCATATTAGATTCCGAGGTGCACATTGCGTCAAGCACTGCAGAACGGATCAGAGGGCATTCTGTTGTAGTCTGGCTCACCAGGGTGCAAGACTGGTTCCTGCCCCCTCGGAATACTGCTACGGCATTTCCTTCCTATGCATAGGCCATCAACATTATATTCTGTCATTGCCCACACGCAAACGCAGGGAGCGCGCGGGCAGTCACTCTGCTTCCCAACAGGCATTTAACACATGCACATTGACCTGACAATGAGCACTATACGACTGCAACATTATGTGCAGCACTACGCCTACAGAGAGGGTGCTCGCGGGGCCCATCCAACATCTCCTCAGCCTTGGCAACATGAGTGGGGCAAGCACCAACTTCTTTTTGCACAATTTGCAGACATAGATACCCCGCAACATTACTGCACCCTCCCTTGACCCTTCCCTGTACACAGTGAGTCAAGGGCCCCAAGAGACTGCACGCTCGCGCTGCACTATAGGGCCAGGCCGGGGCACAGGGTTGGCATGGTTCACATTGAAAGGGCTCTGTCACCATCAGCATGCATGTGTTATTCCACTGGCTGGGATCCCCGCGAGTGTTCTACATGCGCCGAGCAGCAGCCCCTGTGCTACCACGTGCTGACTCTGGCTTGTGCCTCTCACTCATCACAGAATAAATTATAGCGTCGGGCTGATAGCTCATCAGAACCCGCTTGGTATCTTCTGAACGGCCTATCCGGCTCCCGTTCGAGAGCTGGTCTCGATTTCTAGTCCATCACTTGAACATTAGCATGGTGTCTTCCTCTACCACTGTGGTGTGAATGGCACTCTTCAGACACTAGCCTCCTCACGCCGCTGTACACGTACTGTACAGTGCACAGTGCACAGTGTACAGTGTAACATAAACAGAGCATCCTGGCACACTGGCTCCCCATGCCACTTTACACTGTGCCTTGCGGGTATGCACTGGCCTGAGGAGGCCAGTGTGTCGAGAGTGCTTTGCACATCAAGCGATAGTCGCAGGATATGAACAGTGCAATGTCCAGCAAGAGTGGCAGGGCAGCAGTACCCACCTCCCTCATAGCAGTAGCAGCATCTCCTGTCACACTGCCTCCTCATGTCACTTTAAACTTTACACAGCTATTCCCGTCAGTGCAGTGCGCAGTGTAAAGTTGCACGAGAATATACGGAGTAGGTGCTATAAGCAAGACCTTTACAATGCCCCCTGTCCTTACCTCACTTTTATCGAGGCTGTGCGGTCGTCAAGTCAGCCCACTCGTTCCCCTGTTTTCTTGAGAATTCTCCAGAATTCGTAGTTTGCGCAGGCGTAGGTATTTCTAATCTTCAAATTATCTTCATTTATTTTTAGCCAATTTTTTCAATCTGTCAACGCATAATTTATCATTTTTAATTTCAATTTTTTCTAACTTTTTGGGTCTGTTTTTTTAGGGTTCCAGATAGAACGTTGGACTACGCGTAGCCAATCAAAAACCATGTTCGATCGAAAATTGCAAGACGATGATGAGCAATTAAGTAGCGAAAATCCATTAGTTAATTCGTTGACTGCCGAAACAGTGGCGTCTTCGTCGAAAATATCCATCACTCCCGTTCCCTCCGAATTTGAAGGATGTTCCGCAAGTTTGACAACCGATTCTTCCGTCAACGGAAAAGATATTTCTTTAGTTTATGGATGGCGATGGTAAGAAAATATCTATCGATCGTATCTGTTTCATTTAGTTTAAAATTATATTGCGCACGTTTTTCTAATACATTTTTATTTTTAGCTTACGATCGAAATGTTTAGAGAAAATGAATCGGCCGATCTGGTTATTGGCGTGTTTATGTATGTGTAGCGTGACACAAGGCATGTTGATCAATGCATTCATTCCGGTGGCCATCAGTACGTTGGAAAGGCGATTTCATTTGAGTTCCGTACAACTCGGCGTTTTTGTGGCTTGGTAAAATCTTTGAGATTTTTTCGATTTTAAAACAAAAAATTATGTCTTTTGTTTTAGTTACGATGCGGCTTTACTATTCGTTCAATTACCCGTTTGTTATTACGGCGAAAGAGGTCGAATATTTTAAAATATTGTTTTGAGATTTTAAAAAATTGTGCGTGGCGAAAATTTTAGGACACAAGGGACGATGGTTAACTGGAGGCATGCTTCTGATGGCTGCAGGCTCATTGGTAAGTCAAAGTTGGTAGATTATGTTGCATCCGCAAATATCAGCTGAGGAAACTTGAATCTGAACTAGATTTTGACTCTCTCTGCAACTAATGACATTTTATAATTTTTGTGGACTGGGCCCCGTGCCGCCCCAGCTCCCCCACGGGACTTCCGACCCGTTTTGCCTATGGCCGGCCAGCAGTCATGACATCACAAGCACTCTGTGTCGCCACCCGGAGCACCTCCACACGAGGGCATCCTGTGCCAGCTCCAGGGTCCCAGATGATGCTGGGCGAGAAGGGAGGGGCCTCCCTGACTGGTGTTCGAGGAGTAGGTTTCTGATTCATACTCCGTCGGCGTCCGCCGCTCAATGGTACCGGGTGAGTGGCCCAGAGCCATGTGTGCAAGGCCAGCGACGGACATTACTAAACCGCCGTCAGCTGGGATAGAACTGCGGCCTCCCGGTCAGCGTTGCTGGCCCAAGCCAATGCGGGACCAACGCCTTAAGCAACTGAGCCATCGTGGCTCTCGCAGCTGATGACATTGCCGTTTAGGTAACCCCTCTTTGCAGCTACTCAGTGCTGTAATTCAGTTTTGGTTTTGTTGCTCTGGGTTTTTCTGTAATGTTTAATCAAGTCGCACCCGCCATCTTTCATTATCAGCTGGGAAACTACTGTCTGGAACTATATTTTACGCCTATAGTTGGTGTATGGATGCTTCTCTTACGGTTCAATGAAGGGAGATCTGGCGTTGGACGAACATCTTCAGGGCTGCTTATCGCATAAGTGGGAAGTATGTAGAGACTCGCTCTTTTAGACAGGTGAAAAATATGGTTTCAGAGAAGGTATCATCAGCTGAAAAACATGGGTATGGCGGGGTTTCTCTCTGTTCCGTATATCAGAAGCAGTCATTTTGCAAAACTTGCCTTCACCAGGCCATTCTATGGGGTGTAAAAGTTGGCTTCAGATGAGGTCGTGGATCTAGACCAATCAGAATGTTAAAGGGTCGCATGTGTCAATGTCCAATAGTTTCCCTGAGGCCTTTGCTTTCAATAGAACATGTGTCATAAGCTTGTGATCATAAAAACGCGGCGGGGAGCAAGTATTGGCAGGGGGCGTGGCGGGGTAAACCCCCCGTGTTGGGCGGGCCACCCCTCCCCAGCGCTACGCGGCCTGGCCGGTCTGCGGTCAGCGTTCATCTTGGCTATCTCTCCTACCTCCTTCCCAAACACACCCCCTAACCCAGCCGACCTTGCCTATACTTGGTGGGGAGTGATTTAGAGCACAAGGCACCCACACAAGGATCAAGCGAAATGCCCGTTTCCGACACCGAGCAGTGTAATACTGTGTAGTGGTTGGTTGTGTCGAGAAGGCTAAGTAAAAACAATGTCATATCCATTTTAGGTTTGTACAATTCCACATTTCATGAGTGGCATTTACGCCTACGATATGAATTCTACCAACCTCGACGTGTGTATGCCTGGTAAGTGCTGTGCTGTATATGGCCACCTAGCAAGCACAGCGAAATCACCCGTCACTGCCATCAATTGCCGCTAGCGATAGGTCAGGATCCTGACGTTTAGGCATCTGGATTCTGCAAAAATAGACAAAAGCACGCTAGCCTGGATAGTACTATCTGATTTATCATCCTGCCTTTACTGTCATTCTAAGTGTATAAGATTTTGGGAGAGTGGTGGTAGCTCTTAGCGCAATTCTAGGCCTTGAAGGAAAGCTGGCATGGCTTATCTATGCTTGCAGTTTCTGTAGTTTTGAAAAGCTGTGTGGCTGAAAAGTGGGCTCTAGTGAGGAAAATAGGCTTATAAGCAAAAAGCGAAACAAAAAAATCCTGATCCCGACCTATCGCTTCTCGATACGCACCTGCAGGCATGGCAGAAACACGTCGGGCTGATGTCTCTGGCTCCTATGACTGGGAGGTCTGTCTGTAGGGTTTATGAGACCCCAGGGTATCTTCTCCCATGTATGGCTATCCAGACTGGTGACGATGTCGAGCCAGATCAGGGCCCGCTGAAGTACACATAGAGAGGCCTTCCCCAATGTTGCACCACAGTGTTACCCGAGAGAGAGTATCTGCCCATTTTAGGAGAGCCACGCGAGCCGTCAGCAGCGCATGTTCAAGAATCGTACGCTTTTTTCGTTTTGCTGTGCGTTGGTCAATTGTTTCACGGAGTCGGTGCGTCGCCGATTTATACGCTAGGCATCACGTACTTGGACGAGAACGTGGCTAGGGTCTCGTCGCCCATGTACTTGGGTATATTCCTCGGATGCAGTGTGCTCGGACCAGCTGTCGGATACGTGCTAGGCGGATTCTTGCTCAGAGTGTACGGGGATATTGGCAAAGTGGATTTGGAAATGTAAGTTGGTCAGGCCCTGGGCAGACGGTTCATGTGCACAGCTCCGAGCTATGGGTGTAACTTGAGATACGTGGTTTTGAGGTGGAAGGGACGCTCAGAGGAATGTCCGTGATAGGTCTCCTCGACCAGCAACATGTTCATGGTCATAAGGTTGGCCAGGAATCGGCACAAACCAAGTGCAGACTCCTGGCCTGGCCTGGAGAGTGAATGTGCGCACGTTGCCGGTCAAGGAGGCCTCTGACGTGGAGTAAGTCGCGCGCACTGATCATCATGATTGGAACACTTCCGTGTTTACATCACACACCCACACTCGAGGCATGCCGCATACATACACCATAGGGTTCCGGCTTTGCACACGTAGAGTGCTAGTATGAATCTTATGCTTGTAGAAGCCAGTACCCTGCCGTTGTTATCAGCTTCCTTGAGAGGGTGCCAAAAATACTGCTCTGAAATCTCAACTCAAAATCACCGAGGCCTCTGGTGGTTAGTGAATTGTAAATCAGCGCCTGGAACAGATCGTGCATTGCGGGCCCGTCTTTCCTCGCGTGCTGTATGCCTGAGGCAAATGTGCCCCCGTGGACTTGTATGCCTCTTTTGTTTCAGGATAAAGATCACCTACGAGGATATGAGATGGTACGGTGCTTGGTGGGTGGGTTTCTTGGTGACGTGCGGGTTCGCTTTGGTGTCGGCTCTACTTATGTCAGCGTTTCCCAGACGATTGCCGCGTAAGTGCAGCAGCCTGCTTTCGAAGGTGGTCTAATCAATGCGCAATATTCATTTCAGATCGAGATGTGATTTTTGACAATGGCCATTCGAATTCGCATAGTTCAAGCTCGACAAGTGGAACGGTCGCGTCAGCGGGATCATTGAGGACTGGTGGAATTGGGATCATCACTGCGGTCAAGGTAAGGCGTGACTGATGGGTGGGTTATGGGTCAATGAATTGCTGGACATGCTGCTCTATAGTAGCTGCGAGAATGGCCGTGGTTAGTCATATAGGTTGCGATGCAGCTTCTCTGACCTCGACGATCCATCGCAATTCTGACCGAGGAGCCTGACCAACATAGTTCTAAACCTTATCTGCTCTCCTTACAAATTCTGCTCTTAAAAAAGGTCTCAATGGACAGTGCCATGTATCCTTGTTCCACCTGTTGAGGGGCGGATGGGGGAATGTGAGCCAAGGTGACAAGCGGGGAAATCCCGATCCCGCCTGCATGGTCCAGATAAGCGTTAGAAGGTGGGAGTTATGAAGTGATATCTAAATTGTATATGTCGGGCGTGATCTGGAAATGAAAGCTATGTGTGGGTGAAGTCGGCATGGTGGAGGTGTGTGGGATTAGCGATTAGAAAGTAAGTCCTATCTCCTATGGCGGGGATGTTTGGTGTTGGCAGCGAGGGTGGGAGGAGGTCAGAGTCAGAAACCTACCCGTCGACGAAGGGTCTGATATTTGCAACGAAGTTTTTTGTACACAGTACATCAGGAACGTTTTAGTCCCTGTGCTTAAATTTTTATTCGCATACATACAAGGTGGCTTTAAGGCCTAAACTTTAATTGCAGCGCTCTGTTGCAAGACGCGAGTGTGCTATCTTGTTTCCTCGCTCCTCATCGCCATGGCAAGCGAGAAGGGCGAGTAGCTAGTAGCCCTCCTCCTTGAGCAGCCTCCTGTTTCCGTATAATTTTGTGAAAACTGAAGGGTTCTCTGATAAGTATCGGATGTGAATTTATAGCTGGTTTATTTCAGACACTGTATCGGTGTCGGACGTGGATCTTCTTGATTTTGGTTGATTGCATCGAAGCATTAGCGTCCATCGGCCTAGTTGCATTTTTTCCAAAAATCGTCGAAAACTTTTTCTCAGTTTCATCGAGTACGGCCTCTTTGTTGACTGGTAAGGTGTTTTTGAGGTATTAGTTGGAGAGATGTGTGCTGATGAGATGCATATTCCGTGTTTCAGGTGCAACGATTGTGCCAGCGGCGTTTATGGGCAATGTGGTCGGAGGGTACATCATGAAACGATTCAAGTTGAAAGTTGGTGGCATGTTGCTGTTCTCATTTTGGGTGGACATCGTGGCTTGGTTCCTGACTTTGTCGTTCTTGGCCCATTGTCCCAAACCATCGCTGGCTGGAATCACGGTGCCGTACGGATATACGAGGTGAGCAGTAGGGGAACCACCATTGGGCGTGGCCTGGATGAGGAAGGGGTAGAGAGTAAATATGCCTTTGGATGGACCAGGGTAAAACGTGCGCGGGGATTGAACCCACTACCACCACCCTATTTCATACTTGGCACTGGGTTCTGCGTGACCCTGCAGGGGCAGGTATGGTAGCCATGCTAGGCATGCATCCGCAAATGTGCCAGTCATGAATCAGGTTTGCTTGCGTGAGTCACCAGTCACGCCTCGCGTGCAGGTCGGGGGCTCGGCAGCTGTCCCGTTTGGGTGGGGCATAAGTATGGGCAAGGTCGGCTGGGTTAGGGGAGGTTTTGGGAGGCAGGAGAGATGGCCAAGATGGGCGCGAAGCGTAAGTGGTGGGCTCGGGGCCCGCCCCTTTCCTATTATGGAAGCTATGCTTTAAAATGTTATATCCTTAAGTATTTCCTTAGTCCAAGCCTGTGAGTATATAGTCACTGAGAAGAAAAAAAGCGGGACTAGCCCAGGCAAGGCTAGCCTGGCTTTCCTGTGCTATGACAAAGGCAAGCCTGATCTGATTGCGTGTGAGACAGGGCTGGCTGGACAATCGGCGTGTGCTTGGTCAGTCAGGTCAGGTCTTGGTCCAGCCCAGATACAATTTGATTCATTTTGCTTCCTTCCTTTTCTTTCTTCCTGCTGTACCTGAGGTGGGGGTTACCCCCTGCTCCCCTTGCCCATACTTGGCGGGGTATGGGTCCCTGATGATAGCGGGTACGTGTTTCAAATAGATTGGTTGTATTACAGAGATACGGATATCCCTTCCGAATTTTACGCTCAAGCAAATTTGAGCCACTCGTGCAATGCAGATTGCCATTGTAGCAAGGAATTATTTAATCCGGTGTGCGATAAGAATCGATCTGTTGTTTATTATTCACCTTGTTTTGCTGGTTGCAAAACCAAAGAAGGCAATGTAAGTCACTTGAATTAAGTGGTTTGGCTTATGGATAACAGTTTGTTTTTCGATGTAGCTGTAATTTTTCGGCAGTCATTTGAACATGTCTCCTTTGCAGGTGTTTGGAGGGTGCACGTGCATTGTGGATCTGTACGACAACATGACTTCTGGATCGTTGGATCTGATGTCGTCCTTTCCATCAGTTACGAGCGCCGGTTTTTGTCCGACCGAATGCGTCATGTTGTCCGTATTTCTGACATTCTTCGGGTTGCTTGTCTTCACGTCCTTCATGGGCATAATTCCTATTCAGGAAGCTGAATTGAGGTGAGCTTTTTGCACATTCAGTTTCTGGCAGAGGTCGGTTTTCATAGATCGGTGAGGGGATCTGAGGGGGAGAGGCTTAGGCCAGTATGTTCAAGATCAAGGAGAGTCATGAAAATTTTGTAGAGCGATTGAAATTCAAAGTTTGATGGGAAGCTGTATTTTGCAAAAGCTGTAGTAGGTAGTCTGGTCTGGTATGGAATTAGATCGACTTTGCACTGCCTTGATGCTGATTTAATTTGCGAAATTACTGACCCGTGTGGATTTGAATGGATTATATCATTCATCCACCCTTGGCGAGATCCCACCCACGTGTTGGCTGGCAATAGCGAAAGCATAGCTTTATTTTATTCTGAATTTCAAACGATGTTCATGCCAAGAGTAGGAGGTGTGGCTCCGTATTTTCTGCTTGGTATGTTTCAGAGCCGTGCCGTACGACCTGCGCACGTTCGCCTTCGGACTGCGATGGGTGTTTGTGCGAGTGGCGGCCACCATCCCTGGACCAGTCGTGTTCGGGTTACTCGTCGACGATTCGTGCATTTTGTGGAACGGTGCCAAGTGTGCAATTTACAATAACCAACGTCTGAGTCAGTTCTTGATCATTGGAGGTGAGTGGGAATGGGATGGTGATCGAGTGTGGCCATAGCTCAGGCACTCTTGGATAGTGCGGGTTATTCTGTATCCTCTCAATTATAACTTACAAATCAGCCAATGTGCCATGGCAATAAACTGCTATAGTTGTTAACTCTTCTGTGGGCGAAAGAAACACACCTGGTCAGCATCCGAAACCTAACCCTCGGCCAGAAGGGGGGGTCTAAAATTTTTTGGGGCCTTAAAAGGGGCGCTCCAGGAAGCAAAAACGCAATTTTTTTTACCAATGCGTTATGAACTTGTTTCATTAATAAGGTTCACACACGGCGCGGAAGATGATTTTTCCAAACCCCGGGCAAAAATTGAAATTTTCTTAATTTCCTAGTTTGAAACCTCGAAAGCTTGAAACCTTCAAGTTTTCCCTGGAAGATTATTTTTTTCCTAGATTTTCACATGTTTTCTAGACAAAAATCAAAATTATTCTCTGAATTTTCACGACTTGAACCCTAGAATGCAATTTTTAGTTTTTGCTGATTTTGGCTCAAAGATTCTCATTTTCCCTGATTTTCGTAGGTTTTTCGCGCAGTTTTCAAACTGTTTTCACGGTTTTTATACCGGAATCAAGCCTGCTCAGCCTGAGCCTTGTGATCGCACTGCATTCCGTTGCTTGCGCACACGGTTTGGAGGCAGCAATATTCAATCGACAGAGAAGGTCTCACGTAGGTGGCAGCGTCCCCTTTTTCTAGCAGGGGCACAAGTTTTAAGTCTGACAGTCTGGCCGGCACTGGAGTTCAGTCCTCTGCGATAATGTTGTTATAGCTCCTTGAATATCGGTTATTCCGCGCAAGCAAAACTCAATTAGAGAGAGGCCTTTCGCGTAGCTTTCGACCGGGGTCAACTACTTCCGGGGTCGGGGTCGGGGTCGGGGGTGGTTATAGGGTTTGAATTTTTAAGCCCAATTGATTTAGTGCACGTGCAGAATACTTTTAGCGGATGTCACTGATCTCCTCAGAAATAACGACAAAATTTTAGACAGGAATCATGCATTTCTTATTAGTAAATAAATGTTGGATGCGGAAGCTTGAGAAGAAGCCCGCACCTCAGACGCCTGCTTCATCGACGCCTTGGCCAAATTATATTTCTTTTTATGGCATGATTGTAAATGATATCACAGCCCTTTCGTAGATCCCCGTTTTCCAAGACTGTAGACTTTTTGGCACAATTTGCATCGCGCATTCGATGGCTTAGTAGGAAGCTTGTCGAAATATGCCCACGCTTCAGACATGTTCGAAAACTGGCGAAACAATCAACTCACAGAGCGACTAAACGGCAAATTCTGGCTGCTTGGTTCACTAGCAGATTGCGCGATTATGTCCCCCGCCTGGCGAGTGAGTTGCGCAATAGTTACACAGGAAGCGTTAGTTGCCAGCAAGTGAACCGCGCAGTTTCTGGCCCTGAATGAGCAACGCTTACTAAGATAACTCAAGCTTTATTGATGGAAAGACAAAATATTACAACCTCCGGCACATTTTCGAAGTGCTTGTCAGATGTATACTTTTTATAGCTAGCTCAAGAAGATTCTCTGGTTGCACTTCTTGTTAGCAAACAATTCATAATTTAATATACAATTTTATAACCCCAACCCCGACCATAATTTTTCGGGGTCGGGGTCGGGGCCTCGGTCGAACGCTACTTTCGCGCAAACCTCTCACTGCGCTAGCTAAGTTTACCTCCTGACTGTCATAAGGTTCTTGCACCTGAGCATCAGTGGGCGCGGCAAATTCGAACATATTTGATTATCAGCGACCTGACTCCGATAAAGTTACAGAGCAGCCTCTGTTCGCTGATTTTTCTTTACTTCGAGAATGTGACTTGTAGTTTATAGCTTGACCCTGTATACTTGCACCCTTGGTCCAGACCCTGGTCGCGACAGGGTCAGGATTGCGGTGGGGCTCACCAACTTTTGGCTCATCGAGGATGGGGGGGGGGGGGGTCGGGATTTCCTTGGCTTTCCCAATGGGGGGGGGGGAGGGTCACTAATTTTTGGCCTGTCTAGAGGGGGGGGTCAGACCCGTTTTTCAAAATTTTAACATTACAAAGTTGACAGTTTGTCTAGCGTAGAGGTGGGGGGTCACGAGGGCTACATCCCCTCCAGTTTCGGATGCTGCACCTGTTTCATAGAGTAATTTGAATTTTTGATGGAAAAACATGTATTTATCGCTGCATTTGAAAAAGGTCTCTGTTTTCACAGCGATAGCGACCTGCTCACTTCATTCTCTTTGAAGATGAAGTACACTCTAGATCAAATTAAAATTTGGGGGGGGGGGGGTCGCCCTTCTCATTCCAATGCAGGTGTTCCCTTTGTCCTCCGGCCAATAGTCCTTAACTCGTGAGGCTTGTATTATCGAACACCCGAGTTTATGCACTGGTATGAGATTGTTGATGTGATCCTAGCCTAACCTCGACCTCACCAGCCGACGTCGAGAGGCTCCCCTTATCGCTGAAGAATCTAAGGTCTGGGAGCGTTCCTCTGAAACTACATATATCCTACCCCTGATGAAGTATGCAGCGAGTCTATGTCGCACCATTTTCAAAACCAATCTCGCATATAACACTGGAGTACCACATAAGATCTGTAGGGGGTAAAAGTTGGTTTCAGGTGCAGCTTTTCTGTGAATTTTAGCCATTTCGTTGAAGTCGATTGTTCTGCTATGCCTGTACTTGGCCCGCCGCGTGTACCTGGATTCGTTGACCCGTCAGACAGCGGAGGCATCGACCATGAACGAGTCGGCCACCACAGCAACCATCGTCTCATCTGCGACGCAGCAAAGTGATTTGGACGAATTGGCTTCAAAAGCGCTTTAAATTGTACTTTTTACTGCGAATCTTCATTTTTAAATGTTGTCTACTAGAATACTGTCATGATCTCAGTGCACATTTTCTAATCGATTTTTTGTACACATTTGAGGTCGATGCGTCGAGGATCCATAGGAGATCTTAACGTGAGATTTGGCAGTTTTTTTTGCTGCACGTTTCTATTGTAGAAGTTTTTACACTATTTACTATTCGTCCAAGAACATGTGCAGTTAAGGCAGCACACAAAAGCGACATAAGCAGTCCAATTACAACAGATCATTGAAACAAGCGGCTAAGATCGAGCCTGGACGACATAATTGTCATATAAGCATAAAAATTGCGTAAGCGATAGAATAAGATAAGGAAACTGATGGAGTCCAGGATTGGAATTTAAAATCTTATCATTGTATATTTCTTCATTCGGTCGTAGCACCATTTGGCGTGGTGGCAATTTTGTCCTCGGCCACTCCATTCTCGTGGCTGCTATGCTCGGCCTCGGCAACGACTTCCACTGTGGATTCGACTTTGGTGGCGACAACTGGCTCTTCTCCATTTTCCTTGTCGGCACATCCATTTGTAGCTGGCGTTGTACTTTCGGCCGCTGTTTCTGCCTTTTGTTCATTTTCTTGACCAGTAGCAACGGCGGCTGATTCGTCCTTGGATTTGGTACGACGTGGTGGCGTCGGCTTACGACATTTCTCTTCCCAATCTGGCCAATATTCATTTTTCATACGTTCGATATAAGCAACCAAATTCGGACATTCTTCTTTCATGAACGTTTTCAATTCGTTATCGGACGGGATATAATAGAATTGGGACAAATGAGCGAAGGCTGTCGCGTCCAGCTGCAATGTAAAGTGTAATAGATCATGGGCCTACAGTATGCCGAGGACAGGTGCGCACCTTGTTGGGCTGCGTGCCAGCCATGTAATTCTTGTCGGCCAGGTAGGCGGCGATGGCCCGCAAGTCCTCCTTGCCCGTGGCCAATACGTCGGACGCATTTTGACGACCGATGCCTTGATAGTCGGCTTTGGTTTTCAACTAGAAAGGTAATAGGAGATATAGTGGCTGGTCGCGTGCCTAATCAAAAAGGGGTGTTGGGAATAAAATTGGTTTTTTCGTGTAGAATAGCAGACTGGTCCGAAGGCTTCGTTTACGATCTCTCCGCGACCCCCCCATGGAAAAAAGCACAAGCCAGCTCGGCTGACTCATTTATTTAAACACGACGGCCAAGGCTCGACATCGTCAGCGAGCAAATTATTTTTAGCCATCGACGGCAGCAGATCGAGCTAGTCGATAGTCGAGCCGGGCCCGCAATTTCGAGAGTATATAGGACAGGCTGGTCGGCGAAGACGGGGGCATGGGGCCAGTCGAAGCCGTAGATAAAACGAGAAGATAAATCCCCCGGGATGCGTGTATACAAAGGACAGCCACGTTCGCATTCAATCATCCCCCCCATGCCCGACTACAGTACACGTACCTTGCTGGCGACAACCTTGTTGGCGATGGGGCGCACGAATTGCCACAAACGTCCTTGAAAACCATCGTAGGGCGGCAGCTGGTTGGCTTGAGTTGCTCGCATATAAATCAGGACCCTGTAACCGAGACCATGAATATTCATAAACAAATAGGCGAAAAATTATTCCCATCCCATGCCGAGATGAAATGGACGCCTAACCGTTTTTGAAGGCTGTCAAAATTTGGATGGCACGAAGGGGCGCCGTGACAAATGACGCTGACGGGGACAAAGGGGGCCCGTACAGCTTGCGTTGATAGCCGAGCACACCTGCAGTGACTAACCAGCACTTACCAATGCAAACTGCCCTCGATCAATCCTTCGAACGCCCTTTGCACGCCGTTCTCGAAATTTGTATTCGTCGTTTCGGCGGCCTCCTTGTTGACAGCGCTGGCGATCTCGCTCGTCATGTGCATCGAATACGCAATTTCCTTGCCTCCGATTTTACAATGCGGCAATTGACTATTGTTCAATGATTCGTGCTCGGTGTGCTGAAAGTGTAAAGTGAAAGTCAAGGCTGAGGGGGGGGGGAATGTCATACCTCGTAGGCAATCTTTTCGATACGAAGCCAAGTCTCCAATTTCAAACATTCGGGCGAAATGCTAGGAATCCATTCGGTACGTGGTGGCTGATCGATGTAGATAGTGCCTTCTTTTTGTTCACTTCTCGCCGTTTTCTTCACTCGTCCAACCATTTTTACCAAATAACGAAAAGTATTTCAAGAAAATTGAAACTGATGGAGTTAGAAAAATGAACGACGGACGTAGGAGGGGGTGTTGGGGAAATGAGTTCGAGACGAGAGGACTGGCGTCTAAAAAGCGAACGAACAAAGAATGAGAATTGGGTACGGCTGGCGATTTTATGACACGCGATGGGCTCGGTGCCTGGCTTGGGCGAAAAACAAGGCAATGGCGTCCTCTCGATCACCGAGCCAATGGCTATGGTGAACAGACGGACGCCATGCCTCGACCGAAGCCAGCCAGCGGGGCCGGCCCGCCCGTCACGCCATTGGTCGACACGACTGTACGTATAGTCATCGCCTTATTGGGGCCCGGCATCACGTACACCATCGATTAGTAGGCCAGTCCATGCCCAAATAGAGGCCGGAATGCGACCGTCCGCCAACAGATTAGACCCCGTATAATGACGCGTCTGCTATGCATTCCTCGTCCTACCCCCCCCCTTCCCCGGCCTTAGTCATTGCTTCACACGCGCGCATACCAATCGCATAATGCCACGGGGCAGGGGCTAAGGTTGGTTCAATAAAAAGTAGGCATTTTAGAGAACGAGTACCTGTCACTATGTTGGGGGCACGAGTTTTGATGGGAATTGAATAGCAAACAGATGGCACGGTGCCAGAAGAGCAAGAGGATAAACCACATTGATTCTTCATGACAAGCCTTGTTGATGATCACCAAACCGAGAGCGTGGATGCGCTCGAATGACTCGACCGCTCTACCCTTAATAGAGTGCTAATAAGCGGCCCGCCATCGCCCGCTGCTCGATCATCAAAGATAGTGTACGCGAAACACGAGATGATGGTTATAAGGTGGAGAAAAAACCGCCTCCAGACATGATGAATAGACGAAGAGTCATCCAACGGTTGGCCAGGTGTGTGTTGTCTGGCAAGGAGGAACAAGAATGATCACAATCTGAATCACCATGCGAACCCTATCATTCACAATTACACATGTTTTGTGTGCAACGAGCGAAAAAGGCTACAAAATTTTAGGCTGAACTGTACTCGATTCTGTTAGTCGAATTCTTTACATGTCGATGACTCATGCATTCTATTCGGTGAGTCATCGGAGACGTGCGTTATCAGAAACCAAAATCTGAAACCTAATTTTACACACCCTGTGCAATACTGTTTCTAACCAAATATTCGAGCAGAAGCTCAATTGTCGTCAGTCCCTCCTCCAGGCTGTTTCGGTTTGAAGGAGGCCCGCCCTCAATTAGGCTCCGCGCCAGTATGGCCGCCTATGGCTATGGAATTGGGTCCTCACTTACGCATCCCCATCGAAAACGTTTCTGATATTATTAGCGACTGTGTACCTTTTTGAGAAAGGGTGCAGAAAAAGGAGGGTAAAGAAGAGAGAAACAATGTAATTGACTGGTCGTGAATGTGCACATAGTACTGTACTATCCATCGGTTGCTAAAGCCCAAGGTTGATGCGATGCGATACTTTTCGGTGAACTGACGATGTGAAAAGGTGCCTTAAACGTCGCATCGCATCAAACTATGTATGCTTCCAGCTTAAAACTCGAAAACCGCTGACAGTTTTGAATTCCCGCCAATTTTTGTACTAGAAAACGATATACAGGATATCAACGAAATGTGCGCTCGGACCGATTTCGTTCGATAAAACTGGAGACCACGGATTTTGTAAATACAGCCAGTAAATCTGTGCTGGAGACAGGGGGAAGTTTTTCGGAAAACCATTGTTTGCATCCATGTTCTTTCCCTTATCGGTAGGTCGGTGCGCACACTACGTTACCCTGATCCTCAAACACTTTGTAGCACAAAAATTGATCAGGATTGGCGGGAATTCAAAACTTGTGCGCGGTCTATGTTGGATAATGGATTTGAGTGCCTGATTTAGGAAATGGAAACACCAGGTCACTGGCAGAACTCCCATCGCGGATCTGGACAGCTCGCTTGAAGTTTCTGTCCTGGTAGAAGCCATCTGTGTTTCAAAGGGACCCTTCTCATCATCAGCTGAAGACACGTCGCTTACGCCGAAGAATGATTGGGCAATAAATTACCAGCACCAAGATATTGCTGGACCACGCATCCTTGCTTCTGTTACCACATACAGTATACTTAAATAATGCCCGCGGGGGGGGGGGGGACCAGCACGGATACCCTTGCAGAGCATAAAATTCGCTCAGCAGAGTGTCTTCCATTCTGTACTACTTTTCTATGACACATACAGCAGATCAACCCCATGGAGGCTGGGTCACGGCAAGCACATTAATACTGTCACAGCGCACAGTGTTACACACCCCAACGCAAACTGTTTGAGGGTAAAAAATTATACAGTAAACCGAATGGGTCCTAGCAGGGGAAGCTAAGGGGGCTAAACGAGGAGGTGGTTGCAAGCGAGGTTGAAGTCGACGACAAGCCTGATTGGAGGCAACATCGACGCCTGCTTGGCCGAACAGGAAATGGTAGAGCTCGACGTTGCACTGTTACGTGCTTTGTTGTGTTCTCATTGTAAAGTGACCTACTTATAGCATATGAAGCGGGAAATTCAAAACTTATCACCCTGGATCACGTATAACTTGCTAGAAGATAATATTAAAGAACTTTCTCAGCCAATTTTCTTCAAAGAACCCGTTTACAATTCATATCTGCATGTATTTCTAATTCTAGCGCATTTTATGCCGAATAAATTCAATTTCTAGGCGCGTTGGTCATAACTGTATTTATTGAATTACTCAACGGATCTAAATAAAATTTTATCTATTAGGCCTTACATTCACAGTAGAACACTTTAAATTTTGTAAAAAATGCTTGATTGTTGAGAAGTAAAGTCAATTAGAAAATAAACACTTTCACTGTTATTTATGCCGCCATTCAGTTTTTGAAAGTGAAAGTAATAAAACCTGTGCAGTTCTTCACGCTCGTTCAATTGAGCCTATTGCAATTTAAAAAGGATGCACAGTTATCGCTAGACACCGGATCAGGTCGGGTTCAACCCGATCGGGTTGAACCCCCCCCACCCCGAACCCCCCCCCCCCAAAATCCCGCGGGGTTCCCCCCACACTCTATAAAAGTTGAAGTTTCTCGCGATAAAAAAACAGTCACAAATGATCAGAACGTGGTGGCCTTGGTCTAAAGGTGACTGTGAGAAAATATGAGATGGAGACATCAAAAGCACGCGAATCTCAATCTTTTGTTATTCCCCAGTTATCCTTAGTAAATGCAATAACGTTCTTTCATATTTCCCACAATAGTGGCCAAATAATTTTTTAAAAACCTTACATATAAAAGCGAGTAGGGTCTGTCCACTGGAGACAAGATTTAACCAATCCGAATAATAGGCGTGAAAAATAGAGACAACTCTGTCATAACGTCCGGAGTCTGAGACAGCTTATCCTTGGCTAAACAAAGAAATACCTAAATATATATGAGCCCCAGGCTAGAGTTGCATCTAGTCTTCACAAAAGATATTGCTTACAAAGTCATATTGTGCTGGACATTAGCTCCTGTCAGAACCTCCACTACTGATGGAGGGGTGTGAGGGTACCTATCACTTTTGGACACAGTAAGCTGTTCTGCAATACTAACATGGATAGTGGTCAAGGGGGCTATTATTGGTACATATTTGGTGTTTGGGTACAGAAATATACTGCTCTTCCAGCCAAGCATACCCAGGGAGTTATGTCATATTCAGGAATCAAATGTGATTGTAGATACTCCTAGGACCTGCTAAAAGCTATCAATTCCTTCTTATGTTAGAGTATGGCTCGTCCCACCCATTCATCAGAGTTGACAATAATCTTTATGAGAACTCTCACATTTGGACCTCCCTTTGCAGAAATTACTCAGAAAAATTTGTCATTCTCACAGCTTACAATTCGTCTCACATTCTTGGAAATTACGCAGAATGAGAACGCGGAATGAAAGACTTTGTGCATGCACTCATGAAGCATATACTGCAAATCCTGGAGTCGAACAACTATGAAAAGGTTTCTGTGCTTGCTAATAGAAGTAACTTGCAAAATTTCTGCATTTTTGACCCGTTTGACACGATCTTTAAAAAAAGTGACCCGACCCGATTTTGACCCGACCCGACCCAACCCGACCCGACCCGAGAGTACCTGACCCGATCCGAGGTTAGTTATCGCGAATTGACGATCTGTCTGACGAAGAATACTGCATTCTCGACACTTGACACTGCTCTGGCAGCCAATACATATAAACGTGCTGCTGGCCGTGCCTCGTCATTCCGACTGACTGCTCGTTCACGAGTGATGGCCTTGGCTGCACAAATGTGGGTCTTGTTGCCCACGCCTGCTGGTCTCGTTGCTGGCCACTTTCCAGCTGCACCACGGGGAGGTCGTGGTGCAGCTGGAGACTGGTCTCCGGATCAGGCCAACGTCGCACAAGAAAGAAGAGCGGCTGTTGTGGCAGACAAGGCGAGAGGCAAGCTCATTCTATGCCAGACCGACCCACAATGATTACCGTTTCAGATACCATATTTAAGGCACAAACTGCTATGGCCATGAACCAGCGGCAACTACATACGTCGAACCGATTGGTCAGACACGAGGTGAGTAATCTCTGTCTGATCGCACTCTTTCCCGCATTCTGAACAAGCATTGGTTTTCAGAAACGAAATCGAAGAGGATGAACTGTTGCTAAACGACTACTGCCTCTCATCGGTTATGCGTCGACCAGCACAAACTGACAATGAAACGTGCGAATGAATCTCAATGGCCAGGCCGCAAACAATAAATCCAGCTCCAACCCTCCTGTCGATCGATGGACATCTTGGGGGACTGCGATCGCCAGGTGACAGCCAGTGATCTCGATCGTGATAACTTGTGTGCTGAGTATCTGATGATACTGGTCACCTTCATGCTGTGCCCGTGCACGTGTCCGTTGGGCTCCTACGAGAATGTTGGGTCACAGGGGCGATGGGGAGAGTGGGAGCCGCCTTGAGTGAGATGCGCGTCACCTTGCGAGGTAAAGGCGATCACGCTGCCATGAGGTCATAAATTTGGGCATAATTGCAAAATGCTCAAATAAAAGAGCGTGGAAACCTGCACGAGTCGCTTCAGTTTGACTTTTGAAAACTGTATAGCGGCACAAATAAGTGTAAGTGCTTATTTTCTAATTGACCTTACTTCTAAAAAATCAGGCATTTCTGACCTACTGTGAGTGTAAGGCGGAGTGGATGTGCACATAAAATTTTTTGTGGATTTCTTTATTATTAGTGGAAATGAATCAGTGAATACATTTTGGACTACGCGCCGGCATTCAGAGCTTATTCGGTAGAAAATGAACCATCAGAAATACACAGTACACATGAATTGTATTTGGGTACTTTGCGATAAATTTGTGGATAAAATATTTAAATATTATTCCAAGGCCAGGAATGCATGACTACAACAATCAGGGTGTCACAATTTAAATTTCCCGCCTCCTCCCCGACATTCTAGCCACTTTACACTGAAGGAAACCAATAGGCGTTGTGAATGGCGGTGGGCAGCCGGTTTTGCATAGAGTTCGGGAGCCAATTACGTAGAAAATGACTTTGCTGCCAGTGATATCTGGACCTCACCATGATCGTCATGATCAAGATTACCGATACGATTTCTTGCGAGGACCAGCACACACAGCACCTTCCGCCTGCGTGTCTCCACTAGGAGCACCTGCACTCGAGGGCACCGGCACGGGCTACCTCATACCTTTTTATGCAATGGCGAGTGGGCTCTGAACTTACGATCAGTCAATGGTTGGACAGCCTAGACCGTCAACTTGTCTGGCTCCATTTGGAGCGCGCTTCGACAGCACCAAACCGTCGATGCACACACCAATGCACACAAGAATAAAGGCCTTCTTTCAATCTCACGTCCCTCTCTCTTCTGCCTTCTTCTCTTCCCCTTTGTCCTTTCTGCAACGATAGGTACTCTGCTGTCACGGGTTGGTGATCCACATCAACACGCTGTAGCGATAAACCTATATTCCCGAAACTTAACTTTACCCAACGCCTTTCCTGTGCGCGAAATTTCAGCGCAATATTTTCGCATCGATTGTTATCTTGTCTTGCTGTCTCCGTGAATTTTTCCGTCGAAATGGAAATCTAAAGTTGTTGATACGCCCGTTATTTTGTGTTATGACCTCAGCAATATCTCGATCTTCGTGGCTTCGTCTTTATAAAAATCTGTTTTCCGAAGCCGTTAAATTAACCAACTACAATTATCGAGAATACGCTAAACGTCGAATTCGTGATCATTTTCGCGCTAATTCGGGCGAAAAAGATCAAGCCAAATTACGATCTCTTTACGAATTCGGCAATCGCGAATTGGTTTCGTTAAAAAGGCAAGCGACTTTGATTCAATTGTACGCCGCTCCCAAACTGATTATCGAAAATCTGGCGTTGGGCGAAAAAGTATCGATCGAATTAGGAAAAATTGGTAAAACCGCCTAATTTTTCGAGGGATTTAAAAAACTACGTCAAAAATGCGTGCATGTCCGAAATGTAAATCGAACGATTATAATAACAAGACTTTCGTTTTGATGATCAACGAATGCGGTCATTCGTTATGTAAGAAATGCGTAGAAAATCTATTCGTTCGCCAATCAGCCCCTTGTCCGACTTGCGGTCGTACTTTGAAGAAATCATCGTTTTGGGAACAAACATTCGATGATCCAATGGTAGCTAAGGAAGTTTATATTCGAAAAAAATTAGGAAAAATTTTCAATTTGAAGGAAGATGATTTTCCGAATTTACGTTCTTATAACGATTATTTAGAGCAAATTGAATCTTACGTTTTCAATTTAACGAACGAAATCAACGTGGATGATACTAAACGTCAAATCGATGAATTTCAACGTCAAAACGAAGATCAAATAGCAAAAAATCGAAATCGAAAAAGTAAAGATGACGAATGGATTCAGCGAATGTTAAACGAAGAAGAAAAGCGACGAGCTCATCTTCAGTCCACGGATTTCTTATCAATTCCCGAAAATAAACCGGAGAAGAAAGGCGTAGAAGAAATGCGCGCTTTAATGGCCGAATTCATGTCGTCCGATGTTCCAGCCGAATTTATAGTCAATGATAAAAAACGGCAACAATATTTAGCCAAAAAGGAAGCTGAAGAACAAGAAAAACAACAAAAAGAAAATTTGGGACGATTGAAAGGTCGTAAGCACGAACAACAACAAATCGTGCCGTTATCGGCCATCAGCGAAGGCGAGCAGTACTCGTATCAACAATTTGTATTCGACTCGAACGGGCCTCCAGTACCGTCTATTCCCGAATTGGCATCGTTGGGTTACCTGAAACACATCCGCGCCGCCTCCATCTGGCAACTGGCTGGCGGATACCACGAATCGTTGGGTTGTTATAAGGCCTTGTGTGAAGCGCATTGCGATTTATTTTGAGCATGCTAATACGGGAGGAAAAGAGGAAATGCAATGTTCTATAATTATTCTGACCATTTTGTGCTTTGATTAGGTTTAACTAATTTTGAAGTTGTCTTTAAGTGATTTATTGAGGGAGTGCATAGAAATTCATCGAATCTGGTAACTTAAGTAATCAATCGTCGGCAATCACACCCAAGTAGGTACAGTAGCTTGACTAGTAATCAACACTAGGGTCAAGGATGAAGCGATCACAATCTGGATTTCATTCGCAGTTGTTCATTGAGCAATCGATTGACGTGGATTGCACTGCCCCAGCTCAACGTGACGCCGTTACCACCGTGACCGTAATTGTGGATTATCTAAATTAGGAACCTGCATTGCCGCATTCGTAGTGATCGAAATAGGCTTACTGGAGTCGATCCATTTCCTGTTTTTAAAACTTCAATTTCCAGTCGTGGCTGTGGTCGATGCGGTCGAAGGCCGACCCAGGTTTCCTTGAAGGCGGCCCTCTGAAATGAGTGTTTAGAGGTGAGGGACGGGGGGGGGGCGGGGCGATGGCGTACTTTGAGCGATGGCATGATTTGGTAACAACGATCCAGGATTTCCTGGCGTTCACTCTGGTCCACTTCCATTTTCCAAGAACTCTCTTGGCGGACTGTGCCGAGGAAGATGCCATCCAGGCTGCAATAGGAATGGATGACGTGGGGTGTGTCTGGGCAAGAAGATCGAGACTGACTGCAGTTTTGACCTCAAGCAGATCTCTCATGAAAGGGTTGGTAATGCGTGCATGTTCACCAGACAGCACGAAGGAGTTCGACCCCACCTCACCTGGACATAAAGCAGTGCGCGTGTGGAATATGGAGCCAGCTGATCCATGGGATGCAGTGATCCCATGCAGACGCAGGAGGGAATACGGCTGACAAAACCTCCGACTGGAGCAAGGCGGCTTGGTTGATGTTTCCCAGCCAGAGGAGATCGATTACTTTCTCACACTCGCCATGGCCTTCCAGGCACGTGGGCTACTCAGCGCGCATCCCCCAGTGGCAAGTGGGTATCGTACGTCAACAGGCGACTTACCCAGGTATCATAAACGTCATGCTGTCGTGGCAAAGGAGGAAATGTTTGATCCAGGACGCCGAGACCTGAAGCAGTGGATACAGCACGGTCACCTGATGCACGGGACAGGATAAACTTACGTTGACAGTGATGCCCCTGACTGGCACGACACTCTCATCCGGCACCAGGCGTCGGGCACCGAGCCCAGTGCAGTTGATCAGTAGATCGAATCGATCCGACAGCTAGTACAGAATATTGGTCAAGGGAGCGAGACTGGGATTGTAGGTGCTTACATCAGTCAAATTGTTGACCTGCTGTCTCTCGAATTTGCACCCGGCCAGTCGTGCACTGCAGATACACGTGTGCTGGCTCAAGCCAGAATCTGATCAGGGTCTAACTTACTGTTGGGCCAGCCAGGGCATGTAGTAATGGGTCTGAGTGATGGTAGCAGTGTAGAAGAACCCGTGCCTAGAGCACGGACTACCATGCAATGAGAGCAAGTGGAACTGGGCATCCCTACTTGAATGGGACAGTAAATATGTCCATTTCCGACTCGTCCAGCCATCTAAAATTGGCCACGATGTCACCGTAGTCCCGTTCCTATAAGACAGGTGCACATTCCTTGAACATGTGAGGGTGGCTATGCTCACCTGATCTTTGAGCCATGATATGTTATCACCCAGGCAATAGCCAGACACGAATTGAACGCCAGCCAACGGGCCGTCGGAGCTCTTGCATAGGCTCGTATAGTGCTCCCAACTGTCACGTGCCCATTGCCTAAAACCGGGTAGGCACTGGAGGCAAACGCAAGGCGAGGACACTGCAGATATTATCGATGGGGAACTAAACAACCTGCACCCTGAAACCGACAGACCGACCGACCGCCTAACCCACGTGGGTTTGGCGGTCGGTCGGTCTGTCAGCGGCCGGTGGGCGAGTGTTCGACTCGCGGGCTGGTAAATCATTTCGTGTAAAATGTGTCCCTTCACCCTCGAGTGCGCATAAGCGTTTGGATGTGGTAAAACATGAACATGAACATGACCTCTCGGAGGTTTCGTACGGGCCCCAACCCCATAATGCATGCTCCAACACCACGCCATCCAAACCGAACCAATCCGCCTGCTTGGCAGGCACTTAAAAGTCGCTTCAGCCACGCACCAACAAGTCACACTTTATCACAGGCTCAGGTAAGCTCGGGCTATAATACAGGGCTTGGCGCAGAATTCGGAACATTTTTAATGCTCGAGGTCACCATTACCCAAACTTTAGCAATACTTATCGGTAGATCTCACATCCACGCTTCCTGAATCTCAACATGGTCATACTTGGTCACTGCACTGGGGACTTTCAGCGACGGCCTAAATAAGCCACCGGGCCCGTAACTAGTCGTCAGGGTAGTGTCCCGATCCGATATGACAGTAATGTCCACATTCGGATGCTGCGTGGCCACGTGCAATGCGGATGACAATCCAACCACACCTCCACCAATCACACCTATGCGGTAATTCGAGGGCATCTTGAATTTTTCAAGGCTGAAGAGTCGTTGGGAAACGATCGGAAGAAATGCAAACAATACGAGAAGCTTATAGTAAAGAAGCGGGGGTAAAAGTATGATTCAGATATGAAGCGCGAGCCTGGCCAAGATATTATCTGCTCCATTATCAGACCAGCAGGCAGCTCGTGCTCGTGCTGGTGCATCAGGATGCATTACCCCTGTTTACACTCGTCCAACAAGGGAAGCTAGTTATAGGCACATTTTGACAGCTGAAAAATACTAATTTTACGTATTAGTGCTGTCCTAAATCACAACCTCGCCCTACATTGGGGTAAGTCTTCGATTAGCCTATATGGCAGAAGCTGTGAAACTGTTCTTGGCCGTTCTATTTGTTGCGATGCACTGCTACGAGTCTCTGGTTAGGACCTAACCCCATCCTCATGCTTTGCATACCAGTTGACTAGGCCTGCACTGGTCCCGCACTACTCTTGAAACAGTTTCTGTCGCTGACTAGATAAAGTACAGCACCTATTTGGCTAATTTGGCTTTCCTAAAATCGCTCAGTGGGGCCCTTACAGAATTGTGCACAGTTTTGACTTTTGCCTCTGAAGGGCATCTGGAATTCATGGAGTAGGGCAGTTGGTTCCGTGGGGAGGAGACATGGCAGCATAAGAATAGCTCCTGGGTGAGATGCGCTTCCTTCGCTATTGTTCGTCCCATCTGACATGGGCATGGGATGGTGGTGTGTAACCCACATCTATTGATGAAGGCCCGTGTTCACGTGTTGCAAGAGCACCCCCCTGGCGGGTTCCTGCATCTGGCAACTGTAACCAGCATTCCTGCCAGTTGGAAGATCGATACTCCCGTGGCTGGGAGACGTCAACCGTGTCATTTGATGTTTCAGCTGGAGGCACGTACTTAGACATAGTCGAGAGACTTACCTTTCTCCAGTCGGACTTTTGTCCCACAGGCTTCGGTCTCTCATATCTCCCTCCGCCTGGGTGGGCTGATTACACAACACATATATACGGCCGTTCAGGCCTGAGTGTCCGTCCAGCCGTGGTTCAACTCTCCTGTTGACTGTAGAATCCTCTCAATCCTGTTCGGACATTCAAGCCAGCCTCGAAGACTCCTCACGCGAATGTTCCATGATTGCAGTTTTGATGAGGAGTTAAACAGCAATAGAACCTCTGTCTCAGACCTCCATGACCCTCCCCTGCATACGAGAATTCGTAAGTGATGACTTACGGCATGCTCCGCTGGGTGTGTTCACAACTCCAGACCATCCGCTGAGGATTGGCATGGCAGCACTGCCACTTGTTCTCGCCAACGTCTTTAGGCCCGCACAGCATTCTCTCTGCATTGCTACTGAACTCATATCCGCTCGTCCCCAGGTAGCAAAGGTCCATTACTTTATTAAATGCATCTTCATTTACATTCGTCGCCCGTGGACATTTCTTGTTGAACCAAGATACCATTTCCAGCCAGTCTCATCCACCGTCGTAGAAAATAAAAGTCGAACGTAATAAAAAATGTTTCTGCTAAAGTGAGTGACAAAGGCTGCTGCATTCCTTCATGTACGGCTGTCTCTGATTCTGCCCCCCCCCCCCCCCAACTGCGTCTGTTAATCATGCAGAACAGCACCATCTCCAATTTTGATCAGCGTGATTCAAATTTTTCTGGATCGATAATTCCAGAACATATTGTAGAATTTAAACGATTCGTGGGTATTTTGACTGACATTGACTCAGCGATGGGTATGATATGCGGTGCGTTGGGACTGGTCAGCTCGGTGATGACATGGGCGACTATGCGAAAGAACGAGGACTTTTCCGCCCCATCATTCCTCTGCTATAAAGCAATCGCGCTATTGGAATTTGTTTACATATCGTTATTTCTGTTGAACAGAATCTATTTTCTGGCGGAAAATAAATTAGGTACTGAATTGTTCGTGTTGGTCTCGACCAAGATCGTTCGCCCAATAAGTAATGTTGTGGCCACTTGTATTATTCAAATACTCATATTCTTGTCCATCGAACGAGCAGTGGCCTGTTTGCTGCCTAGTCATTTCCAATTCTTCGATCGGTACAGTGTGAACGCGGCTGCAGTAAGCTCGGCCTTGGTGATCGGCCTGATGGTGGATGTTCCCGAGGCAGTAATTGAATATGTTCAAATTAGAGATGCTCGAGAGCGGTACATTCTAGACGGTTGGACGAAAGTAATCCGAGTGTATCACATGATTCAGCCGGTCGAAGTCTTGGTGACAACAGTGCTGGCCATTGTGGGTATGCTCAGAGCCATCTATTGCAGGTAGGAGGCTTCGAACGATTCAACACACAAGCATAGCCCATCATGCGTACAAAACGTTAGATCTATTGTATAACCTGTTTTCTTCGGGAATATACACGCTCTTCAGGTTGCCGCATAGGCCGCGTGTACATTCCCAAAGAAAACAGATAGTAGGAACACAACATAAGGTGTCTTACCACAAACGGTATTGCGGTATGCCATGCCGACAGCGCAGCCGTACAGTTGGTATATCGAATGGTGCACGCCTGGCCATGGACTACTCACACGCAATGCTGAGGTGCCCCAAGGAAGCCAAACCCGCGAGCAGCCGTTGGGTCCAGCGTAAAAGGAGTCAGTTACTGCAGGATGCTGGTATATTCGCTGACCGGCTGTGAGCAGAGCGGGCTTGGATCAACTGGACAATGTCTACAAGAATTCAAAAAGAAGAAACAGTCACTCACTTGCTCACTACGATTGCTCATAGCAGAGTTATTGCCTAACATTTTAAAGCCAAACAGGGTTTTCTCTTTTAGGCTACGTCTCCTCCGACAGATAAATGATATTCACCAGAACAATCAACGAGACCAATCGCACTGGACCAGACAAAAGATCCAAATGTGTTTGCTGCAGCTGAGCCAAGCTATTCCAACGGCCATCAATGAAATGCTGTGGATCGCGGCCGTGCTTATAATTTCCCCAGACTCGCAACAAAGCGGCAAAGCAGACTATCGGCGAGTTTGCTTCAATTTTTTCATTTCGCTCACCGACTACTTGGCTCATTGCTTTCATTTTTATCTTTACATGATATTCAGTCAAAGTTTTCTAGTGAGTTTTAAAAGAAGATTTGGAATTTGTTGAATGGGAGCCATGAAATGGAAAATTTTTGTGAATATCTAGCATTATTGATGGCTGTAAATAAAGATAATCAAAAATAAGAAATAATATAGCAATAAGAACATTGTGGTTAGTCTTAGGATTGGACTTCACCAGGGTATAGCCGATATTGACCTCCCTTGATACACCTTCTCCACCAATCTCGCAGGCAACTCGCCTGCAATGCTGAGGTGCTCAAAGGTGAGAAAAGGGAGTCAAAGCCGCCAGCGAGGCTCAGGTCTCGGACCCCGTGTGAAAGGAGTCTTGCATGTAACTAGATTCCATCAGGATTTGGTTTTTACTTGGCGGGCTGGAGGCAGGTTTTGTCGTTGGTGTTAGCGGTGCTAAGTAGCAAAAAAGACCCCACATAATAAAAAATGCCCCCGAAAGGTCAGTTTGAGGGTTTGGTCCATCCATGACGTTTTGACCAAATAATGCATGTCCTGGTCTTATCAACACTGCATTATGATATAACACAAATAACATCCACACTTTACAGTACCTCTAAAAAGAAAGGCTACTCTAACGTAAGCTACATGTATTATTTTGCAGCATTTCCTGTGTCTCCCAGGAATACAGTAGTCCTGTCGACGTCAGAGTGACCCTGCAAGGTTTCTGTCGCCTCCTGGGATTGGAAGTGTTTCCTCTTCTCAAACTGAGGGTGAATAGAAACACTTTTCCGGAGACAAGACTTCCGCAGCTTTTAGTCCTGCACGCGATTACAACAATGCCATCTGCTCAGTTGATCAATACCCTCGCAAATGACGGATTGAGTTTTCTCTGTTCAAGCAATATCATTTCGAATTTGGCCAACTGAGCTGCCATTGCAAATGCAAGTGCGGGGTCGAGTGTGTTGTCAGAGTTCTGTTTTCGGTAATGCCTCAAGTAGGGATTGTTGATCAGTGTCACCAGGATTAGCCATCGATTTCGGACAATATTTCTGCGCCTGGTCGAAGAGACATGCTCACACTGACCACTCGCACTAGCCTCTGAAAACGGCGCAAACATGCCTTCCCGAGTTTCTTGATTTGAAAAAGGTATACCCAGTGCTCACCTGACACGGGTGGTTCTCCAAAAAACATTACCGAGCCATTCTGCTGATTCTGAAATCTTGCTGCAATAAAAGCTCTGGACTGCTTCTTGAAGAGTGCTTCTCGAAGTAAGTCGAGAAAAGTTAGAAGAATTGGATTCGTTTGAGTATTTTCCATAACCAACAAAGAAACATAGGCGTTAAAACCTGGAACATTAAAATTTTTAGAGTTTTAATTCCTATGCGTAAAAAATGCATTCAATGCTAACCGTTGTCCATGCTTTCAAAAGTTCGACTCAGACTGCAAATGTCCAAACGTGGTAATGTGCATATGCCAAAAAGCAAGGACTTTAGAATTCGAACCAGGCAAATAAATAAACCTAAACTTGAGTTGATGAAGACCATAAAATATTGAAAGTTCAAGAATGCCAACCTGGAAGCAAATGATGAGCGATTTTTACGCGCTGAAGGATGCAAAAGGCTTACAAATTCTTGACGGCCAGAATTCGTCTGCCGTGCTCATCTTTTTGCAGGAAAAATAGAAATACTACAAGCTTCTGAAGAAGTAAAAATCCATAAATATATGCCAGGATTGGCCTGAAAAGCGGGAAGTTCATTCAAGATGTTGATAGAAAATGATCTTTACTGTCCTACCCAAGGTTTTCCAGAGCCCATAGAAATACTCCTTTAAAGTCATTTATAATTATTAAGACTGCTATAACGACTCCCAAAATGACACCAGAAAATAAAAGAGCGCCAGTATGGACAATAAATCCTGCAACAAAAATAGCGTATTGCCATAATGTTTTAGGGAATTTGAAATTGAGATGTTTGGAACTGGATTTCAGATTTTTAGCTTTCCAGTGGTTAGAAAAGCGTTCGATAATATTTGGCAATTGAAGGAAGTAAGATACGTTCTATTTTCAGGGACAATAGAAAAATTTCAAAGTGGTTGTCATTAAAATGTGAGCAGAATTTGAATTTCCGCCAAAACGTTTAGGCTGTTGTACGGTTATGGTGGCCTTCATCGATTACCCCATAATGAATAGGCAAATTGATAACCAACATATTTTGAACCAGCTACCTAAAAAATAATATTCTACATAAAAAAGGAAAAAGGCAACACATGTCAGAGCTTACAGCAATATTCCATGGAGCTCTGTTTTTCAGAGAAGGTACATCAATCACCTGTCCTTTATAAAATTGGAAAATATGTCTTCGATAATTTCGTAAGGTCAACAGCATGGAAATTATTGTAAAGAATACAGACAGTCCAAACGTGGCGTACAAAGCGTCTAAATGAGATAAGCTGGATTAAATAATCAATTATATCCATGACACCCTTACACAATACGCTGCTCCAAACAAGCGCTGGATAAGAGAAATAAGACGACACCATGGACACAACCTCGGTTGCATTTTTAATATGGGTTATGTTGGCAGCAAGGATCAAGTTCTGGATGGATTGGTCGAAAGCAAACAATATTTCAGCATAAACGGCGATTGACATATTTTGAAAAGCGGCTAGGATTTTTAGAGCAACCTGAAAAATCCTTTCGTACATTCTCAGTTGTAACGGACTTCATAGCACAAAGATTTCGATAACAGGTGATAATTTGGTTGTGTTTCGTTTAGCCTTGCAATGCCTGATTTTTAGTGCTGCAGTTCTCCAAATGACACCCCACTGCAGAGGGTGCATCAGACTATTATACAGTTTTCCTTTTGACTATCCTCGGTCATCTCCAGCAGATAACATAGTCTTCTTCAGAGCCACACGGCTAACAGGAAGAACAACTAGAGTCATTTGAGGAAACCCCTATTTCACGCACTATGAGCAGAACTGTGGCGCTGACGGACAACAAAGACGACGAAAGGCTCGGAATATATTTGATTGGGAACTACTCTAATGTCATGGAAGGCCAGAAAGCTTAGATAACAAACCACTCAAAGACATGCGGCAGCGTCACATTCTTTACCGAATGCGTAAAATACGGTTTCAGTTAGGGTCAGACTACTTACTAACCAGACCAATAAAGAAGAAACGGAAGTAGCAGTGAGTATGCTGAGCGGGTATCGATATCCTTCGATCGGGGTGTAAGTATACTTGAGGACCACCCTTGTGACTTTTTCGATCCATGTTCCTTTCTTGCCGTAAGATAAGCGATAGGGCACTGGTGATTCGTTCTTGAGGTTGACCAATCGGCGAACATACTCGTATTCGAATGTCCTTTGTTTACATGTCTAAACCAACCATAGGGGGTCACGAGAAGATTCACAGCTGTAAGCCAGAAACAAACATGAGATTTATTCTTTTGGTGCAATGGTAGCCGCTTGAAGATTTGATACGGGAAATAGACGCACAAGTATAACATCCAGGCAATGCATGGAGCGAAGCGAAGTGACATGTAGATTTTCCTTTCCTAAAAAAGACATTATCATTCAGGACTAGAAACAGAAACGTGACCCCTGGAAAAACTGCTCGCCTGAATGTACAGTGTGGTCTTGTCTGCCGACTAGTCTCTCCAGCACCCGTCTCCCAAAAAGTCATAAGTAAAGATTGCGATGACCACACCCTCCTTGACAGGCACGTTTCTTGAGCGAGAGTTAACAGGCTGAGGAGGAAGCTACAGTATGTGGCCTGAGAGAGAAGGAACAGATCTTTGGCTAGTGCTTAAAGACGTATCTAATCCCTTTTTAGCATCATCATCACTGATTAGTTTTTACGAAAGTCAGCGCAGACTGGCCCGCCGAATTTCAATGAGCATAGTTTCCACCTTTTCATCTTTCGTGTCCATCAGAAAACATCATGATAGGGCGTCCATAGGCTGGGCTATGCCACATGTACATATTGTCGCAGCAAAATATTGTAGGTACCTCACACCACCCCGGGGAAACTGAATAGTATTTACGGTATAGTCTCCTGCTGTGACCATTACCACTTGGGGGGGGGGGGGCGCCTGGAGTTTTTGGGGGGTGTGCCTTGGGCAGTTAGCTCGGTGAGGAGGAGCCAGGGCGGTATAAGAGCAGGCCGCCTGGAGAGATCGGGGCTCTCCCTTGCTTGCTTTTACTCGACTCGTTTCCATCTGTGTTCAGAATTTGTGTGGAGCCACCCCCTTGTGTTGTCCACCCAGAAGCAGAACTGTGGAGCAGGCCAGGCGCCAGCCAGGGACTTCGATTAGCATACCCTCAAGGGTGTTGACAGAAGTCTTTACTGCGCCATCGACAGTGGAACTGTTCGCCAGCGTAGGCAGCTGTGACCAGCACGCCTGGCGGTCGGGAGTAATCGATACGCTCCCCTGGTTGGGACGTCAACCTCTTCGGTTGATGTTTCTAGAGCAGGTATAGTCGCGAGACTTGCCTACCTCCAGTCGGATATTTTTGCTTGGAGACTTCGGTCTCGACTATCTCCCGCCGCCTGGGTGCGCTGGTTACACAGCTTAGGACCGGGTGCATTCGACCAGCAGCCAGGCTAGTATCTTATTGCACAGAGCAGTTGCAGGCACCTTTGGGAGGCGCGGCAAACACGCCTGAGGGTTTCGTTGAGGAATCGGGGTCTTAGTGATCGATGCTCTGCAGGAATAAGCCTTTATACCATACTTGGGCTATTAAAGACCTTGGACCGCTCACTTATAAGATCAGCCCGAACCCACCGGCACGAGAGCGAGGAAGATCTGTCGCACACTCGAAAACAACACATTATAACACTCCTATTGATGAGAAGGCTTCAGAAGCCTACCCATTTGCGGTTTGAATTTGATCTAGGCTTTCAAGATTCGCGATAGCATTGGTGCTGGCTGGGGAAAATACCGAATCGATTTGAGACTTACTCGATTCCCATTTTCGCATGGATAATTTGAGAAGACGTAAATAAAAGTCAGGAGCCACACGTAAGCTCCTCCAATAGCATATCCAATAATATGCTCGGACGTTATTGCGGCAAAAACAGGATAGAATATAGTTGCCAGCAGAAAGCACGTAGTCATGTGCACGAAACCTGAGAATACAGCAGAACAGAAGTCTGCAATCTTCTGTGACTCCTTCCAAATCTTACCACTCAAAGCGGGCGATGAATGAGAGTGGGTCAACATTTGACTGTCGCCCAAAAACATTGTGAAAAGTGACCATGCAGATATGGTGAAAGCGGCGATAAAAGGCGAGCGATGAGTTCTCTGACAAATAAGGTCCACTGGCCTACAAGGAATGATGACATAAGATAGATTGACTTAGGGGGATACGTTAGTGCAACCATTACTCTCGTTTGCCAGCTAGGCACACAGTAAGCGCATGTACTCATCAAGGACAGGACAGGGGATAATTATGCAGCAGAGCCATAAGAGCATCGTAATGCAGCCTGCAAGGGCACATCTTATCTAATGAGGCAGCGCACTTCAATGACCACATTGATGCTACCAGATCAGGCAAAAACCAATAGCATACCAAATGACGGACCATTTCGTGCGGTACCCTCTCTTGAACTGTTTGTTGGTTTTCCACTGTTTCAGCAAAACTAAAGCCCCTATTAGAACAGCCTAAAATAAAAATATGTTTGAAAACCACGTGTCTCTGCGTGAAACCATCAAAAAATTCTGAAGCCTTACCGCTACAATAACTACATATCTTTGGAAATTATCATGGTCAACGTAGATGCTCTTTTTACAAATGAACCTAAAAAAAGCACCTTCATATTTCAAAGACTGAATAAGAAATTAATCGATAAAAGGTCTGGGACGATTAGAACATACTGATTTTGCTGTTCATCTACAAATTCGATCACTTGGACAGAAAAAGTTGAAATTATTTTAAGCGCTGAATAAATGACACTCATGGTTGTGATAATAACATATTCTTCTTGTGTGGACTTGAGGGCAGCACTTGATTAGATTTTGTAACAAAACACTCCAAATATGGCGCGCGTAGTCAAGGTTTAAAAAAGCAATCTAAACGATCGGTCGACATGTGGACTGAAGTCAGTGGAAAAGTGATCCTGTTTTCCTTTTTGTGTCAGAATCTGCCGCAACGTCTTCAGGTGGATCAGAAGGAAATAAAACTGGTTTATTAAAACGCGTTCTACAAGTTGGTATAAAGACTGGTAGGTACTGGCGAAACAACATAAAAAACATGCGCACACATTGGTAAATTTAAAAGCTGGTATAAGGCAGGAATTCAGGCCAAGCACATGCCGTAGAAGGCTGCATGCATGCGTAAAACAAGGGTTTTTCGATGAGACGACTTCGTCAGTAAGTGTCTTTAGATTGTCCTGGTCATGGCCTAGACAGTCTTAAGACTTTGCGGAAAAGTCGCCCCCCACAACTCGCCCCATGCAATTCGCCCCTGACTCATTCAATATAACATTTCTGTTGTCATGAAACAATTAAAGAGTGGGTTACTGAGAGACCCAACCGAGGGCTAGTAGTTTTGTAGTTTTGGAACACGAGTGCCCTCTATTACCTTGAACTTACTAGGGAAACAGTTAGGACTTGTGCAGTAGGTTGCATGTCGTGACAGCACGAGTACTGAATGTGTAGCACCTACCCAGTGACACTATAACAGGAAGTTTGTGGAGCCAGCATGCTAATAGTTTTAGGCGTACAACCTATTGCAATAGAACTAACGACCAGCGGCCCATTGCCTGAATGAAGTGGCTGAGATAGGGGACGCCCTGCTACACTTTTCATTAGTGACTGTGTAGCAATTCTGTTTGATTACAATTTTTCTACAAAAGTTTTTAGAGAAACAGCCTACTGATTCGAAACCAAAATTGGCAGTTGCCAAAATCTTCCATAGCCTCTTTGATACTCGACACAAATGCTGACCTCAGGTCATCTGTTGGTCCAAAGTGATTTGGCTCAGGGGCGAGATGTGTGGGGGCGAGCTGTGGCGGGGGCGAATTGCATGGGGGCGAGTTGTGAGGGGCGACTTGTGGGGGACGGCGACATTTCCTCATGCCGATGTATAAGAGTCAATCGTATGCACGGGCACATTTACCTGAAAGCATTCGACTCGCAGTTGGGTAAAAACATTTCATGTCCTGAGTGATTTTGCTACATACGGAGAACTTTGAGACTTATTTGAGAACCCCCCAAAGTAAAATATTGTATAAACATTCTCATCATCATCATGTTTTATTCATTGGACAAACGTTGAAGCGCACTCAAGGTCTAAGAAGCATACGAGACAAATCACAAAGAAGATGCAAAAACACGATTTCGAAAGAGCGAATATGACGACGATGCAGTCTCCCAACACAACTGATTCCCAGGGTCGAACGCACCGACTTTTTTGCCCGTACCCGTACCAGGGGCCTGGTACGGCCGTACCGCACCCTACCTTACCGTACCGTACCGGCCTGTACGAATAAAAAACTCCATCTTGGCAGCCAAAAAAATCAAAAATTTTTTTCAAAAGATTTCATAGATATTTTAAGTAGAGGCTTTTTAACACTGGTGTACATCTCGAAAATTGTCATGCCTATTATATTCATCATCCTTCGCTGTGAACAGTTTGATCATCGTTGGGTTTTAAGATATTGTAACCAAGAACAACAATTAAGTATGGATAAGAGCTCAAAATTCTTGACTTCAAAGCGGCCTCTTCTCCTCTGATATCGCATATTACCAAAAATCCTTTGACTCTACCATGCTACTGTACGTATAGGCTCAAAGACCCTTCCGGTGTCTTTGAACATGATCTACAACTCAATTGATATGAGACCCTGGTAAAAATCTGTTCCGCGAGCATGCTCATACTGTAGTAGATCCTCAAGCCTCCTGTTTCGATGTCTTCCGCAAAGATGCCGACAAAATCTTTAAATTAAGATGGATGAGAGAGCATTGCGGAATACACCTGTTGAAATTTTATCAAGATTGGGTTCAACAACCAACGCTTCGAAAAATTGAAGGCAAGGAATAAGTCTTTTATGTACAAAATCATAGCATGGCAGGCGCCTTAAATGCAGCAACAGCGACTCCACGAATGACCACATTTCACTTGAAGAAAGCAGCATTTTTAGCACGCCAAATTTACATAATCTGCTTATCACTCCACTAATCTGTCAGCAAACGCGTTGATTAAACGCCAGCTTTCAGTTTGTGTCAATTTGCTGCCAGTTATTATCCGCTATCAAACTGTCTCTTATCACTATGTCGAATATGACAAATCTGACCACCACTCAAGAGCCTGCAGTATCCGCTTCTAACAAGGTTGCATACGTGTATTCCGCCGTTGGCACTGGCGGTATGATTAGCAACGCACTCATCATGCTGGTTCTGTTATCCGACAAAAAGTACTTGAAAAAGTCAGCAATTATGGCTGGCATCACAACTAGCCATTTCTTGTGCGCGTTTGCCATCGGAGCCAGTGGCTGGTTTCGCGTGATCAACGCAGCTACTCTCAGCACTCCAATATCGACCTGGTCGTGCATCACCAAGATTTACCCAGCGGCATTACCATTCGCATTTCAAAGTATGGGTGCTATGCTGGTACTGACCGGCCTAGAACGATTTGTGGTCTTTCAGTTTCCAAATTGGTATCGTGTAAATTTCAATGACGCTCTAAGCTGGCGCTTGGTAGGTATATGCTACGCCTGTGTGATTGTCAGCTTTAGCGTAGGACTGTACTCTGTGTCGGGCCAGCCGCACACGGTCAGTTCGTTTTGTGCCTACCAAGCCATATTTGGCAAAAGGTACTACGCCTACTGCAGTGTCATATCTGCCCTGGGTGGCACTATTGCTGTTTCTCTGACAGTACTGGGCTTCGTAAAAGGCGTACGTCGAGCTCAAACTCTACCACTGCTGAGTGGCGAGGCTGGGAGGCACAAAAGACAACTGAAATTGACAAAATCTATGTTATCAGTAGCAGCACTAGATGTCTGTCTGGTAGTTATACCCAATGTACTCTATGTGCTTCACTCAATTGACTCCATCCTCTTTCCAACTTTAGGTAACACGTCTTTTTCCAACTATACCAACATCACTTACTGCGTCAACACAATGATGACCTTGTACCCTCATTTAGCATTTAATAGGAGCTTCAGGACCAAAGTAGTTAACATGTTTTGTCGTAAGAAGCCAACAGCTGTGGTGGCAATTACTGCTAACTAATCATGCTAGTCCGTGTCTCACGACCAGTGCGCCATGACTGTACGCGTCGATAATAAAGCTTTTCTGAGAATATCTGACTTCGTGTGCGACTAATCAACATGCCACAAAAGCCTTTTGCGCCTTTTTTAAATATATTATCCAAGTGCTCTTTCATGCAGGGATTAATTTGCCTCCATTCAACAAGCCTAATAAGCTCTTTCACTTAGTCCTCTAGATAAAACCTCCTTTTGTATCAACATGAGCTCTGACAATGCTATTGTCAGTTTGACACCAATTGAAATATAAAGTCAATCAGCCATCAGCTTCAGCCATTTAAAGGAGCGTGGCAAGGTTATTAACGGTAAGCTAATCGGGACATGCGAGGATTTGCAGATTATTTATGAGTGGATTCCGCATTTCGCGAGTACATGCTACATTGGAATGTGAATTAAGCGTGCTCACACGCCTTCAAGTCGCAAGCTAAGAGAGCAAGCCATCTTGCTGATAAATGGCAGGCTACAGTTTAGGTGACTTAGGTGAGTCCTGGAAAGAGCAGCCCATGGTGTTGTACTGTAGACAAAAAGAGGTAAACGGTTTTAATAAATGAGTTTAGCCTGAAATGCTAAAGTGATACCAGCAATGCACTGGTAGGTTCGCACAAGTCAGTCGCACAATCCTTAAAAAGGGTGTGCACATAATATTGGCAGCTTTGTAAATAAAATTTTCGCTCACACACGAGAAAGTATTGACGTTTTCGTAGCAGAAGCATGGACAGGTCGACTGAACGCACACAGTACGTATACTGCTTGCGTTGCTGCATTGACACGTTCGCTCTAGGCTGAATGCTGGTGGAACAGCTGGCTTTTTGAGAGATATCTGTTTACGCGTGATCTGATGCTTAATAAGTTCCGCGTTTTCCAATAAAGTTTAGTCATTGTAGTCTAACAAATTTTTCTACATTCCTTAGTTAGAAATTGCTAGTACCCTCCCCTCCCTGTCGCGAACAATCGTTTTTAGACTGACCCATGTCAAACGACGTCGTATGGACATCCCCCCACCCCACACGGATTCTCTTGTGGTAAAGGCTACAGGTTTTGCTCATTCGCCAGGCCGAGATAAAATCTCTGATTTTACGCATGCCGAATAATTTCCTTCCCGCTTGGTTGTAAGTTTCCGGTATAAGTGCTTTGTTTAGCATTATCAGCCAATTCCTTGACGGCTCCTAGCCTGTCCCCCGAAACAATAAGCACACTCGTATGTACAGTATACTCAGGTACCATGTTCCCTCGAAATTCTCCTGGGAAAAATTGTTTCAAATAGGTCCCAGACGGGGGTAATAAAACTAAAACACTTTCCAGATGCCAGAAGGAACCTATCCTAAACATAGATATCAGCTGTTGAACGATAGACAGTCTGAAGCTTCCCAACAAGTACCGCTAACCATGTTTATTTCACTACTTCTGTTCCCGTATTCATGCTGGTCATAACCGAATTCAATCAATATGCACGATATCTTCGTCTTCATCATCTGACTCCTCAAGGAAAACATTTTCTATCACGCTAACACTCATATCCAACACATTTTCCACACCTGATGATTTTGTGCGGTAATTCAAATTCATCCCCGGGGGGGGGGGGATTTCCAGAGGGGGAGAATAAAGTTTAATCGGGGTCTAGACAAGGGAGAATAACCAGCGGGAGGAGAATTTCGGGGGGGGGGGGGGGGGGGGAGAATTCCGAGGAAATACGGTATGTGGCTGGTCGAAGCTGAGGCGGGACAATATCAAAATATTGCTGTAAGGACGTCAGACTAGGGCGCACACACACCAGGATATCACTGCAGCTTGCATTGTATCAAGCTACTCACGACGCTCCCTGACTGGGTAGTTGCCAATCCCCATCTCTTAACGTGACTGCTGCTGCGCTGTCTGTGACGTCTAATAACCAACCTGTGAAAGCGACAATCGTTCGGCCCGCCTGGAATTGATTGATTTTCAGGCAGGGAGGGGGCGTGTAGTGTCGTAAGCACACAGTGGTTGTGTAGCGGCTTCGCGCTTGCGCATAGGCTGTGAATAGACGTTTTGAGCGAACCAGATGGTTTTTATTCTCGCTTGCACAGGACTAGAAGCATTGAGAATGGGTAGAATGCGACTGGAGGAGAGTAGTACCGTGTTTGCTTGCTTCTTCCAGCCTGAAAAAAGTTAGCTTACGATAAGCAGAAAACTCAAAAAATGGAGAACGGACAAAATGGAAGTGGCGCTGATAAGTAAGCTATTATGAATGATATTGTTAGCATTGGCGAAAGGGCATTGATTTTCAGAGAACATGGTTGCAAAAAATTGGTAGATCTAAATGAAGAAGCATTTTTTCGATATACTGTCATTCCTGCAGTAAGATTACAAAGCCTTGAACTTGCAAGTCAACGTCAAGTCCAAATTTTTGTAGGTTTTTCTTATCTTTGCATTGCAATTTCTAAAACAATGGAAAATGAATGGACCAAAGACGCTCTGTCATCCATTTAATGTCATATGGTATCGAATTTTCTTTTAAATAGGACATAAAATGGAGGCTTATTTTTCGACATCGTACAGTACCCTGGAAGGGGCCTTTCTAAATAGGCTATTTGAATAAATGTATACCAATACGTGGGCCCCAGCAGAAACCTTGCAAATTGTCTCTGGGCGCCAGTTGAACAGCTCCACAAAACTTTTATCCTTCCGTAGTTCCATTCTAATTTGATAAATATGTTCACGACAAAGTCTGGAGTCGATCCCAATACCTATACAATGTCTCCGTAGCCAGACGGTGGTGTCGACGCACCATACCAATAGTGCCGTAAGAGTCGAAGGGTCCGGGGTCACCAATCGATCTACGCCGCCTGCAATGCACCATCACACATATGCAAACTTTAACATCCCCAATGGACTGCAGCCCCAATCTCATGTCGTGTCATACATTATTCATAGCCACACATTGTACAGACAGAGTGTGTGTGACTCGAGGGCTGAGGAACACATACTGTATTTGACAATCATTTTACCTAGGCGGGAGTCGAACCCTCTCTTGTAAGTGCGCACCTGGCGTGAGCGCATCTGCCCTAAGCCGCTAAGCCACGACCTGGGCAAATTTGCACTTGTATGAGCTTAAGTTTACCTGTACTGCGGCAAAGAACTCTAAAGCAACTCAAAAAATTTTTTTTTGATGCAATAAGCAACAAACTAGTAATTTATGCAATGTCCTAGGCCGGTGGATCTCCTTGGTCAACGCCGACATCGTTTTCCATACGTAGCGGCATTCAATGTTTCAGCTTGGTCAATTTTAGATGCGATCACAGGCAATAGCTCGTTGCATTTGACGACCGACATCAAGCCGCTTAAAAGTTAGCCTTAATATTTTTTTCGCAGAGAAACTTTTGCACGTTCGCTTTGTAAATTGCAGGTCTTTTGAAACTGGCCACAATGATGATCCTAGCCGTTATATTTTATCCCATTTTTGCAGCAATTTCTTCTGATGACGTTATCGGGTACGGACTAGGCATGGCTTATATTTGGATGCTGACTGTGATCTATTTCATCGCGAAATTGCCATGCGGAGATACGAGCCTGGTTAGTTTTGAATGGCCGCTGATAGACGTACCTACACATGTGTGATAGATAAAACTACAGTTCAGACTTCAGACTGAGGCTTAATTTTAATCAGCTGGAATTAAACCTTGGCACCTTTAGATCACAAGTTTAGGGGCCGTTCAAAAAAGATGTCGTACGCAAATCAGCAATTTTCGACCCCCCTCTCCCTATCGTATTTTGGCGTTTTGCGCCTGACCCCCTTTTCGGCGTCGTACAAGCCAATACCCGGCCCTCCCGCAAAACTGCAAAGGGGAGACCAAAGACACATTTAAAAAGAAAAATTTCATGAGTCGCACCGGCGCACTTCACCCCGCCGCTGCTCATGTCCATACATCTCGTACGCCTCCGTATGTTCCCATCCTCATATCGGTGTTCATGCCAACAATCTTTATCGGAAGATTATTATTATTATACTCATTATGATACTTATTAATTTGATTAACTTGATTTGATTTCTTTGATTTGATTTTGATTTGAACTTTTACCTTTCTGCTTTAAAAAGTTTTTTGGGCTGAAGCCCGTTTTTGCCTATAACTGGCCATCAGTCAAACCTTCTAAGCGAGGCTCTGCGGGGACCAGCACACACAGCAGCTTCCCTCTGCGTGACTCCACCAGGAGGACTCACACAGTAACCTAGCGATGCTTCGAGTAGAGAGACGGAAGCCAAACGAGGAGACAGTCTAAGCTGCTGGACAATGGCGGGCGGGCTACCTCTAGGTTACTGGGTGAGTAACCCACGGCTTGGCGCGAAAAGTCAGCGAGGGTTTATGATTCGCAAACCGACCTCCATCACCAGGGATTGAACCCAGGCCAGCCACTGGCTACTGACCAATATGGAGAGACAAATGCCTGGCCGCGCTGCACCAACGCGGCCCCTTCCTATAACAAACTGAGTCTGGCCAATCCGCATTCTTATAACCAAAAATATCATGAATAGGTAATTCAAAAGTGGCGGACCTGTGCTCGGCTGACTGTAATAGTCTCTGGCAGAAGAGTTCGGAAGGAAGGAAAAACGCTGCAATACCTAGCGTAAAAACGACGTCGTTTTCCCTTTGACCCCCCTCTGTCGTTTTTCTCATTTTAGTGCTGACCCCTTCCCCCCCCCCCCCCTGGCGTACGACGCCGTATTTGAAAGGCCCCTTACGTGTTTGATTTAATTCTTCCTAACTTCTAGTGAACATTTTTTTGCTGGAAAGTCGAAAAATATCCAGCGATTAGCTTATATTCTCAGAATGACAAAGGCCTACCAGAAGGGTCAGACGGAGTGCAAAAAACTGGAAATGCACCTGTGTGTGACTAGAAAATTAGAAAGGCTCATCTTTCGAAACATGTTTTTTAGACTGTGTAAATTGTAACAGCGAAGTCCAAAACTACAAATGAACAGTACATAAAATTTACACCCCTGAAACAATTTCCGCCATTATTCTCCTGTTACAGAATGTGGCAAGTTATACCACAACAATTGATGCAATTTATGGCGTCATCGAATTTCTACCCTGCCTGTTGTGGATGTTGTACCTTTGCATATATTTCCCAACCCGTCTCTTCAATCGAGTTAGAAAAACAGAGCGTCGAATATTGGAGGTGCCGTCCATTTCTGGCTTTAGTGTTCTCAAAGAAGATCTATGCACATACTTTTCAGACTCGTAACAAGCATGCATTCGAGCACGAGTATGTCCGCCGTCTGATTAATTTTAGGGATCAGCCCAGAGTAGCTTACAGAGAATCTTGTGGCACAAAAGGTGGTTTTTTGGACAAAATCACAAGGTTTATTTTCAAGAAGATTTACGCGCCTATCAAAGGCTTCCGATATCCAGTCAGTATGCTGACTGCAACTTCCGTTTCCTTGCTTCTCGTCTGGTCTGTAAGTAAATTACTGCCGAAGTCTCGGCTGCGCCCGAATGACATTTTTCAGGTTGCTATCGATATTTTAAACAGTTATCATTTTATTATTTCTCTCACTCGATCGAGTATGCTTGTTTTTTTTGGATCAAAAGTGAGAGAATTTGTGGCCAATAATACAAGGGCAGTTGAGAAGATTATAACATCGCCTGCTTATGATGAAGCCATTAAATGGTGGAAAGGCTTGGAATGTAGGTGTTCGTCGAATGCACTCTGACAGATGAATTAAATATAAGCACAGATATGCGCACGTTATTAGAAAAACATGCATATTTATGTACTTGAGCCTTCTAGAACGGCATGCATATTTAGAAATACAGTACACGTGATACATGTATATGCGGATAACATGAACGGTACTACGCTAATTTCATATTGCTATTGTGTATGAACAATATATGAACCATACGATCTATGATATAATAGCCCTGCACTATAGATGGTATGGTTAAAAGCACTAAACGTGTGCAAATCAAGTATTAAAGGTACATCAATTTAGTATTAAGGCCCATTAATGGCACTGATTAAAAAATTTAAGTCGCTCTGTTCTGACTCGCGCATGTACGCCTTATGCTACGATATGCCAGCATATCCCCCTTCTATCAATATTTTATCTTTTTTAGATGCCATGTACATCTCGTTTATCATTGCATTTTTGCTGACTGTCCTTTCCATGTCGCTGGTACTGAGAAATTATCGAAACCACATTTTGCAATATTACAAAGGAGTCGTCGTAGATTTGCCTCGTTCAAAGCATAAAACTCCTCGAAATATTGTGGTAAGTAGTCTTGCATTGAATGGAATATCTGAAGAAACTGATGTACATAAATCTGACCAAAGAAACAGCTCTCAAGGGTCAGTTAGTGCCAAACATTATTACGTAACTCAACACTCTTCATTACTGTACTGTACAGTACAGTAAATCGTACAAAGTTTTGAATGAGTGAGTGAAAGCCAGGATTCCACGTCGAAACGTTATGTTTGAGTGAGTCGCATCTGGAGACTAATAATGCAGATGTGGTGGGGGCGAGATACTTGCCAAACCCAACTTCGGTTATTTCAAACCCTGACGATGATGTGCAAATGAAGAGCATGTGCCCCTCCAAATTAGGTCCCTCAGTATCACACTCGGACAGGACTGCGTTTCAGGTATCTGGCTCGAAATATATTGGCTATCAATTTGGATACGCCTTTTGGGGTATGTCGAGTTTTGCTTGCCCACAGTATATACAGTATATTTCCGAATCTCGATTTCTACTGTAGGTTTTGTGATTCAAGCCCTATTTCTATTGGTAATTAGTGCAATTGTCATCCTTATAGCAGTCTCCATCATCGTTTTCAAAAACTATCAGCTATTTATTGATATAATCCTTTGGGTTGGGTAAGTGACTCATCATGAGTCATCTATCACAATATCGTGCCTGTTTTGTTTCAGACCTTTATTTGGCTACATGTATGGTATTATGATAACTCAGCAATTATTGGTACATTTTCTCTTTCTGCAAAAAGATGGACACGGAAAACGAGTATTAGCCATAAGTCGCCTGTAAGGGCTTGCGTTGCGTCGCTGGACATTTTTTTGCTGAAGTGGAGCCATGACGTACTTGTGCGAAAGCGTTTCTCACTGGAGGCAGGAGGGATTGATAAATTAATATAGAAAGCATTTCAGACATATATAGCGTGTCCAGCAAGAACTGACCAGAGCATTTCAGTTACTGGCTCCAAAGATTGTGATAATATAGCGGTTTTTTTAAATCCCTAATTTCAGGTTCGCTTTCTTCAACTTTCAATACGTTATGGTTTTCCTCAACTCTGCCATTGGTCTAGCATCTTGCTTATTACGAGTTCTAAAGGGGGCTTTGATCGGAGCTTTCACCGTGTCCCGACTAGACATTAGTTGTATGAGCCGGACTTTTGAAGGAAAAGATAGTGGTAAGAATATTCCTAAGAAGTACCTAGGTCAAACCAAATCCGGAACTTTTTTCGTCGGCTAGGATTTAACGCCTACGTTAGCTTGTTGGAATTCGAAAATATGCAGACAAATCCAATTCTAGTGATTTTTGTCGAATTATTGAAAGAAGCTGTTCAGAAAGCAAAGAAATCTAATGACAAGGGGATTATGTATATTAAAGCAGAAAACGATGTGGTTATCTCCACGGCTACAGATGGTATGCTCTATGCCTGCTCTCTGGCGATTACCATTGCACGATTTCCAGTTGTTCTTGTTAGATAATATTTCCGATTGCGTAGCAATTCGACACCGGAAAAACGTTGTCAGAAATCGATGGCGGGTGGCCATGACAATGGTCAGCAGCACGTACCTGCGGTATTATAGGAAAAAGGAGTTGGGACGTTTGAGTGGGGAAGGAGCATTCGTCGCTGCAGATCAGCTGGCCAATTTTGATTTGGTATTAGCCCGTCGTAGACGCACTTTGGCAGATATTGCATTAGAAGGCGATGCTAACACAACTGATGTTCAGGTTAAATCGCTTAAAGACATTGTCCTGGAAGGTAGCAAACAAAAAACTCAAGACCTATACAGACTCTAGGTTTCAAGCGACACAAGGACAAACTATCGGTGGACGGATAAAAAAGTTTTTGCCTCAAGCTTTTTGACCTTTTTATCATCATCAGTTTTGTTGTGCTTTTATATGAAAAATTTTTAGGCTTTTTGTAGCGCTATTACTTGCTAGTTAGCAAAGAGCTATTTAGATTACGAAGATTGAAACTTGCTAGGCGTAACAGGTTTTTCAGACGTGTTTTTTAAAGTGCTTGATGATATATCAACTTTTTGACCAGTCATCAGTGCCTTTTTCGCTCCGCCCGGTTTTGGGTATACGATCGGTTACTGAACAAATACTTATGTAGTCAGGATAGAATCGTTTTCAATGCGCCTGTGAGCTGTCGTGTGACACATGATCACATTTCTAAATTACATTTTTAACTTGTTATTTATGATTATGATTTAATATTTGCAGAGCTTACGCATGAAATATCGAAAATTCTTCGCTCAGTCCGCTCGCACCTACCTGTACAGGAGTGTTGTGTATACAGAACGGGAGAGCTCTCAAACTACGTGATAGCATGAACATAACATAGCCAGACAGCCTTTCCCTATGACTAGCAATCGCATTCTTGTGCGACTAACTAGCATGAGCATTATCTGCTTACTTCAGGGGTTCCAGAAGGACTATTGGTTTTTTGGCGGCGTTATTGCAAATAATCAGATTCTCTCACCAATCGCGAGTCACTTGGTAAGATCGAAGTCGCTATTACTCTAAAGAACAGGTCGGTATTCAAAAACATGGAAAACGGGACAGATGAGGCGGAACCTGACTTTTCTGATAGTGCTGGTGATAAGTAAGTCCAGACTCAAGAGTATCGTAAAAGCTAACTAAATAATAACATTTTAGAGAAGGCACTTGCACGAAATTGGTTGATTTGGATGAAGTAGCATTCTTCAGATATGTCGCCATACCAGCTGTAAGAATATCTTTTTACCAAACAGGAAATGTGCCCAATCGTGTCTTCCAGGTGCTTTCGATCATTGCATTGCAAGTGCTGAAACAATGGACTGCAAATGGACCACACGCATTATGCAGGACATTTGACGTAATCTGGTAAGATGAACACTGCGACAAGAAGTTCCGGCTAACGTTGCATTGAATTCTTCTGAATTAAAACACACCAAACCAAATATACTGCTGTTGCAAAATGAAATAGTTACCTGAAACCCTATTTTACGCAGCCCATCGCACTATAACAGGAAATTCGTACATACATAGCCATGCTCAAAGTTATGAGTTAGAAATTTTTTTATGAAGTGCACGTAAACGTGTCCAACTCCATCAATGTACCTAGTTTCTATCAATTAAGGCTGTCTGAATAGAATAGTAGATGCTCGCAAATTTGTTTTGGAGGAGGAGATATTGTAAGTGTAAAGTGTGCAGTTCTAAAGCCGCAGTGGATCAGTTGGTCCTGCTGCTTGGGGGCAACCCTGGCTGGCCAGGAGGCAGCAGTACTTATTCCAGCTGGGAATGGCTGATTATTAAGCCCGTTCTCAGAGAAAAGAAAAGTTCTTTGATGACGATTCAGTAAGTCCGCCGCTGGCCTTGCACGCCTGGCTCTGGGCGACTCACCTGGTACCGTGCCTCCAAGATGCGAGCGAGTAGAAGCAGGAAGTCGATTCTCGAACACGTCGGGAAGGACCCTCCCGTCTCACCCAGCCATTCTGGGATGCTAATTTCGGCACAGGTTGCCCTCAGCTAAGGTGCTTTTATCACCTTACATAGGAACATAGCATAGTTGGGAGACGTCAGAGTTGGTCGCCTCACGGCTTCGCTTATCATATCACGACTGCTGGACGGATAGACAAGAATGGGTTGCGAGTCCCGTGAGGGAACTGTGACGGCACAGGGCCCAACACATAAAAATTTGAAAATTTGCTAGATGCAAATAAAGTACAAACTTTTCAACCATTAATGAAAGGTATGCTAAAATTCTAGGCCAGTTGATCTTCTTGGCCAACGTCGCCATCGGTTTCCTTATGTGGCTGCGTTTAACGTATCATCTTGGACGATTCTTGATGCAATACTCGACGGTGATGTTTTGAAATTTCAAACCGATATTGCGCCCCTTAAAAGTCAGTTAAAACTATTTTGTTTGTAGAATTGATAAACCTTTACCCTTATACACAGCTCTCTTGAAATTGGTAACGATGATGATCCTGGCCGTTATATTTTATCCTTTATTCGCTGCAATTTCGTCCGATAACGTGGTCGGATACGGGTTAGGGACGGCTTATATTTGGATGCTGACCGTCATTTCTATTGTTTCAAAATTGCCATGTGCTCAGGATGAGAACACGGTTGGTAAGGTGTGTTCATGACAAGGATATTTGGCTTCATACTACAGTATTGGTTTTGCTCCTTTACCTATACTATAAGGAAAAGTCTCGACAGCTACTTTCAAGTGAGCACGCTCAGCGGATCTGTGCTTGCTTTTATTGACGGAATTACAGAAAAACGCGGCGTTACCGTTAGAAGGAGGAGCGGATTAGGGAATGGGGCATTATGGAACGGGTTAGGTGGCAGTGCAGTATTCATTCGACGGGTACCTACCTCTTTCGGAGAGCAACGATCACAAGCCGACACTGCTCCGTACTGTGTGTAGTAGCTTCAGTAGTGCGGTATTCCAAACAATGGTCTGACAGCAAGCACATGAACTGACTCGTGTCCCGCGGGATAGTGCAGCGCCTGCTCGTGCTTCCTGGTTGCGGCCAACATTCCGATCCGTACTGGGCAGCTTGGCTCGACCACTTCTTTTTGTACCTTTAGTTTCAGATATGCTGGCACTCGACGGTCGCGCAGTACACCTGCAACCTGCCACCACTTCTGCCATGCGCTGTGGGTTCAGTCTCACATCAGCCAAGGCGTCCATGTCGGCCGCCACGTGGGATCCCAACTATTTTAAGTGTAGCGTCTTGTTGATGACGATCCCATCCACTGTTACAGAGCCGTCGGTCTGGGCGTCGCATTCCGAGTATTCCGTTTTCTTTAGGTTGAGTTTCTTGCCGTACAGTATTCCTGCAGGCGATCTTTCCATTTATGTAGAACTTCTCGAAGGCCGCTGAGGGCCAGCATCACATCGTCAGAGAAGAGAAGGGTCCATGGGGTATTAGTTGTATATCAGCCGTGATATAGTATCTGCACAGTATAGAGCGGTGGGGAAAGCGCAGCCTTGGTTGACGCCCGCCTTGATAATGAATGCATCAGACACTAGCTGCACTTTGAGCGAGCTTTTCGAGCCTTTGTTAACAGCTCGCACGTAAGTCGTTCGGCGGTACGCCGTTCGGCCTGAGGGCGTACCACCTAAGGACGTGAGGCATCCTGCCAAATGCTTTTCCGGGTCGAAGAAGGCCACGTGCACTGTTATTGGCAGTCCGATACTCTCCCCAGGCTGGGAGACTTCGATCCCGCGGGTCAGTTTCAGCCGTCGGATAGTCACGAGACTTACCTTGCTCCAATCAGAGTTTTTGTTTCAGAGATTTTGGTCTCTCACATCTCCCGCCGCCTGAATGCGCTGCTCACACACAACTGGTCCTTTTTCGCAAAGTACCTTCCATTAGCAGGTGTGAAATGTGCGGTACACAGACTTGACAAATCCACTTTGGTTTGGGGAGATTAATGCTATGCTGCGTGCGGGCGTCCAGCAGCTTGCTCAAAGGTTTTCGTGCCAGCACAGAAGACACATTGGACAGTACTTGGCACATTTCAGTCATCGCCATTGCCTTTATAGATCAGAGCAATTGTAATGCCCAGCCCAGTCTTTGGTCTTCCATGATGGTTTGCGAAGCCAGGAACTGCTTCCTTCATGCCCCAGTATCTTACACACATCATCCAAGAGACATCGCCCGGCCCAGTCGCTTTCTGATTCTCATATTGCGAATTGCCTCGGTGACTTTTTCGACTCGCTCCTCGTGAAGCATGACACGGTAGAATGCGGAGAGTCTTGTTCCTAGCCTGGATTTTTGCAGACATCAGCGATCTGTTACCCGAATGACCTCCAGCACATCGACCTGTAGTTGATGACTGACGATCCATTTCATTTTGTTTCCTTAATGCGGCCGTTATCAACACATTTCCTTGTGAGTTCAGCATCCACTAACACTAAGCTACGAAGGCAAACTTTTAGACGAAACTGGTTATGATATTCCGGCAAAGGACCAAGTTATTAAAAGTACTTCTCTACCAAGCATATCTGTTAGAAAATTCAGCCTGAGGATATAAAATATCCGCAGGACATTATGCTGTAGCTGCTTACGCGAAAAACTTTTTTCAGATATACGCAATTTATGACATCATTGAATTTCTCCCATGCATGCTTTGGATGATATATCTTTGCATTTATTTCCCGCTTCGTCTGATGAATCGAATTCGAAAAAAAGAAAGTCGCATTCTGGAAGTGAGTTGTATTTATACGCGTCTAATCAATATTTTCAACATATTTGGTAGTTTTAGACTCGGAACAAGTATGGTTTCGAGTACGAATATGTTCGCCGTTTGATTAACCTCAAGGACAAACCGAGAGCGTGCTATAAAGAATCCTACGGAAAGACGGGTAGTTTGTTGCGGAAGATTACAAATTTTTTTTTAAAGAAGTTCTACGCGCCCATCGAAGGCTATCGTTACCCTGTCAGCATGCTAACCGCCACTTCCGTTTCCATGCTACTGGTCTGGGTTGTAAGCAAATAAGTTGCGCTAAAAATCTTGCAAGGAATTATTGAAATAAGTGTCTTTAGGCCGTCATCAAACTGATGAGATTTTATCATTTAATCATTTTCCGAGCCCGCAATTTTATCGAGAATTCTTTTGTGCTACTATTTAAATTTCTGGGCAATAATACCAGAGTGGGAATGGAAGAAACACCGCCTCCTTTTTACGATGAAGCAATGAAGTGGTGGCGAGGCGTTGAATGTAAGTAGTGTGTGATTCGATGAGTGAGTAGGGCAGAAGACCACACTAGTCACAGCTCAGTATTTCTCGCGTACATCCAAGAGCTATTCACTGTAAATCCTTGATTGCTACCCCTCGTGCTTTTATCCCGTCCTCGCGCCCTTCGCCATGTTTGTAGGGTCAAGTAAGCATCTATGAAATGTCTGTGCTAGAAAATACTGTACAGTATAGCAGGAAGATTTCAAAAAAATTCGCAAGACTCTAAGCGCGGACCACTGCTGACCAGTTGGCCCAATATCTTGCGTTGAGATTTCTTATGACGTTACGCCTTTCTTTCGGCCCAAGTGAAGGTTTGCAAGGTTCCTTGGTGAGCTGTTGCAGTCTTATATGCAAAAGTCTGGTATTTGAATGAAGAAAAAGCGGAGACTTTTGATCACCAAGCGATCATATATAGATACGAAAATTTTTTGAACGAAAAAAGAATTAGGCAAGTTAACTTAACTGATTCTTCTTCGTTAAGTTAAGCTAGGTTAACTAAATCTTTTGAGATTAAGTCAATTGTAACTTGAACTGAATCTTTTTCCAACGTTGTAGCAACGCTAAAGCCTAATTATTGTAAGGAACGGCCTGAGAAAACGGGAAAAGGCACTTCTTGCTTGGTAATGCCCTACCAGAAGGATAATTCATGCAGGCAAATGCTATATGAGCGGTAACTGTTGCTCAATCAGTTGTTGGTGCGTTGCGCGCTCTTTGAGCTCTCTTGCTCAGTAGCCCCATCGTTTGGACATAGCCGCCATGTCCAAACGAAATGCAGGTATCGTCAGCTGGTACAGGAAGTGCGGGCAACTGCTGCTCGATTACTCGTTATTCCACTGGACCAGAGTAGCTTCGATAGCTGAATTCTATCAGGCACAGCAATACCAATTACCATCGAGTGTCGAAGGTAATGGATGCACTTAGACGTAGTTCCTTGCAGTCCTAGTTGCCCTGCCGCGAATCGGCCACACTCTCGACAGAACTGTCCTTTTAGGGAGCACCTGCGTTGGAAATACAACACCAGGAAGCTTGCTATTACAACAATAAAGTCCCGACCTCTTACAGCCCTGGTTAGTCATAAAAGCACTATATCTCACCCGTTGAAACTAAAAAAACTTGAAAAAATCAAGATTTTGAAAAGTTGATTTTTCAAAGCTCAGTTTTTTGATCTTGATAAAATCACCTAGAAGGTGTTTCAAAAATTTTTTCAAGTCTATCAATGTGCTTCAAATTAAAAAATCAAGACCGAAAAAAATCTTGATTTTGTCACCTGTCGTACACCGTATTTATGTATATTTTAATAAGCAGTACTGGCATGCTGTCTAAAATACAGCTTTCGGGAGGAAACAAATATCACAATTGACAATTTGAACATGTTTCAGACTCGATATACCTGTCGCTTACCATTGCCGTCCTGCTGACCATTGTTAGTATGTTGCTAGTAATGAAAAACTATCGGAATCATATTTTGCAGTATTACAAAGGCGTCGTTGTGGATTTACCCCGCCTTACACACAAGACTCCTCGAGCCATTGTGGTAAGTTCACATAGTGTACCCACAATCTATTGCAGATACTGATCTGCAATGATTGAAAGACATTTTGATCTGAAAATTTGCTGCATTGCAGTGCACAAAAAATTGTTTGGAAGTACAGTGAATACTGACACAGCGGCAAGGTATCTTTACTTGCTTTTAAGAAAGCTAAGCAGTTGACCTGCAGTAGAATTCTTCAGAGATCGGAGAAGGTAGGCCCATAAGTCAGTGCTTATTGCCAAGTACTACCCAATATCGACAGTTTCTTCCATGCGACCAGCAGATAGGATCGGATCAAAGTCAGCTTTTTCACGCAGGCATTGAAAATGTGCCCGCGGGGTCATCTCACAGGTCTTTTAGAATGAAGAAGCAGACTCTTACGCGAGATACAATCTACCGTTCCGAGCTTGAACGATTTTAAAAGTTCAGGCACTAATCATAAGCCAGTGCGGGTAAGGCTTAATTTAAGTGCACATGCCCAGATAAACATAATGTATTTTTTTTTATTACTTCTATTCTGAGGGTATTTCTATTGCAAATCAAAATGTCAGACCAGAAACAGCAAATTTAAATGCCTCTGGTAAAAAATTCTCAACGATGACTAGCTTGAACCATTTTATCTCCAATACTTGAACGTGCAACAGTACGGCACAGCTTACTGTACGTGAAAGTAAATAACTGCTCAAATACTTTTTCCATGGCAAAACTGTCCGCCAACGAAAACAAGCCAAAAGAAATAGGTGCATATGAGTGGGAGAAAAAATGTTTGCTGAAATTTTTGCCAAAGAGAGAAAGAGAACTCTATCCCTCAATTCTTTTAGTCTTCATGAGGGTTGACCCTGGCTTCCAGCAGTCCCTCAAGCTTTGTATTGCGAGATCTAAAATACGGTTCCTCTTTCACTGGCGATAAACCAGTTACTCCCTTACGTTGTACTGACCTCAAGCATATCAATAGGTGCTGCGAGTGTACACCAATATGTAGTATATTTGTCATCTGATGCTGAATGCAATCACGATTAGCAAAACGCGTCGGATTAAACCCATATACTAGTATGCAACTGATCCGAAATTTTAGTTGGAGACTTTCGAATTGGATCAGATGATGGATCCATTTCAGTGGTGACTGCAGTGACATATAAGATCCGACATGCACTGCTTCTTGATCACAGCCAGCCGAATCTCGGAGTGAGAGCAGAAACCTGGCAGGATGAGCTAGCAAGGAAAAGGCAGACCTGACGATGAATAAAAAGTCGGTATTGAGGGCCACCATACAACTTACTGGAGCGGTCCACCATTTTATATGCACTGATCGTGAGACCTGTGTAACTAGAATGTGCGTATGCTAAAAGCCACAATCAGTCGAGGCAAAGCCCACTGAACCTGAACCCATGTCAGCAGGTACAGTACAGTATTTACTTTTCAGGTTGCCGGCTCCAAATATATTGGATATCAGTTTGGCTATGCTTTTTGGGGCACGTTGAAGCGTTAGTATTAACATTGTAATTTAAAATCTTAAAAATATTTCTATGCAGGCTTTCTCACTCAAGCGGTCTTCTTGTTATTAATCAGCCTTGCTATCATCTTGACCACTGTGAGCATAGTTGTTTTCAAAAACTATCAACTATTTACTAAAATACTTCTTTGGGTCGGGTAAGTACACCATCACCCTATGGCCAAGGATCAGCTATTCTAACTTTAGATCTTTCCTTGCCTACTTGTATGGTATTATGATTGTTCAACAGTTACTGGTCCATTTCGTCTTTCTGCAAAAAGATGAACATGGGAAGCGCGTATTAGCTATTAATCGCTTGTAAGTCTTCGAGGACTAAAGATTTCTGTGCGTTGTAGGTTTATCCAGCAAGTGTGTAGCATTTTGTCACTATGCATGCGACACATATTAGCACTAGAGCCTTTATATAGATGCAGTACATAATAGCACGCACTTTATGCTTCCAGCAATCCTGCTAGAATACGAGTATGAACCAGATTATATTTTGTAGATTCGGCTTCTTCAATTTCCAATACATTATGGTTTTTCTCAATTCTGCCGTTGGGCTGGTCTCGTGCCTACTACGAGTGGTTAAGGCAGCCATAATCGGAGCTTTCACTGTGTCCCGACTGGACATGAGTTGCATGAGTCGGACATTTGAAGGAAAAGATGTCGGTAAATAACATTGAAATATGTAACTCACACAAAACCACGGCGAACATAGAATTACAAAGCTGAAAGTATAGTTCGATGCGATGCGTCAAATAAGCTTGCGATGCGACGTTTTAGGCACCTTTTTACATTGTCAGTTGACCCAAAAGTGTCGCATCGCACGCTTATTTGACGCATCGCATCGAACTATACTTTGGGCTTAAGTCTCGTAGCAATGCTTCTATGAGGTTAAACAAGTTGGTTATTCAAACCTTCCCTAAAAACCTGCCATGCTGGGCTTGTGTAAGTTTTTAAGTGGTGGAAGCTTCGGAGTATGCACCACTTACGGGCGATCCAATCCAATTTTTTTGCCAAAACAAGTTGTTGAAGAAAGGACAGTGCTAGAGGAGTTTAGAGCATGTGTTGAAACAACAACAAGCAGGAAGACCCGGATGAGAATACAATATGGTAAAAGCATACCGGGGTCGTGGCCTAGCGGGAGGGCTCGACTCCCGCCTCGGCACAAAATGATTGTCAATTATGTGTTCCTTAGCCCTCGAGTGCGCCGTATGGTGCTTGGCCATGGATAAAGTATGACATGACGTGACATGGAATCAAAATAGGCTCGAACGGAAAAAAACCATCATTGCTCGAGTTCCCTGACCTTTGGTTCTGAAACGACTCGGGTGAGGATTGGGGAAAACCGCAGTCCCGCTAATATAGCCGAATAAAGAAAATAGGAATGAGCAAATTTTAAATTTCTACTTTAGGATTCAACGCCTATGTTAGCTTGTTGGAATTGGAGAATATCCAAACAAATCCAATTCTGGTCATCTTTGTGGATTTGTTGCGAGAAGCTGCATTTGGACGGACAATAAAGTCAAACAAAGAGAGCATTCGCTTTTTCAACCAAGAGAGCGACAATAATGTTTCAATTTTGGACGGTAATCACTAAGCTCTACTTTTATTCGGTTTGTGTTTTCGTTGGCCGTGTATTTTCAGAGTAGAGTTCTGGACAGGATGTTTCAGCTGCAATCAAACATCGAAATCTTGTCGTACTTATCCATAAATGTGGCCCAAATTTGACTGCCATCCACGGGGGACTTTATACTTCGTATGTGCCTGTAGTTTGCCGCTGACAGCGGCAACACAGCCATATTTGAAATGCACGGCTAATAGGAAAACACAGGTACGTGTGCAAGGAAGTCAGCTTAACTTACTGCATATTTCTTCTTTTAAAGATCAATATTCTAAACGTTTGGCTGTTCAACGACGAAAAAATGTTGTCCGCAATCGCTGGCGAGTGGCAATGACATTAATCAGCAGTTCATACCTGAGATATTACAGGAAGAAGGAATTGGAATGCATGGGCCAAGAGGGCACTTTCGCTGTTGCAGGACTATTGTCTAATTTCAACCTTGCAGCGGCGCGTCGGAGGAACATGCTGTCTTTTGCTGTGCGCGAAGTCGATATAAACAAAAAATACAGTGATGTCATTTGAGCGCGCGTAAATTTAATTTTTGCACTGTATATACTGTACATTTGTTGCAATCAAAAGTTTTCCATTGATATTCTTTGCAATGCTGATAAAGTACAAATATATTATGGTTTTTACTTGACTTAAAAATTCTAGCTCGCCACGACCGAGCTTTGCGGAAAAGGGATGTGCGATAAGAATTCAACGCTCCATCCTTATTCGGCTTTATTTTACAGTAAAGGCATACTGTACTTAGCTATTACGGGTATGCTACTGTAAGGCCAGGCGCGATATCGGGGGGGGGGAAGGGGGGTGGTTAGGTAGAGTGGTTTTAGAATGACGATCACCTGGAGGAATACGGCATGACGATCACCTGGAGGAATACGGCATGACGATCACCTGGAGGAATACGGCATGACGATCACCTGGAGGAATACGGCATGACGATCACCTGGAGGAATACGGCATGACGATCACCTGGAGGAATACGGCATGACGATCACCTGGAGGAATACGGCATGACGATCACCTGGAGGAATACGGCATGACGATCACCTGGAGGAATACGGCATGACGATCACCTGGAGGAATACGGCATGACGATCACCTGGAGGAATACGGCATGACACTGAATCTGAGGAAAACGGAGTATTTTGAGTGTAGCACCAAGACCGATAGCTCTGTAACAGTGGATGGGATCGTCGTCAAGAAGATGCTACACTTCATATACTTGGGATCCCACGTGGCGACCGATATGAACACCTTGGCGTATGTGAGACTGAAAACCACAGCGCCTGGCAGTGGCCGCAGGTGACAAGTGTACTGTGCGACCTGCTGCGACATGCCACATATCAAGGGTGAACAAATCAGTGGTTACACCGGTTCCTCCTTGGATCGGAATGTTGGCCCGCCTACAAACAGGAAGCGTAGGCTTGCTACGACGCGCTCGGTTTGACAAGGATGGACCATGCTGTGATCACGAATACCGCAAGGTACTGAGAATCGCACTCGCAAAATGGTGATTAAGTCGCGACTGAGCTGGTACTGTATGGGCATGCGATGCGGAGAGAGCCAATTCAGTAACGGGTGAGTCCCAGAGAAAAACGGCGATTCTTCAGGCCAAAAAAACCATGGCTGGACACTCTCATCGCCAGAGAAGATGAGAAAAGTAAATGTGAATCCACGAGATGCGACAGCCCAGGAAAAGCGGACCGTGCTCAAAGGCGGGACTAAACGCTCGGTAAATGATGACTAGTGTATTTCTATCCCTCAAATATGACAGGAAAGGTCACAAAGAAAAGAAGGAAGATAAACAAGCGATAAAAAAGTGTGATAAATTGATCAAATTTGAATTTGGCGGTTTTTGTGCTTAAAATTAATGGTACTAAAAAATGCCTGGAAAAGCCATACATACGCACAGTATTTACGAGTATGTAGATGCGCATGCAACTGCCGACAAATTGGGTCTTCATACTTCAGCCAACTATGTCATGCGTGTAGTGGCCCTGCAGTCTTGTACAGAGGGGCAATGTTAAGGTTGCTTTACATTGACTCCAAGACAGGGGCCGAATATTGCTGCGATGTCATTGTGCGTACCAAGCTGCTCTGTACACCTGAATAACTGATACAATTAGCCGCTGACCAAAAAGTTAGTTCAGCCCCAGAAAATGCGGGCGAATAAAACGAATACCAATGATACAAGCGATGAGTAAGTCTAGATTTCCTGGAAGTAAATTGAAACCGAAAATTTTTTTAAATTTTAGAGGAAAAGTTTGCTTGAGTTTGGTTGATTTGGACGACGTAGCGTTTTTTAGATATGTTGCTATCCCCGCAGTAAGGATGCTTTTTTCTTTACCGAGTAAGAAAATTCGAATCCTGTATTGTTTGACAGGCTCTTCTGCTCGTTGTTTTCCAGTTGCTGAAACAATGGAATGTAAATGGACCGAATGGATTTTGCAATAAATTTAGCATCATTTGGTAAGACGACCCCTAGAAAGCCATAAGAAAATATTTTAGTAGAACACACAAAAATATTCCGCATTTTCCTGTTTTTTTTCGCGGAATGTTAAGAGCGTATTTTCACTAGTCGCCATAGAAGAGCTCAAATTTTTTCCGTCCTGGCGGCCCAGATACCTAACATCCACGGTTTAATAGGCATTAGGTTTGCGGGCAAATATTTTCAGTATATCATAAACATTAAGTATGCACAGCACCTTCGTACGGAATGACGATCTTCCATGCTGTGACTGTGACTTTTTTCTCGGCTTTGCATGCGTGAAGCAAGCAAGCAAGCTAGTATTTTGGCTGAGCGTACAAGAGTTGGAACTTTGGGGAAAATTGCATTACCAGTATGGGAAAAGCTCGTTTAGAAGCTCTTGTATTCTCCAAACCCCCGTCCTTGTACTGAATACACGCGTATCCCGTCCTGTGGCCCTAAGGCCAACACCGTTCCAGATGGAAGCTCAAATAGCTCAAAGCTCAAAAACAAAGTACAGTCCATGTCTTGAAGGAAAAATGCAAAATGTTCATGGCCAGTTTGCGGAACCGAATCTGGGCGAGGGAGCTCATATCAGCAGATCTAGATATTTATTTTTGAACAATGTAAAAGCAAGTTTCTCAACCCTTTCTAGGTTAACTAACCGCATGTATAAGCAGTTGAAAAAAAACTCTTTCAGCTTTGTTTTGCACAAAGGTCGTGAAATTCGTAGCCCTTCCGGAAACAGAATAAGGAATTCAGAATGGAACGCCTTCCATGGCATATAGCTATTCATGGTGAGTGGTGGGTCCTCACTGTAGATGACATTTTTGATCAGTATCTCCTGAGTCGATCAAAGTTTTGCGAAATACCGCAGGGTTCTCAGGTACCATGTTCCGCATGATAGGGTAAAAAAACATCGAAATCCATCGCACAGTTCGGCCATCAAATTGCGCCGAAAAAACCATCCCGAAAGTAAGAATATTGAGTTCGTTCGAAACGTAAGGCTGTATTTGTACATAGAACGATAAGAATTATCTTTTTAGCACAAGCATAGTACATTAGCTACTGATGTCACTAACAGTATGACCAGGGAAGGTAGAAATGAGCCAGTAGTGCTCGGCATTCATTCGATCATCCATGAACTCTGGGGTCGACAAACAGTTTTTGGGCGCAATAAAAATTTTCCCGGACCACTTGGACCGCCGACATCCGTCGATTAGCCTTGACCTTGAGCACTATTTTGCGATCGATTCTGGGTGATGTTCCGCGTTTTCGACCACGAACAGGCAAATCCTTGACTGTTTTGGAGATTTTAGATTTTTTGATGATCGAGAAGATGGTGGAGCGCGAAGCTGAAGTCTTGACAAGTTGTTTATCCGATAGACCTTGCTTCTTGAGATCAATCGCCAATGACTGTTGTCCAATAGGCTGATGAGATTTCCGAGTGCCATTTCGATAGTAGAAAAGGAACACATATAAATCCTATGTCAGAGGCATCTCTATTTGTGCTCTAAAACCAAAACGAAACTTGGACATACAGTAACTGGCTTTGGACGACAAAGGAAAACCAGAAAATTTGCATCTGTGCGCTTATTTTTGTCCTATAAATAATTGTGGGAACACCTCTTTTCTCTCGTTTAACAAAATAATTTTTCGGCAAAAAATTATTGAATTCCGACTGATAGACTTTGCTAAACAAACATCTCCATCCATCCATGTCCTACTCACAGTACTGCTTTTTGTTGCGCAAATGAAAAAAAAATTCGCAGAAAGACGCAGATACACAACTTTTTGGTGGTCGATTATTTTAGTCCCACCCTATGTATAATACACACGCAAGGAATCAACTATTTACCATTTGTGTTCATTTAGGCCAGTTGATCTTGTAAGCCAGCGGCGGCACCGGTTTCCCTATGTAGCCGCATTCAATATATCATCTTGGACAATTATCAATTCAATAATCGAGCATAACATCCTTCAACTTGAAACAAATATTGCGCCTCTGCACAGTCAGTTGAAGACCATTCTTTTTGCACAGACATTTTAGTTTTGTTTGTGAACTACAGCTCTGCTGAAATTGGTCTCGATGATCATCCTAGCCATCATATTCTATCCTGTATTCGCCGCAATTTCGTCCGATAACGTGATCGGATACGTGCTAGGCATGGCCTATACTTGGATGCTGACTATAGTCTACTTCGTCACAAGGTTTCCCTGCGCCTATAAAGCCAAGTTGACCGCGGACGACGAAGTAAGTCAGACAGCCTCGATATTCTCCATTCTCCGGTTTTATACTAGGCAAAATCTAGATGCGGGTTTTGAGTGGACAGTGTCTCGAAGGTAAACAGCATCTGGGCTATATCTTGCCTGGCCCTCCAGCAGACCCCTTGAGCTTGTGTGTAGCATAAGTAACTTACTACCATCCTATCGATTTTGACTTTTCAAAGTTGCACTGGCTTGTCTATTCATTCAAAAACTCCTCTGGCTTTCTCTCAGATACGTACAGTTTATGACGTCGTTGTGTTTCTACCGTGCATGATTTGGTTAATATATCTCTGCGTGTATTTCCCAGTTCGTGTGATCAATCGACTCAGGAAGAAAGAAAGTCGCATACTCGAAGTGAGTCTCATCATTATCAGTCTAACCAATATTTTCAATATGTTTGCTGGTTTTAGACTCGGAACAAGTATGGTTTCGAATACGAATATGTTCGCCGTCTGATTAATCTCAAGGACGAACCGAGAGCGTGCTATAAAGAATCCTACGGAAAGAGGGGTAGTTTGTTGGAGAAGATTACAAAATTTATTTTGAAGAAGATTTACGCGCCCATAAAAGGCTATCGTTACCCAATCAGCATGCTAACCGCCACTTCCGTTTCCATGCTGCTTGTCTGGTTTGTAAGCAAAACTTTTATCGCCAAATGTTTTGCAAGGATCGCAGATCTTGTTTTTAGGCCGCAGTCAGAATAGTCCAATTTTATCATTTTATTCTTCTAAAATCTGAGTGGCTCATCACTTTCTTATTTGGAGAAAAAGCCGTTGAAGTTATGAGGAACCATACAGCTGCGATAGAAGTAATAGAAGAGTCGCCAATTTATGTAAAGTTATTAGAATGGTACAGAGGTGTCGAATGTAAGTAGCGTGTTTGGGTTTGCTTATTCACACAACCTAATTTTTAGGCACTATGAGTACCCATTTAATTCCCTTTAGAAAAGATTTTGCTTGCATTTTTCTAGTAACAACTCTGGTTTTATGAGGTACCTGTTCTCTGCGACGGCATATGGCATAACCCACCCAAGGACATTCTTCCATGACTTTTTAAATGAATAAGATTGGGAAAAATGGTGGAGAACTATGCATATTGAGTTAATGATCCATATATCCCGCTGCTGTAGGGAGCGAAATAATTTATTCTGATGTATAACTTGTTTTCTTTGAGAATATACAGGCCCTTCGCGTGCCGCATGTACATTCCCATAGACAACGGATAGTACAGTAGAAGCTGCATACTAAAATCGGTTTGGATTCTATTACCATCCATTTCGAATCCTAACTTAGACCTATTGAAAAAATAGCCCTGGATATTTTGAGTACGGTATATATTTCTTACATGCTACAGTATAGACAGTGTCTTCTACTATTTACGGGTCATCTACTGTATATGTGTTAAGTACACAGTGTTAAGATAACTTCAGGTTATTGGCAAATGAAGCTATAAGAAATGCAAATTTGCATCATTTAATACAGTAGGTACACATAATATACAGTATATATTACATATTGTTACAGTTTGATATATCGGTATAATTAGGCGTCAAATGTGTTTCAAGATTTTAGTATATCGTTAGAATATCCCGACGTTGTGTTTTCCTTTTTAGATGCCTTCTACCTCTCGTTAGCAATCGCATTTTTATTTACTCTGATCACCATGTTGCTGATGCTAAGGAATTATCGGAAACATATTCTTCAGTTCTACAGGGGCGTCGTCGTAGATGTACCTCGTTTCAAGCACAAGGCTCCTCGATCTATCGTGGTAAGTTTGCCCCTTTCCCTAAAGTGGTAAAATATCAGGTTTGTTCACGAGTATCTTCTCTTGATAAAAATGACAAATCTGTATCAACCTTTAAAAACTGCTGTCCTTTCCCAGGTTTCCGGTTCGAAATATGTCGGTTATCAATTGAGCTATACTGTTTGGGGTAAGTCGACTTCCTTTTTTTTAACAAGTCAGTATAAAATCGTTTTTTTAGGCTTTGTCATTCAAGCCTTCTTCTTCTTAGCGCTCTGCATAGTTGTCATCTTAATCGCTACGGCGGTATTTATTTTCAAGAATAACAAATTGTTTTTCTCAATTCTTCTGTGGGTGGGGTAAGTGTTTTTGCTTTTCCATGGTAAGCAGACTCTGGGTATGCCACTAGACGCTTTCTCTTCCTGGCAATCTGGGATGCTGTGCCCTCCCACTCGGAGTCAATTAAGAAACTTTTTTTAGACCTCTGATTGGCTATGTCTATGGTATTATGATAATTCAGCAATTGGTAATCCATTTCGTGTTCCTGCAAAAAAATGAACGCGGAAAGCGAGTTCTGGCAATTCGCTACCTGTAAGTTATTTTAAAAATCTATTTGTCATCTTGGCTACGAACTGCTGTGTGCTTCAAAAACAAAACTTGTAAAGCCAAAGTACCCGTATGATCCAGCATTCTGTGTATGTTGTATGACCAGCGGTTTGATTGTATCATACTTCTTACTTTGCAGATTTGGCTTTTTCAATTTCCAATATATTATGGTTTTTCTCAACGCTGCCGTTGGTCTGGTCTCGTGTTTACTGCGGTTGATAATAGCTACGGTGATTGGTCTTATCACCTTGTCCCGGCTGGACATGAGTTGTATGAGCCGAACTTTTGAAACAAAAGATAGTGGTACGGATGGTTATTATCCTGTTAGCCGTGCTTTGTCATAGGGACATGCTAGAGGACAATACTGTAGGCAAACCTGACAATGTCCAGATTTAGTCGGATACTATAACATCGTTATAAAGCTTCCAACACTGCAGACCGTTTCCTAGGAAATCAATCATTACCAAAAACACGGCTAACAGAAGACAGCTAGCCAAATAAGCTCCTGCTTCATACTCTTGTACAACTAGACTATTTTAGGATTCTCCGCCTACGTCAACTTGTTGGAATTCGAAAATGTCCAAACCAATCCAATTTTAGTCGTCTTTGCGGATTTATTGCAAAAATATGCTTTCGGAGCTAAAGTAGATATGCAGCCAATTGAAGAACACACTGGCAAGGAAAGCGATGCCGTTCCGTCAGTGTCAGTTACTTCTTCAGATGGTATGTCTTTTGATTTGCCAATGTCGCCCTGTAGCTGCCATACTGTATGTTCGATTTCCGCAGCTGGGTGCGGTCTGTCTCTATTCAGAATTAGCATAACTAATAACATGACTGGGCTGCAAGATATTCACAGCTTTTTCGACATTGTTGAGCATTACACCTGCGTGTACCTTCGATGAGAACAGTCAGTAGGAGTACATGTGCTTATGTACAGGATTACGTATTGCAGATTTCAGAGCGCAGTTCCTTCCTTTCCGATAAATGTTTCTGCTGTTTAGCTCCTCACCAACGCAAAATTCGCAATCTCTGGTGGATGGCCGTAACTTTAATCCGTAATCCATTTCTGCGATATTACAGGAAGAAGGAACTACAAAGTCTGGGCGAGGAGCGTGCCGCTGTCGTAGCGGAACTGTGGACCAATTTTGACCTCGCAGTAGCACGCCGAAAGAAAATTTTGGCTAAAAGGAATTTAAAAGAAACAAATGAAGAGAAAAAACTGCAGAAATACAATAATATTGTGTGAGTGCTTTAACGATTTTTCATCGGGTATACTAGTTACGCAGTTAAGAGAAGTCGAAATATTTTCTTTTGTGCTCTTTTGTATAACGTACATAGTAAGTGTGTATGCATGGTATATCTAGTTTCAGGCAAAGCCGGGTCTTGATTAGCTGATTGCAAGAAGTTACTGCACACCATTGATGATCTTTTAATGTATTGCTGCATACATAAAGCATTTTGCACGAAACAGTGGGTGACTGATGACAACAAGGTGGACGCCACTGAACTGTCGGAGTTTGAAGACACGGCTAACAGAAGCGAACACAGGGAAAGGGCAGTTGGGGCTAAAGTAGGCAGCGTTGTTAGATGCAACTAGAATCCGCTAGATCTTGCGGGTTTTTTGTCCGACAGCTGGATAACCAGCGGACGGACTGTTTCAGCGGAATTTGCAGCGGATTTTGGGGTTTTTGGCGGATTCTGGCGGACTGGCGTAAATCTGGATATAGCAGCCTATATGTGACCACTTTTGAAGCAGAATGCCCTTTTTTTAAGACTTGTTGAGCCACTTTTGTCCTCGTGTTGTGGTCTGAAGGGTCGACTGTACGAATGGGGGTAAGAAATGGGGAAATCGCTCCCAGGCCTATCTACTGTATTTGGCAACAAATTCAGCTCAGCTCAGTCGGTACTAAGTAAAGTCAGACTTCTTGATCCGCTCGTCCTTTGCTCCTCATTCTTCAGTATTGTGTGCACTAATTTGCACATTTTGCATAAGATTTAGACAGAGCAGGGTGGTCCGTTTTTGTCCTTTGATCCCCTTCCCTTCCCCGAGGTGTGCCTCGCCCCCAGCATGTCCCAAGTAGGAGCTCCGAGCTGTCACTGCTCTCTTTATGGTCCTAAACAAATGTATAGTATAATTAACGTTACTATTTGCCTTTAGCCTCACATATGAAAAATTCATCAAAGATCTGCGGCTACTCGATGGCCAACTGCTTTCAAAGCCCATTTCCAGTTTTCTGAAGTTCTGATTTTTAAGTTTTTTGACAGGGATCATCTACTGAGGAAATGCAGTCTAATTAGGGATAGTTATGGTCAAAGGCGGGAGAAGACGCCAGTAAAAGAGATATCATATGCATCAATCAAGCGAACTAAAACCAAAATGGTACTGAGTTTTTAGTGTCATGTCACATACCCAGTGGGGAAGGGCAACACACTATCTACAGTATCACTCATCAGCCGTCATCACATTCTCACCAAATTCAGTTCAGCACTGGGTACACATTGAAGCATCAGGATACAATCCATCTAAAAGGCCTGAAATTTTGAGATCTGTACACAGACTTTGGATGAGTGTGTTAAAATAAACAATTCCGCTCAATGTGGACCATCATAACAATGAAAATGCGCTATAGACAGTGTACATTTCGTTTTATTCCTTTGCTTAAAACTTTTTGCCCGGACGTTTTTTAATAAATTGCAGCATAGAGATATCATTCGCGTTCCATTGTCGGCTAGTCCGCGTTCCTTTTGGCGTTCAAAACGATCATTGCTGCCTCGTAGGGGAAAAAGAGGCTGTCTTTAACTTTTGCAGATTTAGAGACTGGTTATAAGTTCGATATTCTCGAGAACTAATTTCCAGGAGAAGGAATCAAGAAGGGAAAATGGATGATGAGTAAATGGACGCTTTGGACATAAGTAGGAGGAACAGACTTTGATTTGCTCTTCAGAACCTCAATTTGTAAAAGACCTGTTGAATTGGACGAGGTGACCTTCTTTCGGTTTGTGACCATACCTGCTGTAAATATTGGCTCCCCAAAATCATGAACGGCCTCATGTCGGACATTTTAGGTTCTACTAATTGTCGCTTTGCAAGTCTTGCAACAATGGAGAAAAAGGCGGCAAAGATTCTGTGGAAGCATTGCTGTCATATGGTGGGTACAATGTGGGATGTAGAAGTACCTAAGAAGCTGTAATCTTGCAGAGAATAAGCATCAATCTCTACTGGATCATTGAAGTGGTATTAGCACATGCATTTGAGGCATACTTTTTAGGCCAGTCGACCTCCTCGGCCAGCGTCGTAATCGCTTCCCTTACGTAGCTGCATTTAATGTAGCTAGCTGGTCCATCTTACAAGCAATCACGGGTGAAAGTCCGCTGAAATTCGAAACTTACATCGCACCCATCTCAAGTAAGTCAGAATATTTTGAGATGAAGCCAATAACTTGAACGTGTATGATTCAGGTCTTATGAAACTTTGCACCTGCATTGTTCTGGCAATAATCTTTTATCCCTTATTTGCCGCAATATCATCAAATCACGTAATTGGATATGGATTAGGCGCTGCATATATTTGGATGCTGACCGTGGTCTACATTTTGGCAAACCACCCATGCGGCGATAACACACTGGTTAGTGTATTAGGTGTGCTTGGCCTGTGAAGAAGGTGGTGTGATCACTTTAGTTCGTGATTGCAACCCTCGTGCCTGGCAAGCCGGGCAAGGGGAGAATAATCGACCTTCCCTTGTCTGTGAAATGTCAACCCCTCGGGTTGATGTATCAGCCGAAAGGTGCAGTCGCAAGAAATGCCTTCCTCCAGTCGGAGTTTCTGCCATATTCTCACCTACTCCTGCCAGGCTCGAAAACACTTTCTTTAAAAAACACCCTGTTGTTACGAGGAACTGACGTTATTCCAGCATGATTTCCTTCCTGATGATATAATTGAAATTTATAAAGCATTTAGCTCTTAAAATTTGACTTCTCTTGTTTTCCTAAAACAGAAATCACGAATCACAAATCGCAAATACAAACCCAACAAACATTCTGATTTAAATATGTTGCTTTCGCAAAACATCTGGGAAAACTATCTTTATTAAAATAAAATGCATCCGACTGATATGCATCAACAACATTTTTTCAGGGCGCAGCGACCTACGAGGCCATAGAATTTTTACCTTGTCTTTTATGGATGTTATATTTATGTATTTATTTCCCACTGCGAATTATTTCTCGCATTCGGAAAAAAGATCAGGATCGAAATGAGGCAAGCATTGAATAATCAGCGTACCAATTTTTTATGACAAGTCCACAACTTTAGGTGCGAAATAAACATACTTTCGAACGCAATTATGTTTATCGACTACTCCACCACAGCGACCAGCCTCGAGTAGTTCATCGAGAATCCTACGGTAAGAAAGGAAGTATCTTGGAGAAAACCACGAAATTGATATTCAAAAAAGTGTATGCACCGATCGAGGGGTACAGATACCCTGTGAGCATGCTGACTGCTTCTTCCGTCTCGATGCTGCTAATCTGGTCGGTAAGTCTCAGGAAAGCCTTCAGTTCAGTATATTCATCAGATTACTCGTTGATTATGTGGCGATATAAAAATATTTTCAGGCCGCCGTGAGTATCATAAGACTATACTATGTCATGGCTGCTTTGGGTCATGCCACGGTGTCTTCTTTGTTTGGGCCATCAGTGAAAGAAGTAGTAGTCAACAACACAAATGTGAAAGAAACCATTCAAGCATCGCCCTTCTTCCAGACAGCTGAGGCGATGTGGACAGGAATGGAATGTAGGTTTCTGGGAAAGGTTTTTTACTCACTCGCGAATCTTTGTATTTATATTGATTAATTTTTTTCCCTTTGGAGTCACTTTGGCATTCTGTTACAAAGTGAGATTCGATGCAACTCTCTCTCTCACACTCTTTTCAGATGCCATGTACATATCGTTCGGGCTCGCCTTTCTGCTGACTGTCATTTCTATGCTACTGGTGTTAAGAAATTATCGAAATCACATTCTCCAATATTACAAAGGCCAAGTTGTGGACTTACCGCGTGTGAATCACAACTCACCTCGAAATATTGTGGTAAGCTGCGGAAACATGCTGTTTCGTTCAGCTGTGTCAATTAGCTCAACGAAACAGCACCAGCCACTAGCCACCATAGTCGGAGAACTACTGTCTTGCAGGAGAATTTAAGCAACCAAACGGGTCCTACGACAGAAATGGGGTTTTTATGGCAAAACCTCAATCTAAAACTGTATTTTATCCGTTGGAGCAAGAAGCTTCATGAAACTGAACTACTGCAAGCTGACTGCTTTTGGTCAGTAGGGCCAGGCCCGACAATTCGACCCAAATCCAAACCGAAAATTTTCAAGTCAAACCCAATCCGTTCGCTAGTGAACCCAAACCCAAACCATAAAAACCCATATTTTTTGAAAAAATTGACTAAAACCCCAAACCACCTTTGTTCGGTGAAGTAGGTATATCATCAGTATCACGCACATTTTTGTGAAAATGCTATCATTCTTTGCTAATCGACCTGAGGGAAAGCAATCTTGTTCGCACAGAGGCTTTACTCGAAAGTCTTCCTCCAGAGAAAAGCAGTGAAAACAGTGGAAGAGTCTTCCCTGGCGTCCCGAGGGCTCCGAGTAGCACATTTTGACTGTGCCATAACTCTAAAGTTTGCCTTACGATGAACACATTTTTGAGCAGTTGATTGAGTCGTGCCCGCTCGCATCTTCATCTACCTTCAGAAAGATCACCAGGGATACCCCAGGCAACTTATCTAGCAGACGATTGAAACTGGCATTAGCTAATCTGACTCCACCTCCAAATTCGGTTTTTGGACTCCTCCAAAGCACAACCCGAGACCTGAGAAGTATCCTGCTCACAGAGATCAATATCATCTGCTAACAGACGATTTCTCACTTCCGTCATAGTCATACTCATGTCGAATTAGAGTAGTTAGCTAGGGGCACTTTTTTTTCAAAATTTTTGTTGGCCGAAGCCCGTTTTCGCCCATAGCCGGCCAGCAGTCATAAGCAGGGCTCTGCTGGTCCGGCACACACAGCAGCGACCCTCTGCGTGTCTCCAATAGGAGCACTTCCACGCGAGGACATCCTGGACAGGACACCGAGTTCCTCGGACGAAGGCGGGCTTTTAACCGTATGTTGGACAGCCGAAACTGTCTCCTCGTTTGGCTTCCGTCTCTCCACTCGGAGCACCTCGGCGGTATACCGGGTGAGTCATCCACGCCTGGCGTGCAAGGTCAGCGAGGATTTATGGTTCGCAAACCGACTTCCATCACCGGGGATCGAACCCGGGACGAGTCCAGCCACTCGCTCCCGAGCAATACGGAGAGACGGATGCCGAACCGCTGCACCACCGCGGCCGCGCTAGGGGCACTAGGTACGTTTTTAGAGCACCAGGATCTGTCGATTCGAAACCAGCGGACATCATATCGCATTGGCTTCAAAACGCTGTGCCGATCAACCACATACTCATGCTGACGATAAAGGCTGACCCAAAGTGGGAAAGTGGACCATTCAGGTTCAACCCGACCTGATCCGGTGTCTACTGGGGATATTTGAAGGTTTATACTGTACGATTTCTAGCCAGTCTGGCGCATACATTATCTTATTCCTACGAAAGTATCTATCGCTTCCCGACAATTACACGTGGATTTTCTGATTTTCAGGTTGCTGGCTCAAAATACGTTGGCTACCAATTTGCGTACGCATTTTGGGGTAATAATTTGCCATCTTCTCTTTTTCTCAACCCCGAACGAAAAATTTAGGATTTGTAATCCAAGCCGCAATTCTATTGATGGTCAGTGCAATTCTTATATTTTTGGTGGTGTTCGTATTCATTCTGAAAAACTACCAATTATTTATTAAAGTCATTCTGTGGATAGGGTGAATATAACGCGCCTATCTGACATGGTTGAACCCGCAGGGGATTTGAAGGACTTTTATGTTCAGGCCACTGTTTGCATACATGTACGGCATCATGGTCACTCAACAAGTAATGGTGCATTTCCTTTTCTTGCAAAAAGATGAACACGGGAAACGCATCTTGGCTATTAGCTGCTTGTGAGTCCTATTGGGATTATCAGTAAGGCCAAGTGCTGAACCGAAGAATTATGCTTTTTTTTCTTAGGCTTGCCTTCCTTAATTTCCAATATTTTATGGTATTCATCAACTCAGCCATCGGTCTAATCTCGTGCCTTCTACGTGTTATCAAGGCGGCCGTAATCGGATCTTTTACTATTGGTCGCTTGGATATGAGTTGTATGAGCCGGACATTTGAGAAGATGGATAGCGGTAAAATCCAGTCACACGTTTAGATTAAAACAACCAAAAAAATTATTGCAGGTTTTAACGCCTACATTAGTCTACTGGAGTTTGAGAACGTGCAGACAAACCCGATTCTTGTGACTTTTGTTCTTCTATTAAAGGAGGAGGCAATCAATAGAAAGCTGCTGTACAATCAAGACGCCTTTATACTGACCAGGCGGAACGGAAAGCAAGGTGTCATACAGGAGGCAACACTGACGCACTAATACCATAATCCCTTTTTCTTATCAGATACCACTCGCTCCGGCAGCTTGGAAGTAGATCGACGCAAAAACGTGATCCGCAATCGTTGGCGAGTGGCCATGACTTTGGTCAGCAGCTCCTATCTCAGGCACTATAGAAAGAAAGAGCTTGCTAGTTGCGGCACTGAATCTGCTTTCACTGCGGCAGAACAATTGACCAAGTTTGATTTGGTAGTCGCTTCGCACCGAAACGATGAAGCATCGTCTTAGAATAATCATGGATAACACTTTGGAGAGCAGGAAATCTAGCGAAGAAGAGGACTATCCAGGACAGACAACTCTTTTTATCCTCACCACTAATCTAGTATTATAATTATTTGGCTGGAGCAGTAATCCTGGGGGCTCGGTTTCGATCCTCCTGCTGTACATATTTCGATTAGTACGTAGTGTTCAATGAAAGATTCCCTCCCCACCTACCATCATTCAGTTCACTGCACAGTTTTTCTTGGTTGCTTCTCTGTAACAGGTGGCTCTGGCGACAAGGCATTTGTTACTGTATCTGACAGCAATGTATTGTCTATTCTCAAATCTGTTCAGTTCAGTTGATTAGATGATCACTACCACTTCAAATATGTTACAGAGTTTTTGCTTTGTGAACGTTTTCCACAGCATACTTCGCTTTAATCGTTCATGTTTCTCTTGGCATCCCAATATCGCAGATGAGGAGAAAATGAGATTGCGAATGAATAAGGGGGGAAGGTCAGGATTTGGGAATAGGAGAAAGAGAAAAGTAAGACAGCTGCTTCTGTGCTAAAGGAATGATCGTGAGACTACTTCCACGAAGCAAACAAGGTGCCTCTACTAGCTGGTTGCGTACAAAATACGCATACGCAAAGCTTGCGTATTACGCATTGAAATTTGGATGCGTCTACGCATCTGCATACGCATACTTACTTGTACGCAATACATTCAATGCTTTATCCAGGGCGGTATAAGAGCAGGCCGCTGGGAGAGAGATCGGGGCTCTCCTTTGCTTGTTTTCACTCGATTCGTTTCCATCCGTGTTCTGAATTTGTGGGCAGCCACCCATTTGTCCACCCCTTTGGCAGAACTGTGGGGCGAGCCAAGTGCCAGCCAGGGTTTTCGATTAGCATACTCTCAAAGGGCCTCTGCGGTCGTCGTTTCCTTTGGTTCATACTGGACTGGAAGAGTCCAGGAGTTGACTCCAGGGCAGGTACTTGGTTCGTCTGCGGATTTGTCTGTGGGTAAGATCCAGGACGGTTGAGACATCGTCGTGCATTGTTGTGCTTCGTAAAGGATCCTCTGGTATTGACAGAAGTCTTTACTGCGCTATCGACAGTGGAACTGCAGGAAGCTGACTGTAGCTTCCCCAGAGCTTTTGCGAAATACAAGGCAACGCATGCTAGAGAGCAGTCGTTTACTAGCCACCTAGCGGAGTCACACACGGAACAACTACTCACTAGCACACACACACAGCAGTAACTTACTGACTGACGATGAGTCACGCACGCACGAGACGGCGCGGCGGCGCGGAGCTGACAGGAAACAGGAAATAGGCTAGACGGGCTAACTACGGCGCGGCCACAGGGCGGCAGACAAGAAACCTGCCAGGCAGGCCTGGCCTGGCAGGTCACGTCACTAGCATACTGCTCATCCAATAAAGATGGGGGTGTCTTCCTGACATAGAAACGAGTACTCAATGGCATAAGCTAAGGCACTCATCGACATGGAATGATGCATTTCACAACAGTACACACATAACAGAACTGTTCGCCAGCGCAGGCATCTTGGGACTGGGTGCATTCGACCAGCAGCCAGGCTAGTGTATCATTGCACAGAGCAGTTGCAGGCACCCTTCGGAGGCGCGACAAACACGCCTGAGGGGTTGTTGAGAAGTCGGGGTCTTAGTGATCGAAACTCTGCAGGAATAAGCACGAGAGCGAAGAAGATCCGAGACCACCGGCACGAGAGCGAAGAAGATCTGTCGCGCTTGCTCATACTACAAACATACATAACATCACGCGGGCAGGGGGTCAAATATAGTTGCAATAATTAAAACATGCACTTTAAAGATCTTAATGATCGCAACACAAAGCCAATATTTGACAGCGCTTTAGCGCGGCAACTGTTGCATCATCTGGATAGGTGGCATCAGGAGAACGAAAAAAATGCGCTGGCGATTCTGCAGACTGATTTTCTCGATTTTCCAGCTCCGCAGGCCCTATGTATAAGAACTTGACCCCCCTCCCCCACTGCACTGGAGTTAGTCTAGGCATAGCGACTAAGCAGGCTTGTAAGTGCTGCGGAGATGCTTTTCAAGCGATTAAGCCACGACTTACACTTTTATGGACTGGCTGGTCGACATCTTTACGGTAAAGGTTCTTCTTTGGTCAACACACAGTGTGCGGTAGTAAGTCAAAGCAAGCCACGAAGTAAGAAACAAAACGAGGCGCCTATAAGCCGCACTCGTCGAACTCACAATCACCCACAACACGAGGGCACGGCTGTCACTCACTGGCTTCCTACCACTGACTCAGCACGCACCATGGTCGAAAGGGGTAAAATAGTGACGAACTGCTCACAGTGAGAGGATCAGGAGATTGCAGAGATACCCGTAAAACAGGCGGTCAGGAGAAAACAGTACCTACATCAGCATTTTTAAGCCAGCCAATTCATGTTTCTGTTCGTACCGTTTCTGAAAAGTTTTAAAAATATAAACCATGCTAATGATTTAAGTAGAGTAGCATCGAACCTATGCCAAATGAGTCCCGATTTGCATCAACGTAGCAGGAACTCCAAAATTTCTCCCGATTTATAAGATTTATTCCCTGCTGACTTGCCCGGGAATTTGTTCAGTCTGTCTCGGTGAAGATTCTTCCATTTGATGCTTCGATTTGGCGGCCGATGCGGTCGCTTTGTCAGACTTGGGTTGTAAAGGTCGAATAGGCATGACACCAGTTACAGGCTTTTTCCATTGAAATAATCGTTTTAAAAAAGCTAGTCTGAATTCAAAATTGAATATCAAATAAATAAATAAGTGTAAAGAACTTTTAATATATGTGGCAATAGCTGCACCTAGTTTCAGACGAAGGTCATTCGAAGATTGTTGAAATGAGTGATATAATCGACTTCTTGCGACTCCGATCAATATTGAAATGGTGCCGGAAACCGCAACTGCAATGAATATATGCAACTCTGTTTTACGCCTGAACTCTGTCTTTTGACTTTGGCCTAATAAATGAAACTTCTTATATTTGTAGCATAATATTATACTGGAGGAAATATAAAAGAAACATAAAGAATACTGAATGAGTGGGCCAACCCACGATAACCAGGCTGCTACTGGTTTGTTATAATTAACTGTTATTTCTTCACAAAATGGAAATATTTCATCCAAATTAACTCCAATCATGCCAATTGAAAAATAAAAAAATGGTGCGGTCCATGCCAAAATATTTAGAGCGGCAACATATTTTTTTACATGCAGCTTTTTGTGAAATATTGAAGCGGAAATGCAAAGAAAACGATCGATAGCCAATAAGACGACAAAAAATGCAGTCGCATAAGCTGATACTTTCAAATTAATTGTTTGAAACAAGCATTGCAAATTTGTAGATTCAAAAGATTTAGCACAGATAAAATAAATATATTTTCGTAAATTTATTTCGAATAAAGCCAAGCAATATATTGATTCTGCAACTGAGTGACTAAGTATGACGTAGTGGCTTTTATTTTGTAAACTTTTTGTGCTGGAAATTGTAAAAACCACAAAGAAATTGAAAACCAGAGCAACTGGTGCCAGACATAATGATATCAAAATAACAGGTTGCTGTTGAGTCAGATATTGTTGGGACAATTCCGAAAATGAACTATTGTTATGCATGGCTAAAAAATTATCTCTCGCCTTTAGTCCATTGGTTGGATTTTTGGTTGGCAAAGACATACGCACTCTGGATGAGAAGTGAAAGTAACTGGGTGTAAAATATCTAAACACTCCTATTAACTGCAACTGCTCTAACCGCCGAAAAAATTGTACAGTCTGTATGTAGATCAGATAAATCATTTAACAAGCACTGTAGCTACAGAAGAGCCTGGTGAAGGCTTCACGCACTCTACTATCAGTTAAGGAAAAAGAGTTTCAAAATTATGTAAGCTCGCGACACACCCCTAACTGTGGAGACATGTGTGCAACCCCCTGGAAACACGTACATGGGCGGGCGTACGAGAGGATGCGACCGATCAAAGTTGGCGAGGAAAATTCCGACTGGAGCGGCAAGTCTTGCGAATACACCTGCGGACCATCAGTCCCGAGGGGTTGACGTCTTTCAGCCACGGGAGATCAATAATCCTCTCCCATTCGACTGACGAGGGTTAAACGGCATCCGAGTATATTACAAGCAATGATGCTCATTTCAAAACGTCCACAAAATCGCATTCTATAGTTTCTTCCATAAACTATCGGATCATGAGCTACAGAAAACCCACAAGAAAACTTGCTGCGGTCTGGCAGCCTTATACCCCCACCCAGTCTGCATTGATATTTCTGCACAAATGACTGCCTAACAAATTCTGATTCATGTTTTGGTAGCTTAGGACTATCAGAAGGGTTCGGCTTAGCTGAAGTGGCTTGGATTAGCTGACTTGCTCGCCATACAACCTGTGATGCAATTGCAAGCTAGAGGGTAACTTCAAATTACAGCAGCCACAAATCTCTACAAATCTAGTGCATAGGCGCCTCGACGCACACAGAGCTCCAGGTATGTACCAACGAGGAAAGGCGAGAGGGAAGAAAATGCCCCTTTTTTTAAATTTAGAATACTGTGCACCGACGTATATGCACATTGACTTATCCGAGAATAAATGCCCTTTGGGGTTTCTCATCGATTGTATAATTCCAGAGCAGGAGAGGCATTGAAAGTCATTAGCTTGTTTTCGTGGAACTGTGAATATTGTTCCTTTTGAGAAACAGTGCCATTTGTGTGTCGTCAACTCGAAGAAAGCTGATTTGACACAGATGCTTATTTCGTCTTGATTTTTCACGGCCCACGCTGCTTCGTTTACGATTATTGTTTGAAATTCCGCCGACTTTATAAGCAAATAATGGTTTGGGCATCTTTTTTGACTGTCTAGATTCACAGACCAGCTCTAACCAACCAAGATTGGAAACAAATCGTTTGAAAGTGTCATACTGACTATTCAAAAGGTAGATCATTCCATGGTTTTCTGGCCGTTCAAAAGCCTGCGAGTATGAAGCAAGTTTTCTAGCAGGAGTTTCAAGATGGTGAGGAGCCGTTGCGCGTTCATTGCACCCACGACCAGACATGTCGGTATGAATAAGCCGTTTACGTGATGGATAGACAGTCAGCCTAGGATAAATCCAAGTAGAAATGCATTAGTTTCAGTTGACTTCTGCGATTTTTCAAACGAGACAAATTTAGGGCGTCATAGTCAACATGCCAGTGGTTCTCTTTGTAGCAAACCCAATTTTTGAACTTTTTCTAGGTCGATAATCGATTTCTTTTGTATCGGTGCCCAAACGGCGGATGCATAATCGAGATGAGGAAGAATGCATTGTGTGTAAATGGTCTTCAAAACGTGGGCGGTTAATTTTCCAAGCTTGCGGCGGGATGCACCGATCATTCACCTACAAGACTAAGCGAGCTGACGGCGGTGCGCTTGAAATTGCTTGTTTGAGGAGAGCTGAACGCTCAAATTGTTCACAGCGTCAGTGAAAACAATCTGCTTCCCATCAAGATTGAGAATCGGTTCAAGTCGTAATAAACAGCCCTGATCAGCGTTAAATTCGAGGCCGATATTGTTGACTTTATCCAGTCAATCGCAGCCTGGAAATCACTGCAGAGGGTATCACTTTTAACACAGGGCCGAGCAGTGCCAGATCGTCTGCTTAGGTCTAAAGGAGAAAATCTGGAAATTCTTTTGTGAAATCTTGAAGGATAGGATTGATAAATGCCATAAACAGAATTGGCGCCAGCCTCTCCTGAGGACAGGCGCCATGCCACCATGATCCCTGGCTCTGACTATGGTCACTCGATGCTGTAAGCCCAGAATAAGAGTGTGTCGTAATAGGTCTTACTGCTCAGCCAGCACTGCAACGCATTGTCCGAGTAATCCCTGCAGACATTTGACCTAAAAAACATAACTCCCTGGGTCTGCACATGCCTGGCACACGAATGGGTAAACAGTGACAAAGGTCCGCATAGCGGCACTTTGGTGCGCGAAAATGCTCTCCTGACTACTGCTCCGTAGCTGACAAGTCAACACACATATCAAATTCATAAAAAACACTCGAGACGCTCTCGCCGTTCAAAGCAAAAATTCCGAACCAAGTCATCTGGAGGATTTTTTGCAACCGTAGCCAACAGGTACAGAGCTAACAGGCACAAACAATGTAGCTCTCGATTTTTGCATCAATCAATTGTCTGTGAAGAGGCATTAACGATAATGAAAAACCAAAACCTGATCCTGATTTCTGCCACGACTATTTGTCACAGTGGACTAAAATCTATCTTTCCACAGTCAAAATGCCGCCAACCAGATTCAGTGCTGATAAAAAAAGAATTTATTGCTTTCTAAGATTATCTAAAAGCTTGTGGCAAAAATGGAAGACATATACCCAGCACCTCCAACCTGACTCGGCAAACACATCCTGAACAGCAATCTTCGCTTTTTCGCTGTGTGGACCGTACAGCACGATGAAATATCCAAATTTCGAAACTACTACCATTTGGTTTCAGTAAGACCAAATCCTCAGATTCGTTGACCGAAACAAAAAATTTCCTTGCAGGAAACCTGAATGCGCTAGAACTCTGGCGCTAAATGAAAAAGATTTTTTCCGATTCGTTACTATTCCAGCTGTAAGATTTTTTCGACTCGTTTTATTTTCAAGAAATTACGAGATATTTGATTCCAGGTTCTTCTCATTGTGATTTTGCAATTGATAAAGCAATGGAAAACAAAAGGAAAAAGTGGATTTTTCACGACTCTTTCTGTTATATGGTAAGCATCATTAAAATTGAAAAAGTTGAAAACTTATTTGAAAAAGGCTTGAACCCTTTCAAAAGGATATGACAGAGTAGATCGGGGAAACGACCGAAAAAGGGTGTAAAACAGATCAATCTTCTCGCAATTTAGTTGCTGGCGCCAGTTATCAGCATTCATTGATCTTAGATCGAGCTCGAGGATAGTTTCAAGGTCTGAGCTCTAAACGCGGGAAAAAACGGGGAGCACAGGAAAACTCCAAAGGACAGGCCAAAATCAAAACAGCAGGCAGTTAAAAGTTTTGACAGAGACGATTGAGAAAGGGATTGGCTTAGGCTCGCCTTATGTGTTCTCATTGTGTTATCAAGTGCTCATCCCGTGTTTGGTCCTGTGGTAAAAGGAGAACATGAGCACGAATCGCTGACTATCTAGATCTTCATAACGTGAATGTATGCCACAGGCAGATCCTATCCAATACTGTGTGTACATACTGCAGACTGCTACAGGAGGTGCTACCCGAAGACCGGCGGCATCTTTTTCCTGTTTTCAATCCGAGTACCCAAAATGGCGCTTTTTAGAAGCTGTTGTGCAGCTCACCAATGAATCAGACTTGAATTTGTTGATACTTCCCACGGTCAACTACGACCACCTTATCATAGAATCGGCAAGTTTTGCTTCGCCTAGGCTAAAAAAAAGGAAACCAGTCAGACCTCAAACCGCTCGTTCGAGCACAAGTGCCTCCTTTCAAAGAATAATGATAATTATACAGACAGCTTGCTGCTACAGTAATATGACATACTTTCTAAAGTGTGACAAGATAAGGAAGCAGTGAAAACTGGAGGAACAGTCCACTGAGTGGTGGACTGGTCCTCCAGTTAAATCGAAAATTGGGTAAAGTCGAAGCGCGAGCCAACAGACAACGACTCGATGTCAGTAAAATCGACAGGGTGTTCAACATTTTTGCTCCAGATCGGCTGGAACAGGAAAATTTTTTCAAATCAAAAGCCAAAACCAAACCAAGAATCCAAAAACTTCTCCCCTAACATTTAAGTAGATGTAGAATGTTTGAGAACTGTGGCCACCTGTTTAGTGTCAAATGTCCCTCTTTCTCTTTGGTGCTCCCTCTTTTCCAAGAGGGCAATCAAAAATCTAAATCCTGGAACAAGCATATTCCTGGAACATTCGACTGCTAGCAAAGGTGTACAGCAGTACTGCACACGTGCATCGAAAGTCACAAAGCATTCTGCCGTATACTTAGTGCAGCTAAAATGTATCTCAGTTTTATCCGATCTAATTCTGTGGCATCCAGCGGTCATCGTCCACATATTTAGGCCAGTCGACCTCGTCGGCCAACGTCATCATCGTCTTCCATATGTGGCAGCCTTCAACATAGCCACCTGGTCGCTTCTGGAAGAAATTACGGCCCAAGACCCCCTAAAGACTGACGCCACCTTTCATATTAAAAGTCTACACAGCATGGACTGTCAGCAAATTCAGATTATAATGCCTGCTTTTCAGGTCTTTCAAAACTTGTTACCTTGCCCGTGCTGGGCGTTATATTTTACCCACTGTTCGCTGCTGTTTCTTCGGATGATGTGGCTGGATTTGGATTGGGCGCGGCTTACACGTGGATGCTGACTTTGGCATATATTATTAAAAACTCACCGTGCGAGGATCGGACAATGGTAAGCTGCCATTACCTTTCGCTAACTATAATTCTCGCAACCTTACTCGTCGCTGATCCGACTGTCAGCCGGGAAACAGTTTGGAATTTTGGGAGGTAGAAATCCGGCGGACGGGGGGCCGATTTAATTTTATTAATGAAACATGGCCGCACTGTTTTGTGTGTTTGAGCAAACAACCAGCCGTACCTGCCTGTGACTTCAAGCTGCGCTTTTTGCTTTTCCGCCAAGTTCGTCCAGTCATCTGACCGCGAATGTACAGTGTGGTTATCTCTACAGTACATGTGTAATTTGGGTAAACATACTGTATATGTAGAAGAAGAGTAGATAAAGTCACAGAATCATTATCTGGAGCACTAGATGACGAAGCCGCAAGGCAAAACTGTCTCGATTTTTGCCCTAATCAATCATCTAGTCCCGCTCCGTGAAGTAATGATCTGTGTACACAATGTGACCATCATGCACTATGATTCTAGGGGTCAGCAACCTGCGACACCATTCAGTTCGTCCCTTGCCTTTTGTGGATGATATATCTATGTATATATTTCCCGACTCGATTAATTAATCGCATAACGAAAAAGGAAGTTGATCGAAAGACAGTAAGACCTTGCGACCATGGATGATGCTAGAATGCAGGATCTATAGTCACTGTCCTACCTAATTTTAGGATCACAGTGACACTTTTGAGCACAACTATGTACGCCGTCTTCTAAAGGGAGAGTCCCCGCTGGTCTACACGCACTCGTACGGAAGCAAGGGCAGTTTGCTGGAAAAGGCAACCCGGTTGATATTGAAGAACGTCTATTTCCCAATCAAAGGATATAAATACCCAGTCAGCATGCTGACTGCCACTTCCGTTTCCATGCTCCTTATCTGGTCGGTAAGTTGATCGTAGGTTGAAGAAAGGAAACAAAAATGGAAGTAGACATGCTTGGAATCATGCGTGTCGATAGATTGTGTATAGTCTTAGAGGAATTTAGGAAATAAGAACACAATTCCTCCTGCTACTTAGAGTACAGCATAAACTCCTTGCGAAAATTGGAGATAAAGCCTGTGAGGGGCCTATTAAATTTAAGTTGAGTGCTTCAAAATTGAAATATCCTGAATTTCGGAACATGGACGCGGGGCAACCGTTGGCTGCCCCGCGGTCAGTGGATCGATCCCGTCAGACACGGTGGGGTAATCGTCTCATTCAGGGGTACGTCACAAGACTGAACAATATAATTGCGTAGTGATCGTATGAACCGTTTCCACGAATGCACACGCGAGTAGGCACTAAAACAATGTATGTGAATTCATCCAACTGTGATTCAAGGTTTATAAATTTGTCTTTTTTAGGTATCAGTGGACATAAAATACTTTTACGGAAAGCTTATTACTCACACAAGAGAACATGATTTACAAGAGTTATTAACAAACAATGAAACACGGAATGCGAAACTTCCCAGCACTGATTTTGCCAATGGACTCGAATGTAAACTTGAAAATTTATATCACTAGCTTTTCTAACGATAAGAGATAGTTGGCTGTGTCACGCATGCCAGCTTCACATCAGCAGGACTTACACACCAGTCACTACGTTCGAATTAGCTTCCCAGTGATCTTGTTTGAATGCCGTTAGCTGACCAGCGTTAAAAAGTTTGGCATTGTTGCATTCGGAAGACTGGGTGGACCAGGCGCGTCGAGGAGGCTAACTAATATAAGGTGATATCATGTACAGTATATCAAGTCCTGTACCCGTTCACTGCTGCAAGACCAGCAATCTTCTTTCTTTCTTTCTGTTCCATTTTGTTCTATTTTTTGACGCGACTGGCCCACCCAGTTTTTCAAAAGCGACAAAGCCAAACTTTTGAGCACTGCTTAGAGATGTCTGAGCTATATTGGCGGGAAGCGAATTCGCCAGCAGTCAGTGACAGGTTTGTGTCATGTCTTGCTAATTAGGGCGCACATACTGTAAGCTGACACCAAGAAAAAATAATAGGTACCGTGGCGAACCCAAATACTCTTGCGCTGTAAGCTATTTCAACATTCAGATTCCATTTACACTTCGTTCGGGATCGCCTTTTTGTGGACTGCTCTGCAAATGCTGTTGGCCCTAAGAAACTATCGGAGCCATATTCTGCAGTTTTACAGAGGCAACGTCGTCGATTTACCTCGTCTAACTGGACAAAGTCCTAGAAGTATTGTGGTGAGCACACACACATGCCGGTTTTCTGCGAACTACGTACTTTCATAGCAAAATAGGATATTTTTCCTGTACTTTCTAGGTTGCTGGTTGCAGATATGTTGGATATCAGTTCGGATATGCTTTATGGGGTGAGTGTTAATGTTTGCTTATTACTTATTTGTAAGTATACTGAGGACGGAATGCTTCCAGGTTTTTTTAGTATTCTTGACAAAGAATATAAATTTTTAGGTTTTATTATCCAACAGATAATATTAATTCTTTTTGGTGTGCTTATTACAAGTACCGTCATTGTTATAAGTGCGCAATGGGATAAATTTTACAAGGAACTTTTAATAGTCTTTTTGTGGATTGGGTAAGTGTGCGAGTTAATCGCGCTAATTGATCATGACATAAAAAAAAACACAGCTGGGTCATTTACCTTGTTTCTGTTTCACCATCGACTCCACAGTAGATTCCTCAATTTTAGATGTACCTGTGATTTGAGTGCTTCACCTATTTTAGCTTAGTATAACGCATAGACACACCACTGTATATGTATAGGACAGTCGGTCGCTTTTTTCCAAATGTCCTCAGAAGGGCATTGAAGGGAACGAATTGGGGAGAGTTTTGCGAAAGACCCCGCATTATCAAGACTTGCAGCACAAAAAAGTTGTCAAAGATGTTGTATTACACTCCTTAAAAAATAGAAGAGCGCCGATGCGTAACCTTGATTATAGTATGAGCTTGAGGCTTATCATAAATTCAAAAAATTTTCTGATGCCAGCAAACGAATAAAAGCAATGACATTATTGGCGAAGATTTTTAGAGTATTTTACAGATACTCCATTTGGTAAAAACTTTGCGGGAAATTCAAAAAAGCCATGTTCAAAAGTTTGAGGGTTACTAGCCTTTAAAAACTGATGTGTTTGTTACACACAGTGTCATGCCAAAACTTCACTACACATTTCAGAATGCTGATTGGCTTTCTGTTCGTAGCAAAGTTCATCCAACATTTATTAGTACATTTCGTTTTTCTACAGAGGAACGAACATGGGAAACGTGTGCTGGCTATCAAGCACTTGTAAGATCCTGCACGAAATACACCCTCAATGCTTTCGACATATTCTATGTTTTAGACTTCCATTCTATAACTTCCAATATTTTATGCTTTTTGTCAACTCAACAATTGGTGTGGCATCGTGTTTTTACCGTTACTTCAAAGCATCATTATTCGGCGCCTTCACTATCTGTCGACTAGACTTGAGCAGCATGAGTCGCACTTTCGAAAAATATGATTATAGTAAGACACAGAACCTCGCAAACAAACTACCGCTAGGTGCAAAATTGTTGTTTCAGGTTTCAAGACCTATGTCAGTTTGCTGGAACTTGAGAACGTGCAGACCAATCCTATTTTAGTGACATTTGTGAATCTATTGCAAGAAAATATGTTGAGAAAACGACTGATGGACCAAAACCAGGAATTGGAGGATCAGAGGAAAGCCAGCGGTGCGACATTTGCCACTATAGGTACTGTATCAACTTGTTGGATATGGCGCTGCACACTGGGACAGAAGTGAATTGACAAGTGGATTGAGGTCCACTTGTCCCCCTCGCGCCTGGTAGGCCACGGCGGGTGGGATAGTATAATCGATCTCCCCTGGATGGGAAACTTGCCAATGTAACCAAGCCTGGCAGGCGTAGGAGTAGTGTGGCCGACCAACCTCGGGGAGGCACTAACTCCCACTCTGCGTCTTGCGGCTATACCAGTGGCTGAAACATCAACCCGAGGGGTGCGTTTTCCAGACAAGGGAAGGTCGGTTACTGTCTCGCACTCGCCATGGCCTAGCGATGGACACAGTATCAATTGAAAACACGTGCAGCCTCCTGTCTAATACCATCCTGGCCAATGAACCAGCTAACACCAGTTCTCCCATAGTTTTTTGCGTTCACAGTACAATCCTTGTTTTTAATTAACTAAGCGAACACGAAGCAAGAATAGTTCTAAGTTTCGCAAAAAAAGATCGCCAGGGTTTGGGGGGGGGGGGGGCGATGGGAGTTTAGTGTGCTCCAAAGCACCATAAGCTAAATGCAAGCGCAGAAAATGTTTAAGCCCGAAAATGCACCCAGTAAAGGTTCTTACCTAATATGGACTGGAGCTATTCGAGTGCAGTCCCTCCAGCAAGGCGTCATTTAATGCTTTTTTTCCAAACAGACATGACTGAACCCGACTGCTCAACTGTTCATCGGCGAAAAACAATTGTGCGAAATCGTTGGCGTGTAACGATGATGTTGGTCAGCAGTTCATACCTGAGACATTACAGGAAGAAAGAACTCGAGAAAATGGGTCACAACGATGCCTTCAATGCCGCTACAAAGTTGGCCAACTTGGATTTGACCATACTATCGCATCGCAAAAACTCCCAGGAGCAAAGTGCCAGTCGCAATGAACCTAGAACTGCGGCATATGTGCATATTGTGTGAATGCATATGCCGCAGGCGAGTTTTTGGTGCTGTACAGTAGAGCTGTGAAAAGCTCAAATTTTATAACTTTTAGCGATAGCCTTTTAAAATTATTGATTTGGGTTCGATATGCGTAAAATGTGATTTCGTTAGTTTTCTTGATTAAAACCTCTTCGCCCGCGGTGTCTAATTGTAACATTTTGACGTGGGACAGGCACCTAAAGTCGTCTAGGAAACTACGTTTTGTGCTCTTTGTGACCTTGTCCTTATCTCTGAAAACTTTGATTTTTGATGTCACCTTGCTCTTGTACCAGGTAAAAGCTAACTTTTTGGCCAGAAAATGACAAAAGGGCTTTTTCTCTCGAGTGATTGAAGCCCAAGCTAGACCCCGGATCGGGTCAGGAACTTTCGGGTCGGGTCGGGTCGGGTCAGCAAAATTTCGGGTCGGGTCGGGTCAAAATCGGTTCGGGTCACTTTTTTGAAAGATCGGGTCAAACGGGTCAAAAATACAGAAATTTTGCAAGTTACTACTATAAGCAGCTACAGAAACCTTTTCGTGGTTGTTCGACTCCAGGCTTTGCAGTATATGATTCATGCATGCATGCATAAAGTCTTTCATTCCACGTTCTCATTCTGCGAAACTTCCAAGAATGTGAGACGAATTGTAAGCCGTGAGAATGACCAATTTTTCTGAGTAATTTCTGCAAAGGGAAGCGTCCAAATGTGGAAGTTCTCATTCAACTCTGATGAATGGGTGGGACTAGCCATACTCTAACATAAGAAGGAATTGATAACTTTTAGCAGGTCGTAGGGGTATCTACAATCACATTTGATTTCTGAATAAGACATAACTCCCTGGGTATACCTGGCTGGAAGAGCAGTATAGTCCGTACCCAAACACCAAATATGTACCAATAGTAGCCCCTGGAACCACCATCCATGTTAGCATTGCAGAACAGTTTGCTGTGTTCAAAAGTGATAGGTGCCCTCACATCCCTCCATCTAGACACCGGATCAGGCCGGGTTCAACCCGACCCGAAAGTCTCTGACCCGAAATTTCGGGTCGGGTTGACCCGAATTCGTTATAAATAGTTGAAGTTCCGCGCGATAAAACCATTCACAAATCATCAGAACGTGGTGGCGTTGGTGTAAAGGTGACTGTGAGAAAATATGAGATGGAGACATCTCACGCACGCGAATCTTCTTCTTTTGTTATTCCCTGGTTATCCTTACTAAATGCAATAACGTTCCTTCACACTGTATTTCCCACAATAGTGGTCAAATAATTTTTTAAAAACCTTACATATAAAAGCGAGTAGGGTCTGTCCACTGGAGACAAGATTTAACCAATCCGAATAATTGACGTGAATATTAGAGACAACTCTGTCATAACTTTCGGAGTCTGAGACAGCTTATCCTTGGTTAAACAAAGAAATACCTAAATATAGATGAACCCCATGCTGGAGTTGCATCTAGTCTTCACAAAAGATATTGCTCACAAAGTCATATTGTGCTGGACACCAGCTCCTGTCAGAACCTCCACTACTGATGGAGGGATGTGAGGGTACCTATGACTTTTGAACACAGTAAACTGTTTTGCAATGCTAACATGGATGGTGGTCAAGGAGGCTATTATTGGTACATATTTGGTTTTTTGGTACAGACTATACTACTCTTCCAGCCACATATACCCAGGAAGTTATGTCATATTCAGGAATCAAACGTGATTATACACCCCTACGATGTAGATACCCCTACGACCTGCTAAAAGTTATCAATTCCTTCTTATGTTAGAGTATGGCTAGTCCCACCCATTCATCAGAGTTGACAAGAATGTTTATGAGAACTCTCACGTATGGACCTCCCTTTGCAGAAATTACTCAGAAAAATTGGTCATTCTCACAGCTTACAATTCGTCTCACATTCTTGGAAATTACGCAGAATGAGAACGCGGAATGAAAGACTTTGTGCATGCACTCATAAAGCATATACTGCAAATCCTGGAGTCGAACAACTACGAAAAGGTTTCTGTAGCTGCTTATAGTAGTAACTTGCAAAATTTCTGTATTTTTGACCCGTTTGACCCGATCTTTCAAAAAAGTGACCCGACCCGATTTTGACCCGACCCGACCCGAAATTTTGCTGACCCGACCCGACCCGACCCGACCCGGAATTTCCTGACCCGATCCGGGGTCTACCTCCATCAGGTGTAGGTTCTGATGAGCTAGTGTGCAGCACAATATGACTTTGTAAGCATATCTTTTGTGAAGACTAGATGCAACTCTAGCCTGGGGCTCATATATATTTAGGTATTTCTTTGTTTAGCCAAGGATAAGCTGTCTCAGACTCCGGACGTTATGACAGAGTTGTCTCTATTTTTCACGCCTATTATTCGGATTGGTTAAATCTTGTCTCCAGTGGACAACCCTGGCCCCTTTAATCCGATGTTAAAAAAAAATTTTTTCGCCCCACCGGGGGAAAAAAGGAAGGACTTTTTCTCTATAAGGAAGAAAAAAAAAAAAAAAAAAAGAACATCCCGGGGGGGTCCCCCCCTCCTCTTCTCCCCCCCCCCCCTCCTCCCCCACCCCACCCCCCCCGGGGTTTTTATTGTTTTTTCCGAGGACTCACCCTCCTCCAACCCGACTCGGCCCACCCCCCCCAATCGGAGGGGCCGCGGGGGGGGGGGGGGGGGGGGGGGGGGGGGGGGCGGGCCCCCCCCCCCCGCCCCCCGCCCCGACCCGACCCGCCCCCCCCCCCCCCCCCCCGCTCCCCGAACACACAAACACACCCCCCCCCCACCACCCACAACCACTGCGGGGGAGAGGGGCGGCCCCCTCTCCCACCCCCCCACACACACCCCCCCCCCCCCCCCCCCCCCCCCCCCGCCCACCCCCCACCACACCCCCAGGGGAGACCCGCGCCCCCCGCCCCCCCAGAGATACTAAACAGAATACGGAGAATACGGGGAGGGCTTCCCAATAAAAATAGCCCCCCCTCCCCCCCCCACCCCCCAACACTCGGCTCCCCAGCGGGGGGCCCCCCCGCCCCCCCCCTGGCGCGGCGGGGGGGGGGCGCGCCCCCCCCCGGCCCCCAGCGCCCCCTTGCCCCCCCCCCCCTCTCGCCTTCCTTCTTTTTGGTCTTCCCCTCCCGCACAGTAACACTTCAATAAAAAAAAAAAAAAAACGAAGGACAGCGCAGCCAGGCGAGGGCCGCCCGCACCCGGCCACCGCACCCCGCGCCGAGCCGCCCCCCGCCCCAGCTGACGCGAATAGGTTGTCGTTGGTGACGGACGCGTGCCTGGCGATAGTCGTATGCGTAACGAAACTAGCGTTTATATATAGATACTCTTTCGAACCGACCGTACACTATGACAGTAAAGCGAAAACGAAAAACCCGTTCCTATGTCCTAACATGATACCTGGCTTAGCGGGTGTAAAGTGTCATCTATCGTCCTTCTTTACATCACTCGCGGTTGCTCTCCAATCCGCGACACTCCCCACTGACGATTTCTAAGGGGTATAATTGACCTATTGCGCGTTTGATTTCTTGTCCATTGGCCAGCTTGATGATGGCGACACGAATGTTTCCATCAGTTGATGTTATGACACCTTTGATGATGCCAGTGCGCCAACGATGTCGCGGGTCTTCTGACTTAATTTGCACGATTTCTCCGATTTGCGGTGCGGATGCTGACTTGAGCCTTCCTTGTTTGAGTTGAACCCTCTGGCGTTCTCGCAGAGATGTCAAGTATTCGGTTTGCCACACCCGAACGAATGCATTGTATATGTTGCGTAGACGTGTCCAGTATTCTTTGATGGCCTGTTCGTTTAAGGTGGCCACGCTTTCTCCACGAGGGGATTCTCCTGGATGTGTAAAATGAGCTGGCGTTATTACCGTTTCTCCGATTTCAGATCCCACATGCACGAGTGGGCGATCATTGATTACAGCTTCTATTTCGGCTGTAAGCACCTGCAGCTGTCGCGAGTTGAGTAGTGCATTTCCGACTGTCTTGAGCAGCGCTCGCTTAACCATTCCCACAAGTCGCTCGTAGAAACCACCCATCCAGGGGGCCCGTTCAGGTATACGTTTCCATTGAATTCCATGGTCAGCAGCGAACCTCTGTACGTGCTTTGCGGTGAATTGACCGGCGTTGTCCGACCAGACCACTTTTGGCTTTTGTCGGCGTGCGATATAGATGCGGAAAACGTTGAGAAAGTCGTCAGCGCCTAAGCCCTCAACGACCTCGAGATGGACTGCCCTTGTTGCGGTGCATGTAAATAGGCAGATCCAACGCTTTGCGAGTTTGTTCTTCCCAATTGTAACTGTGAGTGGACCAAGGTAGTCGACGCCAATCGACCCGAACGGTGTGAAGACATTGACTCGTTCACGCGGTAAGCTTGGAGATTCTGGCGCAGTAAATGGACCTCCATCGAGCTTTTTGCACTGAGTGCAGCGACGAATGACATTGAACACAACCTGCCGTCCGGCGGTGACCCAAAAGCGTTGGCGAAGATGAGCGAGCGTCTGTGCCGTTCCAGCGTGACACAGTTGAACGTGAGTGTGTGCGATTATCAACTTCGCAAGCTCAGATTTCCTCGATAGCAGGATTGGCTTCTTTGCCTCTTCGTTCAGAGGAGCGTGTGTGATCCGACCTCGACCTCGAATCAGACCCTTGGCATCCAGTTCTAGCGGGATTTGTCCGATGTGTACTGATTCTCCACATTCTAGACGTTGTCGTTCTTCTCCAAAGTGCGCTTCTTGATCTCGTTTTATCCAGTATGACTCTGCGATTTCTATGTCATGCGCCGTAAGTTGTTCTCCCTTATAGCTGTCTTGACTTCGGCATTTCCGTCCAAATTTCTGACACAATGCTGTGATTCGAAGCAGGCGTGTATAGCTTGAAAAGTTCTGAACTTCTAATCGGTCTGGTGGCCTCGCCGTGGCAACCATTGTAAACAGCGGTGTTTTCTTTCTAGCCTCTTCTGATTCAATGTTTTCCTGTGTCGTCTGATCCACCATATGTTCGTTGCCAGGCCATTCCGATTCAGGATGTATTAGCCATTTCGGGCCATGCCACCATTGCGAATCTTTCTGCAGTTCGGCGCTTGACCTTCCTCTCGTGGCTGTGTCTGCCGGATTGTCTTTCGTAGGCACATAGCGAAAGCGCAGATGTGGGTTTTTCTTGATATCACGTACTCGATTCTCGACAAAGACTGAGAGCGGCTTGACTGACCGTATCCAATGGAGAACGCATTGAGAATCACTCCAGATCGTGATGGCAGCGATGTTGCCTGGGAAAGCTTGTTGCACGTGCTGCACTATCTTTACGCCCAAGTCGACTCCAAGGAGTTCTAAGCGAGGTATCGTTATCGTTCTGGTTGGTGCCAACCTTGACTTTGCGAAGATGATGTTGGCATTGATGCGATCTGACGATATTTCACGAAGATAGATTGCAGTGGCGTACATTCGCGCGGATGCATCACAGAACGCGTGAAGTTCGAACAGAATGCCCTCTCTTACGTTTGTGCCAATCCAACGTGGGATGTTGAGCGGCGTTGACTGCAATATTTCTTCTTGGATCATTTCGAATGCTTGTTTCTGATCTGCCAGGAGCAGTTGGTCCCACTGCAGGTCGATTGCCCATAAGCTTTGCAAGAACACTTTTGCCTTGGTGTATATTGGACAAAATATGCCAAGCGGGTCAAAACTTTGATGCACGAAGCGGAGGATGGCTCGTTTAGTGATGAAATCCTCTTTCAGTGGTTCGCCTTGATTGATGCTGATGCTGTCTGCTTGCACATCCCAAGGTACTCCCAGCACTTTGACTTGCTGCGATGGCCCCCGATCCTTCTCTGGGAACCACGATTGAAGTTCTTTGGCATTTGTAGTCCATTCACGAAGGTTCATTGAAGCGATGGCGAAGAGTTGTTTGGCAGTCTCGTAGAATTGCTTGCTCTGTTCGAGTGTATGACAGCCAGTGATGACGTTGTCCACATAGATATTCTGAGCGATTTTTTCTGCAACAGGTCCGCCTTTCAGATTGAGATGATGCAAAATGGTTGCTGCGAGTAAGAATGGACTCGAGATCACCCCGAATGGCACTCGTGTGAAACGATATTCGATTAAGTTGCCTGGCGATGCGGATTTGGTTATGTCTTTGATCCAGATGAAGCGGGTAACATCACGGTCTTCTTCTTGTAAGCCAACTTGCAAGAATGCCTTCTCGATGTCGGAGATGAGAGCGATTTGATGTAAGCGGAAGCGAATCAGGAGTTTGCCTACATCCTCGAGGATGACTGGACCACGATAAAGACATTCATTTAGGCTTCGTTCTGCGTTTTTGCTGCGCGCAGAGCCATCATATACTATGCGAACCTTTGTGGTTGTTTTCTGTGGCGTAATGACCGGATGATGAGCTAAGTAGTGCACTGGACCTTGCGGCCGTTCCTTTGAAGCTTCCGGAACCTCTTCGATGATTCCTTTCTTTAATTGATCCTCGATGATTTCATCGTACTTCTTCAGGAGCTCAGGTTCACCTTTCAAGCGTTTGCAAACCGAACTAACGCGATCATGAGCGAGCTTATAATTTCCTGGCGGTTTAACCTCTGGGTCCTTCCAGGGCCACTTGACCTCATATCGGCCATTTCTGTACGCGATAGTGCGATTGAAATAAGCGAGTGCCTTCTCGTCTTCTTCTTCCTTCTTCTCGTGTTTCAGACCAACCTTTTCGAGTTCCCATAGATCCCTGAGTTCGCACTGCGTTTGATCTGAGCCAAGTGTTTCTTCAAATGGCATTATTCCATAGACCGACGGTTGCGTGATTGTGAGCATGGCCGTTTGTTGCTGATGGTTATCTGAGTGTACCTCCAAATGACCAGCTATGACGTAGCCAAACTTGGTGGGGATGATGCTGACTGTATCCCGAATTCGGATAGGGGCGCCTATGGCGACCAGCGGGTAGTAGTCGCTCCCTAGTAGCAGATCGACTCCGAATGGTTTGTCTTCATGCAGCGTCGAGTCTGCGATGTCGTACTCTTCTAATTCTCCAGCGATAGCTTCATATGCGTCTTGCGGGCGATATAGCGGCGTAGTGATTTCGTCCAGAACCTTTGCTTGGACACTGATGCGAGTCCCATCACGAGTTTCGAGATGGACTTTTACGATAGGCGTAGTGATGCAGACCGGTTTCGATTGGAACCTTCCAACCCAAATCTTCTCGCGTTTGAGCTCTTTCAATTGTAACTGGTCAGCGATGGCTTTGCGTATGTACGTATCTGTCGATCCTGGATCGATGACAAGATTGACCTTCTGCCTGGGCGTTTTATTCCTTGGGAACTGATAAGCGTTTACAACCGCAGTCTGCAAGAATGACCGTTTGGTATTTGCAAATAGAGCGATTCCTTCCGGTTTCGCGTTTTCCTCAAGAGGTGTCGATTTTTCTTTGATCGGGCACAAGGCGGAGTGATGCTTGCGGATTTTTGGATTTTCCCATTTGCAGTAGCGACATGGTTTTTGCTTCTCTTTGCAATCCTTTGCGAGATGATTTGACCGCAGACATATGAAGCAGCGATTTTTCAACTGGGCGCGGCGTTCCTCTTCCGTTTTGAACTTTGTACACTCATCGGAGTAATGCTTTTCATCGCAGAAGGCGCAATTTGGAACTTTCTTCGAGTGGACCAACAACGTTTCCGTTGTGCGATGATAATGAGCGGATTTATCGTCTCTGCGATTTTGGCCCTCGCTCTGAGGTTTCCCTTTTCGTTCTACAGGCGAGTGCTTGCCATGAGTCGGGCTATAGCAGTGGATATCAGCGATTTGACGAACTGCCTCCAGGAACTCCTCGACTTTCCATGCCTTCTTTCCTGTTTTCTCCTGCAACCGCCTCTGGAACTCGACTGGCAACTTTGAGTAGAATGTGATAACCCAGGCGTCGTCGACCCCTCTGCCGAGAGCTTCAATCGATCGCAAGTGCATTTCGAACTTGTTCAGTATGACTGGGACATATGTCATTGTATGCGCGACTGGGAGTTCATTTATGGCAATAGCATGCTCTTGAATGATAAGATCTGGCTGATCATAGCGCTGTTTCAAACGGCGAGCGACGACCTCATAATTTTCGTTGGTGATAGCGAATCCCCTGACCATGTCGAGCGGTTCACCCTTGAGCGACTTCATGAGGTAGTCCAACTTCGTGCGGTTATCGCAGCTCCTATTACGATCGATAGTAGCTTCGAAGGAATCCCAAAATGGTTTCCATTGCATGAGATCACCGCCAAATTCTGCCAGAGTGAGCTTTGGAAGTTTTACGTTACCAGCGCCGCTTACGCTGCCGTTATTTTGCGGATTACCGTTTTGTAGTGCTGCTGCCATGGCCTCCCGTTGCGTTTCCATTCGCCGCGCCGACTCGCGCTCCATAATCTCAAACTCTTTCTGCAGCTTCTGCCTGCGCTCCTCCGTTTCCATGACCCGCAGACGTTCCCGTTCCCCCTCTGCCACTTCACGCTGCCTACGCGCTGCGGCTGCCTTCAACTTAGCTCGCACGTGCGCCCTGATCTCGACGACTTCGGCCTCGATTTCAGCCGCTTCCACCGATTCCTCCTCCGTTGTCCCATTTTCCTCAACACCATCCAACTCCCGCATCAGCGCTTCGTATTTCTCATAAAGACCGTCCAATTTACTTACGTATCCTTCGCACTCCTCTTCCAACTTCGCGAGATGCCTCGACTCGACCGTTTCCAGTTCCACTTGCGGACTTCGCCCCATTGCTGCGCGTAGAATCTTCTTCGCAGGGCCCAGACGTTGGCGAATTCGGCCACCCGAGACCGCTGCCATTTTCGATCTTCCGTTGCCCGTCCCACGACCAACCGAACCAACGTTAACCAAACCGAACCAACCAACCACGTTCTGCTACCACTTGACGCGAATAGGTTGTCGTTGGTGACGGACGCGTGCCTGGCGATAGTCGTATGCGTAACGAAACTAGCGTTTATATATAGATACTCTTTCGAACCGACCGTACACTATGACAGTAAAGCGAAAAGAAAACCCCGTTCCTATGTCCTAACATGATACCTGGCTTAGCGGGTGTAAAGTGTCATCTATCGTCCTTCTTTACATCACTCGCGGTTGCTCTCCAATCCGCGACCCAGCACCCACAACAACAGAGACACAACAACCACCAACCAAACAAACCCCCCCAAATTCTAATCCTTGGTCCATGCGAAGTAAGAAAAACAACTTTTGTTTTTTCTGCTTACTAATTTTTCACGTTTTTCAGAGTGGTAAAAGCACGATTGCAAATTACTTATCGGACGCAACTGAGATTATCGGCGGTGATTACAGGCCAACTCAAGGAGTTCGCATCGTTGAATTCGAAAGCAATGATTTGGAATTGAATGGAAAGAACATCGATGCCGAGGTGGAATTGTGGGATTGCAGTGGTGATAAGAAGTAAGTGCTGAAATCTCTATTTTAGTGGAATAGAAATCCAAACGATTTTGCGTAGGTTTCAGAAGTGTTGGCCCGCCATTCAGAAGGATGCAAATGGAGTAATTTTAATTGGCAATCCCGATGTGCCGTCACATGCGGCCGAGTTAGAGCAGTGGTAAGAAGCCAGCGTGTAACGTCACAAAGTAGTGTTACCTGAGGCCGTATTCATGAAGCGTTTCCTTGCGAGCGTTTCTGGTGAGGTGACCATCTTACGGTGAGGTGACAAAACTCTGTCATTCAAGAAACTTTTAGGGTCTGAAGCCGGATCGTGAGGCCCTAATTACAGCGAGCGTTCATGAATACGGCCACTCCAGGGCCGGAGGCCTAAGGTCGCACTCCAGAGAGGGGGTAGGGGTGCCTGAGGGGACACATAAAAAGACCACCCCATCTAAACCACCCCTTACATTTTATCAGCAGTTTTTTAATTATGCGAGACATAAAATGTGCACCTATGCGCAACAGACACGAAATAATGATGGGAGAACAAAACTCTGCATGACAGAAAATTGGCTGGGGCCATAGCGTAGCAAACAGCAGAGAGGCCCATTTATGATGGGTAGGCGCCATGCGTGGTCGGGCGGAGGCTCACTTTGGTCTATCTTTGCTTCTACCCGCCTCTATCCGCTTCCCATGACTGCTTTCGAGAAGGTAATAGGAGGTCGACTTAGCATTAGAGCTACATAGCTGCATAAATAATCTAGCCGGGCAGGCGCAAGAGAGAGTGTTCGGGACAAAAACTCATGCCCTACATGCTTTTTGTATCGGCTGTAACATTTATAGACACCTCTCAAACTAAGACTAGGTACAGTATGTCATGCTCGCGATACAGGCCAGGTCAGACTCAGATCTGTAAAAGTAGGTCGTTGACCTTTATTTGCAGATTTCTCATTCACGCAATAACTCTTGAATACTGTGCTGCAACACCTAATGGCTTCTTGTTACTGACTACCGTTGCGCGGCTTTCTTTTTTTGTATGACCGTTCATTCTCGATTTGGTACTTGGCGAGATTAAGCGATGACTTCTTCACGACTTAGACCTGGTGCTCGTACCATCTGATACTTGACTTGTTTTATATGTAAGTTAAACACGCAATCATGGTAGCCCACAAGCAGCTATTCTCTAGCTCGTAGTACAAGTAGGCAGATATTCGAACCTACAGTAATACAGGCTTCAGGGTCGAGGTCGAGGAGTTTTGCACTGAACAGTTCCCAGGACTGAACACTAAACTGGGCATAATGCCCCCAGGACTAGGCTAGCATCTGTCCTTCACAAAGTTTTCGCAGGCCTCGGACCATGTCACCGCCACCGCCACCATTATCATGACAAACGCTGATGTTGGCGCACATTTTGTGAGATTGTGAGAAAACAAAACGATCAGGACTCCTCTCTTCCATCATCGACCCGCTGGGTCGCCCTCACGGCTAGCGATACTTACCGGTCTCCCTCTCGGCTTACCCGGGACCTGCCATATCCAGTGTTGGTGGGTTGTAAGAACGGCCAGCCGCACTGGTAGTGGGCGTGTCAGGATTCGGGGTATGCAATGTCCTCATCGTCCATCCCGCCCAGGGGATGATGCGGAATCTCGTATAACCCAGGAATCGAGTGGATGCGATCTGACGTCACTGGGCGAAGGTGTCTTGCGCAGAGTTCACTACAAGTAAAAACCCGTCTTACCGAGACATGTGTCTTCCACCAATTCTCCGTTTCAGCTTCAGTATTTATTCGCGGATTTTTTTTGATAAAGACTTGGAGCCACCAGGGACCAGTTTCACAATCAGGTGGGACATGTCCTAAAGTGAGGACGATCAAATCGCAATGATGTAAGATAGGACTTACGGTGTCCTAATATTTAGGACATGTCCTAGGCGATTGTGAAACTGGCCCCAGGATTCGAGCCAGGGGCATTCAGTGTTCAGGTCGAAAATCCTACCAACTCGACCGCAAGGGTCATACGAATACTAGGTTTATCACGGGGGATTTAACTTCGAGGTGCAGAAATAATGCATGTGGCCAGGTCATCTGCCCTGAGAGATGTCAACCCCATTTTTGCTCTCTTTTCTGTCCCTTTTTCCTCTTTTGTTGCTACTTTCCGTTTCGAAGGCTGATACTTTAATTACGTACCGTATATAATGGTCGGCATCTACCTGGTTATCGATTTGAGCAGAAGCAGTGTCTCCAGTGAAGTTTCGCAACAACTACGGGGCACATTGGATTTTGAGCTCGTCCTTATCAAATACAGCTGCCTACCTACAGAGGCGTCACGCATTTCTGTGAGACTAGTCGCCTAGAGGCGTTGATTAGTAAGGGGTTTTCCTGAACGAAGACCGACTGGTTGACCCCGATCCACTCGCGGGAGATCAGTCGCGCAGTCATACACAGTTTCCCACCCTACTTATGAGTAGACCGCGACTTTGAGCCCATTCCCTTTTCATCCTGACCTACATTCCTGGTGCTCAGCTTTTTTGAAATATTACTGCTACATTAAGCAAACAATACAAACACTGCAAACGAATTTCGATTAGTAAAATGGCAACGCTATTGTACACATTAAAAGAAGCCCAGCCAGTGTAATCCCTGAGGAACGAAGGCAATGACGCATTGGAGACAAATAAGGAGTCACATCAATGCTTGTTGAAGAAAAATCGCAGTTTTTGTGTACATGTGTATGACTGTATGACTTGCTTCGTGCAACTGTTACGAGTATACTCGAATCTCAAATACTGTTAAAATGGGTATCTTGGTGGGGGGGGGCACCCAGGATGGATGGCTAAATGTTAAATCCACAGTTTGATCTCCTGAACAGGGGAAGGTGCAATTAGTCGTGTTTGTAATTATAGGGCGTAAAAAACCAATTAATTCTGTCATCGAACGTTAGCGAAATGAAAAATTGATGCACCGGCTGTAGAATCACAAGTTGAATTTGCTCTTGACATAAATACAGTATATTTCGAGAGAACGCTCAATTCACAGACAATACACCATGTGATCCCCTTCGCACAAATACCCTGTCTAGTCGGTTATTTATACAGCAGGTTTATAGGTATATATTTTAGGTATTCGATATTTGTGGCACGGCGCGGCATAAAACAAGAACATGTCATTGTATTTCTTCATACCAAACCGGACTCAGCACCACGTGGTGACTTTAAATTACGTAAGCACAACCCGCTTTTCTGAAATTTTGTCAGATGTCTCACGGTTTTGAAAACTTCGAATTCTCGCCCACCCTCATCGCAATGATTGAGTGATGATTAACCCTCTGCCTTATCTCGAATAGTAGGAAAAACATGACTTTGAGAGAAATGACAGCCACTTTTCAGTCTTGCCAAGCGGTGAATCAAAAGATGCCAAACGTATATCACTGTCGTAATAGGCATGGCCCAGGTCCGACATTGGGTCCCAAAACCCAAACCATTTTTTTTGGGTTTCGGGTTGGGTTGGGTCGGGTTTTTAGACAGGGCGGTTTTGGGTTGTTGAGGTTGACCTTTTTCACACCCAACCCAAAAAACCCTTTTTCCACTTGGGCTTAGCGTGAGTGAGCATGGGGACATAAGCATGAGATCATTCCTGTGATCGAAGACCCTGGCCTTTCGAGTGCCCAGTGCCCCCAGTTAGTCTGATTCGACATGTCAGTCTTACTGTGACGGAACTGAGAAATCAACTGTGATAGAAAATATCGATCTCTGACCTGATCTTCCGTCGACTCGCAGTCACTAGGGTGCAATAGAAAACAGTGAATTTTCCTTTTGAAACGCACTACTTGAATATGTTCCATGTGAATATGTATGTGCTTGTGATGTCCCTAGCGTATGACTTGAAAAAACATTCTGAATGAAGCTCGGAATAGCTACGTATTACATCAGGGTCAGGTTTCACCAAGTTACAAGTCCACAAGCGCTAAGGCCTTTTCTAATTTTTTAAAAAAATTTTTTGAGCTGGCCCCATGCCGCCCCAGTTTCCCCACGGGACTTCCAACCTGTTTTGCCAATAGCCGGCCAGCAGTCTTGATATGATAAGCGGGGCCGTCCTGATTCTCTACTCGTTCGGTGTCCGCCACTTGATGGTACCCGACTAGTCGCGAAGAGCCAGGTGTGCAAGCCCAGCGACGGACTGCTGAATCGCCGTCGAAGACCAGTTCCTGGCTAAGCTGATGTCCTCGGCCCAAACAGAACAGCGGCCTTGTGGTCAGAGTTGCTGGCCCGAACAGTGCGGGATAAACACCTCAACCCACTGAGCCACAGCGAATCCAGCGACTCATGCTTCTCCATCGACATTTCGAAGTTACAGGACTTATTTTTAACAAACTATTAGCGATCTGTTCATAAACACAACTTTTAAGGAAAAGGGCTCGTAACCTGTGAGCGATTTTCTTCGAGTCAGAAGGGAGTAGGCATTGCTGGGCCGTTTTCATTGGCTTAGCTATTTCTTCATGGAACTTCGGCCTTTTCGTCCTTCGCTGGGTGAATATGATGACGGGGAGACTAGCATCTCTTTGGGTTTTTATGGGTTTGGTTTGGGTTCACTAGCGAATGGGTTGGGTTTGATTGTTAAAAATAGGTTTGGGTTGGGTTTGGCTCGAACTGTGAACCCATTGTTGGACCTGGGGCATGCCATGCCATGCCCCAGGTCCATGTCGTAATATACCTTGACATATGCACCACCAGGGCCAGACCAGACTCGAGAGCGAGATCAGTTGGAGGTCAAGTGACTGGTTTGGTTGAAGTAAGGCCTTGGTTGAAGCCTGGTCTTGACTTGCGGGTCTGAACTGCTCGGTGAGGACTTCGGCCCTAGGTCCGCTAGACCCCCTTTACGGCCTTACCTACAAGTGCGCCCGTTCCCCGTTTTTTTTTGAGTCTACAGTATGGAGTGGTTGACAGTAAGCTCATCACAATGTGTCGTGCGTGCAAACTGTTCCTGCGGCTGCCTACCTGGCAAGTCGCTTTTACCTTTAGATGAGCCAGATATCACTGCTCAGCAAGAAGCCGCAATGTCACTTAAGCTTTCCCTCGATCATTTTATAGCTGTTGTCATGAGCGGACAACAAACGGTGATGACAAATATTGAACAGGATGGCGAGGCGTTGAGATTGGAATTCAATAATTTCCTTTGCAATGTGATCGCTGGATTGACAGAGAAAAGGGAAAATGAGGAGCGTGGTATTATTGGATGAACAGAAGTTCGCTGACAAATTAAATATTTTGCTTCTTATCATTAGAAGTCCCTCCCTCATACACTGCTTGTGCTTGTGACTGCTATTTACAGCAAAGGAATACTCGTACCTAAGAATGTACTGAAGAAGCGTAAGCTACACTTGTGTGTACCTTAGCGTAACCTAAGCCCTAAGCCTGGTGAAACGTCAGAATAAACATTTGTTGGGGACCAGAGCACAAGGGAGTCAAGACTAAATTATAATGGTGTGGTGCGGCCACAGTGCAGCTGATACGCTTACCCTACCTCAATCAATGCGCCTTAGTCCACCATTCATGAGCGATGCATGCATGTCGCAAGACGCCGGAAAGGAGTAGTCGCGGTTGAAGGTGTCTTGCTTGCAACCAGCAAAGTCGTTTTTTGCTAACCAGGGAGCATCGCCAACCGCTAAGTCAAACTTTGGAAAAAGAAAAATTGTAATATCTTCCTAGGTGCAAAAGAAAGCTCTGTGCAAAATATTAGAGGCGTCTGGCTAACTGGTCAGCAGTGGTCAGCGTCCAAAGTCATTGAGCTTTGTGTGGTAATGAAGCCGAGCGTTAAGGAAAACATGCAGAGCTCTTTCCAAACTCGGTTTTTGGGTTCGGAGTCTCGAGTTTAAGCTTCCAACTCTCTGGCTTGCGCTTTTTCCAGAAAACCCAAAAAAATCCAGTAGAATCGAAAAGTAGTTCAGCGCTAGAGCGTTAAAACAAAAAAAAGAACTTTGAAAAATGATTTTTGGATCGATTTTTATCGATTTTTTTGCGGGGATCACTTTTTTATCGGTAGTACGAGGGTTAAGTACTGACCACTGCTGACCATTTGGCCAGATGCCTCTAATATTTTGCACAGAGCTTTCTTTTGCATCCACGAATATATTACGAGGGGAGTTCAAAAAGTTCGTAGCCTGACCAAATTTTAATTGAAACTGTACAAGGTGATGCTTATTTATTTTCGACATACCATCCCCTGAGACCTATGCGCTTGTTTAAACTTTGGTGCACCGCGTGCATACCCGTAAAAAAAATATTACTCACACCTCTCAAAAAACGCTTCAGTCGCTGGTTTCACTTCCTCATCACTCGAAAATCTGTACCCTCAAACTTTTTTTTGGATTTTTCGATTTGGTAGCTATCGCTGGGTCCCAGGTCTGGACTGTATGGTGCATGATCAGTTTGTCTGTGTGTGATGGATGAATCAGCGTGATTTTTTGTAGGGATTCTAGTGGGATGTGCGGCAGTGTAAAGTACAAATTCCACTGCTGCAGCTCATGCGGAAGGTACTCAGCCTACGAAGTTTTTGAAATCCCTCCGTACAATTTTTGGTTTTCCAAAGTTCGACTTGAAGGTTGGCGGTGCTCCCTTGTAAGAGCTGTTATGTTTCACCACTTCAGCAAGCGCGGGCAGTTGCTCTCGGAGATAAAGGGGAAAACACATTTAAGTGTGCACAAAATGATTTACCTAGCCGCGAGTCGAACCCTCACTGATAGATGCGCACCCGGTGTGAGGCGGGCGCCTACCACTACGCACAGGGCGGGAGGAAGCTTGGGGGCTCGGACACCCGACGACCCCCTAAGCTAGCTACCCTTACACATTTGTTCAAGCCTAAGCGTACGTATATATCTATGTCCTGGTGATACATTTTAGTGCTCCAGAGGCGCAAACTTCGAAAATTTTTGCTAGTTCAGGGGCGCCCAAGCGCGGGTATGCCCTAAATTAGCATATTTTATGCAAATTTTTTCGGGCACCCTACATACCCTAAATTCTTGGTACGCCCCTGCACCACAGTAGGTCACACGTACTATTTTTCTGTCAGCCGTGTTTTCTTCGCAAGACGATTCATGATTGATATGCTGGATAACGCCCAGATCCGCACGGCTAACAGAAAAACAGCCACAATAAAAGTACTGTAGTGTTCGAGATAATCCAAAAAACCTGAAGGCACCAGATATTCCACATTGCATCTACTATCTAGCCTCCTCTCCGTCCCGTCTCTCCAGCAACACACAGGTTACATGTCATCTGTGCAAACGAAACCAGCATATCTTATTTCTATGCGAAAAAACCTTTACCTACGCCGTCTCACCTAGACCGATGCCAGACTTTCATAGGCTGGCTGTGCAAACGTTAGCTAAGAATTTGCTCAATTTCCATACATGGATAAAACGCAGGCTGACACCGTTGGCAGCAAGGAACCTGACTCGTCTAGTCTACGGGTGCATGCCGTAGTCGCCTGCCGCCTAGACCATATCGTGACTCTAGAAACTAATATTACTGTGGCCAGGCAATTCTTTCCCAAAATGGACACTTGGATAAAAGAAACTGTGCAAAGCTTAATTCGTGATAATACTGATCGATATCTTAATGGATTAATCGATTCGACGGAAAAAATATTAAAGGAAATTAATGAAATTAAGGAAGACACAGAGCACTCGAGGGGCCAATTACGTGAATTGGAAGAATGTATTCGTTGGACAGAAGAACAAATTGAATCGATTCGACGAGATCGTAATCGAGCAGCTGTCATTTTATGGAATTTTCCTGACGATTATCATCCTATGATCGCCTCTCAATCGATGAGTCCCCAAGAAAGAATAGATATAATTATCGATTTTCTCACTCATACTGTGGGTATATCAGAGAATGACGTATTGTTCATGGGTGTTGAACACGTCACAGTTTTTTTCACGAACTACAAAAACCAACGTAGCGTCAATGTGCGTGTGCAATTCATGGACGAAGAGGCGAAATCTTTGTGCGAATCGTATTGCATACCGTTCTTGAAGACGTTCAATCAAAATCGTCAAGCACCGACGAGATGGAAAGATGACCAGACTGAAATGCAGAGAGAAGAAAATACCAGAACGGAACAACAGCAGGTGTACCAGCAGCAACAACCAAGACCGAATAGATCGCTTTTTACAAAAGTTATTCGTTGGCCACCACCTCAACAAGCTTGAAACAAAGTGCTTTGGGGGATTTGATTGGGGTGTGGGATCAGTGTTGCCCTGGCTCAATAATAAATGCGATGACAAGTGAGCGAGGGCCCCCTACAGTGTTTCCAATGGCTGGGCAAATCACGCGGGCAGAAGCAACACCAGTACCACGCATCGTTGCGACCCCTGATGATAAATGCATGCTGTACTGCAAGCGTGGGTGCATGGTAGATCACTCGGCCACGTTGCTGTCGCTGGGGTGAAAGGGGCTGGAAGAGCGCTTAGTTTGTCCAAGTACAGTTAGTTTGACACGGAAGACAGGATCAGACTACAACGCTAATTTCATATGCTTCCAAAAGCAGCAGAACCACTTGTCTAATTGTTCTCTGTTCGATCGCCCATACAGTTGTTTCAATTAATTGGCCTATACATTGATAATAAGGAACTGTACCCCCAGCGTTGCCAGACGTAGTGGAATTCCACTACTTTGGTGGATTTGGGGTGTCCGTAGTGGCGTAGTGGCCACTATGGTGGTTTTCCATGTGTTATGGTCACGTAGTCAGTCACCTAACACCAAAGTCCTCTTATTGCCTAAACATTAAGTAGAGAGCGACGTTTTTTAATTTTGTTGGCCACAACCGAGTTCAACATCGCTTTAAAAAAATGAAACCCTCCTCTATGCCTTCACCTTTTCTGTGTAGGCACTACCTACAACGGATTTCATCGTCAGTTTCACATGTGTACTTTGATTCATAGTACACACGTATGCAAACCTTACCATGGGTATTTTGAAATGATAACGAAATACAATAAAGCAAAAAACCGCAGATTCAAAAAAAATTGGCGCGCAAAATGCATTTTATACATAACAGCTTATAATTATAACTCATATTTCATACACCAGCGGCTACGGTGGTGTAGCGTTCGGCATTCGTCTCTCCGTATTGCTTGGGAGCGAGTGGCCGGACTCGTCTCGGGTTCGATCCCCGGTGATAAAGGTCGCTTTGCGAACCATAAACCCTCGCTGACCTGCATGCCAGACCGTTGACGACGCACCTGGCGCTCCGAGTGGAAAGACGGAAGCCGAACGAAGGGACAGTCTCGGCTGTCGAACACTGACAGGGTTCAAAGCCTGCCTTTGTCCTCGTGTGGAGGCGCTTCTAGTGGTCACGCAGAGGGAAGAGGGTGTGTGTGCTGGTTTCGCACAACCTCTTACAAGGTGTGACTGCTGGCCGGCTAGAGGCCAAACGAGTTCAGCCCACAAAAATTTTAAAAAAATTTTGCACAGTAGTTTTACCGGCGGCAATATACTGTAAGTGAGGGGAATACAAGAATTCAAAGGTTGAACCCAGGAGATGAAACTGAAGTGAAGACACTAAATTAGGACGCGGTGCTGTTACTTTTTACATCAATTGAAAACGCTGCAGTAGAGCGCATTGCAATCATGGTTTGAGAAGCAGGAAAATCGTGAAAACTGTGGAATCACAATGACCGCTTTGATGTCGCCTATAAGTACCTACACCTATTCAACTGCCTCGACTGCTATGCTGTAACGGAAAAACGGGTCACGACAACGACCTCATCTACGTGAGCATATACGATGCATGCTCGTCCGTTTATCAACGACTGTGATGCACCGTGTAATTAAGCCTGGTAGGCCAAGAAGAGATCGTGGTCGACCGAAGTCGGTCGGCTGGAGCGGCAAGTCTCCCAACCACCTGCGGCTGAAACATCAACCGGAGAGGTCGATGTCTCCCAGCCAGGGTTACAAACAGGACACCGTTTCGTAATCGATGAGCGGCTAACAAGTACCTAAGCGACAGCTTCATAGTCTTATCACCCCCACGTCTGGCGCTTCGATGTGCACTGAACCATGCACCGACGTGCACCCAGGCTTTCTCCTGGCATCCTTTTGAAACCACCGTCTCTGACGGCGATCCATTTCGCTACGACCTCTGCCTAACATGCTGAGGCAGCACCGTGTTTCATTACAATTCAACCAAGCGTGACGTGACTCTCTGTAGCTGCCAGTGTGCTGATGAGGGCAGCAGGTGCGCTCATGCTTTCTTTACGACACGCTTCTTTTGCTACGTTTTCTTGTCTTATCGTTTGACAGCGAAGACGTATTCCAAACTTTTACCAGCTCATGTTCTACCTCCCCACTCCTGGTCTCACGATCAGTTTCATTTTTGCATGTGACCCTTGTCGCACCAGACTGTAGAGGCCACGTCCGTGCAAGAGCCGAGTAAAATGTTTCCGGACAGGGTATATGTCCTAACATCACGCGATGGAGCAAGCACGCTAATTTGAAGTTCGCGCTTATTGGTGTTGGTCGCGCTACAAATCCCCAAAACAGAACATTTGCCTACGCATCTATTGCTGCAGGAGACACATTGCTAACTGCAAATTGGTTTCACTTTAGACTGTTCACCCTCTGCGAAAAACAGTTTAAAACACTCGCGCGATATGTAGCCAAGTATAGTTATAGATATATTCCATCCAACCTAATCCTCTACCTCGGGATTCTTTCTCCATTTTTGCTCCGACTCTTTACACTGTCACAGCCCAGATCTTTGTGCGCGGACCATTCCAAGCTGGTGTAAGGATGCGAAGAACGCGTGATAGAGAAGTCCCGTGTGCATCCGCCCCTTTGCGCTATTGTTTTCATAATCAGTGAGGTTCTTGCGTTTATCGCTAGAATCTCTTCAAAATAAAGAAAAGAATCGGAGCCGGAGAAGCCGAGTTGTTGCCAGGCGTTTCCTCCTTTGTTAATCTTCTTGTTTTCTTCTTTATTAATTCATTGCTAACTAGACAGCATTCCTGTCCTATGTTAGTGATCTAACGGAATCTAACGAATTTCGGCCTTGTGTTTGCGTGTGTGTTTGGTTTTCGTCTTTTTGCCGTTTTCCATTAAATATTTATTTCATTTTAACGACGCCCCGTCGTCCATTTTAATTTGAACATCATGAGCGGTTATTCCGGCGGATATGGAGGTGGTGGCGGCGGTCAACCTCGATACGGCGGCGGTGGCGGGTAAGATTTTTTGGCTTTTTGCCATTGTTTATTTAGTGCGTAAATCTTTTATAAACTTTGCCCCAATTTGAGCTAATAAAGACTCCGTTAATTATTAATCTAGTTAATTATTATTTATCTACCGAATGTGGCGAAAATTATTCTGCTTCCCGAATATTTTTGGCCTTTTTACATAGTGTACGATACAGTAACCGTTTCGTCTTGTTTAAGATACGGAGGCGGTGGATATGGTGGTGGGGGATACGGTGGCGGCGGATACGGTGGTGGCCAAGGCGGCTACGGAGGTGGTCAAAGTTTCGGTAGCGGTGGCGGAGGATATGGAGGCGGAGGTGGCGGTGGAGGCGGTGGTGGTGACCGCGCCCAACGTTCGGTCTTCGGTAAGTTTCGTGTTTTTTTTGTCTCACCTGGTATAACCTAAGCAATAGACCTCATTGTGTAAAACATGTGACTTGTTTGCGTATTGCTCCTTGCTGTGATTTGTCGCTTGACTGGTCGCGTTCAGTCATGTCAACAAGCAGCAGGACAGGAGTCCCCTTGTGGTCCATCCGAAATTACTAGTTGTGCTGATCGGTCTTGAACTGATGCGTTAGCATGCACGTGCGCACCTTGATGCCCACCCTATCATTTTGTTTTCCTCCAAAGAATGCTATAATCCGTATGAAAACTACTAAAATTTGGCGCAGTGTACAAGAACTTCCTTATATATTTCAATGTGTCTTGACAATTTTCTGTTGCAGTTGGTAATATCCCATACAAAGCGTCTGAAAATGATTTAATCCAGCTGTTTTCTCAGGCTGGACCCGTTTTGAGTTTTCGGTAAGTTTCAATTTTTTTTTCATTTTCCATCTTAACATTCTCTTTTAGCTTGGTGACTGATCGCGATACTGGTCGCCCGAAAGGATATGGCTTTTGCGAATTCGCCGATGTGTCGAGCGCTTCGAACGCACTGCAATCATTGAACGGCTTCGAATTTCAAGGCCGTCAATTGCGTGTGGATAAAAGCAAAGGCGCTTAGACGGGGGCAATTAAGGAATCGATGAAATCAGGAGGTGCAAAGGTGATGATTTGTTGGAGGCAAGTAATTGTAAGGCGTAGGTGGAGTTATCAGTTTTGTTCTTTTTCTTTTTGATCACTAGTTAATATACAATTCTTTTGGCGTGGGTGAGAGTAATACGTATTCGACTTTGCATTAACCTTGATTTTTCGACTTGAACAAGTTAATCGTTACGATAAGCGTGTTTTACTGCTGTTTTTCGTGAGTCGTCATGTTTTGTATGGCCGTCATTCGTTATGGAAAACTGCTTTCTGCTCCTCCGATATCGGGCGGGTTCTGGTTTTTTGGCTGACATGTTAAGATATGGTTATTTACAAGAGCGTTTTTTTGGCCTTTGTTCTGGAAGTTTTTGTATTTTGTCGTCTCGGTACTGCTGTGTATGACTTCAAATTTAGTTTCCGACTAAATTGATATTGACTCGACTGAATATTTTTTGTCAGACTTTTGCAAAGTTATATTTTTTGCTGCTGCCTGCCCGACGGAGTTTTTTTTTGATGAAATTCTTTTTTCTTTGTTATTGCGGTTAGTATTTTGGAATTTTTGATTGCATTGCGCATTGAAGAATTTTATAACGGATGTCGTGTCTATACTTACATATGAGACGGTCTGGGCTTTTTGTGTGGTCGCCTTTCAGTTTTTTTTCGCGCGCTCTAACTCGCTGTTGAAATGGACTGGGATATTCGACTATGGTTAAGAAAAAATTTCCTTCATTTTTTATTGTCTCGGACTGGTTTTGTACAACGGATCTAGGACTAAAGGACACAAAAAGTTTGCCTTTCCTCTAATGAAAAATTCGAATTTCCCGCATTAAAAAAGCAGAATTGATGATGCTCAGGTACAATGTCACCTCTCTTGTGCGCACTTGTTTGATTGTTTGGCAAGTTTTGCATCACGAAGATGGCCTTGTATGAAATGGATGGCAGGGTGAGTCAGGCACGTTTGTTGGAAATAAGGCCACCCTCTAGTATTCCGCAGATTAGTCAAGCAGAGCAGATGGCAAATTTGCTTCAACCTATGCAGTGAACGACTTGATTTTGACCGACTTTGGCATTCTTTTGAATGAAACGTGGCAGATTTGTTTGTTCAAAAGGATTTTGCGTGCAGTACTAGGTGTCTACAGTACCTACCTTGGTATTTCGCGTTTTCATATCGCTTTTTCTAATAAAAATAAGTTATCGCTGTCGAATTTGACATTAGGCTGTCTTGCAGGAAGAACGAAAAACGGTGGACATGGGCTCGAAAGACGACGAATACGACTACTTGTTTAAAGGTAATGATGTTTTAAGGAATTTTATGAATTTTTACTTGGTTTTTGCGACTAAGTCACTACATATGTAGTACAGACCTAGTTCAGATGTGTAAACCGAAAATGCATCTTCGGCTTCCTCAATTCCACAATTGTTTCTTAGTTGTCCTAATCGGTGATTCCGGTGTCGGAAAAAGCAATCTTCTTTCCCGTTTCACACGAAACGAATTCAATTTGGAATCGAAATCGACGATCGGAGTTGAATTTGCTACTCGTTCCATACAAGTCGATGGAAAGACGATCAAGGCTCAAATATGGGACACGGCTGGCCAAGAACGATACCGCGCAATTACGTCGGCTTATTATCGAGGAGCTGTTGGAGCATTGTTAGTCTACGATATCGCCAAGGTGAGATTTTTGTGCTGATTTAACGATCAGCTCTACGAATTTTATAGGATTTCCACCAGTATTTTCATGTTTTGTAGCACATAACGTACGAGAATGTTGAACGTTGGCTAAAAGAATTGCGCGATCACGCCGATCAGAATATTGTCATCATGCTTGTAGGAAATAAGTCCGATCTGAGGCACCTTCGTGCCGTGCCAACCGACGAAGCAAAAGCGTACGCCGAACGTAACAGCTTGTCATTCATTGAAACATCGGCCTTAGAATCGACCAATGTCGAAGCTGCGTTCACTAATATTCTAACAGGTAAGGCCAACGGCTACTTCCCAAGCATAGCGCTATGCTTTGAAAGTAATGTGGTGTTTTTAAAGTTCCATATCTTGGATATGGAATTGAATTAGGATTTTTGCAAACATTTCCAACAGATGCCATTCCCGCCAATTTTTGATTTTGCGTATTTTATGTGGGAAATGTGCTTGCTTAAAAATAGGGTTATTTCGGTACGGTGGTCACAATAGGCGAAGGTATGCCATAATTAACTCTTAAATCCTGTAGCATGTTATCGTTGAGGGCTTACTGGTAAAACGTGCACAGGGGTCCTTCGGAGCATCTGCCCTTGCCTTGTGGGTTTTCCCTCTAATCCCTGTGGCGGCACATGCTCGCATAAGACATCAGGTATCTGTTCAAGACAGCTAAACTGTTTTTTAATGAAATGGCACATTAATTAGTTTTGGTAATAATTTTATTTTAGTCTTGTAAATATGTTGGTGCATTTGTCCATGAATGTATTTAGTTAACATTGTCCTCTTTGTCGTTGTTCGCTTAGAAATATATCGAATGGTCAGCGCTAGGCATTTGCCCGATAGTGGGGGTCGTAGAAATGGATCGGAGGCCAATTCCAAGATCATACCCATCGACCTGGCCAAACCTGATGAGCAAAAGAAAAATGCTTGTTGTTCCACTTGAGTTTTTGAATGTGGAAAATACATGCAACGACCGTATATAAATTGTTGTCAGCACAAGGGTGTGCAAAGGCGGTGGAATTACTATCGGAGTGCGCACGTGGTGGTTGTGGTGGGTCGTTTATTTTATTGTGCCTAAACCGTTTTCTTGGTGTTGTTGCTAATGCTCCCTTGAAAATTGTGATTTGCACAAGTTTTCTGTTTACTACTCACATCTTTGTTGCAAAGTGGGTTTAAAACTGGGCTTATTTTTTCACTGTGCTCTTTTCGGGAACGGGATCAAATATAACATCCGTGTGTATGTTTTGAAGTAAATGTGAGTATGTCCTTGTGTAATCGGGCTTAGTCATGTGGTGTGTTTCACTGACCTGACGATGAGGAGGCTGTAGTACCTCTGTTGCGGCGTTGCGTTGTCTGGTCTTTTCAGGAGGGGAGGGGGAAGCTTATTTCAGTAAGTTGACTTCAGCGTAAGGTTTTTGCTGGCGGCATGAACCCGTATCTGAAACTACATTTTACGCATCGGGAAAAAACTTGGTGCGCGTGTGATATAGCATGGATACACTATATGCGCCGGCGCATATAGTGTATCCATGTCATATAGCCATGTAATATACTTCGCGCCAAAGTTTTCCTTTCGTATGCATCAAATACAGACTGAGGGGCGAGGATGTTTTGCATTTTTGAAAACTTTCCCGCCTTTTTTTAAACAAGGTTTGGCCAAGAAACTGGGTACATATGCTGTCTCTTGGTTGAGGTGTGGGCGTGTGGTAATGTGCAGTGCGTAAAAGTAAGTTTCAGATGAGCGTGTAAACGAATTTCGTGTTTAGAGCAGTCTAAATTTGAATGTATATTTTGGCGCCATACGCAAATGATATTTTTGTGACTTCAACGAGACCAGCTATTGCTTATTGGTCATTCGGAAGATGGAAGGTGACCAACTACTGTAATCAGGCAAAAAATCAGAATGGGGCCACTCTTAAAGGACGGCCACCAAAAATGGGGTTTTTAACTCCCCCCCCCCCCCCCCCCCCCCCTATCCAATTTCTGTTAGCCTTGACCCCCCTCCCCCTCCCGAAGCAAATATCCACGCTGGAAAAGCAATGCACCCAGCACTAATCCACCAAAACGATAACTGGATTGGTTCGATCAGATTCAATCAAAAGTTTTTCGCGTTCTTTCTGCTTGAAATCTACGTAGTCTACATTGAAATCTACGTAGGTCTGAATGGACATTGATCACACACATCAATTCTCAGCCTGCAGTGCCTGAGTGGGAGCTTCTGCAAACCAATGTATCCTCACGTAACTTGTCGTTAGTGTGTTAGGCTCAGGGGATTATCAGGTTGGGGAAGACGGCGGGACAAAACCCCAACTGAAGCAAGGCAAGTCTTGCGCCTTGAAACATGAGGGGTTGATGTGGCCCACAGGCCCCCACTCGCCATGGCCTACCAGGCACGAGCTTACATACTCGCTGTTCTCCTGGTCTTCATTGCAATCTAACTAGCTGTTAATCTTCACTGCATGAGTCTGATTGACTGACGTCCTAAAAATAGTCTTTATTTCGGTCCTGGAATCAGACGCAAACAATGGTTGAGTCGAGCTTGGCCATCAATCTGTTGAGTACTCATGCTCATATTTTACTCATCGCCTGAGAAAATACCCGTACATGCACTCTAGGAGTACTGTTCGACAGGGCCACGACCCCGAAAACTTTCACGCCTTCAACAGTCGAAAAGACCCACTAAACATAGCGTCAGCATTTTGCGCGATGTTGCGAGATGAGATGGTTTCTTATAAAAAATACTGCGCTGCCTGCTTGGTGTGACGAGGCATTGTGCAATGCGCACATATTGGCTGGGATCAGGTCAGTACATGCTGGTAGTTGGGGCTAGCTAGCAAGGTGTCTGTCTATGCTGTAATTTTCTCTGAATAGAAAAATGCCCGAAGCGTTTGACAAAGTTGACAAGAAATTTTCAGGGTGCAAAATTTATAATAAAAACCTTGTCATCATTGATAATTCTTAGACGCAAGATGAGATCGACATGCAGTAACTTCGCCAGGCTCCTCATTGATACTGTTCTTGTCTCTGCTAATCCGCAATAGATTTACGGCATATGCGAAGGCTTCTGGTTGCAGGGTAAACTTCATGAAGTTATCAGAACATGTCAAGAAATGAACATATAAGCAGACTATGACACTCTGAAAGCTTTTTCTCATCCCCATCCCCGCGGGGTTATCTCCAGCACCGAAAAAAACCCTAAGGCCATTCCGTCCCCGTCCCCGACGCCGACCCTGAACGGTGGGAAGACTAACCCCGTCCCCGAAAAGATCACCCCAGTCGAACGCTATCTAGGAGCGAGAGACGTATTGTAGAATAAGCACACAAAGATAAGGGATATCTGATCCAGCATATCGAAGGTTGATCTAAGGGTGGCCCACCCAGATTGGTGTGACCGTCACCCAACTTTGGCACTTGACTTTGTGCCATAATCTAAATTGACCTATTTCAGAAATTTATCGAAATGTGTCGCAACGTCAGTTCAATGCCGATGATGATGACAGTTCTCCACGAGGCCGTAGACATAATTTGAAGACCATCCAAGTGGCCCCGTCTGAACCAGCAGTCGATCGATCTGGAATGAAATGCTGCACGTGAATGAGAAAGGTGAAAAAAGTCGAATCATAGCTTTTCTACAGTTTTACAAATTGCACCAGAAGGTTCACTTACACTTTATATTTCGTGCTCTAGAAATCATCAGTCCATTCATGCCTGAGGTTAAGGTGATATGTCTCACACCAGTGACTTTAAATCCCGTTTTAAACAGATTTTGTCATGTATGAGCTATTTCAAAAAAAAATTGCTCCTTATATTGGCATCGCAAGTATTGGTTAGATGGCTCATTGTTCCGCAACCAGAGGAGATAACCAAAAACTAGACTGGCTGCCTATCAACCTTTGACAGTGGTAGATCTCCAGCCTACGATCTTTGGGTCCAAGGTTTGGCGTCATCGGCTTGAGGGATTGGAATGCTCGATCACTTTCGACCATCAAAATCTTACAATTTAGCGAAGATGATGTCTTGATCCTTTTGTTCAGCTTTTGATATGTTGCAATTGTTTTGTACCTGTGACTTATGCTGGTCCCTATACAACACAATACGTGGCTGGCAGCTCAAGCGATGCTGCTTTTGACCGCTTATTTTAGAAGAGCCAAAAGTACAGTGCGAGTCAAATTTTTGTCTGGTAACAGAGCACCCGCGCGGATATTGGACGTGGCGGGATACTCCGTCGACTTTTGCCTCCCTCAGAGCTCCTCGAGATCGGGATTCAGGCCTACTCGGAGGGTCGGATCGGTCAATGCTCCCACGGGGAGAAGTGTAGATGTCGTGAGCGAGCGTGCCCATTATTCGACCCTAGGACTTTTGTTGGGTTTTTGTTCTATATAATTTTTTGTGCCTAGGGCCGTATTTGCCTGTAGCGGGCCAGCAGTCAAACCTGTGCGGGGACCAGCACACATAGCAGCATCTTTCTGTGCGTCGCCCCAAGGAGATCCACGCGAGGGCATCCTGGACATTCCTCGGGCGATGGCGGGTGGCTTGTGAGCCCTGTTGGTGTTCGGCAGCCGAGACTGAACTCGTTTGGCTTCCGTCTCTCCATTCGACGGTACCGGGTGAGTCACCTACGACCTGATGTGCAAGGTTAGCGAGAGTTTATGGTTCGCAAGCCGACCTTCATCGCCAGGGATCGAACCCGGGCGGGACGAGTCCAGCCACCCGCTCCCAAGCAATACGGAGAGATAGATCGCTGCCCCACCTCGGCCCGTGAGATGATTAACGAACGATGCTTTGCCACTTGATGGTAAGCACGCTTTCTGAGCTGATTGTAGCAAGTCAAAGCGTCTTTTAGCTAAAAAATTTTAGGAGTAACCCGTTTTTCATCTAAAGTTAGAACATGTTTTTTTTTCTAGCGCTAATTCTCGCCTTTATCAGTGTGTGATTATCTGCTGGCCGTTGAGAAGTTGGTCAACAGGCAAAGGTTAGAATTTCATCGTGATTTTATGCTTCGATAAGTACTTGCGCCCCGACTTTTAGAAAGTGGAGGCGCTGAAGTACGATCATAAAGCGATGTGCGCACAGCGTTGTAATTGCAGGAGCGGCTCGCAAAGTTATATTGATGCACATGTGGCTTGGATTCGTGACTTTCTCCTACTCGGTCCGGGTCAATATCAAGCGACAACCAATATAAGACTCCAGTCTTTTAATATGGACTTCGAGCACGACCACAGATTTATACCAGGCGAGGGTCTTATACAGCAGACTATGCCGGTATGGCATAGTCTGCTGTAAGCCACCAGTGCTAGTGATCACCAGTTTCTGATTCATTTGTTCCGTCACTTCTTGCTTTCTGTCGACAAACCATTTTTAGGTACTCCAGCTAGCTACAAACGATTATTTGACGGAAAGCGGCCTCTGAGAAACACGTACCCAAAAACAGCGAGAAGTTTGGCATAGCGTAAAGAGAGCAGTGTCCTTAGGATTTTCTAATCTAGTATCTGTTTTCTTTGGGAATGTACACGCGGACTATTCTTTAACGCGGCAGGCGCGTATATTCCCAAAGAAAACAGGTTATACTATTGCACTAATCTTCGACGACTTCTTTCGCAAACATGTTCTTGCATTTTCAAATACAAAATCAAGATCAATCATGACCCAGGGAGGCGGCCAGCAGGATTTGAATCTTAGAAATTTATCGACCCAATTTTTTAACTGGTGTGGCAAGTATGTAAATGTGTAATGCACTGGAGGCGCTATCTATGGCTTTGTTTTGTAGTTCGTAGAAGGTTTAATGTTATTCGGGAATTGGCACCGAGAGGACAGTTGGTTAGTCATTAGACGATGTTTCTGTAGGTCCAGTTTTTTAGTAAAGCGGTGATGCTAGTGGCGAGTGAATACGGTGCCAAGTAGATTACTTGTGGTTATTTTAGATTTTGGCAGGTAGAGAAGTTAGGGTTTTTGGGTAGGTTAGCTGGTCGTATTAATGGAGATGCCGGCTGCAAATAGGTCACTGTTGAGTAAACTTGTGGGAAGAACGGTGTTGTCGGAACTCGGGAAGCCACACGTAACAGCAGTATATTTTGCGTATTTTTCTCTGTTGCTACAATAAATTACAGTATGATGACAGATTTTTCACCGTTGTTTTTCGACTGACATGACAGAAAACATAAAATACCGATATGCCAAGAATAGTTGGCCAACAGTTTCATCGCAGCGGAGAAACATCATGTTGATAACAGCTTTGTCAAAATAACACAAAGGCAACATCTCAGAAGATCTTTGAACAGACGCCAAACGTGCCTTGAAAGGGTTTCGGCAGACTCTGGCGGTGCTTCAAAAATAGTGCAATAACGCCTGAAAAAAAAGGTTTCACATCGCTCAGCGGAAGTTTACAGGATTCTGTGACGTGACTACTTTGAAGCTGTTTAGTCGTAGTATTTTCTGCGAGTCACGTTTTTGCACCTGGCTTTAGTTCCCCCAACTTGCAACTTGCACCTTTTTTTTGCAGCCCTGCAAAGTCACTTTTATTCTTTGGGTACTTGGGTCAGTTTGCTCTGCAGAACAATGACAGAAATTGCTAAAGCACTGTGGACATTGGAAAGACGCCAACACTTTCTCCGACATCACAGAAAGCTGGTCCTTTAAAACCTAATCCTGATCGAAAAACTATCATTCTATTCTACTTCCTGGTTAGATCAAGAATTAATTGACGCAAAACTTATTTTTCCTTTCCCACTTCCTTTGATTCGATAATAAGGTTTCAAAGAAAATTAGTTTCTCGATCCCGACTCGACCAAAAGTGTTTCTTACAGTATTTACGCCCATACATTACAAATAAGGATGAAAATTCTCATCTTACGGATGTGAGAAATCGGATATTTTTTGGGATTCGGCTCGCGAACGGTTTCTTTCTAAGTTTTAATTAAGTTCTAATCCTGCAGTCGTCGTGAACACAACATCATGGGTGGCTTGCGCATATAAGCCACAGAGTAAATGCACGATGGCCTCATTTTCTTCCTGTTGCGCAGGCAGAAGGTGATTGCATCACGCAGTGAGGTTCACTGACGTCGCTGCCTCGTAAAAGGATCGCATTGTACAATGCGGAAAGAATGAGCCAAGCGACTATGATATTGGTTAAAATATCGTTGTATTTCAGATCATCTGGGCCAAACATGGACTTGTGGTTCAAGTTCGAGCCTGCCAACACGGCCAACGACACCGGGGCCTACACTGCGCCCTCGACCACCACCACGACCCCGCTGGACATGGCGTCGCGCGTGTTCACTGTGATCCAGTTCAGCATAATCGGCAGCAGTGGCATCATCGTCAACACCCTGCCCGTGCTGGTGACGGCCCTGGGCTACGTGAAACGCAACGTGGTCAATGCCATGGTGGTCAACTTGTCCTGCTGCGAGTTGGTGCTGTGCATCAGTTTCGTGTTCGGCCAGTCCTTCTTCGTGCTCTGGCGGGAATGGCTCGATGCTGGCTGGTGTCACTTCCTCAGCTTCATCCACTTCGTGGCCGCATTCGCCTCGTTCATGTTTCCCCCGCTGCTGGCCGTCAATCGCTACATCGCCCTGTATCGCGAGCACTCGTACGAGAGACTGTACACCAAGAAGAAGACCATCGTCTACATGGCCACCTGCTGGTCCTTCTGCACAGTTGTCCCACTCATTTTCCTCATCGCCCACAAAACAGGTACAATAGCTTGCTCAGTGTGGCATACTGTAGCGCAGACAGCATGCATAGAGTTCCCCTCTATTGGGCCGGGGTGTACCATTTCAATAGGTCTGCTCGGGGTCATTGAGCGAAGTTTGGAGCCCTCTCATAGACACCCTCATTTGCATGCACTGCAGCCGCGTAGCCCATCGATATCCTCGCAAGTGTCCAATCGGAATCATTTTCAGGCTTCGACGAGGACAACGACCACTGCTGCATGGTGATCAAGGAAGCCCCCTGGGTGGTCATGTACTGGCTGATCATCATTTTCCCGCTCCTCACTTTTTGCGACGGCATCATGATCTTCTGCAATTATAAAATCTATAAGAAGTTAAAAAAGCACGCTCAGCAGACGGTGACCATCGCCACCAACGTGGTCAGGGATAACAAGGAGCTGCTGTATTTTTTGCTGGCTGACATGATGTTTCCAGTTTGTTTTCATTCAGTTTACCACGTTTTCAAGTTCATCTTGGTCGATCGGACCAGCGAGTTTTTGAAGCGGTTTTTCATTTCTTTGTATTTGGTCAATTCAATTTTGCGCGGCGGGGTCACCATTGTCATGTTGAGACCGTATCGCAGGGCCGTGCTGAGAATGATTTGTAGAAAAGACAAGTTCAATTCTGTCCATCCAGGAGCAACCAGTGGTTTGAATCGCTCGACAGCTTTAAGCTAGAAATTTATGTTTCACTGTTTGAAAAGGTGTTTGCAGTGCGCTTTGCTTTTTTTTAAAAGTCGCAGCATATAATTGTGATAAGTGCAATGTGTGTATTGCTTTATTAGGTACGCATCTGTTGATAATTGCTAGCGACTCCTTTTTTAGAACTCAACGATCTTGTGTGCTTTTCATTTTGATTTGATTGTTTGCAGAGTATCGAGTTTTCCTTTTTTTTGCTGCTCCCGAAGCTGTTAAAATCGTCTCAGTATCATATCTTAACATGAGTTCTAGCAAGCGCAGAAACTGAATTTGTGTTTCTAATGAGGTCTGATTGTGAAAAAACTTCAAAACTTTTCCCTTATTTATTGATCTTGGCGTCGACGGAATGAAACGAACGATAAGTAGAAAGAAGAAGTGTCAAAAGAACAGGTGGTCAGTCGGAGAGTGAGTAGAAAGGTGCTCGTTGCGAGAGAAAGATGGGGGTTAAAAAAGGGACACAGGTAGTCCAGTCCAGTGATTTTTGGCGCCTGTCGAATTGCAGCCTTCATAAGATCAGTAACAGGCGCATTCATAAAAGATGCTGGAAGACTGATTGTGAATGTGAATAGTAAACAGTCTGGTTGATTCGGTGTGCTCCCCTGGCCGCTGTTAACATACCTGGCAGGTGTGGAGAGAATAGAGAATGCGACTGACAGAAGTTGGTGGTACAAAAACTCCGACTGGAGACCTGCAGCTAATCAACAACCCGAGTGGTTAAAACCTCCCAGCCAAGGGAGATCCATCACTCTCTTCCTTTATAAACCACCAGGCAGTGAGGTAACACCTCAATTGGATAAAATTCAGGTAAATTCAATGCGTTTGGAACAAGTTTTAGGACGCCTAGGCCCAGCATAAAACGCTGACAACGTCTCACCAATGTCATTTTTGAGCATAGCGGAAATTCATGCCCACTTAAGCCCAAAGTCTAGTTCGATGCGATGCGTCAAATAAGCGTGCGATGCGACACTTTTGGGTCATTTGACAATGTAAAAAGGTGCCTAAAACGTCGCATCGCGAGCTAATTTGACGCATCGCATCGAACTATGCTTCCAGCTTTAGGTAGTCGTGTTGAGCAGGAGTTGGCCTCGTCTTTGCTTGTCAATGCATGAATACACCAAGGTATAATTGACCTACCAATCGTTGTTTAAGCCTGAATTATATGTAACCAGGCCCCTAGTCAGTGCCAACACTGAAGCCAATTACATGACGCTAAAGACTCCTGGTGCAAAGATAAATTGTCAAGAGGGTCAAAAAGTCTTTTGAGAAACATGAATGTATGTGAACTTGTTCAGAAGCCCGAGGTACATATGCACTCGCAGCATGGCCCGGGAGACACCACATATTAGATGGAGAGCACGTGGCCGCATCCACTCCCTATCCCAAGTAATTGCAGATATCACAAGGATAGAGTTCACTGAACCAGAGTGGCCTAGGAAATACATAACTAGCGACTGTATACCCTTGAATAGGATAACTTTCCGAGAGAGTATTCAGAGCTAGCGAAAAGTGGTAGGTAACGCTTGCTTCCGGCAGGTTGAGATGGTTCCGGCAAACTTTCTGTTCCTAGCGAAGGTACTGCTAGCAACTTCTGTGCCGCAAGCAGATTTGTCTACCTATAGTATATGTATGTCCTGCTATGCACGTACCATGTGTGACCTAGGAGCATCTAGTCTGCTTTGGGCCCGTTTCCGATGACTGCTTCAGTTTTTTCTTGCTTTTTTGTGTCGTCATTTGCCGACACTTTTCACCCATCTAGGTCGCTTTAGGGAAGGACTTTGGACTTTGGACCGTAGTGTCACTTAAAACCCCATTTCTGACCTCTTGGGGTTTGCTAACAAGAGCGACTTTTGTGAAAGAGGTGCCTAAGAATGAGTCAGGCGCATGCAATCGCACGTACCCCAAGTCTCATATTCGGCAGCTACCCTGGGGGACTTGCCTTTCAATCAATCGAGGTCTTGGAGGGGCACGATCGAGATATTACGGTAAGTTAGCAACCCATTAATTGCGTTTAGAACATAATTCAAGCATCTGATAAAATTGGTTAATAATTTGCTTATATAGCTCACATTTTATTTAAAAGCGCCATAAACTTTTTATGAAAAGCAAGCCTCCGAGCGTAAAATCTTCTGATGTCTGCAAATTTTTGAAGAACAAAAATCCCGAAACGACGTGAAATAGGTGTGACTTTTATTCTGAGTCCAGAGCAGTTACAGTAACGAGTTTTATTGCGGCGCATGAACGGTGCGTTTCAGTTTTTGCGCGCAATTAAAATATGCCTTTGATATTGACTACTTGTTCGTGCCTTGTCAAAGTCATAAGTATGCTGTCCTTGCCTGCTACTGTCATAGCTCAACCAACATTGAAATGGTTAATCAAATTCGAATTTCCCTGGAACTGGAACTGGACTGCTGGAAAATGAAGGGCTTCGTTCGTTTCTTCGCTTCTTCGTTCTTTTGTAAACTGACACTGACCCCGACCTCATAGTTCTTTTTTGTTGCACTGACTGTCTCGAGTGAGACGAGCATCATTTTTCGATGCTTCGATGCGTTTGCGATCTTGAATTCGAGCCTCCACTCGTTGGACTTCTTGAAGAATGGAAGATTAGACTCCGACCCCCGAGAAGACCCCCGTCTGGTACGAGGTGCCTCGGCAGTGCTCGTAGGCGAAGGGTATAAACTAGGTTAACATATCTGGCTGCAGTTCATTAGCCGCCGTCGTACTTAACCTTTTTTCCTTCATGGAGCATAATATAAGATACGATATGTTGGACGACTGGGTTATGATCGTAGGGGTCAAAACTAGCAAATTACTTACAGGATATTCACCTATCAGATATAATTTTTGATGTTCGCACTTTAGGCTGAGAAATTTTTATGGTTCAGTAACCCTTTTATGAAGTGGCGAATTTAGCTGTATTCACTCCATTTATCGTTTTGACTGCATCCTATTAACTCCTCTCTGATTGTGAGAGACCTCGGCGGCACCCTTGCGCTGATGACATTTCGATTATTCGCGAATTTTGCTAGCACCAGATTTTCCCCGCTTATGAGATCTAATCAGCATCAATCAGATTTTGATCGCAGATAATTCAGTAATCGGTTTTGCTTCGCTCTAGACAAGTGAATCAAACCTAATCAGTACAACAGACAGTCGTCGATATGATAGGTGAATGACCAGCCGACATGGTGCACGACTAGTCGCTGTTTCATGCTGTTCCAGGTTTCGATGACTGTTGCAACCTCACTGCCGGCGGGTCATGGTGAGAGGGAGAGAATTACTGATCTCGCCTGGCTGGGAGGACGTCAACCTGTCGGGTTGATCTTTCACCGCACCCTTCTCTGGAAGGAGTCTTTGACTTAACGACTTCAGTCGGTCCACTTCTCTCCTTCGCCTGCCAGGCATGGTTGCACTGCCTTGATTTGTAAGCAACTATCGCGCGCCCTCGACAAATTGGTGATAAGAACTCTCACAGTTTTTGATGAAAGGGTCTTTGTGTACGGTCGTCCGGATCAGATTATATTAGCCTAGTTTTTCTGCTTCTACTGAATCGTCCAATTTTCCCCTGTTTCCTGTTCCTTGTCCTGTTCCTGTTTTAGCATCAGCAAACGCCTAAGGACACTCGAGGGGAAAGGGACACGTTGCACAAGAAATACTCTACCAGTCTGTTTTGATTTTATAAGGGATTAAAATTTCTTAGTTCTTTCGAAAACTTACAATAAGTCTTTGCGCAGTTAGATAGAAAATTTAATTCGCTTAGGGCAGTAATTGCTTTCCGCAAACATGCTCAGCTCCAGTAGCACACTTAGACTGCTCCCATGGGCTATGATTAGGACCTATTGCTGAGCAACTAGTTAGCTTATTGCTCCATTTTCTCTGCTTCACCACGCCTCTGTGACCAATGCGCGAGGCCAGCTATCTATGTGAACTGGTTACGACTGGAGGCTACTCATTACTCTTCTGTTTTGGCATCACTTTACAGGCACACGAAGCCGTATTTGACTCTCATTGAAAAGAGAACATATTTTTCACAACAACATTTTACCTGTTGGTCAATTCATCACTCAGCGGCCAACAATCAACGAGAAAGTAAGCATCAATCGGGAATATTTTATTCACGCCGTCGTTTTTATAACATGACCTATTTTTCAGGCCTTTATTCTAAAGCTTCATATTCAGGAAAAGAGAAAGGCGCCGCTCAATAAAGAACGATCGAATAGATTTCCTTTCCTTCAAAGGTAAGTTTCTGCTCTTTTATGTCGCAATAAGGAGAACCCGCTTGTATTTGTATGCATACCATTCTACAACACCAAGAGCCTCTTCATGAGGAGGCATGTCGCAGCGGGCAGTGCCAGAGGGATGCTGTAGACATGTAGTACATGCGATACACCAGAGGCGATATCGCAACAACTTGAAGGCGAAGAGTGAAAACTTTGACTCAGTGTAAGATAAGATAGTTTTTGAAGGATTTTTCAAGGTCACCCCCCGTTCTGGCTCCACTCGTACTCGGGCGGGAAAAAAACCGCGTTGCTCGCTGTAGACATTTTGTCCTAGCCATGCTCATACCGTCCGAGCGCACCAGCTTAGGCTCAGGCCTCGTTTACCAGCCTCGTGGCCAGGTGGATTAGGTGTCTGCCTCTCACGCCGGGGGCGCAGTTACGGGCGAGTGTTCGACTCGCGGGCCGGTAAATCATTTCGTGTAAAATGTGTCCCTTCACCCTCGAGTGCGCATAAGCGTTTGGTGATATGGTAAAGCGTGAACATGAACATGAGCTTAGGGCTCGCAGTCGTCGTGGTTCTTGGGCGAAGTGCGTTTTCCTGCATTGTTTTTTCTACAAATAGTTTAGGAGCGAACTGCATTTTAGTAAACAGAGTGCATTAGTGTGCTTTGATGGGCCGATTCGATGGCGGAAAAAGGATCCTAACTGAGAAACGGTGTGATTAGTGAAGAAATTCATAATATTAAACTGGGCAAGCATAATAGTGACCACCTCGACTGGGCGTTTCCAGCATAGTCGAAGAAGAAAGCTCCTCTGACTTCTACTGTAGCTGGTTAGATGTATCCAGGCCTGTTTGGGCCAGCACACACACCACCGACCACTAACTCCACTAGAAGCACCTCCTCAATGGCATCTGCGGTTAAGCTTTTTCTAATCTAACCTCTATTACCGGGACTTGAACCCTCGGCGAGTCCAGACCGAGCAGGTAAACGCCGAGCCACCCCTACACAAACCTTACCAATAACAATGCGAACAGAAAACTAACAAGTAAGCATGCTCATATCAAGAAGCAGCTGGCTAGTCAAATTTGTTTGGACAGATACATGCACAACAATTTGCAGTATAAGAAAAATATTCAACTAAAAGTTCCAAAATACGACTCGGAGACAAAACGACCGACAAAACAATGAATCTCTGATTGCTGTAAGCATTCGGCATCTAAACTGGCCTTCGAAACGGTCCAAAACTCCGCCTTAATCTAATTTTAAAAGTCGGATAATGCAAAATTGTGTTGTGACCTTTTTTGTGGTTTAAACTCATCGAATAAGGACATACTGCTGCACATAAGCGAGACAGCATGAAGGACAGAGAAACGGACTCTCTCGCTTTGTACATCATTCTTATTTATGTAGGTCTCTGTCACAAACCTGAAAACTGTGATCGTGATAAGACCATCCAATCCAGGGCATCCCAGCCTGGAGAGTCGGGGCACAAGTCAGAGATAGGTACTGTGAAATGATTGCACCATAGCCCAAGCAGTCTTCCAGTAGACTTTGAGCTGCTTTATTTGTTTCTATATTCTTCGCTTATATATAATCGAAATTGCAGTACCCGTGGGTCTATCTTATACTCTATTTGAATCTCCGGATTTCCCATTGGCTATTACTATACTGTAGTGACAAGAATGCTCAAACAAGCACATCATGCATGCGAAAATGCAAGAATAAGCTCCTTCGGCTTTAGTCCCGAGGTCACCATACCAAAAAATTATATGACCCCTCCCATCCCTATCCAGGGGGAGACACGAGCGCTCGGGAAAATCTTGATAATTCTAGTGTCACGGCGAGTTAGCTTCGTGTCTGTCCACAGCTGCTGCTTGGTTTCTGCATACATGTGTGGGCATGCAATGCGGACATCGTAGTGGCGAGTGAAAACGGGAACGTGAATATCGTCATTTCTGAGAAATGGGGAAGCAAAACTAGTTCATTAAATTACTAACCTAGTCTATCCATCATCACGCTAACCTACTGTTGTTCAAGCCTGTTTTGTGCCAGGCCATGACGCATCTGTTTTTGAAAGGACAAACACGGAAAACACGACCTTTCCGCCCACCTGTAATCTGAAACTTGTTTTGCTCGTCGGCTATGCGATCAGTTATTCATGAGCGTCATCAAGCAGTTATTACCCAAGCAGTATATACAGTAAATGCCGTTCTGCCACTGGCTATATTCAAGGCGGAGATATTGCCTTAGAGGGTTTCCCGTATCCAGCGGGCTAAAGCAATTTGAAACATTATTTCCAAAAAATCAGTTAATGGCCTTGTAAAAGTCGATCCGGCAAGAAAATAGTCATCTAATCCTCTCACTGCAGTTTTCTCTTTCGCTTTTTCCAACGGAAGCCTCATTAGTTTTAAATATGACCCTGATATAGCAGATTTCTCTTTCGAGGAGTGTCGAGTGTGGCTTCAACTCTCTTGCTATTCTCAGATGCATTCGCTTGCCGCGTCCGCGTGCATAGACCTCACTTTTGTCTATCTGAAAACTTTCCAGCATAAAGATCTGATGCTTTGAAAGGCTATCGTACGCCTTAATCGTTTGGCACTAGGCTCCTTTATATGCTTGTTGAAGTATGAGCTTCCCGTTGAGCATTCTACTGCATCTTTCCGCGCCAACAACAAGTCACTTTTCATATTACTAGTGTCCGTAATAATGATGTAAAAAAATGATAAGCTTTACTTACTGTAAGGGACCGGTGATACGCGTCTTCTTGTTCCCTGCAGCCCTGTTAAATCATGAATAAATAGTACGAGGAATGTCTCTTAAAAGAGTTTTTGGGAACAGATCACTATTATTTTTCTTGGAATACTTACACGGAATTTGCGGAGCGCGATCTGGCTGATAACCTTTTTTAAGAATCCAACAAACAGTTAAAAAATCAACGGCTTGGATCGGAAACTTTGCAGCTTGTCCTATAAAGTCGGTTTCTTCCTCACGCTGCCGGGTTTAAGTCTAGTGCACCGTAAGACTCGCACGCATACCCGTCCAGGAGGGGACTTATTCGAGGTGCGACGTAATCGAACTTTTACGGTACCTGTTCCACTTTTTGTCTTGCATTGTCCCTGGCTTGCACCTTGGCTGAAAGATCGCAGTTCTATTCCGATTGAGCATTTTGGTAAGCCCGTTCAGTATAAGAAGGCGCTATTGTGAGGTCACCAGACTTGTAACCCAGGGGATATAAAGTAGGTTTTCAAAGCGATCCGGTGCGTTCAGATTTCAAGGGGTGCTAACTTCATAAAGTTTCCACAAATTTATGTCTTTAATCCACATATGTCTTCAGCACTATCAGCAACCGCACAGTTCCATGATGCCCATCCTAGGATCCAAATTGAGTAGCCACATCTACTGCTTCATACTCTGTCTTATTATGTGTTTCCAATCACAAGGATAGAAAGCTTCAACTGAAAGTTTGACGCGATAAAGGTGAAGGGAAGACAACGTACAATATGAAATATATTATTTACTAGTAAGCTGCCGAACAGATCTCAACTGACAAGGTTGACTGATATTCGCATAATGAATTCAACTTTTCCAATAATACGGTCCTGCTCTAAGGATACATTCTGTTAATGAGCTATTGCAACGGTTGTGTCGTTCAGGCCCTATACATAGTCATATTATAGGCAGGTCTCTCGGGGTTGACCATGTCTAGGGCGATGGGACTGGAATAAGGGCACGAGCCTTGCAATCTGATCCAAAACAGGGTGGGTAATGATTTGTTCTCGGAATTAGCTTCACAAAGATGCATGGTTACAAGTTCCAGCTCATCTCAATTACAAATACAGGGGTCTCAAATACATGGATGGCAATAAAGGTCCTGTGTAACCTGTGGCCCTGTGCACTATCTGTCCTGCAGGAAAGCTGGTCGATCACGCAAGCCAGGCTCACCGTAGATGTAACGTTACTGTACATAGAGGTCCTCACTAACGATTGGGTATGAATTGTCTGGCTATGTCTGAGCTTTTTAGACTACACTTGTTAACCAACTGACTTGAGCCACCGCTGCTCTCGTCGCCTCATAAGAGCTCTGCTGCCGCTCGATCTAGAATGACGCGTGTAGATCATGGAAGTTTCGTTGCCTGATTATCCATGGTTCGCGAATCAATAAAAATGTTTCAATGGCGCAGATTCGCCAACGCATAAACCCTAAACTTAATTGCATCTCATGGCTATGACTTTAATCTTAAATGCTAAAAGGAGCCTGCTTGTCTTGTTGACTTGTTAGCCTGCTTGTCTCAAATTCTCGCCTCCGCTCCCAGCCATCCGTGCATGTCACCAACAGCAGCCGTATTTCCCTGCTCTCCTATCCCCTTGTTATCCGTATTCTATTTCTGGTCGGCCACTGAAAAAGATCCTTTCGTTACTTCTTTAACTTGTTGTACTGTAGAAACCGATAATCTTATTTGATGATTTTCTGTCTTGTATGCCGAAAAATGCGTTGTCGGAGCGGGTTTCGGCCAGTTTTCAAATTACGTAGATATTGATCAGGGCGATATCACGTTACCAAATTTAAAACAACGTGGTGATATTTGGGTGTTTTCAGTATTTAAATGAGCTTCGACACCAGAATCAGTCGCCACCCCAAACGATTCCCCCCTCGATTAATTCCCCATCTTATACCCAATATACTGAAATTCGAGTAACTATTTGTGCAACCCCCCGCCTGGTAGGCCATGGCGAGTGGGAGAGAGTAATCGATACTCTCCCCTGGCTGGGAGACGTCAACCCCTCGGGTTGATGTTTCAGCCGTAGGTATACGCGCTGTAGACTTGCCTACTTCAGTCGGAGTTTTTGTCCCGTCGACTTCGGTCGGGCGCCTCCCTCCTACGCCTGCCAGGCTTTGTTAAATTTGCAGCTCAGGGTGAAACGGCGGTAAATAAACAAGTTTGTGGGGTTAGAATTTTAGAAACTTCCTTGGGAGAAAAATCTAGTTCATCGTATATTGAGAGAATCTGATTGTTCAATGTGATATAGTATTCAGATTGCAATAGGCTCGCATTCTTATTTTAAAAGATTTTATGCTCCTGTCGTCTGAAACTGGCTGGAAAACTGTCCGTTTGTACAGTAGTCTTTTTATTACCTCTACCGCGATTCCTCTTTGACACGTGGACTGCGGGCGTTTAAGGAAAAGAACAGTTTTCACAATAGTCTCGCGATGGAAAATCGTATAGTTAGTTTGGTCGACTAGGGATGAGCCTATTGCAAGCAGAAGGAATATTCAAGTGCATGCCATTATCGCGACCTCATCGCAGCTGGTGCAATTACGTGGGCACCGTTGACCCAAGCATATTTATGGTGAATTTCTATTAATAAGTGCAGTTCCTTTTGTTCGATCTCCAACTATTGTTTTGCATTCCACATTAGGAATACCAGATATAGGAAATACTAGTAATTTGCAGTATTTCCTCAATTTAGCCTGGTTTTTTCCGTAAATATCCCTCACCATCTTTTAATCTCCTTCCTCAGCCTGCTGGCTGTAACTAGTGTCCGACTCATGGCTGTCTTCTGATGAAGCCTACTTTTTTGGGGTTATGTGCATATTTTTTAAATTGAGCCATACACTTACTGGCTGTGATATATGTACGTACGTACGTACAATACAGTAGCTTGTCTCGTCTCTTCAGCCAATACAACAAAATTGCAAGTTATGTACGTATAGTTCTACTGTAGCTGTCAAATTTTGCGCTCCCGTACGAAGTCCATACCCGCAATCCCATCCGAAAGGGGATGCATACATGTATGGGCAGGGGGATGGGGGGGGGGGGGGGGGCCGGCCAAGCCCCCCTGATTGGCCGGCCAGGACATTAAACCCTTCCTCTCGTAACCCCATTACCACCTCAGGTGCAACTGGAAGAAAGAAAAGGAAGGAAGCAAAACCGATCAAACTGTATCGGCTGGACCAAGACCTGACCTGACTGACCAAGCCCTGGCCTCCAAGCACAGGCCAATTGTCCAGCTAGCCAACAGTACTCTATGTAAACAGTCATAAAACTCACTCACTCGACTCGACCCAAACCTGACCTGTCTCAGATGCAATCAGATAAGGCTTAGCCGATCTGATTGGATCTCTACCCCCTCCCACCTCCCACCTTCCGCCTCCGCCTCCCCCTCCTCTCTCTTCCCTCATCCTCCCTCCCCCCCCCCCCCCCCACAACACCCCCTCTAACCAGCCGACCTTGGGGGGGGGGGGCCAATACTTCAATGCACATCAAAGGGATATCGTCACAACAAGATGTTTTGCATAGCTGTTTTGGAAAATATCAACGTTTTTGAAGGTTCGAACACATCTTGAAATATCGGAAACCCACCAATCATTTTTCTGTGTTGGCACCACATGTGAAGATACAAATATTTTTATGCTGGCGGCGTTAACATTTCGTGTATAATTTGCCCCAAAGCATGAATGCGGAGAACAGTAGGTTCTGGCTGCCTATTTTCGACCTTTGGGTTCGGGTACTGTATTTCTCAGACGTACATACATAAAAGATTGGCTTTCAAATCTACCTATGGAAAGAAAGATTTGATGTATACGCACACAGGAAAGGCATCGAACAGTTTTCTCGACGAAACCATTCTTTGAAATTTATCGAGGGCAACAATTTGACATTTTTATTATAGAAACATCAATGCTGATCCGCTTTGTCAATCCCTTAGGGTCAGCGGAAGCATTGGATCCTTCCTTGCCAAACGTGCGTTTCTAAGGTCTTGTTTCCATCGGCAGTGCTTCTACGAGCAAAAATACGGTCTAAGTATGTACAGTCTCCACTCACGTCACCTTTCGGAAATATGTCTTAACAACTTGATGAGAATCTTATTTACGTCGAGTAAAAATCCATAACCCTTTTGAAGTCTTTTTGTTCCGCGAATCATGTTTTTATTTTGCAGACCTAAGCTTTCCTATTGACGTTACTCGCACTCATTGTTCGTGAAATTAGTCGAAGTTTCTGCCTTTCTGTTTGCTTGCATGGTTTGTCAGCACTGCCCGCTTGCATTTGCACAACGAAGGACGGAGATCATATAAAATGACGCGGGCCCGGTGGGATAGCGGATCAAGGAGAGAAGTAAAGTTCTTTACCAAACAAGAGCAGTCTTATTCGAGCCCTTGTTTATATCAACTGGTAATTCATGCAAAACTTATTTCTCGCTTCGCTTGGCTCAATGATAAGTTTGCGAAGAAAATGAATTTCTCATTCTCCAGTCGCCTATTATTGTTCCTCATTCACGTTCATGCATAACAAATGAGTATCGCGTGCAGAACTTACTATGTCACAGACATAGCTGACGTGCGGCTATTTGGGCACTCGATCGTGCCATGTACTGATCGATGGCGCCAGGGGGCATGAATAGGTTTCTAATTTGGTACTAATCCCGCATTTCCCATGACAAAAACCCAGTTGCTTATACTTGAGTGCGTGAATGATGTCCGCGTTTTTTTTTTCCTTTGCGGAACGCGAAGTTGATAATTACATCACGCAATGAGGTTACCCCGACGTCGCATCCATACATAAGAGCGCTCCATTTTAGATTTGCATTGCGTTTCATTTTGCTGCAAACATGGACCTGTGGTTCAAGTTTGAGTCTGCCAACTCGACCAACAACACCGGGGCCTACACTGCGCCCTCGACCACCACCACGACCCCGCTGGACATGGCGTCGCGCGTGTTCACAGTGATCCAGTTCAGCATAATCGGCAGCAGTGGCATCATCGTCAACACCCTGCCCGTGCTGGTGACGGCCCTGGGCTACGTGAAACGCAACGTGGTCAATGCCATGGTGGTCAACTTGTCCTGCTGCGAGTTGGTGCTGTGCATCAGTTTCGTGTTCGGCCAGTCCTTCTTCGTGCTCTGGCGGGAATGGCTCGATGCTGGCTGGTGTCACTTCCTCAGCTTCATCCACTTCGTGGCCGCATTCGCCTCGTTCATGTTTCCCCCGCTGCTGGCCGTCAATCGCTACATCGCCCTGTATCGCGAGCACTCGTACGAGAGACTGTACACCAAGAAGAAGACCATCGTCTACATGGCCACCTGCTGGTCCTTCTGCACCGTCGTCCCCCTCATTTTCCTCATCGCCCACAAAACAGGTACGATAGCTTGCTCAGTGTGGCATACTGTAGGGCAGACAGCATGCATAGAGTTCCCCTCTACTGGGCCGGGGTGTACCATTTCAATAGGTCTGCTCGGGGTCATTGAGCGAAGTTTGGAGCCCTCTCATAGACACCCTCATTTGCATGCACTGCAGCCGCGTAGCCCATCGATATCCTCGCAAGTGTCCAATCGGAATCATTTTCAGGCTTCGACGAGGACAACGACCACTGCTGCATGGTGATCAAGGAAGCCCCCTGGGTGGTCATGTACTGGCTGATCATCATTTTCCCGCTCCTCACTTTTTGCGACGGCATCATGATCTTCTGCAATTATAAAATCTATAAGAAGTTAAAAAAGCACGCTCAGCAGACGGTGACCATCGCCACCAACGTGGTCAGGGATAACAAGGAGCTGCTGTATTTTTTGCTGGCTGACATGATGTTTCCAGTTTGTTTTCATTCAGTTTACCACGTTTTCAAGTTCATCTTGGTCGATCGGACCAGCGAGTTTTTGAAGCGGTTTTTCATTTCTTTGTATTTGGTCAATTCAATTTTGCGCGGCGGGGTCACCATTGTCATGTTGAGACCGTATCGCAGGGCCGTGCTGAGAATGATTTGTAGAAAAGAGAAGTTCAATTCTGTCCATCCCGGTGCCACCAGCTTTTTGAATCGCTCGACAGCTTTGCACTAAAACCGTTCTTGGACTCTCAACGTTTTGTGGATCATGAAAAACAGTGCTTTTTTTCTGCACGATTATCCTATATGGTGCGTGATTGGTTCACCACTTGCCCCTGTGTCCTTTCCCGATTGATAGTGTCAGTGCTTCACGGTTTTGTCTAGTGTGCAGTGTTTTATTTGTTACCTATGTTACTACCAATTTTGAGGCCTGTACACCATCCTATATCTAGCGTTGTCTTTGTGTAACGATACTAACACAGGTACAATAACTTTTTCTAGCGATAAAATCACAAAATGACTCCTAATATAACCTACTGTAGAACGTTTTGAGTATTTGAATTGTCCTAGTTGCTCCTGTTTGAAGGCTGCTCCTAGTATGAAGAGGCTTTGTTGTTAATCAACGACTGACAATGAGCAGCACCACTGTTTAAAGCATGGATATTATGTAGAATCTCGTGTTGTCATCTTGTGCCGACAATAAAATATGGCGTAGACAATGGTTCTGGGCTATTTCTCCAAGAGGTGTCATGATATTTCAAGTACTACTGGCCTTTTTCTGTTGAGTTCATCCCCCTCGCGCGAACTGTTCTGCTGTTACAAACCTTAAAAGCTGCAAATGGCCGCACGGATGCTGTCTCTACTCACGGTCAAGACCTCCACACAAGTGCACACTGGTCGGCAATAACGGGTGAACCCAGCAGATAGTCGTACAGGGTATGGGCCCATTTGGCATTCTGCTGTGCTCGGGCAGTTCCACGAATCGGTACTCTCAGAATTCTTGGGTATCCAGTTTCAACATTGCGCTACCTGCCCTAGACGGCGAAACCAACAGTTCTGTGCTAATCTTAGCTGACTCACGGCTAACGGAAGGACATATATTAGTGCTCGCCAAAGGCGTAAAGTAAAAATAGTCTCTTGGCCAATTGAGATAACTGCTCCTTATCGGTGATTAGATTAGGCACCCTACGTGATTAGTTATTTTTATTTGCTGTTTTGTGGTCTACTGGGGTCATATCCGATCTGATCCGACAATTCGATCAGGTCATCCAGTCTAAACTATCTAAACCAAAATTCTAAGCCAGAGTGATCGATTTATCTTCGATCACTTTACAGTGTATGTGATCCCCTCGGTATTGATGCTTCGCTATTTTTCTTTTTATAATATTTGATTGTTACAAGTGAGCTTCTCATTATTCTTTGAGACCAGAGAAAACATGGATGACTCAGATTTTGGAGACAGTTTGGAGTCGGACGACAGAAATATCATTTCAATGCAAAATACGCAAAGCTATTATGAAATCTTGCGTGACCTCAATTTTCTTGATATTTCTGTATAATAACCACATCCGCCTTTAACTGTCATCGTAATGCGGTTTCTTCGCGTGGGTGTGGGTACATGCAAGTAGTAAATCCTGCTTTCGATGACCTTCTCACTACATGATTACAGGAAGTCACTCCACCCGAATGGTCAGCATAGTCCTTTTGAATGCGCAGCACGCCAATTTCTCGCGATCATTTATTGAGCTTAGGCATGTTGTAAGTCATACTCTCAAAAATAACGAGGCTTGTTTTGTGCCTTCTGCTTCTAGTCACGACAAGAAGATTAATCTAATGTATAACACCAAGTACCAAAATATTTTTCAACGTTTCATTTTCACCTGCCTTGTCTGAAGGTGTTGAATGGCACGTCTACTGGTATCCGTTTTCTTTGGATGTGGATACTATGCTAAGGGACATTTTGCAGGGGGCACACATAACGCAGACGGTAGTGATCGAGTGGTAAGAAATTCTGGCTGTCTTTGACGATTATTCTGCAGTCAAAATTTGCTCACTTACCTTATCTTTGAAAGTCCACCAAGGATTGCCGTCAAGGATCAATCAGCTGAAATCAATTAGTACTGCTTCAATATTTTGATATCCTGACTCAGAGGTTCAGAGGTTTGATTCAGAGGTTTTACATAGCTTAGAAACAAAATCAACCGTACGTCAGAATGTATGACACAGGAGAAGACAAACACCACTTCAATATGCATATAACTTCGATGGCTGGTGACATAGAAAGCACACATTATCCGCGCAAGAGCATCAATTAGACCTTTTCTGGCGATTGCGTGCATCCATATATATGCCGTCAAAACACTTGCACTTGGAACACCCATGTACCTGTACAGTATGTACCTTGTACCAGGCGACACTCGTACCTTTGGCGATACATAAAATATCTTTGTTTGGGCTGACGCCGCGTGAGTAGATCATGTGTCACCCAGGCTCCTCAAATCTGGCGAATCTGACAATATCACATCGAAACTACGCATCACCTTGTTGGTTTTCCCAAACATTTGACTGGAAGTTCTATACCTAACTCGAATCTACATGGATGAGAATGAGAGACTTTGAACTACTTTTTTGAGATGATTGATCAAAGCGTTGAAATTCTGCTGACTCCGACAGATTCGAAGTCGCTTCTGACATCAGTTGCCTACAGTATCACTGCCGGATCGGACGGGGATTCGTCGAATGGGATGGGATGGGAAAGGAAAAATTTCGGATCGGAATGGATCGGATGAGTTTCTTATCAGATCGTGTAAAATACGTGTAATTTTTCTTGACCAATCACAAATGCAATACCATTTTTCAAAAGGCTGCTGTCCGTGGCAAAGATTTTTGTTACCAAGGGAAAGTAGGGCCCCACTAAAGGCTTTACCACACTGCTCATCATGGATCTAATTTACAGCTTTTTAATTGATAAAGTAAACTAGATCCATGCTGCTCATAAATAGCCATTCCACCGTAACTTCAAATTATTTTCATAAAAACGGATATTTCCAATATGTTCCCCCCCCCCCGAATACAGAGGGGATCACATACACTGTAAAGTGATCGAAGATAAGTCGATCACTCTGGCTTAGAATTTCGGATCAGATAGTTCAGACTGGATGACCCGATCGAATTGTCGGATCAGATCGGACATGACCCCAGTAGACCACAAAACCGCAAATAAAAATAACTAAACCCGTAGGGTGCCTAACCTAACCATTGATAAGATGCATATCTCAATTGGCCTAGAAATTATTTTTACTTTGCGCCTTTGGCGACCGCTATTATTGGTTTATGTATGTTCTTCCTTAGTCGCGTCAGCTGAGATATTATGATATCCTAACCTCTGAAAGGGGCATCATGACACCGCTTAGAAACTAAATCAGGTGTACGTGAGAAATTCATGGGACAGAAAAACACAAACACCACTCTAATATGCATTAAACTCTGGTTCATGTGCCTTTTGCTATGCTGGATGTCAACAATTTCCAATGGTGTTGCCGTGATGATGAATTGATAATGCGCATACTCATAAGTTCTCAGAAGTTATTACCCCCCCCTCCCCCACCAAAAAATTTGGGAAAACCAAATATTGAATCGCGCGATTTTTTTCCCCCTGGCCCACACACCTCTTCTCCCCCCCTCTTTTTACAATAATGGAAAAGTTTTGCGCCTATTCGCCCGAAACTTTCTAAAGTAATGGATTTTCATGAGCTTTTCACATTAATTCCAATTTGTTGACAAATCAGACACTGTTCTTTGGAATGGGTAAAATACAGTACCTGCTTAGTTTACGAAGCAGAATAAAAGGACCAATATGATGGAAGACAAGAAAACCAAGTTAATGCGCCATTGATGGATGCAAGGGATATGATCGATGGGACTAGAGGTTGGTTCGTGCTGCACCTTGAAAGGCAAGCGTGGGTGGATAAAATAAAGTTGCTAAAAAGTCATTCATAATTAGTACGTATCTTATGGATTGCAAGGCGTTAGTAGGCACAGCAAGGGATCAGCTACAGGTCAAAGGCACGCTTTATTATTTCTGAACATGCCAAATTCTGCTTAACTCCAGAAGGAGGCGACGATAAAATGAGTTCTCTCCATAGTGTGAAGCTGTGATGTGCTGGAGCATAATAGGAGCAGTGGAAAGTCCACGTGTTCCTACATCCATTAGCGGATAACAATAATTTCTCAAATTCCATCCCCCTCCCCCTTCGTTGTATGACGAAATCGACAAAAACATACGGGTGATGAAAGGCCAAACTTGACATCAATAACTTGGGCATCCTTAATTCTAAAAAGGTCGTTCTAGGCCGTGCCCGTTTCGAGAAGCTACTGCAGCCGCTAAAAATTATTTAAATGAGATGGAACGCAATAAATATTATTTGCATTTTCAGTTTATTTATATAAATGGGCAGCTGATTCAAAAGTTGCCCCTCGCTTTCTTAATGGTCCCCCTCATCATCTGTGATGAATTTCTCGCACCTCGATCGGCAATTATTGTTTTTCATTCACGATGAGCATGCATAGTAAATTAGAATACGGTGCGGGTCTGTATGTGAGGCAAAAGTGCCGGAACACTTTTTGATTGAGCATCCTGTCCTGTTTTGTACTATTGGGTGCATACAAAAGTTTCCACTGACTGGCCAACCTGCGGCTCAGGGAGTCGACAGGCCAGAGTCTCTTCGGCTAGGTCGTGCCCCGTTTGAGTTGCTGTGAAGGTGCCCCCCCCCACTCATACAACGTCATTATATTTTAGCTTTTCGTCTGAACAACATGGACTTGTGGTTCAAGTTCGAGCCTGCCAACACGACTAACGACACCGGGGCCTACACTGCGCCCCCGACCACCACCACGACCCCGCTGGACATGGCGTCGCGCGTGTTCACTGTGATCCAGTTCAGCATAATCGGCAGCAGTGGCATCATCGTCAACACCCTGCCCGTGCTGGTGACGGCCCTGGGCTACGTGAAACGCAACGTGGTCAATGCCATGGTGGTCAACTTGTCCTGCTGCGAGTTGGTGCTGTGCATCAGTTTCGTGTTCGGCCAGTCCTTCTTCGTGCTCTGGCGGGAATGGCTCGATGCTGGCTGGTGTCACTTCCTCAGCTTCATCCACTTCGTGGCCGCATTCGCCTCGTTCATGTTCCCCCCGCTGCTGGCCGTCAATCGCTACATCGCCCTGTATCGCGAGCACTCGTACGAGAGACTGTACACCAAGAAGAAGACCATCGTCTACATGGCCACCTGCTGGTCCTTCTGCACCGTCGTCCCACTCATTTTCCTCATCGCCCACAAAACAGGTATAATCTTTTTTTCAGTGTGGCATACTGTAGCGGCACTAAGTATCAGATGCTGATTTGGCAATTTTCAAATTCTCCTGTGAGGGGGCTTATTCGAGGGATACTTGTTGGGGACTTCCACTGTCACGGCGTCCCCGCAACATCTAACAAAGACCTCGCGCTTTGCCTCCACACCAGGTTAACAACTCTCGCAATGTACTTCCATCAATAATTTTTCGCTTCAACTCCTTTTTGTATCACACCACCATAAGGCACCTCGGCCTTTATTTGATGGGTCACTAACAGTTTTTCGGGGCTTATAATCGAACATATTTGGTATCTAAGTAAGCCAAAACAAAGACGAACATTTACACGAAAATGAGAACTGATGGGAGTCTTATCAGAGTATGCTCCGTTCAGTATATTTATGGGAATCAGCATAACCCCGGGTAGAACCTGGGAAAGCGACTTTTAAAAAATATGGTAGACTAAAATTGAACCGGATGGAATAATAGCATGTGTTACGGGTGGCTTTCCGAGCTCCACGACTCCGTTCTTCTAGAAGTTTACTCAACAGCGGCCAGTTTGCAACCGGCATCTCCATTAAATACGGCCAGCTAACCTACCTCAGAAGCCTAACTTCTGTATTTGCCAAAATCTAAAACAGCCATGAGTCCGGAGAGGTGCGTATATACAGCCATACAGCAAACAGCCATACTTTACACAATATTCATTCGCCACTAGCATCACCGCTCCACTAAAAACTGGACCTACCGAAAAGTCGTCTTATGACTAACCAACTATCCTCTTAGAGCCAATTTCCGAATAACATAAAAACGTCTACCTACTACAAAGCAATGGCATATATAGCGCCTTCAGTGCATCATGCATATATACGAGTACTTGTCACACATGGCCATAAGAAAAGCATGGATTTCGGACAGGGACCTAGTCACTCTTTTCTGAGGTCTGCGCATGTCATGGGGCCATCAAGATCTCGCTCTCTGTCCAATGCCAAGTCATGGTGTGGACAAGGACAGCACAGATTTCTTAATGAGAGTATCCCACCCTTATATCATCTATCATCCATCTTGTGCCTTCTACGAAAGCTAGTTTGCCCGCATTCTCTGAATCGAAATCGTCCACTTCAGTGCACCTCGGCAGGGCGGATCAGTAGGGTGGTCAAGAATTCAAATAAATCAGGCCCAGGAATGCCAAGTGCATAGTTCCGGTATATTACATCTTTATCCGCATGGTGAATCTGCGCTTATTACATGTACACGAGACAACATTTTGACTCTGCCTAGTTTCTTCAGGCTACGACGAGGACAACGACCACTGCTGTATGGTAATCAAGACCACACCGTGGGTGATCATGTATTGGCTGGTCATCATTTTCCCGCTTCTCACTTTTTGCGACGGCATCATGATCTTCTGCAACTATAAAATCTATAAGAAGTTGAAAAATCACGCAGAGCAAACGACATCCATCGCCACTAACGTAGTCAGGGACAACAGGGAGGTGCTGTACTTTCTGGTGTCCGACATGATGTTCCCGATTTGTTTTCATTCAGTGTACCACGTTTTCAAGTTCATCTTGGTCGATCGGACCAGCGAGTTTTTGAAGCGGTTTTTCATTTCCTTGTATTTGGTCAATTCAATTTCGCGTGGTGGGGTCACCATCGCCATGTTGAGACCGTATCGCATGGCCGTGCAAAGAATGCTCTGCAGGAAAGAGAACCTTAATTCTGTTCATCCAGCAACCGTTAATGATAAAACTGCGCATTAATGATAGAGCCGACATATCACAGTCAAATGTTTTTGCAAACAAAAAGGCTGGAAAAAATAATGGTTTTTCACATTCGCATAAAATTAAAATTTCAGGCTTTCAGGCTCATAATGTAGGATATTTGTGATCTGCTAACGCTACCCACAGTTTTACAAGGTGCAGTATATACGCACCTCCCCGGTATTGCAGTTTGTTCTCATTCATCATCATTTAGCTAGTGGTTTTTATGCTGTGTCAAACCATTTTCAAACTGTTTTCTGATGTAAGATTTTTTTGTAGACATGAAACTAGTAAGTTATTTTAAAGTCGCCTAGCGTGCTACCTCATATTTATAGCATGATTTGTGCTGTGCAGCTCCGTGTGCTGCTGTTACTGCCAATACAACACTTGTGCGGTGATGTGGTCGACTGGGTTAGGCTTCAAATCTACTGGCCTACAGACCTGCTGCAGCTGCACCACACTCAATGACGCTTCCCAATGTGCGATGCTGTTTGGGGCAAGAATCATTGAACATGCGCCAGCAATGAGTGCCATTGACCGTTTTCGCGTAAAAGAAGAGAAACTACTTTGTACATCATCAAACAAGTCCTTGTTGATGCCCTTTTCTTACTGATTCCTCAGGCGTCTTCGTTTTATGAATAGATATTTATTATTCATTCCAAATTGGGTTTATGCGTGCACCAGCTTCGTTTTCTCAGAAACCTCTGCTGTACCAATATATTATATTGTGAAAGCAGTAACAGCGAAGAAATTTTTCAAATGTTCAACCTCTTTGTTAAACTAACTAAAGAGTGAACGGAAACGAAAATCTATGAAAAGGTTTTGCACGCTCCCACTGCGTGTGTACAAGTGTGTGTTGCAAAATGTGAATAAAAAGTTATACTGTCAGTCTTGCCACATTCAGTCCGTGGGATTTCACAGTTTAGAAAATCTTATGAGCAGATGTCGAAAATTCTTTTAAAAAGCGTTTCGTTATTTTTCCGTGGTCTCCTAGGTGTCCTATCGTTTTCTTTGGGAAAGTACACGCGCATTTTCCATTGTGAGAACCAGAGCAAACCGCACATTCGGAACCATCCACGATCTACCCAACCATTCATGACAAAAACGCGTTGCCTGCTCTGCTAAAGAATTTTGCGCAGAGTGGTAAGCTGTGGAGATGCTGCAAAATTCCTCCTCTTTTTAGATTAGTGCTTTGGGAAGATCTTGAACGGTGAGCCAAGCGTTACTGTGCAATCAGAGGACTCCGGCGGACGACCATTAGGATCAGAGCTTTACTTGAACACTACACTAATGCTCATAAGTTCGCGCCATTAAGTACACCAGACTGGCATGCTATTCCAACCTAGTCCAAACAACGATCTTCTCACGCCATCCTGATCTTTCTTATCCAAGGCACATTTCAACATAACCTTTCATCTTGTACTACAAATGCAAGCCTCTAGAATGCAAGCACGGACGCACATTCTCCAAAAACAGTTGAAACACTATTGCGAGTATTTACAGTATAGCCCGCCAATACTCAATTTTTAGTCCGGACGAGGCGCGTTCAAAACGTTATCAGATCAGTTTTAGAAACCAACAACGTACTTCAGGTAGTATTTTACTTTTATAAGAAATGAAAGGATCCAAAAAGTACTATTGAATACAGAAGTATAGTGGAACCTCAAACACGTTTGCACAGCTGTTTCAACAAACTCCCTCAAAATATTGTTAAAATTAGAGATTACTCATGAAAATTAGTGAAGCGAATTTGTCGTTCACAATGCACACCATCCATATCAAGAAAAATCACTGCGTCACAATTCCTCCACAACCTACCAAAAGCGGGTTTGCAGCACCAAATGTAAGCTTTTTAGAAACTGACACATTGTTTACGTGCTAGGACTGAAGTGTTGCACGTTTCTGCTGTAAACCTTGGTTGTAAAAACCCGCTTTTAGGACGACCTTGGAATATTTTCGAATTAAACACACCTCCTCAAAATTCGTCGCTCAAAAAAGTGAACTCTTTGTGTGCAGTGCTGTCAATCAGTGAAGTAATCGTTTCCAAGACCGCAGAACTCGATTTGCTTGCTCAGCGATGGCCAGAAATATGGTGACTACAATTTCCACACACCCAACTATGCAAGCCCCCATCCATAATCCAACGCTGCCACCCAAATCGCTGAAAAAATTTTCCGCCTGAAAAAAATAGAGTCAAAACGTCGCACTTTTAAATCGGAAAAAATCAAAAATTACCCCATAAGAAACGCGTTCTTGCATGACTAGGAAGTTAAGCTTACTGAAATATACGTGCAGAACGAATGTTTCTCTGCTAAATAAAAATGAAACCATGTAGAAAATTGCTGGAATATGGGAGGAATATGGGTATAATATATTACAAAGATGTACAGTATCCCGAACCTACAGCTTACAAAATTTGTACATACAGTGCAGGGGCATTTCGATGGACAGTAAAATTTGCGGAGACAGGATCACATTTTTATGGTTGCGTGCAACCATAAAAATGCGCGATAAAGTATACTGAAGCCGCTATAGTATGGGCACTTAATTTCGTCGCGGTCGCAAGCTGGTCACAGTGTCGCATCGCAATTCGTGATGGGGTGGGTATGGAAAGTGTATCCATTGAATAACTGCGGGACGCGCAAAAAAAGAAACAAACCTTTGTCTGCACAGGTCGCCGTTTGAATCCTCGTTGCATGCCTGAAAAGGCTATTCACTTACCATTCAATGCTTGTGAAAATTTCAGGGTACTGTACCTTTGTGCTCATGCGAGCAATGCTCATGGTGCTTTCAAACTCTTTTTCTACGCATGGAGGCGAACAACCGCAATGATCGCCAGAATGGTCAAATATTTCGGTAAAATTATCCACGCACGGTTCTGAAAGTCAAATCCTTAAGCATTTTTTCTTTGATGAGGTTTTTTCTGAAGTGTCGCGAAACATTTTTAATATCCTTTAATATCATTCAGAGAGGCTTCACTAACTCTGCTCTAATTGACAAGTAGTCGCATTTTTTGGTTTCTTTTGCCTTGGATCGAAACAGCCACAAGTTTCGTTTAATCGCACTTGGGCACATGATCTAAGACAACCCTAAAAATTCATATTGCGTCAAACACATCATCGATTTGGCATATCGATTTTCAAAACTGCGCACCTCCATTGTATAATTTCCAGGATAATAATAAAAAGATGGTTTTTGATCACTGCATTGGCCCGCTGGTGGACCAACTCGATACGTTTCGCTCTGAAATTACCTCAGATCTTCTGTCCAGTTCAGTTCAGCTGTCCTTGAAAATCAGCGCACATATGTCAATGCCAGGGCCATGACATGCCCAGCTGGACCCATCCTACTTGAAGAGCCATCGCGTGTTCCCTATTCTCGACGATCACAGTATAACCTTCGTGTTCGATCATTGGCAAGTACTCGTCCAGCCTCATGTTCAGTTGTAGCTTCAAGCCTTAAATGCATGTTCAATTAGTAACTGGAGAGAGTCACAAAGTTCACGCTTCACATACAGCAGTGTCTGCAGTAAGATAGTTTCAAGTCATTAGTTTGTTTTGCTTGTACTACTGTACAAAACCAGATCTTTCAGAAAACGCGGAAGAAGAAGATTGATGTATCCGTATGGACAGCAAGCATGCCACAAAATATGCGCATGGTACGTGTATGTGTGGCCTAATATGTACAACACGCATGACAGTAAGTCGCGTGGCTGCAAAGAACTATCGACCAGGAACCCTGGCTGTAGTGGCTTTTTTTAAAAATTTTTGTGGGTTGGCCCCAGTTCCCCGCGGGTCTCCCCCAACCCGCTTTGCCTATAGCAGCCAAGCGGCCATATTACGATATGCGGGGCAATGAGGTCACAGCAGCTTTCCTCTGGGTATCTCCACTTGGAGCACCTCCACATGAGGGTCCTGTGCCAGCACCATCGTCCCAGGATGATAGAAAAGAGGGACCTCCCCGACTGGTGTTCGGAAACCAGTTTCCTGATCCTCTACTCGTTCGGCGTCAGCCACTTGACGGCACCGAATGAGTGGCCCAGAGCCAGGTGAACAAGGACAGCGACGGACTTACTAAGCTGCCGTCCCCAGTCGGAACAGAACTGCGGCCTCCCAGTCAGGGCTGCTGGCCCAAGCAGTGCAGGACCAACGCCTCAACCAACTGAGCCACGCGGCTCTTTGGCCGTAGTGTCTGACTACCCACTCCCGTCGATCCCCATCTACTGTGCGGCAACCCTACAGTGTGACAACTAAATCAAAGTTGACCATAACAAATCTCTCATTACCGTCATCCAAGCCAGCGCGGGTGGCTTCGTAATCCAGGAGGGCATCTGCGTGGTTGAAACTGAAGCAGTTGCCCAGATTCTCGTTGTTCCACATCACAAAATCGCGCCTGAAGATCGGAAAACTAGTCGCTAGATAGTACGGACATAGGAGCACAGACGTGACGGTCTCCTTTCAATTCCCGCACTCACTCAATGTCGCATGGCGCAGACGCGAAGGTGCACATTGAAACGACATCGTCTAATTGGTAGCCCATATTCGTGCGGTCCTCTTCGTTTATGTCCCCCAACAAAAATGGCATGGCGGATTGCACTGTTGCTGTAGCTGCTATTGGGTCAGAGGATCGATTCTGGAAAAGTACTACGCTTGTGCTAAAAAAAGCGACATTACAAGTAGCTGACTTACATCCAGCTTCAGTAGCTCAATGATTCTGTTAACTGTCAAGTTTGCGTTAGAGCTGGTCAGAGGTTTTGGTGTCTCTCGCATGAAAGAGGGGCCTGATCCGCTTGCTGCCTCTTGGTGACCATCTGGTGAAGACTGAAGGCCAGGTTTTTCTGTCACGCCATTAGACAAAGCAGGGTTTATCAGAGTTTGACCTTCAGAATTAACAATATCTGTCGCAATATGCCCCTGGTCAGGGGATTTCTGCGTTGCCAATAGACCACTCGTACGAGAGTTATCATGTCCGTTAGTACCTTGAACTTCATGCTGATGAGCGGTGGAAAGAGCATTTGAATCTGCTGATCCCAAAGTAAAGGCGTCTCTCAGGTTTTTCGGCATCGCTGTGGAAAAGTGCCATTTCTCAGCCCCTGCTGTGGCAGCTGAGGTTTTGTGAAGTGGTTTAATTGAAACAGGCGCCGATACGTCAAAAATTTTGGTTGCTGGCTCAGTATTTTTATGTTCTGGTGCGAACGTACTCTGCGGTGGTGCCGGCGATGAGTTTTCTCGTGTCCCGCCATCTGACCAATGTCTGCCTGTTGGATGCATCCCAAAGGAATCATTGAAAATGGATCTTGTCGTCGCAAACTCTCGCATCGATGTGCTGTATATTTGGTGACCTATCGCTGGAGTTCGCCCCTGAGATGGTGCAGTTGGGAGACCTACAATGACAAACATCTTTACCTCAAACGATGCCCTCAGTTCTCAAAACTCACCTGATTCGAGAATTCCTGGCAAGCTTGCGATGGATGCGGGGTGGTCTTGCACACCCGTTACAGTCGTACCTCCTGCCTTGGTCACTGAGCCCGGGCTCCACGACGCTTCTAATTTGCCCATAGAAGGCACTCTTTCTTGGCTTGGCGCTCTCTGATACTCGCTCGTCACGGTATGGAAGGTTAGGGTTGAAGATGAATCTCCAGGACTTTCTGTCCCTTTTGTTGCCAGGTGAAGCGATTCTGTGGTGAACCTGCTGACGGTAGGGCCAACGTATGGGACGACACTTCCTGTTGGTTCAGTTTGGCTACCAGTCAAAGTTGCGCTATTTTGTGTACTTTGCAGTTTATGCTCTTGTGCATTGATTGAAGATGTTGTTAGAAGTTCAGATGCAGCAAGTAGCTCACTTGCTGAGCTAGTGGAGCTGCTTTCAACTTTTGGTTTGGTTGAAGCCGCTGATTCAGAGGGCATATAGGGCATATGGGTACTTGCAAATGCTGCCTGGTCTTTTCCTTCTGATTTAACTGGACTGACAGCTATATGCGGTGTTTCCGTTTCTAGTTTTTGGTATGCTCTTGAAAACTCTGGTGAGGATGATGGTTCCTGCGTGCTGTGAAATGTTGTCGGTATATGCGTTGTGTCGTTGGATGAAAGTTCATTAATGATGGCACTTCTGGATACATCTGCCGTGTCCATGGCTCCACTAGTTGCTGTTTCAGGAGCCTTAGATCCAGGGCTCATAGTTACTCCCGAGTTTGTCTTTTTGGTAAGAGTTACCATATTTGAGGGGCTCCAGTGTTCCATGGCTGTGAAACTTTCAGGTGTCTCACCGTCAGTCTGACTGCCTGTTTCAGGGTTATCGTGCCTGGTGGCCGTCGATAATGAATTGTGACGCGCTGTTAACTTTTGCGTTGCTGTCTGTTGGTCATTGATTCTGTGCAAGGTGGGCATATCAGAAATATTGCTCAGTATTTCAGATTGAGTGCTTGGCTGCCTACTGCTGGGAAACTGAATGGTGTCTCGGCTTTGACTGACCTCAGTGGTTTCTGTTACATTGATGGATAGTGCAACAGGTTCTGGAAATTCCTCAGTCGTTGTGGCATTGTCATTTACGCCTTCAGTGACATCGACGTTTGTCGAATCTGAGGCTTGCGAAAGTGCTGACGGGAATCGGGTGCTTGATGGCCCATCGGGTTGTTCTGAGGCGAGTGATGAGTTATCTGGTTCACTCTGATTTTGAGTTACTGCGTTTACCGCATTGCTGGAATGTGTGCCTGAATAGGTAGTTTGAGGAGTTGATTGATTGCTTGAATTTGTTGTATCTGTTGCAGCTATCTCGCTTTTTGTGCTTTCGCGGGAGATAACAATTAAGCGCTCCCGCGTGCTTGATTGCAGATCTGTTGCAGGCTTTTTGGTGGTCGCAGACTGAACTTCTGTGTGGTTACTTTGCTCATTCGCGTCTGAGTGACTGCTTATGCCGCTTGGAGCAGCACCTACGATCCCTTGCGTGCTTGACTGCAGATCTGTTTCGGGATTTTTAGCTGTTGAAGACTGAATTTCGGTGTGGTTGTTTTGCTCATTCAGTTCTATCTGATTGGTTAAGTCGCTTGGTATCGTCTGTGTGTTGGCCATATCAGGTGTGCTATCTTCATTTGGCCCAACCGATTCTGATGCAGTGCCACTTGTAAATGTGTTACTAGCGCCCTCCTGAACATCCATCGAAGTGTTGGTTGTGGCATTTGGTTCAGTCTCCATCACTGTCGCTTCACTTGTTGTCTCTTCGCTCTGGCTGTCTGCATTAAGAGTTGAGGTCTCAGTGTCAATGCTTGTATCATTGTCGTTTTTAAGAGGCTCTGTGTTTTCAGGCAGCCTTGCCGAACTTGCTTGTTCCTCTAGCCTCGATCCAGTTTGATCCAGCGTACTGCGGCCTGTTTGTGTGGATGCACTGGAACTGGACTGGCTGGTTGTATCCATCCCTTCAGGACCGTCGGTTGTTTGCCATTCGCCCGTCCTGCTCCCCAAAACTGGCACCATAGTTGATCCGTTCCAAGTCCCAGCTGTGATCTCGTCTGTGTGAGTGAGTGTTTGTTCAGGTGTAATAACGATAAGACTAGAAGCAGTAGTGGTGTCTAACGTAAAATATGTGCGGCTAGTCACGTCTATTGCTGAGGTGTGGTCCAGTGATGTGCTTGATGAAAAGGTTTTTCTGTGGATTATTGTCTCATTTAATGCATCATCCGATGCATTTGCAAATAACGATGCTTCCTCTGATACTTCGGGGGAGGCGGCCGTTGTCGCTACACCGTACGGCTGTGATTCTAGCTGTCCCAGCTCATCGGTCATTGAAAGCATTATGGCGGGCTCCGATGTGCTCGCAAAAGAAGCAGCGCCTCCAGTTTCGAAGTGGCTGACTAAGACTGGCAAGGTAGAATGATATAAATATGATGATGAGGTAGTACCAGCTGAACTTGCAGGAGTAACTTTATGAATAGGATCAGTGTGCGGTGTTGAGGTATCAGCTGTAGTTAGTAATGCAGAGCCTGTGAGGTCAACTGTCGCTGTGCTTATTTTAGATGAACTGGTGGCTAGAAGGGCTGACGTTGAATCCTTAGTCATTGGCTGGGTGCTGGATTGTAATTGAGTTGACCTTTCCTTGGAGCAAGGTTTTTCAGTGAGCTCATAAAGTTTAAATGCTCCAGTGGATTTGGGGGTTTTTGCTGACTTCTCACCCGAGTTTTCCTTCTCGGCAGAGAGCGATTTTTCGGTTGTAGTATCATTTTCTTTTGACTTGTCTTTCTCCATGCTTTGAGATCTAGGCTTTTTAGTCGAATTGTTTTCCGCAGAGTGTGGTGGCTGGTTGGCGGCGTTTGTCTCTGCAGAGCCAATCTTCTCGTCAGATTTCCTAACTGAAGGTGCCTTTTCAGTAGTTTTATCATTTTCTCTTGACTTATCTTGTTCAGTAGATTTCGCCTCGTCAGAACCATGATTCTGGGTAGATTTGTATTTTTCTGCAGAATAAGCTGATTGTTTGGTTGTTTTTGAGCCTGTCTTTTCCATAGAGCTATCGGTCTCGCCAGATTTTGGTTTGCTGGTTTCTCCTGATTTCTCCTTGCTGCCTTTCTCGCTTGACCTTCCGACTGATGTCACTGAGTTTAGTTCTTCTCGAGGCGCTCCAGTTTTTTTGGTGTCCGGCTGTGTTTCTTTTGGGTGAATGTTTGTAGACGGCAAAATTAGGGTTACTGGTAATTTTTCTTTGGCCTCTGTTCTTGTGGTTGTCGTTGCGATGGCCTCATGGGCTGAAATTGCAGCAGTTTTCTCTGGTTCAACTTCTGTGTGAGCGGTTGCTTTTTCTGTCGCTACCACTTTATTCGAGGTACCACCTCTAGTTTCTTGCGTTGTGCTCTCTGCCCCTATTTGGGTCTTGACTGTAGATTCGTGTGCTCGTGTAGACTCGCGCGGAGTCGCACTCGTATGGACTGCAGTTGTTGGTGACCGTGAGGTCGTCGTGCGGGGCTCTCTGGTGTGCCTGCTCGTTGAACTTGTTGAGACATGTCCGGCTGTTTGACCCGATGGTGAAGTAGTGCTTACACGCGTCGTTTGCATGCCAGTTTGAGCTGTTGTCTTGGCTGTTGATGCTGGCGTAGATAAAGTGGAAGTTGTTGCATCTATCTGTTTTCTGCTGGTGGTCTTTGTCGCGCGCCTGCGTTGTTAAAGGCATTTCTAGGCTGGTCAGTGGCAGGCTGGTAGTAGGTTTTGCACTTTTGCTTGAGACTGGCAGTGCGCTAGTCGATGGGACAGTTAAGGTGCGAGTACTAAGTAATCCGCTTGTGGACATTCTGGTGGATAGAATTGAGCTGGAGCTCGCGGATATGGCGCGTGAGCCTGTACTTGTCCTTACGGGTTCTGGAGATTGGGAAGCTGTTTTGGTCGAAGCAGCCAGTGTTGTGGCGGCTGTCGAACGGATCAATGCTGGTGATACTGTCGTGGTGCTAGTAATTTCTGAAGCAGTGGTCAGGGGGCTGGATGTCGTGGATAATTTGGCTGTGGTAGGAGATGTAGTTGTAGAGGTCGAAGTTGTTTTACTTGTGGTGGCGGTTTCTGGGGTCGTAGGTGCCTGTGTGGTTTTAGCTGTGCTGACCTTGGGCAACGCTGTGGAAGTGGAGATTGCTTGGCTGGTTGTAGTGCTAGTGATGGGGAGTGCTGCCGCTTCCGTCGTCTGCCTTAGGATTGTGCTGCTTATGCTCGTACTTTCTGGAGTTGATTGGGTAGATGTGGTTTCTGCTGTGGTAGTTGCGGGCACTGTTGTCATAGTTGAAGTTGTCTGTCGCATGGCTGTAATGATTGTACTGGTGCTTTCTGGAACTGTCGTAGTAGCTGTTGAGGTGCTAGTATGGGACAATTTTGTTGTAGGTATTTTGGTAGTCCGCCCTATACTACTTGTGCCAGTGCTTTCTGGCACTGTAGTTGGTTGGGTTGATGTAGTTCCCGCTGTGGTAGTTGCAGGCACTGTTGCGGTTGATTTTGTGCTTGCGTTACTTGTGCTGGTACCAACTGGAGTTGCAGTTGACTGGGTGAACATGACAGTTGTGCTGGTTGAGTGAAATGTTGTTGTAGTAGAAGTTAAAGTTGTCTGTCGCTTGGTTGTAGTTATAGTGCTGGCGCTCTCTGGATCTGTGGTCGTCAACGTAGTCGTTGTTGTAGGGGCTCTGGTTGTTGTCGCGGTAGATGTTGTTTGTTTCTCAATTGTTGTCTCAAGTTTTGTAGTACTCTGTGTGCACGTCGTCGTCAGTTCTGGTGTGGCTGGCCGAGTAGTAGTCAGCATGGCTCTTGTTGGCGCGGTCGTTGTTGGTGTTGTGGTCGTTGTAGATGAGGTTGTGGTGCTTTTAGTTGTTGTCATTGTGGTTGTTACTGTGCTAGTCGTTGTACTTGTGGTAGTGGTCGTTGCGGGCAATGTGGTTGTGTACATGACAGGTATCAGAACGGGGCACCTGTCACTTATTGGAACCCAGTTCAGCATGTCTTGTAGCGATGGAAATGATGGTGCGCTGACTGTGCACCACGTGCTTTGCGTCTCTTCAGCGTCAGCAGTCGTGGATCGATTAAACGAAACACGCTTACGTATGTGAGATCCATAGAACGTTCCAGAGCAGCATCCCCAGTCGCTCCAACCGCTCCACGCCTGCGCCTGTTCTGAAAATGAGTAAAGGAGCCACAAAATGCGGACCTGCACCGCTATTTTTGTAAGGTGGAAGCTTGACACATACTTTGTTGGTACACTTTCAAATATGCCATAAGCAAGGGAACAATGTAGTCCTTCATGTCCGAATTAGTAATCGTATGTGCAATTGTGGCAGTCTTGCCCTGGCTATTCCTGAACTGCGCACAAAATGACTGCGCTTGTTGATAATTATAGGTACATTTCGCACAGTTTCTCAAATAATAGCACGCACCATCAAAGAAAAGGAAATTTTTGGACACGGGTCTTTGCAATCATTATTCCTCTCTGAAAATTGGTTCATTCTTGCGGTTGCCATAACTATCACGCATATGCCCTCAACTTACCAACTCTGCATACCACGCTGTACAAATTCTTAATTGGAGCTAGTTCCATTTGATAAGTGCTCGGTGCCAGAGTACTGCCCTTGATAACAGCTCGATAGCTACAGTCATTCGAACCAACCGATATGAGCCCGATTTGAGGCTCTGCCAAAGCTCCAGTCGGCTCCCACACAATGACGCCCGCAAATGTTTTCCGATATGCAGCAAAAGTGAATGTAAAAGGGTCGGATATGGCCGCTGAAAGGCAGATTAAACCCAAATCAATCGCTACTGCTGAAAAATCCTGGTGTCCGCCATCCTATCCTATATGTCCGTTTTGGTTTGATATTCTATTAAGTATTCTGTTAGCCGTGAGGCCCACATGCGTACTCTCTGGGAGAAGACATCCTTTATAGTTGCCTTGGTCAGGATTTCATCTTATGCCTTGGAAACGAATAAAGTTGTGACTTGACAGCTTTCGTTGCTGTTATTGGTGGTTACCAAAAAGCTGAGCTCCCCTGAGCTCAGCACTGATATGCACAGCTAATCGGGAGCCTTGGAAAATGTGGCTTACAGTATGCTCATGTCTGCACACCTCTTTTTTCCAAATGATGTTCTTCTCCTTCAAATAGAGCTTCCCCTGGAAACATAACTGGCTCCAGATCCGCAGAGTTCTCCATCACTGTTGGCGTATCGACAATTCCTGATTGCACTTCTGGTTTATTGGTTGCATTGCTGGTTTGGTTAAACGCTTGCAACTGAAACCACCAGTGTACAGTGCCTCTGGTGGAGAAAAAATCTTCATGGAATCCTTACCAACGCTCCCAGCTGGGGCACTTTGCCAACTGCACTTTTCTTGTATGGATTAGAGTTGCAGACGGTGACCGTCCGAAAGGCTAAAGGTCTGGTGTTGATCTACAAGGTCACACAATGACGTTTGGTCCAGATCTAAGATCAGTCGCGGAATCAGGGTGCTTACCGATGTTATAACAATTTTTTCCTTTTGTGTCAGCTTCTTTGCGATTCCAACCGTATCGTAGACTGAGACAGCCGTGAACCCGAGCATCACAGATATCCAACAGGCACTTATCCATTTATTCTTGGTTGTACAGGCATGAGCGATAGCTGCGATACTGCTATCGCCCGCAAACTCCTTGGCCGACCTCGCTTTTACATGAACTCTCTTGACTTTAGCCCTCACTGCTGACGTGAACTTGATTCGCTTCATGGGATGATAGCAGATCGGCAAGGACCTAGTTTATGAAGACATGGAACGGACTAGCTGCTTCAAATTTGAAGATTCGAGAAAACAAATCTGCTAAACCGAGAGCACGTGGACGAACATTCTTCAACCACACTGCATTTTCATGTCTAACGATTTTCAATCTTTGGACAATCGGGATTCAAAGGCAACACTCGGAGCTTAGCAACGACGGCAATGACGGCATGTTAGTGGAAATCTGGAAAGAATCCCGGCTCTCACACCCTTCTTGACCTTTTGCCTGTTCCACGTCACAAGCCTAAAGCTTTTTGCCTCAGTCACGCCCATGGCCAAGAGAACAAAACCATTCACTTTTTATTAACTCATGCGCACAGTATTAATGAGGAAGCACATGAAAAGCTACCATAGTCACCAAATGACATCAAAACAGCACGGTACAACCTAACAGGTATTCGACAGAAAATGCCTTTGGCAATCCCGGCACCAGAATCAGGTCTGCTAAGGTATGGTCTTGCACTATGGTCGTAGGTCTAGTCGGCTAGCAACATGGAATAAGCACATTTTGATTGCATAAAGGGGATAATTTATATGCACGTAAACTAATCACTCACTACCCACTTTATGCCACTAACAAAACTGTTATCAAGGATATAACTACAACTAATAGCCATGTCGCCAGGCATGTGAAAATACATGCCAGTAAGATGATCACAATATTCAGTGGGCGTCTTTTAAGCAAAGAGTCGCAATCAGAGAGACTGGCTAAAAAGAGAATTTGCAGGTAATTACACGGTCCCAGCCAGGCTGCGCGACCTACAGTATGTCAAACTGATTTGAAACTAGCCTGCGCTGATAGAAAAATAGACGAAATTGAAATTGGACTTGGCATATGGCAGTCAGAACAGGGCAGATATGATAAGATCAGTAGTGCCTTGATAGCATGAGCCGAGTACAATTTAGGATCAGATAATTTCCTAAGATGTGAACAGCAGATCTGCTATCGTACAGCCTTTTGTGCCTGTGATAGGCGGAACAGCCTTACATAGGAGTAGATACCGGGGAGCGGATGGTCTCAAAAACCCTGCAGGCAGGCCTCCTCGTGGTAGGAGGCAGAGACATCAACTCGACGGGTGTCTGCCTCGCCTGGAGGGCAGTATCGAGCGGTCAACGAAGGCAGCTGATACGCAGTATGCGACGGCCAGTCAGGGAAATCACATACTGCTCCGAGTATAAGGCAACCTGACCCACAGGCCAAGCACACCTACTACGGCCATACCTTATTCTCGCCAATATTGTCCTTCACTCCCACGAGTCCGTAATAAACACTGGAACTTGAAAAAGAGTCCTAAAAATAAAGGAGTTGAATTATGATTTTCGGTCCGGTCCTCCGGACGATTCTCACTTTGTGCATCATGTCCCAGAGTTTCTTGTTGCTCAAAATGCGCTCTTTCCAAGCTGGCGCTGACTTGCGCAGGAAATGATCATTGTCTTTTTCCGTGTCAAATCCATAAGGACCTGTTGGTGGAAAATAAATATTTGCTTCACACAGCGATTCTTTCAGTGTTTCCAGTTCCGTATCGTATTTCCTTATCAGGCGACCCTTGCACGTTCCGAACACCCAGTCATGCAGATCGAAAAAATCGAAGCTTGAGTCGTCTATTGCGTAAAGTCTCTAAAATATGAAAATCAAGAGCTAAATTTATTCAGAAATTTTATAGAAATTCCGGCCGAAACATGACCGACATACCCTGCCGTTTATATCGACTCCTTCGACTTTTGAGAGGTGCCCACGTCCATCATTGTCCTCCTGACTGGCAGCATGATTGTGGTACAGATAGTCCTGGGTCATCTTCTCCTTATCTATTTGACAGTTGAAGTTGCCACCAAAAATGGCCATTCCATCCTCAGAAAGTTTATGCACAGTTTCAGTGATTGATTCAAATTCTTTGCGTCGTTTTTGCACTGTGTCTGTCGGATACTAAAAATAGAAGAAAGCTCAGGAACAGTCTTCATTTCAAAAAGCTCAAAGAGTTTCTCGTTTTGCAAAAAACATGTCTTAACATGCTAATCAGGTAACGAGATCATATCCGACCATAAACAGCAACACTTACATTTTTCACACCATCCAACGGCGAGTTTTCCGAGCTCAGATTCAAATTGACGAAAGTGAATGGTCTACAAAAACAACTTATTGTTGACACTCATCTGCTGTCTTCAAGGTTGGCACGGGAAGTACAGTACATCTTTAGATTATTGAAAAAGCATACTGTACAATTATGGTAGCCTGGTTCGAAGGATCTATCACTGTATCGAATCGGTATCCTTCCCTTGTCAGTCCCAAGTTCAGGTGCTAGTTTCTTATGCACTCTGGCGTTCTTCCATCTCCCCAATCCTATCCATGCTCTGGGCCATCAAACGCGGACAAGTATGCGCTATTGAGCGTGAATGGACACAATATGCATATGTCCGCAAACTGATTTACCCAGCCGGGAGTCTAACACTAGCCTGTAACTGCGCACCCAGCAAGAGAGACAGACGCAACTCAAGGCCCACGAGCACGATCCAGTAAGGACCCATTATGCAATTTGTCACGTGACTCAAGATATCTGCTATCAGGCAGAACTGGCTTATGGGTTGTCTTGAATAGACTTAAGCTGAATAGCAGACCTGCAGTTGCTGTACACCTCATGGGCATGCTCTCCTATGCAAAACAGCAAAATGCCAATAGTGCTACCATGTACTGTACGTCACGCGAATTTTTGAAGTGCAGTTGCTTTTCGCTTGCAACACTTAACTTTGCATAATTCAAGCAGCAAAACTATCCTGCAGAACCGGTAGAAGGAGCTGCATTGGAAAACTCTTGCAGGATGAACTTACTTTCCAAAAAGTCTCCACTTTGTAAGCATGAAGGCTGCTGGCGCATTCTGTCCCTGATTCAGTCGCCCATGTTGCGCGTGATGATTCGATCGGGCCACATCCTCGCTCCGATGCCCATCAATGGACGAGTATTCCTTTTCTGAAAGAGAAAAAAGTCTTATAGTTTCTGTGCCTTTGACAATCGGTCACGCGTTTCACTTACTATTGAAGTCGTACAGAGCTGGTTCTGTCTCGCGTTTGAAATAGTAGAAACTGCACAGACCCTGAAACAGAGAGAAATGCGTCACCAATTTCGAAAATGCGTTGGCACGGGGACAGCGCTGCATGGCCTGCTTTAGTTTCGAGTTGGCACTTCAGATAAATGCCATTAAAACAGCAGGGATATCTGATAGGCCAAGACGAACTTGCAGAACCCTACGGCTATCTGCGGCACGCTACCTTCCAATAGCACAGAGCACCCTGATTTCATGGGAATCAGGTCCTCAGACTTGTTACATACCAAATTTTCTAGCTCGTGAAACTCTCGACTGAAATCAAACTGCTCAATATCTGGTTGGTTATCCAGTTCCCTAGAAACATCAGATCTGAATATGAGAATTTGTATGCAATCATATGAACTACTTGATCAGCTGCTGTAAAATAGCGTTTCCTTGATCCTTCGTTTGCAACCCTTGAAGATGTATGGCGGCCATGACTGGTTTCTGCTCCAGAATTTCTTTGGCCACTGCTGTTGTCCAAGAGGGTAAACGAGCCGGCTGAAAAACCATTTAGAAATCTTTGGATCCATCTGCCTTAGAAGTGTGAAAAGTTCTAGTTGTCAGAAACTGACCTCTTCAATTAAGGACTCCACATTTCCAGCAATAAAAACCGTTCTCACGTAGTCCATATTCCTAATTTTAGTTCTTCAGAAAGGTATGTAATAAAAGTCTTTTCTTTGCGGAAGGCAGTCACCGATAGAGATACAAGGCAGTGGCCATCGATCGGTCGTCCTCTTTTCACGATGGCGAGCAGACCACTTCGCGAGCCGACTTCGGTCAGTGGGCAGCGTAAATCAATGGCCGGGGGGGAGGGGGGTTGCGTGTTTCAGAAAGAGATGTCAAGACGACCGACTAGCTGCCCGCCCGTGCGCACACTGAATGTTACCAGTAGAACGTCCTACTTTACTACCGTGGCCACACTGCCATGAATGGGTACATGGACGATGCGCGAGAGAAATCGATTCTGTTTCCCGCCATAGGATTTTCGGAGTACTCAATTTCCTCCGACTGACAAAAAATAAAAATAGTGTCGTTTCAGTTTTTAAAAAAGAGGATAGGCTAGAAAAAAGCCCAGAAACTCGATTCTGTGTCAGGCACTTTATCTGGTACCATCTGCCAGAATGGCAATTGTGTTCAATAATTCATTTTAGACTCTTCTACGCCATATATGCAGCAAAATGGGTTGCAGTGTGGCTCGTTTTTGGGATTCTGTCATGAAATCCGGTTTCATGCTGGTCTGACACAAAAAGATGAGTGGAAGAGTATAATGATGAGAATGAGTGCGCCGCAACGCAGAGTGCATAAAACACGATTGAAGATAACCTTACTGCACTTTTATTAATTACTGAGTCGGTTTCAGGCAACCAGATTTAGCCAGCAAGATAAAAAAGCAATTGAAAACCACGAAAGATCAATGTTAAAATTCTTTTGTTCTGTACGTTTAATAGAAACCTGCTAAAATAGAATTCAAAATGCTGACAGAGAGACTGCAGGCGGAAGGTCAGGCAAATCTGTCCTTTGAGACAGAATCTTCCATGGTCATGAAAACTGAGGCGATTCACTGAATTTGGGGAGTCACACTATCGACAAATGGATCACAACAAAATATGTTGTACTTTACTGTGCCACGTCCCCTCAATTACCTTTGCCGCCACTTCCCCACCATCCCATCACTAGCACTGATCGCAAGTTCGTTTGCAATAAGCCCGGATCCACGTATTATCACATTGTCTCACATGGTGCTTGCAAGTGCTGAGCTTATCAATGCAAGGTGCTGAAAGAATGTTTTTACATTTTTGATAAAGTATGAACTAAAATTGTATGCTGTTTTGGCTTACGAGACGTGTTTTCGCCGCCCAATGTCCTGTCCATATGTTTCGCAGGCGACTCGCACTTGTACACTTGGCGCACTTTCTCCCAGTCCTGTGCACTGGCGTCTTTAGCCTTGCCTATCACCCTAAGATAGCTTTTGTCCATGGGCTCCATCGTTATCTTTCCCTTTCCATTACTGAAAGCGTAGGCGTCGTAGTGCATGATGCTTGTGTAATCGTAGGGCAAATTGTAAACGCTGCTTTGGGAAGGGGGAATAATCCGAAATTGGCCGATTGCATCTAAACAAAAACATAAACCTTATTTTTGTCGCTGCATGCAAAAAGGTTAAATATTTTGTCTAAATTTATTTTATCGCAGTTCGCTGTATGCTACAGCAAATTTTTTCACCTGCTAACTTACTTTGAATAGCCTTAGAGCACCTATCAACCATTTTTAGAGGGAGCCCCTTAATATGTATCTGAAACTATATTTTACGACTTCTTGCAAGAATTGAGCACTTGTTAGTAGTCTGACGGACTCTCAAGGCTGAAGAGGAGTCAATTAGGTCCAGAGGGAGCTGGCTAGACTTTGGAGGCAGCAGGGAGGAAGCAGGTTTTTTTACAGATGCAACACTCCTATCTTACAGCATCTTGATGCCCCATCTATACATACAGTATGTCTATTAGTCTCTCGCTATCGCAAGTCCAAGATGAATCTGTTCCGTCAAAGAGTGAAACGTTACAAGGTGTCTCACGAGTTGTGTAAATGTTGATTTCAGGCAGGGATGAACTCTAAACGATAGATTACCGTATCTCCTCGAAATTCTACCCCACCCCCCTCGAAATTCTCCCCCTCTGGTTATTGTCCACCCTCTGGAAATCCTCCCCCGGGGACGAATTCTAATTAACGCACAAGATCATCAGGGAGTAGCATGAATACGGGAAGAGAAGTAGTGAAATAAGCGAAGTAAGCAGTACTTGTTGGGACGCTTTAGACTGTCCATCTTTCTATAATCGCATCTGAAAATAGTTTTTTCATTCTCCCCCTCTGGAAATCCTCCCCCGTCTGGGACCCATTTCAAAAAATTTTTCCCCCGTTTCGAATTTCGAGGAAAAACGGCAGATCCTGTTTGAATTTAAAGGGGCTCAGATTTTACGATAAAAGAATCAGCCTAGTGAGGGGGTCGAACCGTTGACACTGGGGTTACTAGTCTTGCGTTCTATGGTAGAATAAATGTACATCACAGAGAAATGCCTTGTGCACTGTCCTCCTTGGTATCCCAAGGATCAAGTTCAAATCCCACCTAGCGTTCAAATTTTTGATGAATCTTTTTCTACCCTGTGACTTTATTCTCGCCAAACAAGGAGGTTTCATACCTTCGTGCACATTCTCCCAATGAATGACAATATGATTATCCCGATCGTAGCGCATCTGTTCATGCCACAATCCAACCACGTGCAATAATTCGTGTAAAATAATAGCATGGGTGAAGCAAGTAGTTTTCCATCCTAGCAGCAGTGACAGTTCTTGCTCGCCTCCTTTTCTTCCAACTCCGTAGCTGTAACATCTGCGGCAAAGACAAATCTGATTGAAAGATGTCACCAAGACAATGAGTCTTCTTACCCTCCAGTACCGTTCGTTATGCTGACATAATCCCTCTCGTTGACTCTTTCCTTGAATCTAATACACGTATTCTTTTCGATGCTTCTCATCGCCTTGATTATCATATCGTGATATTTTGCCGCTAAAATAATTGAAATTAATGACATAAATGTATCTCAAAACGTCATTTTAAGAAAACAATACGATAAGTGGCTTTGAATTGATAGTACACAATGCCATCGGGCCATCGAGCAGCTGATAATATGGCGTTGCGATGTTTCATCTAAATTAAATATAATAATAAAGATTAAATAAAAATGCGAAACGAAGCTCGAACTGGCAGAACCACGTCGCCTTGAAAAAATTTCTGATCGCCTAGATTGATCACATGACGTCCATCGACTTCCTAAAATATGATTCTCGAATTTGAATTTGTCTCTACCGCCAACTTTTTAAAAATATTTATCTCATAAAAAGTCAACTTTCAGTCAGTGTAAAAAATCCAACTCACTTTCAATGCATAATTTTCAATTTTTTTAATCGCCGGGGACGCGTAAGGGAAAAATAAAAAAAGCCACACGAATATTCTCATGTCAGGAATATTCCGCACGGTGAATATTTTACGATTCACGATTATAGTCTGCGGAATTTTATAGTCAAAACGCATACGATTTTAGTCAATCAGCCGAATGAAAAGAGTCAACAGAAGGAGGAGATGGGAGCGAATGTTTGATCAGCAAAGTACTGTCTGTGCCACTTTGACGTCTGTCTGTCGCAGATTGCTCAGAATCGTGTATTATGGTTTATAGGGCGGATGTGGTAGCCCGTTTTGATACAGAGTACCCAATCACAATGAACTATTGACAAAATAAGCCATGTCTATCCTAACAGTCCTCGGCATCCGTGGAATTCTGGTAGTCCTACTTTCCGAAAATTCTTGACCAATCGGCCAATGTCGCTGGCATTACGATCAGCCAATCGAGTACGCCTTCACCTGCAATCAATCGGCTGGCAATTTTGGCTGCTGTTGGTCTAGTTTTAAAGGTCATACAATTCTTACGATTAATTGGTAGCGAGGAACTGATACTATGGGTTACAATAAAAAACTAATTGTATGTGTCCTCTTATCCTAAAAGCTGGATAGCAGCCATGCGTACTCCTTCGGGATTTCAAGTTGATTGGAATGCCACGCCCCATTGCTTATTAGAAGCACCAAATAACTATGGCTGGCTCGGCTGAACTTTAAAAATGATTTGTGCCCAGACCAATCACTGATGCACGTCACGTGTATTGGCACGACTTTTACTCGATCTTAACGCATTGCCCACTTTTTTGATGAACAGAACTGCATCTCCCTGTCCGCATGGGCTTGCTCACATGTGTTAGAACCATTCGCAATCTAAACTTTGCTAAGAAACATCGACGCCGATTGCGATGCTGATGTTTGATGATTGTTGTGATGTTTGTACAGTACGGTAGGCGAGCGTCTCTTCTTCATTCACCTTCAACGCGTAATTCGCTCCCTGATTCCAGGAATTTTCGGTTTTTTAAAGCATGGGGAGCAACTATTGTTGCTACTTGTACATATACTTGCTTAGCTTGCGCGGATTCGAAGACAAGATGTCTCTCGGACTAGATCACCCATGATCTATATCTCGAAAATGAACATGGATTGGTAGAAGCTCATTCTTCCTTCCTGAATACCTACATACACTACATCCTTGCAGCGTCCTACTGACGATGCAAATTTTTTGAAAGTAGCGCCCTCTTCAATCCACGTGCTTCCATGTTCTATGGTTTTTGATGTGCTCGATGCACTGACATTCTAAACATCCAGCAGTTGACACGAAGCAGTGTTCTTTTTATTATTCGCCCACTGCCCAAAAAACGGTGAGACTAGAGATGTACGATCAGATATCAGACATACGAGCGCCAAACCTTGTCTTGAATCAATATCAGCTAATGACTAAAGTAGCTCTAGTTGAGCGGGTTTTCAGAATCAAAACCGAGAAGAGTCCCATTTTTTCAGATTTCAGATCGCTGTCGAATAAATACCTTATTGGCACCGAATGACCCGTTACAAATTTCTTATATTGTCCACTGGTAAAGGCGCAGGTAACTTTATAGCAACATGAAGCTTTCGAATAAGATGTTTCCAAAATAATTGACTAAGCTAATCAGAAATTTCCACCCCCGCAGTAACTTGATTATCGAGATTGTATCAATACAAGACGAAGCAAATTTCAGCTGCGCTATCATATCCGGTTTTCTTAATGTTTGAATCGCGCTTAATTTGTGTCTTTTGATTAAAAAAGAAGTCGGGCTTTAGCTTGTTGCCATCTATGTTTCAGTCTTACAGTCAGTTTCTTATCTCTTCTAATTGTTCTGACAGCACTACTTACTGTCTCCAAATATGCCTCGTTCTTTACGCGAGTCAGAAGCCATCTTCTCTTTTTTATTTTTGTGGGTTTTGGCTCCGCGCCGCCCCAGTTCCCCCACAAGACTTCCAGCCCGTTTTGGGAGCTCCTTGGGAGCTTATCATCTTTTGCCTGTAGCCGAACAGCGATCAAGATGTGATAAGCGAGGTCGTGAGGTGACCAGCTCTCATGGAAGCGTCGCTCTGCGCGTCTAGGCTAGGAGCACCTGTACACGAGGGCACCCTGGCCAGTACACCGACTTCCTTGGACGATGGCGGGCGGGCTTCGAATCCTGTCGGTGTTCGACAGCTGAGACTGTCCTCTCGTTGGGTTCCATCTCTCCACTCGGATCACCTCGACTGTACCGGGTGAATCACGCACGGCCTGGCGTGCAAGATCAGCGAGGGTTCATGGTTCGCAAACTGACCTTCGTCCGCGATAATCGAACCTGGGACGAGAACAGCTACTCGGTCTCAAGCAATACGTAGAGGCAAATGCCGAACTGTTGCACCGCCGCGGCCGCCATCTTCTCTTGATAGGTGCGCTTGTACACATGAAAGGACTTGACAAGTGTCTTGCGAGCAATCTATAGAATACCCTAGGGGCTAAATTAAGCAAGCTCCGAAAAAGGACATGAGCTGACAAATGGCTTGAGGATAGGGATTCGGTGACGAAGACTGTTGCTGAGCGTTTTATAGATCGCTGGTTGATGCGACACGCAGGTGATCGATTGCAACGTGGTAATAATTGAAAAATTTAATTTACTTGTTCTTCGCGCGCTTTTTACACCTTTATATAATACTGCAAAGCCAGATACGGATAGTGTTTTCAGGTGCGCTAGCGTAAGCTCAGCGCGCATAACTCTTTCCAGTCCTATTTAGATAAGTGCTTGATTTTAGGCCATCCAAGCGAAGGTTTTGCCGCTCACGATTTCGTTGAAGCCACGTATATCATAAAAACATGAGTGGCACACTGAGTCCCACTGATTGGATTCAGTCGCCACCACCTGCAAATTCAGCCGACCCCTTGACCTGGCCTTGGAAGCACATGACGATCGATCAATGGCGTCATTTCCTACCCGTTCTGGCCGTGGTCGACCCTTTCAGAAGAGCTATGCTGCAATTGTCTAATGCGGGGTGTCTAATTGGCTTGGTCGGCAGTTTGCTACTATTTGTGACTGTGTTTTCGAAGCCTAAATTGTTGCACAACTCATTTTATATCTCCTTGGTCATCGTGGGGGTGTTTGACCTAATTTTCGATTTATTGAAATTCTTGCGGTGGGTCATCCAAACCATCAGCCCAACCCCCGCGGGTATTCTTTTCTATAACTACGCGTCGGGTGTGGCTTATACGAGCTCACTGATGAGTGACATGATAACACTGGCTTTGACAGTAGAGAGATACGTGGCGTTGGCTGCCCCTATATTTCATAAGAATCTGAGTCGAGATAAGAAACGCATGACTTGGCTGGTGGTCGCTGCTGTCTCGATGCTCGTATCTTGCACCCGAATGCATTACAGTTTCGATACAGTCGTATTTGGCAACGCCAACTTACAGAAACAGGCCTGGTTTATTATGATCTCGTACTTCAGTGACAACGTAATTCCTTTCCTCTTGACCGGCATCATGCTCTTCCTGGTGGCAGGCATCGCTCGAGCGTTGTACAGACGAAAGAGGCAGAAGAAGACGAAGGTCTACCCAACTGACAACGTTTATAATATCCAAGAAAAAGCTAAGATACGACGCCGGGAGCAGGATGCGGCCAAGACAATGCAGCTGTTGGCGGCCCTGGTTATCATGTACTTCACGAATCAAGTTGGCTACATGCTCTACGCTACTGGTGTACTGCTTATGGCCAATCAAAGCTTGACCTATGACAGCACGTTTGAAGATATTTGCTCTTACGTCACAGTCTACATGTACTACATCTTGGCCGCCTGGTTCAGCTCGCCCATGGAAGTGCTGTCCAGATCAGTCGTGTTCTACACCTACTTATTGTTCAGTCAGTCATTCCGAGCTGACTTTCTCAAAGCAATGAGGCGATGCGGTCCCTGCAAGCAGGCGGGAACTAACGCGACCACAATCATAGCTATGTCAGGAATGAGCCGAGGAATTGCATTGCAGGCAGCCTCTCATGTAAAGCGAACGAGGCATAATTGATCGTGAACCATACATGCACAGATGAATAACGTTAAGTAATTTATTTCTTGGACCGTGAGTTCTCTTAGGCTTCAAGTTTGTAAGATATTACATGACACGTTCAAGCCGAGACTTCTCTTTTGTTCCCTGTGCCATTGCTGGTTGCCATGCTATAGTTTCGCTCGCTCACCGTGGGTTTATGATCAGATGGTGGTGAACGGCGATACCTGGGGGGGGGGGGGGTGAATTGTGAGTTATTGTGACAAAATTTAGAGTTGATGCCAGATTCAAAATATTTTTACGTAAATGTTGCTCTTGATTCTGGGCCTTCTGAACATGGGGCAACAGAAGGAACAACAATCCGCATGGAAACTGCGCGAAAAGTCACAGGTGTAACACGCGCCCCGCCCACCACTTAAGGCCCGCACAGACCGGAGGGAAGGGGGAGCCCGAGGCCCCGGGACAACACACGGAGAGGGGGGGGGGCCCCCCCCCCCCCCCCCCCAACTGAGCCGTTTTTCCTAACGGTCGACCTACTGAGGCACAACATTTTTTTGACCCTATCAGAAAAACGGAGTATTTGATGCATCATTCATCGCTGATTCAGAAAATCCCCTTAAAAAATTTCTAGCTCCAGCCGATCGAAAGTTATATCGATATAACGAGAGGCTCCCCAAAAAATCGCTAAAATCTGTAATGTCTTTTTCAGCCAATGATTCCTCAAAAACTACGCGACCTAAACCAAAGTTTCATATAATGTTTTGTAGCGCATAAAATTTTCTACAGGATGGTGTTATGAAAACTGAAAAACGTTCACTCCCTGTTGAGATAAATAAGGTAGAACAGACAGAAGCCAAAAAAATTTTAGAGCGCGAAAAACGCAAAAATGATGTTTCCTCACCAATGTCTGGGAAGAATATTGTTGTTTTTTTTGTCAGAAAAAGGTCTTCACATATGACATCAAATTCCAAAGTATTACCGAGTAAAAGTGCCCACCCTGTGGGAACGGTCGTTTATTAGATACTTCTCTGAAACCTAGGCTGGGTTCTGCATGGGTATGAAAATCATCCTAATACTCCGTTATCACATTTTTCACGCGTGTCGCTAAATGTTATCATTTGGTCAACTGGCCTTCGCCCAAAGTCACAGCTTTGTTGCTTTCACAGAAACTGTGCGTTCTACTGGCCACCATCGCATCGTCGGCGAAGAGCAGGGTCCATGGCTGTTTTAGTTGTATATCAGACGTGACAGTACATATGAAGAGTGGTGGGGAAAGCGCAGAGCCTTGGTGGGCGCCCAATTTAATACTGGTTGCATCAGATACTAGCTAGCGGCCGCGATGGTGCAGCGGTTCGGCATTCGTCTCTCCGTATTGCTTGGAAGCGAGGGGCTGTACTCATCCCGGGCTTCCTCCTCGGTGATGGAGGTCGGCTTGCGAACGACAAACCCTCGCTGACCTTGCACGCCAGGCTGTGGGTGACTCACCCGGTACCATAGAGGTGCTCCGAGTGGAGAGACGGAGGCCAAACGAGTGGACAGTCACGGCTGTCGAACACCAACTGGGTTCAAAGCCCACCCGCCATCGTCCGAGGAAGTTGGTATCCAGTCGAGGATGCCCTCGATGTGGATGTGCTCCTAGTGGAGACACGCAGAGGGACGCTCTGTGTGTGCTTGCCCCCACACAGCTCTGCTTATAAGGTTTGACTGCTGGTCTGCTAGACATAACGGGGGTTCGGTCCTCAACAATTTTGAATTAAGAAAATCAGATAACATCTGCGCACCGAACTTTTTGCGCCTTTGTATAACAGCTGCACCCATCGCACATAGGTCTCATTCACGCAGTACGCAGTCTGGGTTGCCTCCACGTAGGCACCAGGGGCCAGCGGGCAAAACCTACTCCGCTATTACCTACGCGGGAGGAGAAGGTTCGGCGAGCGTTTGGTGCGCCTTAGCGCGACGGTGGGTGGAACACCTAGCGCTGATAAGGCACCACCACTGGGGTTTTGGTTCTCCCAGTTGGAGAATGGCGGGGACGCCATTTTTCCAACGGTGGGAGGAATGTGACCAGCGGTCTCGACTATCTCCCGCCGCCTGGGTGCGCTGGTTACAGCTCACAGAGCATGTCCAGACCAGGAACTCTAGCTAGACTAACGTTAGTTCTCTACCGAGGCCTGGAACCAAACCAGTCACTCGACCTCGATCTCGCTCTGGGTCTCGTGCTGGCCCTGACTCGGGAGAGAGGGACCGGCTCCCTGAACCAGTGCGCCAATAGGCCAGAGGGCGTACATAGTACATTCATAGTCCATGCCTATTACACTCGTACAGTCATAAAACCACCTTGAACTGCCCATCATAAAACCCTCTCTGTAGACCGTTGCTGATACTCGATGCTTGATGCCTTCAGGGTGCGTGCTGTATTCTTCACTTCGATCAGCATCCGCTGGGCATTGCTGCAATGCTCTCGCAGCAGTGAATGGTTCATAAGGGATTTAGACTCCGCCTCCTCCACTGACCAAGTTTCCATCGATCGGACCCGATCAGACAATCACCGAGCGCCATTTCCATTCACCCATTCCGGATCGGACCAATTGGGCAGCGAAGGTTCCCCCTAGCGGGAGAATCACCCTCGCAGGAGTCCTCCCATAGATAGACTGACCGCTGGGCACCACCATATTTTTCTGGCAGGGAATACTGCATTCTCGACACTCCTCACTGGCCTCGAAGCCTACTACGTATGGTACATTCCCGCCACTTTACAATGCTCTCGCTGGTCCACTGCACTGTTGACACTTTACACTGTCTCGCGGCCAATACATATACGCGCGCTGCTAGCCGTGCCTCGTCATTCCGATTGACTGCTCGTTCACGAATGATGGTCTTGGCTGCACAAATGTGGGTCTCGTTGCCCACGCCTGTCAGTCCGTTGCCATCGCCAGTGAGCCAGTTGTCAGCGAATGTGGGTCTTGTTGCCCACGCCGGCTGGTCTCGTTGCAGTCGCCCACGAATGTTGGTCTTGACCAACGCCAGATGGGTCTGTGTATCGGATTGGCTGCGATGTGACGACCTCCACGTGGTGCAGCTGGAAACTGGTCTCCCGATCAGGCCAACGCCACTCAAGAAAGAATAATCGACGAAGCGGCAATCGGATCGAAAGCCGAATTTAACGGGCGATGGATGAGACCAGGGGTAAGCATGGTTTACTTAGCAGACTGACTTCTCGTGCCTTAACTTTCAGGCCCGACTTCCGATGCGAGTGGCACATGGCTGGATGAAGATGGTCTCGGTGGATTGATCTCCAACGTGCTGGTCGACAATCAATTTTTTGGCCCGATTTTTGGCCCTTTACCGCGGGCTGGGGGCTTGTTAATTGACCCTAACTTGCCATCGACTAGGGTCAATCCGGAATGCATGCCGCGCAAGGGCGCGTGTTAGTCGCAAGCCCGCGATGTCGGCGGTTACCCAGTGTAAGTCATACATAAGTGACTGAAAATCGAAATGTTGTAAAGGTCGGTTAGCTCAGTCGGTAGAGCGTCGATTCTTGAATACGTATTCGTGCTGTGCGGGTTCGGGTCTCATACCTCTCAAATCTCATATCGGCCTTTGCTAGGATGTCTGCTGCAAGCCTAAACACAAAAAAAAAAAAAAGGGGGGAAAAAAAAGGGGCCCGTGCCCTGGTCGACAACAATTTTTTGGCCCATTTTTGGCCCTTTACCGCGGGCTGGGGGCTTGTTAATGAAAACAACAACCAAGCAGCCCCAAGGGCCACCAAGCCCCCCACCCAGCACCACCCCCCCCCCCCCCCGGGACCCGGATTCGAGAAGCGAGAAGGAGGTCCAGTGACTGGCTTGGTTGCGCCTCGGTAGAGACCTAGTCTAGAGCTCCTGGTCTGGACCTGCTCTATGAGCACTTCGGGCTCAGGCCCGTCAGCCCGTCTGAACGGCTGGTCACGTGCGGCTGCTCCCCGCATTGTGAGTCTACACGACCTTGTGGTGTGGTGGCTAATGAACTGCAAAACGAGGTGTCCGCAGACTGCGTTGGACTGTTCCTGTTGCTTGAGGCATCCTCTGGTCAGCTCAGATAGCCCAAGGGCGAGCCAAGAAAAACACTGGCGTCACGAGCAGGATATCTCCACTGGCTGGGAGACTTCAACCTCTCGGGTTGATGTTTCACGTGTGACTTGCTGCTCCAGCCGGAGTTTTTGTCCCGCTGACTTCGGTCAGCTACCACCCCGTTCACCTGCCAGGCTTGGTCAAGGTAACGTAAGACTGGTGAAACTCCAACCTAAGCGGTTTGACATGCCACTTGGGCCCTCGATGGGATCGCTGCCGATTGACACGCAGATTTGGTGGTATGCTCGTCAAGGAGATCGTTGCGTCTGGGTCCGTTTGCAGCAGAGAAATGTACATCTGACGAAGCTATTTTCATTGTGAACAGAAACCAACACTTTGAGCCCTTGTATAAACGGTAGGCTACACTCCGAATTGTCTTGCACTTGCTCCTTAATATTTGAATAACCGAATATGTACTGCACGTTCTGTGTCTTTGTTGACAAAGCTAGTGCTTGTTGGAAAGAAATATCGGGTCAAAAATATTTTGCAACTTCAAAAATTATTCCCGGATACTTGGACATGGCCAGCTATGTACTTTGGCATAGACGTTTGCCCATGTCGAACTATCCCGGTTACTTTGACACGGCGGTCACTCTGACATGTGACACTGGCTCATCGATAGGGACACAGGGCTCCACGCAAAGAGGGCGCAGCAAAAAGGGCGGATCAGTAATTAGGGCGCATAGACAAAAAGGCGCAAAAATACAAAAGAGTGTAATAAAGGAGAAGGCGCATAAGATAAAAAACGGCTTCATAAGTGCGCCATTTATGGACTGGTGACCATAACTTATTTCATTCCGACTGGTCAGTGGTGACTCTCGAATCATGCGTCTCGAATTCGTGGGAAGTCAGAAAGGCCATGATCAGCTATTGCATACCGGACATTTCTATCGATAGGAACGTTAAATTGGAGAAAAAAAGCGACTGGAACTGTAATTTTTACAAGCAAAGCAAGGGCCGCTGTTTGGCCCGAATGCAAACAGCCCGGGATACGATCACAGAGCAGCCTGGCGAGCCTGGCGATCACAATAATGCGCCCGATCCAGCTCAAGTACAGTGGCTGTGAAAAGAACGATCGCTTATATAAAATCTTGATTCGACTTATCAAATCATTGCTGCCTCCCCAATCGGGCTGTCAGCCACTGTTCAAGGTCGATTGCCCTTCAATACCGTATTTGAATATAGCTGTGCAACGCCTTCGCAAAGGCATTCTTGCTGCTCCACCAAACCCTCATACTCGAGGGTTATTCCACCTGAATATCAACGAACTTTGACTGGTGAGCCGTTCCTGTTACGAGATATGTATCAGTCAGAGGCCCGCATTATTCAATTTTGACTTTGAATACACGTTCGATAATGACCGATTTCGAGCATGCATCAATCAACAGCTTTACCTCGACATAGTAGCTTTTTATAAGTGAGTGGTATTCACTTGCGCTCTTTTAACCCATGGCCCTTTTTGTACGCGGGCTTTTTGCCTAGACCCTTTTTAATGTGCCCTATTTGCCTGACGATGAGAAGGGACGCAGAGTAGTATTGGAAGCTCAACCACAGTTTAGAGCATGTCGGAATGCGCGGCGAGATTTCCCAACGGGCGAGACATTACACAAAACACATCTGGGACGCAACCGAAGTTTTGACGCCACCTTGTCGCCCGCCTTGTCCTCCGCCACTTCCTCTTTATCTAAAAAATTCACGCTTTATGCTTACAAATCACGTTTTACGCAAACACAGGGTTATTATACCCTAATTCGAGTCGAAAATAGCTGGGATATAAAAAAAAACAAGCCCCAGCTCAGCTCTGCTCCCCAAACCTTCTGGGATAAGAAGGCGATACGATGCCAGAAACGAATGCGGTCAGGCATTTCGTAATGGGACCTTGGAGAGAAATAGGATCTGACGTGTGTGTGATAAAATAATCTTTACGGGGGCTCGTTATTGAACTGTTGAGTAGGCAACGGAATAGCTGACGACGAGTATGACCCATGCACATAAATATCGTAAATCCGCACTTATTACCCAAGGTAAAGGATTTTGGAGGGCCTGGCGTATATTTCGGGACTTAGGTACCTACTCATGTTTAGGCCCCCACACTACTCCAATAGGACGAATTTTCCATCATTCAGGACACTGAAGGGGGAATTGAAAACCAACCCTAAAGCGGATGCTCCAAAAAGTATCTTACTGTGTATTCATATTTCACGAAACAGTTTTACACCTGATTAAGTTAGCGGACTAGGATATCAAGCGGGCCCGGTCCAGAGGATGTGACTGGGAGGCTATGAATGAGGACTTATACCAGTATTCTACAGCACATGTATGTAGTGTGTCGAAGAATCGATCGTTTACTAGTGCACATATATTATGCAGGTACCGTCATACTACACAGTCGCCAGTCGCGTAGCCATGTGCGGCTTACCACACATTTTGCGCATCGCCAGCCTTTATCTCTACAATCAGAAAATATCCCTTTGCCTGGGGATGGTTTAGACAGACCTGTCTACAGACAGTTATCGCATTGATTAAATGACGAGCATGTTTACGAGTAGCCCTGGTGGACTAAGCGATATAGGCAGGACGTATTTTGAAATACGTTCGTTTGCTAACGCGATTTAAAGCTTCGTCCATGCTATTTTAGTTCCCCATTGATCCTCCTTCAAAGGCTGGTCCTCGTAAGTTGTCAACTCGTTGGTTTTATCATAGGAATGTTTTTTTTCACGGCTGCACCATCTAGATTTAATATATTTCTGGTTATTCCTGGGGGCGGAAGGAAACTTCAGAAGATCGATTGAGATCGGTAAGGATTACCTTATTACATAACACGGCTTGTTAGGAATGCCACGTGGCCCGATTTTGTTAAACTTTTTTGTGGACCCGTGTATATTTGTTATTGCTAAATGGCCTTCTAAGGGTCACATTAATCGGAATCATAACAATTACAACATTCTGGATAGGGTCCTGGTAAAAGCAAAATCAAAAGCATCGTTCATTGTTAATTGACTTTTTATGCATCCTATTTCCCACAAACCTGTTTCAAAAATCGCAGTCCCGGCCATTCGAGTTCTGATCCAAGAGAGAAAATGCACAAAAACGCGTGTATTTGCTGAACAAAAATCGAATGCAGTGTGGCAGGTGTTTTTCGCATGATTTTTGGATGCTGAAGCTCTTTTTATCTCCATTACCTGTAGTTCCATTGGGAAAATTTTCCCGTCGGTCCATTTCTTTTCTGACAAAAACAGGAAGTCCTAGCTGCAAGGCAGGAAATCCGACCATTAAAATACGGGTACATTTATGAGCACAAGGTTGTCTCTCCAACGTAATAGCTTCGGCCTGCACAAATCGCATTGCATATTCCATGTCTTGCCGCACATTGTTGCTTTCTACTTGCTCTTTTCTCATCTCTAGTAGCCCGTAAATTTATGCAAATTAGTTTCCATGCGCATGGCATAAAATTGTCAACAGATGTGGTTGTAAGTTGAGTTTATTTTCTTGTGCATCTCGAGAATGTTTTCTTGTTTTTTATATGACGCTTGCCTGCTTACCTTTGTTATTGACGGCTGTGTTGTCAGAGAGCTTTGAAGCTTATAAAGCTAGTTTTTTTTCTCCATGGTAGAAACTCTATACTTAACAGACAGCTGCTAGTCATCTTCGATGAAAAGAGTAACTTGTCACACCGTTGTTTTCAAACAGTGAGAATATGGCAGTACTATAACGGCAGTAGTACAAAGCAGAGAAGCATTCAATGCTTCCATACAACAGAAAAACTGGTTTCGTACTAGCGCTTGGTTAGCTGCGCTGAACTCTTTTCGAGAAACGGAAGGCACCCCGGCGGACCCCCTATTTTCACGTCTACCACTCAGCATTGTGCGTTATGGCATAAAATTATTTTCCCCTGTTGTCACTCGTTGACGTTGCCAAGCGCTGGGCAACCAGGCTAGAGCCAATTTATTGACTCAAGGTATTCTCTAACGGAATAAGATATTCCGTAAATGTATGACTTGCTGTTCTGCATTGATTCTTTGCTTGTTTACTTTAGAATTTATTTCTGAGACACCCGTTTCGTCACCAAAGTCCCATGTTAGATTACGAGACAGCCTCGTATTGTACTCGACGATATGACCATCGTCAAGCCCGTTTGTCTCCTTGTCGCATTAATTCTATTACGGACTATTTTTCTTTTCACATTTTTGTCAGAACGAGAAAGATTTATTGTGAACTCTCTGTTTTACGAAGTCGATGTGACTACTGCTTCGGACACGTGTAATAATGCTTCTGATCAAGGACTCAGGTACCGAAATCGTGCGTTGAATCTAGCTGGAAGAAGAACTTTCGACAAACAATGGACCAAATATTTGTGCCGATATGGACTTCTTGAAAAGAGGTAAGTGAGTAAAAGATGTTAAGCAGGTGAGAATTACGCGGTAAGCACTCGCTTAGCGATTAGCACGAGCGTAGGCTTAGGCGTACATAAATACGATTACCCCTGAATATGATTTGAAGCTGATCCAGTTGTAAAGAAATAAAATAAGGCTGTAAACATTAAATTACCGGGAATTCAGATTTTTCAAGTTTCCATTTCGTTTTCTGACTTTCGTATTTCCTGTGCCCGTTTTATAGCCAAGTCCGGGGCAAATCGATCAGCGTGTGTCGCCTCTTGCGCAAATATCTATGCGTTCTTTCTTCAAAAGGAAGCCATATTGAGGTGGATTGGGGAAGGGAGTGATCAGGACAGACTGAGAGGGAAGCCAGTGCGTGATCATGTAACGGCGACATCGCCGACCAACACTCAAAACTTTTACGCAAGGGTGTGAGGTCAGTGTCTTTGTGCATCTTTACTAGGAGCACATCCGCACGAGGGCACCCTGGACAGGACACCGACGTCCTCGGACGGTGGCGGGTGGGCTTGAACCATGACGGTGTTTGACAGCCGAGACTGTATCTTCGTTCGGCTTCCGTCTTCCCACTCTGAGTGCCTCCATGTGTATCCAAGCACTTATTCGATGACATTTTTGGGTGGTAAGCAGGCCAACGATATTGGGATTTTTATTTGTGCAGTATTTTCATCATCGACCGATCGACCAAACCAGCCGAACCAATCGCCGATCCGATCCAACTGCTGGATCGGCCGGATCAGCAACTAATATTTTTCGCGCTTTATCAGCTGGGAAACGATAAAATGTGACAAACCATGACGAGGAAATCCCGCATTTTATCCCGCTTTAGGTTCTGTTCAGCTCTCCTATGTCCTTTAAAGGGTCTAACAGAGAGTGACAGCGAGGAACCAGGGCAGGTTAATGAGGACGCAGTGCCAAACACGTCATCCCTATCGATCTTCTATTTTTTGAAGCGGATCGGCTGGATCGGATCGGGATCCAGGCCTGGGGTCGGATCGTCGATGCTGGGCAGTTTTATTGGGGACGCACAGTAATGTGCACAACGCGAGAAGAAGTTACTTAAATGTAAAGAATTGCATGAATACTGTAACTATACAGTATAACTCCTCATTTTTCTTGGGGTTACAGTGTTTTGTAGGGGTCCCACCTGCGAGATATAAGTGAGAGGAGCTTACAATGCTTACAAGGTTATGAACAGGCAAGGATTACAAATTATTCCTGCAAATGGTCCATTCCATTTTATCGTTGCCTCATTTTCCCCATTTAATATAGTAATGTGTCAGATATAGCAGTGTTTCAGGTTTAATATTGAGCGATTATTGCCTAGCCAGCTTAATGAAGCATGTTGGCTGAATGACCCAGCCTGACCTTGGGATGCCCAGTCAAACAAGTGATAATGACTGGAAAATAGTCCTAGCGAGCAGCTGATTGCCTACAATTGACCTAGGCCAATACTTGTTTGTAGAAATGACCTGGCGAATAACTTGTTGTTGGAGAACACTTGACCTATTGTTAGTACGCTATTTAAAGAAAACCAGTAGGCTGGCAGCGTTCTTTGGCTTATGGGTAATTTGTTTCTGCAGCATGCTGTGTAGTTATCAGCCCCAGTTTTCACATTCACCGCGCATTGCTAGTCGAATAGTTGCCTTCAATTTATTCGGCATCACGTAGGCACTACATTTGTTGCGTCTACTCATGCGTCATGCTCTTTGCGTGTTTCGTGCATTACGCAGAATTAGACACAACAAGCAAAAATGTACAGTGCCACGTAAAGGCAACAAATTCAAATAGAAATGCGCGGTAAATATGAAAACTGTTTTCTTCCTGATCACTGCCGTCCACTTATGTGATCAAAAATGTGACTTTATGGGTTAAAAAACCTAAGCTGATGAAATGGCAGTGCTGTCGATTGTATCTGCATTGGCCTTTATTGTGACAAGGATGCCATCAAAGAAGCGCCTCTCTTATCTAAAAAGAAAACAACAACCTGTTCCTACTCATCCTGATCACCAGGTCGTCCTACCACGACTTTGTCTGGTCCAGCTTAAAAAAGTTTTTATCCTTGGCAAATTCGTCCCAGCCCGCATGCTTTGGGGAATGGGGGAGGGGGGGGGGGGGGAAGAGGGATGATATCAGCATACCCTGTTCCACTCCCAGTAGAAGAAAAGTTTTTCAATCTGTGCGTCTTTATCGTTTCGATCTCCAACTCTCCCTGAAACCACATCCAAAGAAAACAGAAGCCCTTTCACTGAATCTGGGTTTCAGGTGATCTTGGTAATTGTAATTTGTAGAGGGATGGATGGTTACTGTTGTTACTGAAATTGTCCTGAGTTTTGGTTGCATTGGAAGCTCATCATATGAGAACAGCAAATTGGCTTTGTAATCAGACACAGGCAGGGCTCCAGGATTTTACAATTTTCTGACCAAAAATAATAGCCACCAATTTTTCTCATAGATCCCAGCCGACAGAAGCAATTCTTCGCTCAAATCCAGTTTTTGTTACTGCATTCTCGGAGAACCATTTCCTCGATGCTTCTAGTTTCCTTCACCAATTCAATGTCACATTGGCCGTGGAGGGTGTGACCAATCGAACATTGTATGTGTACGATTTGGGAATAAAACGCAGCCGATTGGACCAAATTCGAAGGCAATATGGTCATTTCCTTATCATTCGCCCATTTCCATTCCATCACTTCCCTGTTTATGTGGCCACACTCAAAGAATACAGGTGGAAACCACTTATTATTGCTGACGTGCTAAAAACGCACAAAAGTTTATGGTGGATGGATTCATCAGCTCGAGTGCTTAGCTTTAAAAATTTGACATTTTATTATTCTGAGTTGCGTCAATGCAAGGCGAATAATGCATGTGAGCAGTCCCCACTGATCTTCACCTCCCTGGCCAGCCACAGCATCTACGCGGCCACCACTTCTGGCATGTATGATTATTTCCCAATGAGGCGTTCTGATGCCATGCGGACGGCCATGATGGGGGCGACCACATTCATTCTCTTCGCCACACCACAGCTCGTCGAGGACGTGCTTATTTGGTGGGTGCTTTGCGCATTGGAAAAAGACTGTATGGCCCCGCCTGGTCATTATCTGTTTTGTGATTTTGATGCAAATGGTGGCGACCGCGAAAGCACGTATGCTCAGTGTCACAGGTACGATCAGTCGGCCTTGAATATTTTGATGGCCTCGGCTAATAGATTCAATACAACGAGGTACCTCAGAGTCAAGAGTGGCGGTATTCGAATTCAAAAGCTTCAATAGGAGGAAATATATTATATTTAAATACCTCCTTAAGCAAGTCTGTTTGAGAGGATACTTTTGTACAATACGGTTTTGTGCCATCCATGTGGAGCTTATAGTGCAAATGCACTTGACTAATCACTGATGTGCCGCGTAACTTGTTAAATAAAAGTAGAGGGAGAACAGAAAAAAGCATGAATTATATCCATGTAATGTGGGCTTTTTTGACTTTTCCATTTAGCCACGTTTTTAAAACGTACAGTGGGGGTGGGGGCCATCCAAAAAGGATGTTCACCCAAAAAAGCGTTTCTTGACTCCCGTACCCCCACCCCACCCGTTAGCCAAAAAAGTCATTTCATTAGTTCTAGCAGCACAAAATTATTTGTTTTTGGGCTGTTCATCCAAAATTATAATGGCTAATCCTTGAATGCTTGAGACAAAAAGTTCCACCAAGATTACTTTTTTATGACATCATTTTTATTTTTGGGTTCTTATTGTTACTGTAAGGAGCTTAGGCAAGATGATTATCCGAGTCGATAGCCCCTTTTTCAAAAACAGTACGCATTGGTGATTTGCAAAAGGTTGAGCAGAGCACCTCGAACAGTTTTTCAAACGTGGACGTCCACCCGCCAGGATAGCTTGGACGTCCTTTATGGATGGCCCCTTGCATGTGCACAAGAAACATTGCTCAAATCCAAATCATAATTTTTTTAGCGCAATTCACACAGTATGGAAAAAATAATCACCCAGACTCCTCTATCAGCCTCCAGATAAAACTAGCATTCAAGCAGGGTGTGAAAATTACCCCAGGAATCCGGCTGACACAGTTATCCAGCGGACCCCGTTGGATTCTGGCAGTTTCCACTCTGTTAATCCAAAGTGGGTTTGCCAAGATGACATGTATTGTGGACTACGAATCGATTTTCGACAAGCTGCGTAGACTGTTCGCTCATTAAATCATTAAATGCATAAACTCGAAAGATATTCTGTCGTACCAAGGGCGATAAATCAGGTACAGTCAACATCAGCGGACTATACAAGTAACAAAGGATCATAAATCAGCAATAGGCATTACGAATATGGAGCGCAGAGCATATGACATTCCGTAAATTTTCAATTTTGGAGGCAAATTAAACCGTTTGCAGACCGTCTTGCAGTTGGGCTCTCGATTTCGAAAGCCGCCTTACAAATTCTAGGAACGAGTATATATTGTACGTATATGTTTTTAGTGGGGCAACACAAAACGTGTACATTTGAATGGCCTAAATATGAATCAGGGCTCAAAATCAGAGCACCACGCCACCAGACATGATCAAAGTTCGAAAATAGTTAATTCTGTATTTAAAACAGGCTTTCGGTAAGGTTCGATCCATGTGAAACATAGGTTGCCAAGCTTCAATATTTGACCCCCCTTTTTTATGTGTGAATTAGATGCACCCATGAGGGATGAGACGCAACAGTGCTTTTTTGAGCACACTCGACTTTCACGGGATTATCCCAAAACAACGTTTTTTAAAGTGCTCCGGCAATATCGGCCATAAATCACTATTTCTTCGGCCTTCCCTGATCACAAATGGACGAGGAATCGAATGCTTGTCGCAGAAAGTTTCTATCTTTCGCCTATGTCGAGATATTGGGCGCCAAAGTAGGAAGTCTCCTCCAAGTTGACCACTTTTAGACCTCCTGTTCGTTTATGCTAACTGGGAGACGGGGTTTGACCAGCCTAAAATATGCCCAATCCATCTAGCTTTTAGGATGACCCCCATCGTATATACTTTAGCTTTAAATTCGTTATCGAAATATGCAAAAAACTGCACCCAACTGTAGGGAATTTTTAGAAAAATCCCTTCTTGAAAATCTTGCAAAGCAGATCGTAAAAATCGAACATTTCGTTCGGATAGAGCATGAAAAATTGCATCGATTGGTTTTTTCCCGATTGAAATTCGACATATAATTGTGAAAATAGAGCGGAAGAAAGTAGCGATCCCGATCAAAAATGTCGCGCCCCGCGCGCTGCTTATGACAAGAGTGCGGTTTGGGCCGCTTACTTTTTACACGAAAGACAGATACGCTAGTACAAAATTAGATCGACATGTGGCGAAAAAGTGAAAAAATTTACCTGCCATTTCTAGAGTAAGCGGCCCAAACCGCACTCTTGTCATAAGCAACGCGCGGGGCGCGACATTTTTTGATCGGTGATCGCTACTTTCTTCTGCCGCCGTGGACGTTCCCGCCGTGGACGCCTACATGGACTGTCACAGTCTTGACACCAAGAGTCCTGCATATACGCATGAGCCAATGGCAGGGGCTGGTTCCAGAGTCGCGCAGATTGTAGCGGCCAGCCGCCTGTGTGTAATGACTGGCTTCTTGTGAGAAGGGCTGGTTTCAAAATCGCCTAGGACATGTCTGAAATATTCGGACATCTAAAGGCCTATCCTACATCATTGTAATGTTCTACCGTCCTAGCTTTATGACGTGTCTAGCTGATTGTAAAAGCGGGCCAAGTTTTGAGCTTTATGCCGTGTTTCTTGGTTGACCTAGGAATGCCTGTAAGAACGGTCACGATCATGAGGTGACAATATAGGGTGATAAGTTTATCAGAATCACGAGGCGATGTTTAAAGGGGACGCGGTAAAATCTGATTTCGCCAGTCTAATAGCTTTTCTTGATTGACATCGCTAGCTGAGGTAATTGTAAGAATCCAAGGTGCGTGCCCTTCGCCAGTGAACACAGGCTACGCTTTTTTGCACGTGGTAATTTGAGGACGAGAGGACAGGACAGGTCGTCATCCCATGTTGTTTTTTGTCCATCCGACAGAGTTGGATGGGGCAAAGCATGTGATAGCATTGGCAAGATTTGAACGAGTAACATCGACGGTTGGTGATGAAGTGAGTCAAAAAATATTTTATAGTCGAAATCAGTCAGCCCAAATGGCCCAATTTGCCCCTTTGTAACACCAAATCTTACGTGAACTACGCTTTGAAGCGGTCAGTGGTTAAAATTGGATTCGACACATTCAATGACCAGTGACTGTCAGGATCGCATTAGACAGTCTGAATGCCTTCAAGTCTTCCAGTAAAGTCAGTAGCACATCGACGATGGGGTGATTGGGAAGCCAAGGTCATATCTCCAAGGATAACGTGGTGCCCGGCAGGTGGGTTAGGCTTCTGCCTTTTACGAGCGCAGTTACAGTGTTGAGGATTGTTTCACTCGCACCTGCAAAGCATTTCGTGTGTAATGCGTCCCTTCACCCTCGAGCGCTAAAACATGAGCATAGCTTAATATAACCAGGTGATAAGACTCCAATGATGTAGTGTTGGAGGGAATCAATGCTGACCATGGTGATCCATCCATACGCATTTTTGCACTTCCTGCTCACTCATATATTACCTTTATCAGAAAGATATTTACCAAGAAAAACCTAGCGTACCTTGGCCTGATCAGGTCATTAGGAAGTGTAATTCAAGTTCAAAATACGTTTAAGTGCTGCCCATATTTCCAGCCCTTTACGTGTTTGTCTTCTTTCCTTCATTAGTTCGATCCGACAATCAGGGGCCATTAGGGATAACGTACGACCTCCTCTGCACGGCCCATCTTATCTATCCAAGGAATCTCTCGGAAACGTATAAAAGGAGTTTTTCTCCTACGAAAGACGTGGTCGTTAAGCGTTCAGCTGCCCCTGCATCGGAGAATTGTACGCTCCAATCAACTGTCCCCTTCGCTGTTCATCGTTCGGTCTTCTTGCAAAAAATGGAATCCGAAGAAGCAAACAACACGACAGTTGCGAAAAAAACCAATTCTCTGGAACTGGCTATCGCCTATGCAGGAGTTGGCTCTGGTGGTATGCTGGCCAATCTGATAATTCTGCTCATTTTGCTCACTGATTGGAAATTTCTCAAGCAATCGGCCATAATGACCGGTATAGCCATCAGTCATTTCTTGTGCGCCTTCGCGATCGGAACGGCTGGAACGTATCGAATTGTCAATTTTGCTTGGCTCGATCAGCCATCGACAGCGTGGGCTTGCGCACTACGCGTATATCCGGCAGCTCAACCACTCGCTTTTCAAAGCATGGGGGTCATGTTGCTGGTGGTCGGAATAGAGCGTTATTGCGTATTTGAATTCGCCAATTGGTATAGGATCCGCTGGACTGACAAGATGTGCTGGCGAGTGGTCGGAGCAGGATACGGTGCCGTCTTGATCTCGTTCAGTGTTGGCTTGTATTTAGTCTGGTTCCAACGCGACACCACCACGTTTTGCGGGTATCAGTCAACTTTCGGCAAGAGTTATATTTTGTACGGTAATGTGATCTCTGCTTGCGGTGGCACTGCTGCTGTGGCTCTCACTTTATTCGCTCTTTTCAAAGGGATGAGTAAAGTCAAGAATTTGCCGCTGGGTGAGGCTAGCCGATACAAAAGGCAATTGAAATTGACCACATCGATGCTATCAGTGGCCGTCTGCGATTTCTGTTTGGTCGTTATTCCCAGCTTCTTGTTCATCCTGTCCGTTGTGTTTCCCGATTCGTTTCACAGTTTGGCCAATGGTGGAAACTTGTCCAATTTCACAAATGTCACCTACTGCGTCAACACGATGATGAGTCTTGGTACGTATTTGGCATTCCATAAGCAATTCAAACAGAGTGCCCTACGGTTTGTTCCCTGCCATAAAAAAGACAAAGTCCAAAAATTGGTAACTGGTGCCCTCTGAAATGCTGAAAGAAAATTTGTTCTTTTGGTAAAGAAAAGCTTCTCGTGAATGATTGCATAGAATTTGTTGGTCATTGTCCTATGATTAGTGTACGCACGATATTTTCAAGCTCCTTGTGCTCTGGAGTTAGGGCTGTTTGGATCTGCAGACAAACTTTACTATGTAGATACCCAGCGGGTTGAACCTCGCGAAGTGCGTACAGCCGTTGGAATGTTTATGTACCGATACACTCGTATGTACTGTACCTCCTGATTTTACAATATCCGCTGATTTTGTTTTCATCTTTATGATATGGAAGGGCTCTAAGATCTCATAGCACCGTGTGATTGCATTATATCTACTCATGTTGTTAGAAACTTGTTATGAACGGCACGTGTTTTTCAAAAAGACCTTTGCCTCGACTCCAGAGAGGATATTACGAGGAATTCCACATCATGAGCGATTGCACACGGATTCCGCCACGTGGTCAGACACAGAAAAACCACCAAAAATCGGAATTTCGTCGTGTACATTTCGCCCTGACCCCCCGCAAAAAGGACTTTCAGTCTTGCACTTTTTCACAACGCTGTTACTTCTTGTCTTTGAAATCCCACGTTTGCATCAAGGGCTTCATATAACCGTCGTAACGAACATGAGACGATGCATTTCGAAATTAGCCCGGGGGGGGGGGGGGGGGAAGAGGTTTTAACTTTATATCCATGTGTCAGGAGGTATCTACAGTAGTTGACAAAAGGCTGAGTTCTTGCTATCGTAAAAGCTTTCGCTAATAAAAAGCAAAAGACGAGTGAAGGGCTATGTTCACAAAAAAGCGATATCCGTTTTGCAGAAGTTCCAATAATCTGAATTGTTTGAGATAAAACCAGATGTGATCTAATTTAGTAGGGTTTACAGTAGGCCTTGTGCAAAAGCTTGCGGAGCGAAATTATCTGTATCTGTTCTTTTTTGGCATGCATTTTCAGATAGGTGAACAGAAAACAACGGATGTAGATAATTTCGCTCCGCAAGCTTTAGCATAAGGCTAACGATAAGACCCTACTGAATCTGATCACGTCTGGTTTTGTTGATGTATCATTTATTCGATTTAGTAAAGAGTTTGTCAACTAGAGTCCGAAAATTCACTGTACGTTATATCACGCTTTCGCGAAAGTCGCGCGGACGACCTCGCACAACAGTGACTACAGTATGGCTGCCCTGCATCCTGTAATAGTGTTTTCGTGGTATCTGGTGTGTTTTCAAATTTTTTAGAAACTGAAACGGTCTTTGACGGAGCCCTAATTGAACGAAAAAGAGTATCGGATAGCTGGAAAGTCCTAGCACTGTAGATTTTGTGTCGAAAAATTGCTACCAATCGCAACAATTTTCTGTGCATGTGAGGGCAAGCCTGGCAGTGCTGTACCCGGAAGCTGTCTAAACTACGCGTAATTCGTTGTGCTCTTTCTGACCTTAAGAGCTAAAGTACGCAAAGACCCGGGTCGAGGGCACGTTTCAGCGATTCAAATAAGCACCTAGTTATGGTGCGTTGCACCGACTTCGACCTCCGATATGGTCAACTACGTTTGATTGTGAGAACAATTGTGCCGAATCAGCATTCGATCATTTTATTGTGCTTCATGGGCAGGTGGTACGCATGAAAGGGCGTTTCGCCGAGGCAGCATATATTTACCTCGCCATTCTTGTGTATGACTTGAAAATGTCTTTGTCTTGGCGGATTCCGTCATTAGAGCAATTTTTAACTATGACGATAATGCAGTTCAGACGTACTTTTAGGCGATTATTTTTTTGAGGCATTGAAACTTTGCTTTGGCCCGAAAAATTCCTGTGCTAGCACTCTTTACCAGAAAGGACCTAACAGAAACCCGCTTTTTTGGTTGACGGCTGTGCAAATACTGCAAATAATCGTAAGCCCCCAGGTGAGATTAGGATAAAATAGAAAGGGACAAGACAAGAAAAAAGAGAGCTGTATGTCCAAACAGAATGCTTACTCTACTTTCTGTATGTCTTCGTGAACCGCAGAGTTGCAAATATTGACACGCATAGATTAGCGTCAATCGCTTTATTTTGTCATGGTCTGATGGCGGAAAATCTTTTTTTGATAGGATGCATTCTGTCATTCCGCTCTGATAAAACCTCCCTTACTTCTACTGTCTCTGGCAGACATGAGTGAAAACTTGCACGAAATGTATTCAGGGGTTCGGAAGTCGATAAATTGTGCGCTTTGTCAAAAGGGAGCACGGGCAGAAACCTTTCCTTAGCAACAGTCTGCACCATACAAAACAAGATTCTGAAAGCTTGTTTTCGTCTTGCGTTATTGTCTCTTTTGACGAAAGGAGGACACTGCCTCCATCCGGCCTACGTAAGTTCAAGTTAGCTATCCATTTAAAAGCCTTTCATGAAATAATGCGCCACGACCAAGACAATGTGTACACAATAAAACCTCGACCGCCTTGTCCTGTTTTCACTTCGAGCGCAGCTTTGCGATCATATCAGGCTCGCCTATCGCTTGGTCAGAATGTCCTCAGCCACCAATAATTCCTCGAAATCTCTGCCGCTCGAACTGAACTACACGTACGCAGGAGTGGGCACGGCTGTCATGCTCGCAAATGGGTTTATTCTGTCAGTTCTTTTCTCAAATCGCAAATTCCTCAGACATTCAGCCAACATTGCTGGAATCGCCATCAGTCATTTTTTATGCGCTCTAGCGATGGGAGCTGGTGGCTTTTTCCGCACGTTCAACGCCGCTATCCTAAAGCAGCCAGCAACTACGTGGTCGCGAGCAATGAGAGTGTACCCGCCTCTCTTGCCAGTCGCTTTCCAAAGCATGTGCGTCATGTTGGTCATTGTAGCCGTGGAAAGGTTTTCAGTTTTCGTTTTCCCCCATTGGTACCGAGTCACATGGACTAATTCAGGAAACTAGCGGGTGGTCGGGGTAGGCTATGCTTGTATCTTAGTATCTTTTCGCGTAGGTTTGTACAGATCCTGGTATCAGCCTATGACCACCATGAGTTGTGGGTACACCACTGTCCTGGGCAAAGACTACTTTCTCTACAGCATGGTTATATCAGCCGCAGGGGCACCGTAAGCGCGACCTTGACCCTATTTAGTCTCATCAAAGGGACCTTACATGTCAGAAACCTGCCATTGCTCAGCGGGGAGGCAGGCAGACAAAGAAGACAGTTAAAACTAAGCCAGTCAATGTTATCAGTGGCCATCTGTGATTTTTGCCTGGTCGTGATATCCAGCTTGGTCTTTATACTCTGGAGCATTGACGCAACTATTTTCCCAGAACTAAATGCTGGCAATCTCACAAACGTCACTAATCTTACCTATTGCTTCAACACTGTCATGAGTCTCGCTCCTTATTTAGCTTTTCACAAGCAGTTCAGAACAAACGCAATGAAATTAATGCAATAAAAACAGTCTGGCCAAGTTGGCCAAGCAATTGAGCTGCAGCGCCAGGGAAACGAATAGCCTGCTTTACCCACCCATCATGCGAGCAAGCAGAATGGAGCTAGAAATAGAAGGTTGGCATGCGAAACGTTTTAGGAAGCATTGTAACACACTAAAAACGTCCATTCGGGTTTGTGTTTCCTGTTAGCCGTGAAAGATTAGTCCTGCTGCTAACCAATTATCCTGTGATAATGTAATTACCCAACTGTTTCCGTGAATTTTCCTGAAACAATAAACACGTGGCACACACACACACACATAGTTGGGTCCGCTATTCAGCAGAATTCTACTGTAACATGGAAGGGAATTTATCTTGTACAGAATTCGAGGGACGAAAATCAAAATGTGTGCTGATGTAATACTGAGATACTTTCTTGATATAACCAGCATTTTCTGGAGGTGGGGAGATTGATTCTCTCCCTGGTTGGGAGGCGTCAATCTTCCGGGTTGATGTTTCAGCCGTAAGTATAGCCGCGAGACTTGCCTTCCTCTAGTCGTAGGTTTCTGCCCCAGAGGCTTCGGTGTCTCACATCGCCTGCTCGGTGCAATATCTTACATTCATATTCGCGAAAGTAGGTACCTACCTACTGCACTGTTATAAATCTGTGCTGTAGTACTCGCACGAGCATAATAAAAAACCTTGTGTCTATTTTTCAGCTGGATGAGAATGCTTTTTCTTTTTTCTTTGCATCGGCCATACTGTACAGTCGTATGCTGTGTTTCCTTATTCAGTGAACTGAATTCAAGAAGTCCAGAACATCATAGACCCTTTTTATGATAAGATCACCCTACCAGACTCTTTTCTCAAATAAGATCCTGGTTGTTTTTATATCCTTTCTAGAGAAGCTTATTTCAGGTTCTCTTATTGTTTCGATGCTTTTATGGTATCAGTTCAGTGAACACTTATCTAGTTGTGCCCAAGCCTAGTCATGCTATCCCTTTGCAACTGCTGCTGCTGAGTCAAGCGCAACTGGTAGTCAGGACTCAGGATAGGTTAGAGGTGAGACTGTGCAGGGTCATGGATAGGAAAAGTGAAGATCGAGTCAGATATTTCATGGTGGTGGTTTTCATATTCCATAAAATATATTTGTCTCTCCGCTGTTTTGGTGTGTCTTGAAATTGTTTGTTGACAGGGTTTTCTTGCTCGCAAGCTGAACAAGGATCTTCAATCGATATTTTCGAATGAGAGTGCGCTTTTCTGAACATGACTTTTCCAAGAGCTTGATTATCCATCGAAATTACAGAACAGTACCAAATTAACCGGCAAGAACTTTTGTCGATGTCCAAGTCTGTTCGTTTCGCCTACAACCACAAGTTCAAGTGCCTTCAATCGGCATTTTATCATTCCATGTCAGTGTAATAGGCCGATTAGCCCTACATTGGAGAGAATACCGCGGGAAGCGGATGAACTCAAATACCCTGCAGGCAGGTCACCTAGCCGTAGGTGCCTGAGACATAAGCCCGACTGGTTTCAGCATCGCCTAAAGGAGCGTATCGACTGGCCAACGAAGGCAAGCAAATACGCTGCTCCGTGTATAAGGCGGCCAATCAAGGCAACCAAATACACTACCTTTTCCACAGGCCAAACACGCCTACCACATCAGCCTATAACAGGTTATTTTTCATGGCGAAAATCACACGGATGAAGCTGGAATTAAGGTAAGTGCGACTTTGTTCATTCAAGCGTGTCGCAACGGACACTCAGGCACACAAAGGCACCTATTACACTAATCAGAAGACGATACGACTGGCCTTTTGATCGCCTTCGCCTGCTTCATGATGTCTTCGCTTATTCAATGTACACTGTTGATGAACAAGCTGTCAGGAGACAAGTGAGCAGCACAGGACAAGGCTAGCGTCTCCACCCACATAGCTCGCCATTGCGCTTTTACGGTGTGATGTAAACGCATTGGTAGTTTGCATACTTGCCAGGTCATAGTCTCACGCTACTTTGCTTGCGCACCGCTTATGATTAGGCTACCGCAACGGTTACTTCTACGAGAATGTTACCAGCTTCAGCACTAGCGCAGCTCACTACTCACTTGCTCTGCTTGTTATCGACTAGTAAAGTAGTTTTCTCTACTGGGGTCTTTAACATAACATACAATGATTCAGGCTCACAAGACAGAAATTCCAGCTCATCCATCGATCCAATTCTCACGCCTGGTAAAAACTTCCATTCGGTCATTGCTATTTACTCCAAAGAGGCAGAACATAGGTTCTAGGTAGAACAAAAAATCTCAACGTTATTATCATCGAAGAAAAATCTAGAACGCGTTTCAGTATAAAGCTTTTGACAAAATATTCACATCTCCATCACAATCTTTTTGTCGACCACATCTTCCTGACTCGGTGACGCCGTCATCTTATTGTAAGGATACATCATCCACGAATACTCAAACTCGTTGATTGTAATGCTTACTTTTTCAGGGGAATTCATGTGTTCTACCGCATCTTTGACGGCTTCTGACCACCAAATCTCCTTTCTTTCGTATCCGCCATTTATGTGAATCGTCGTCTCTGGTCGACTGCGAGGGATTACCTCCAGTTTCTGCAGCAGTTCCAATGCCTCATTGACCGTGTTCACGTCTTCGATATCGTGTATGGCCAAGTACTCTATGCCCGGGCAACATTTCATGAAAGCGATAACTGTCGATTGGGCGATAATTTCGTCTTTCACATCAGCATGAATCAGCCGGCCACACTTGGCCAGTGCGTACAAGCCCTCGTTCAAACACATGTTTTGATATCGCCAGAATTTGAATGTCCGCAGCTTGGGTAGCTTGGTCAAGAATTTAATTCCTTGATTCGTCACTCGGTCTTCGTTCGGGTACTCAACCTTGAGTACCTCGAGTAGCTGGCAGCAGTTCGACAATATGCGAAAAAGATGGTCAGTAACTTTTTGTTGAGCCCATAATACGACCTCGCGCAGGAATCGCATCTTTTGCAGGTTCGGTAGTTTCTCATAAATCCACATTGGCTCATCCCATACAACAATCTGCGATTCCAAATTCGTCAGCGCGCAGAACAATCTGCTCATGTTTCGTTTCCTTGGCATTGTGCCCGAACGACCCCTAAACGTAAAGGCCACCTTTTTCATGCTTGGATAATGATTTAGAATTGAATTGACGAAGCTGCCGCAACAATAATCTAGTTCGATGCGTTCCAATTTCTGACACCGAATGTCGACTGCACGGAAAACGTTCTGGCCGGTAACGACAAGCTCTCGTAAATTCGAGCAATGAATACTGACTGGCGATCCCTCGCTCGGTCCTCGATTCAGATCATTGATGATTAGCTTCTTCAGATTTGGGCAATGCCCTACGACCGCGATGAGCAAGCTCGCTGTGCAATGGTCGAGCTGAATCCGCTCCACGCACTCGCACTGAACGTCAAATGTGAGACTTGAAGACCTCTGTAAGACAAGCTCTCGTAAATTCGGGCAGTTGGCCACCAGAAGATTCAAAACTTTGGTCGGAAATATGATGCCGCAGGCAGTCAACGATCGGAGACTCGGCCATGGTGTAGTGCCGAGCAAGAAAGCGCATTCAAGTGGGATCGTCGGACTCTTAATACTCATGAGCATTAATTGTTCTAAATTGGCGGAGCACATGTAAAGAGCCATGATCATCCATTCCATCGGAATTTTGTGGGGCAGGTGTATTCGCCAGTCTTCAAATACTAGTTTCTTGGTGCACCCAATAGCACACAAAGAAATTCTTCGAAAACGGCGGTTGACTCGACCAAAACGGACGCGCTCTTCGAATGGTAATTGTAAAACGATGTTGAGCCAGACGTGATCCGGAATTGCAAGAAAGCGTTTTGCGATTCGTCGAGTCGTAAGTGTGTCAAATGGAAAAAATCTCTTAAAGCGGTGAGAAAAGAGCTCATTTTTCCAGTGAGTTATTTCAAAAACCAAACAGCAAGTCTACAGTACCTACGAGCGAGTACGGCAGCAAGAAGGCATAGATAATGGTCGATAAGATAAGGGTGCGAGTGTAAAGCTGACGTCCTCCATTACACTGCGTGTATTATGGTTTTCGACGGCTCTGTTTTTTATTCCACGTGTTCTTATTGTGACTTTCGCCGCTTGAGGGCGCCTAGATTTGTTGGGGTGTGGGTCGCCGGGAAGGAGCCAGGGCAGTAAAAACAGGTCGCTAGGTGCGATTAGAACTCTCCCTCCTGGGAAGCTACCCCTTCGCGTGGTCCCATATGGCGGAACTGTGGCGTGGGCCAGGCGCCAGCCAGGGACTTCGATTAGCAAACTCTCAAGGGGTCTCTGCAATCGTCGTTTCCCTTTGGTTCATACTGGAGGAGTCCAGAAGTTGACTACAATTGACTCCAGGACAGATACTTGATTTGTCTGCGGGTAAGATCTAAGACTGTTGAACATCGTGCGCATTGCCATGCCCGTAAAGGACGACCATATTTGCTACCTGCTGATGGTAAGTGCAACGCTATCCGTGTGAGAGGGTGACCGACCGAAGTCAGTAGGGCGAAACCTCCCATTCCTGCAGTTGAATTATCAACCCAGGGAGAGCACGGGGAGATCAATAATTCTTTTCCCACTCGCCATGGCTCCTACATTGATTGTTTCATAAGTCGACTAGGGTCATGGTGTCCAATGTAGTATACTGTAGCCTGGTGGTCCCAGAAGAGAATGTGGTCGACCAAAGTCGGCAGGAAAACACTCCAACTGGAGTAATAAGGCAAGCCGCGACCATACTTGCAGCTGAAACATTAATCCAAGTGAGTGACGCTTCCTAGCCAAGGGAGATCCATTTTAATCTCTGTCGCTCGCCACGCCCACAAGGCTGCTACCTGTTGGTAATGGTGTCAAGCACTACATTTCTTTTCCATTAAATTTTGACAGCGACAATGGGCAAATCTCGCCGATGATAATTCCCCAAAGCCTGGCTCCAAGGGCGGACTGACAGTCCAGACATCTTTGTCCACAAAAGAGTTGCCACTTGTGGAAGATTTGACAGCAGCGGCTTCAAAGTTTTTCTAGACGCCAGTCCAATTGACCTCACGCAATCTCCTGCAGTGGCTCCACATCGACGGGAAACATTTGACAGAGTCGTCCACACATTTCAGTCATTGGCCGCTGACTGCGCCTCACTGAATGCACGCGAGCAACCAGACTCATTCTGTCTACCGTGATCCGGAAGATGTACTGTGCCGATACCGTTTTGTGCTCGATAACACTAATTTTAAGGCTGATATGCCGTCATACAGTATATCACGGCACATTTGAACGGCGAGTGACCGTCCCAACCACTCCTTTGAACGTTTGCTCTTCTCTCACATATTTTGCTGCGTAGCTTGAAAGCGTCCCAAAAAATTCATAGACCAGCAACGTGCACTAGAAGTGTTTCCCGAAAGGATTACAAGTTGACAGATGACGCTTTCTGTCAGTCCTCCTTAGAGAACATCGGAACAGGCTTTTTAAATTGGCTATTATTGCTCTCTTGATACCGGATTTGTGCACTGGCTAGCTTACTTATAACCTGTTTTCTCCGAGAATATACACGCCCTTCACGTGTCGCATAGTGCCGCGTGTACATTCCCGAAGAAAACGGATAGTGCATGCAGGCCCCTTCAAATCGTGTTATAAACCCCCCCTTATCAGCATCATGTTTCACTGACAAACAGATGGCGTCTCGTAGTCCCAAAAACAGTGACCTTGGTCGAGACAACAAGTTTTTAACCCGAGATCGAGCACTCCATGTTTCACGTCCGTTCCCGACATCGCGTCCAATGCTTGACCAAAAATAATAATAATAGAGCGGAAATTCGTGACAGAGTGTAGAATTTTGATCGAACCCCCAGATTATATGCCAAGAAATAGCTGCTGTCAAAGAATTACGCTGCGCCAAGGTGTTGCCACGCACTAGGTCTTATGTTATAACATCTGTCGCCAAATCTGATTAAAACCCCAGTATCGCTAGAAGTTTCAGGAGCTTCTTATGCATATGGCTATTTATATTAGGGGCTATTAGGGGCTATATTAGGGGCTATTTATTGGTGTCTTGGCAATGAACCTGTCGTTGACCAGTAAAACTATTCACACCCTTGCTCTGCTGCCTGACTGACTAGTGATGAGACATGTCTTATCTCGCGTCGAACACAACTGATAAGAAACCATTCAGTATTAAAATCGTTTACTCGTACTGGTGGTCTGCTAACCCACGTTTTTATTCTCTCAGTCTTGCTCTATGATCGTCGGCGGTATCGCCATCAGCCACTTTTTCTGTGCTGCTGCCATTGGTTGTGCTGGCTATTATTGGGCAGTGACCTACGAGCTCCTCAATTTACCAATATCCACTTGGTCATGTGCAGTCAAGATATTCCCGGCCTTGCAACCAAGATCGTTCCAGTCGCTGAGGGTCATGCTTGTGTTGGTCGGAATGGAACGCTTGGTCGTGGTCATCTTTTCCTAATTGGTACAGAACGAGGTGGACGATCAAACGCATCTGGCAGTCGATCGCTATCATATACGCCTGCATCGGGATAGCATTTTGCGTGGGTCTGTACTGCAGTTAGCACGAGTTGCGGTCTTTTAATGCATTTATCGATCATCAAAGACGGCTGAAAGCAAGCGCCAGAAGGTCATGCACAGTAGTTAAAGACGCAGGATATGACTAAAGGAAAATGATCAACAGCAGCAAGGGGACAGTTCGGAGGACACAAAGGTTCTTACAACAAACAGGCTGTCTGAAGATCAATCCAAGTCGAACGCGTACTCGGATCTACTTTGAAGGTTTTCTCTTTTGTACATTACAGATTAGTGGTTATGCTTACTCGAAAGCACCCTGAAATCTGTGTTCTCGTGGGCCGGTTGAAACTTGCGACTCAGGTCTTACGTACAGTACTTCGAATTTGTGGCATGCTACGTAGGGAGTTAAAAAAGTTAAAAAGAGTTAAAAACTTTTTGAACTCTCCTAGTCATTTCTTTATCTTTACATCATTCGTCTCGCCTCTAGAATGCGTATACTCGTATTTGCTTGGGTAGAGTAACATATGAATGAATTAATGGCGGCTTGTCACGGATTTGCTTGGCGCTGCTGAAACCAATGATTCGAATATTTGTTGATTGGTTTGAGGTACGTCGCCATCGTCATCTAGTCAGGTAGGCCAGGTGCTGCGATTTCTGCTTGGTGGTTTTGCCGAGTGGTATTTAATACATTCAAGAATTGATCCCTCTCTTTTTCCCGATCTCAATTTTGCGAACCTGTCAAATTTTACGAACCTTGCTTATTGTGCGAGCAAAAATGAGCAGTCTTGTTTGCTATATGAGTATTCATAGACAGTTTCGATCATCCGCGTCAAAACTGCTCAGTCCAAAGGAATAAGTCAAAGTGAACCCTGCAACGAATGCCGTATCAAAGGGATCTTTTAATCATGTGGAGATGCGCACATTTGCAGCCCGTCATCTAGCTCCTGACTGAAATGCGCAATCGGGAGGGTCCTCTTCAGTCTTTCCTCTCCATCTTCAAGGAATTATTTATCGGTAAGAAATTTATAAATATGAAACAACTGAAGCACTGGTAGCAGCCTGCGGTCGTACCAAGCTTTCCGACGCTGTAGTTCTACCAGCTTACTTGGGGTGAAACGTACGATTAGTATGGCCTACAGTAGACTCATACCGGGCAAATTTCAGTCGATTCAAATGTACCAGCATGTTAAATACAACACGATTTGAGCCGCAGAACGGACTGGAGCGAACAGAACGAGTGACTTTTATCGAGCTCTCGGTTATCCAGGTTACTGGCACCCCAGGTTGTCGCTCGGGCCCGAGACAAGATAGGTGAATATGTTCTGATGCCGTATGATGACAAATTCAACTCCGAGGTTAGCGTAACCGTCGTGAGATGGCCGCTATTACATGTAAATGAGTGCTTTTTGGCTGTTTTGGACATGTGACTTCTCTGTGTCGTATTTCAGCATTTTCAGACTACTGCATGCCTTGCTTAGTTATTATAGCTCACCTGGGTAATTCTTGTGAGTGCGGGTTTCCTTGTGCTTCATTGCTTGTTTTCGTAGTTCTATCACTAATAAAGTGTACCTCGATGGCGCAACCGCATCCGCACGAAGCTGCCAACTTTTATATCTGCACGAAAAGAATTTTTATGAATTTTTGGCCTTTATGACAGAATAGGGCTTCCTCTATATTCTTCCTGCTACATATAATGTAGGTGTATGACGCAAATACTTATTTATGATGCATGTTTGGCTGCAGTTCAACTGTACACGAGCACGAGCACGAGTTGCGGTCTTAATGCATTTATCGATCATCAAAGGCGGCTGCAAGCAAGCGCCAGGAGGTCATGTACAGTAGTTCAAGACGCAGGATGTGACTAAAGGAAAATGATCCACAGCAGCAAGACGACAGTTCGGAGGACACAAAGGTTCTTACAACAAATAGGCTGTCTGAAGATCCATGCAAGTCGAACGCGTACTCGGATCTACGTTGAATGTTTTCTCTTTAGCACAGTACAGATTAGTGGCCATGCTTACTCGAAAGCACCCTAAAATCTTAAAAAACTTGCGACTCAGGTCTTACGTACAGTATTTAGAATTTGTGGCATGTTACGTAGGGAGTTCAAGAAGTTCGTAGCCCGAGTTATGGCCAGGCTACGAACTTTTTGAACTCTCCTAGTCATTTCTTCATCTTTACATCATTCGTCTCGCCTCTAGAATGAGTATACTCGTATTTGCTTGGGTAGAGTAAAATATGAATGAATTAATGGCGGCTTGTCACGGATTTGCTTGGCGCTGCTGAAACCAATGATTCGAATATTTGTCGATTGGTTTGAGGTACGTCGCCATCGTCATCTAGTCAGGTAGGCGGGGTACCGTACAGGTGTGTGTAGATTTGAGAGGCTTACCCTCGGGGACGAACGGCAAGGCAGGGACGACTTTCGCTCACGTACAGCTTTCTATATTTCACCCGGCGCTGCCTAAGCGCACCTTTAGGCGTTGTACACCCATGTCAGTCCGCAATAGCAAAGAGGTCACTTGTCAGATTAAAAGACAGAGTAGTCTAGATAACATATTTGGCGTGGATACTACCACACAGCACAAAGCTCATATATTATCGGGCCTAAAAAATATTTAAAATTTTTGCACAATGATTTACGTGACTCATTGTGAGCTTGGACTGTCAGAGTTCAAAAGAAAGGGTTGCGCGAAAGTGCACTACATTATAATCCATGCCATTAATCCATAATCCGGCTTTTGCTTGTCCTTTTCTGTTTGCCGTGCTTTTCAGGTGTTCGATTGGGAATAATCAACGGTAGTAAAAAATTGACATCTTGTCATGAGCAGATTACTTGAGATTACCTCGCATTTTTTCATGTGATATCTTTCAACAAAGCGAAGGATAGCGTAAAATGAAGTCTACTAGGAGTAGAGCCACCGCAGCATAATGTACTGTACAGTCCAGAAAAACCTACAGTTACTTGTTGCCAGTCACAACAGTGTTTCTAACACACCGCGCCTTCCAATGTTTCCAAGCTACAACACAAAACAAGCACGTTCCAACATCGCCTTTTATGTACAATGGCATTTTCTACTACAAGAGCAATCACGGATACGACTGCACCAACAATATAAACATAGAAGGGTGTCCTCAATGACCTCTCAAAACTTAACTTGAGATTGGAAGGTTGCGTTGACACCTCCTGGCAAGGCTGGTGTACCTTTTCCAGACCAACAGCCAAATTGAGGCCGCTTTCTCGAATTATGAATGCCGCCGCATTTAGCGATTCCATAAGTTGTTTTGACCCTTTGCGTATGGGAAAAGTGCTGCTTCCCGAAGACTGTGGCATTGATAAAATCAAAAAAGAGCATCTCATCTTTGCATCGATAGTCCCGGCAAGATCATTGCCCGCTGTGGGCCAAGTCAGGAAGAAATGATCCTCTTTGAGAATGCTCTCAGCCATTTTGCCCTTGCTAATTATTCTGATTGGATTTCTCTTGAACGCCTCCTTGAACCGTGCCGCGTGAGGACTACCATCTACGGTCAAGTACTGAATGGAGGATATGGACAGGACTGGAGTGACCACAACGCAGGTGCCTTTTTCCACGCACGAAATAAACGTCTCAAAATCTCGGAATGGCAGCGGGGCATAGCTTAGAATCTTCTGCGAAAACAGCATGGCGCTATAAGCGCTAGCTAAGACAAGGATAGAATAGCCCCAAAAAAGGGATAGGAGTCGTGCGGGACGATGGTCGGGAACTGATTTTGGATGGGCATTGATCAAAGCCAAACGGACACTGGCCGCCAACGCGCTACTGAAAAATCTTATCGGCTCTGTTTTAAAATGGTTTGAGGAGTCTTTCTGGAACCAGATCATCAAAGCTGATGTAAGAATCACGGAGGAAATAAATAAGCACCAAAGTCTCCAGTTGAAAGCATTCACGAGGGACCACGTTGAATCCGCAGTGGTCGCGGGGACGCGAGTGAGCAGAACGTAATCGGAATAAGCATATGCGTGTGTGAAATCAACTGCTTGGCTGCGTTCGTAATTTGGAGTCAAGTTGGGCAAGTGAGTATCGAAGTCGCTTCTTTGCACAGCACCAATAATTCCTGTACCAGTCCCGTTCTCAAACCCGGTGCCATATTCGGTTGATGGGAAGGGAATGAAAGTACAAGGAACGTTTAATAGTCGACATACTAAAAGTGTCATTTCCACACCTGCACCTCGATATGGGCACACACGTTTGAATGTGCAGGCGCTGGTGAATGGCCGATGATCAATGACGCCAATTCGGAGGGTCTGGTTTGCCAACGAGGTCATTGTGCTTACTTCAATTTTAGCTAATTCTTTGGAAATTCAGTTCAGCGCCTATTATGCAAAAAATCAGAGCTGAAGTAGCAGTAGGTAGGTATGAATCGTTTTCGAAAATGAGCCAAACAATGATTGTGTCAAGTGATTCAATGGCTGGAACACAAACCTGCGGATTAACTATATGAGCGCATTTACATATGTCATCCCAGCCCACTCACATCTGCCTGCCAACTAGCTCCATCGTTCATAAATAATGTAGCCATCTCCTTTTCTACATCAATCATTTTCTGCGCTGCACCCACCTGCTTTTGATGTGAATGATATTTGAGAAGGTTTTATGCGCCAGTGCCGTAAAATGTAGAAAATCATCCCAAGAGAAAATAGAAATGACTGGGTGCCTATTCTGGTATATGTTTTATAGTTATTGTATAAGCACCTACAATTCGCCCCCACGCTGCCGCATGCGCATGACTGATATCTGCCAATAAGGGAAGAGTAGGGAAACTGCATTAGCTACTGTAGTTAGGAACACAGCAGCAAGGACATTCAAGACCCCAAGAATGAACTGTTGAGGATAGGGTGTGGATATAAATCTTTAGTTATTTTTCCAATTCAAAAGTTTTTTTTTCCGTGGCATGAATTTCAAGTACAGAAACCGCCAAATTCAAATTTGATCAATTTATCACATTTTTTTATCGCTTGTTTATCGTTCTTCTCTTCTTTGTGACCTTGATAAGCTAAGCAATATAAGCGGATAGAAGGGAAAATTGGCACCAATCTAGGTTCTGCTATCTCTTGTTTGATCTCACACTCTCAGCTTAGCTGCTTTACCTACATGCATCGTAACTAGTCGAAAACCACTGCTCAAAAAAACATCCGCACACTAGCTCCCGCAATGAGTGAAGACATAGTTCTCCTGTTACGATTGGTACCTTCTCAACATCCAAAACTTGACGATTTTCGCCAACAAAGACAGTAATAGGCAAAATCCACAGCAGTTTTATATTTTTTATAATTTTTTTTGATATTCCATATTTTTTTATTCTATATTATATATTTTTTTTACTTTGTTTTTAAAATTTTTTTCAATTTTTCATTTTTCATTTTTCATTTTCCTTATTCTTTTCTCTCCCCACTGCACACCTATATTTTACCCATACAACGATAGAATCCTACAGAAAGACGACTTCACAAAAAGCTACTTGTATTCACTCTGCGGCAAGATGTACCTCGCTCTTTCTTTCAAAACTTTTAGCCGTCTCAACAGTGATTTCCACAGGTCACTTATCTCATTTTCCTCCTCGTAATCTACCCTCGCAAACAATATGCTCCTCTGTGCTGATTGCACAACTAAGTTCGCAATTTCTCAAGAGGTGGCAAACTTGTTGGACGAACCTACTGTCCCGAAAACCCCGTTTTGAGCCCCAAAGTAATAGCCGGATCTATTTTTTCCAAGAAAAATCTCCACTTTATTCCAAAATGCTACTGCCCGTGGACATGAGACGAAAACGTGGTGAACATCCTCAGTGTCATTAGTGTCATCTTTAGTATATCCCCTGGCTATTTTCTGTTCCGTCCGACAAGATATCCTTTTGGTCTTTCCTGGCAGATCGTGCCTCAAAATGCTTAGCTTTGTGTCAATCACAACATAAACTAGTAAAACCTGTTCCGCTATGAGTTTGCACCAGTCAAGCAGCAAATGAGCTCTGAAGTATACATAATGTAGACAGGAAAGAAAAATATTAACGGAATCATCAAGAAAAGAGCAGCAGTCCCAAAAGCAACAGGTAGGTTTTGCAGAAGCACTACAGGTTGCAAGGTATATTTATGTGTGTTTCGCCAGGACATGGTGAGGTGTATAATACTGTATATCCATGTTATGCTGTGAGCAACAGGCGCAGAAGCTGCAAAAATTGAAGCTTTGTACATATTGCAAGGGGCAGTTTGTTTTAGTGCACAAGACTTTGTAGCGAGCCAGCAAGCGATTCGATCTCACCGACTTGCAAGTCACTTGGCCCAATCATAGTGTGCAATAAAGTGTGATGTGGGTTATGGGATGTTGTGCACTATGGCTGCATAGGCCATATGCAAAGCACTCGCGTCGCCGTCGGGCGACATCAACTGGGGAAGGGCCATACCTCCTGCAAGAGGACGATCTCGCCTTAAAATAAGGCTTGAAGAGTACTTGCCTCAGCTATGCTCTTTATATATGTAAAGACTGAAACAGTGTGTGCCTAACACTAAGTGCCATGTTCTGCGGCTGAATTCTATCACAGACAGAAGGAACTAGGCAGCGTATAAACCTGGAGTATACTGGAAATGCGATCGACCTTTTTACCCTTGCAGGGGAAGATCGACTTCGGCCCTTTCCCCGCTGGCTAGGGGGTGTTAATTTATCCTATCTTGCCATCGATTGGAGTCCATCCGGGATGCATACCAGGCAAGAACGCGTGCGAGTCGCCACTTCAGTGTAGGCGGCTACCCGTGGAATAACCACAATATCAAGCCCTGCCCCATGAGGGCCCCCGCCTCCGAGAGCGACCCACCGACCCCATAGGGTTTTTACTCGTTTATCGACCCCAGAGTAATAAAGGACGAGTCGCCCACCATCACGAGAGTAAAGCGCAGTGGTCGTGGCCTGGCAAGTGTTGGATGGCTGGGTAAATAACTTCGTGTTTGTCTCCCTTCACCCTCGACTGCCCTCGAGCGCGCAGAAGCGTTTGCTGATGTGATAAAACATGAACACGATGAGCCTTTACAAGCGTTCTCACGTCAGACGGCCAGCCGAACTTATGATCAGGACGACCACTTTGCAGCTCTGTCAAGCAAACTGTGACAGGCCTTCGACCGCTACCACAAAGGGCGGCACTGGGTCGACCTGCTCGGTAATGAGACCAGGACCGTCGCGTTACCAGTGTTCATTATTCTACTATTCGTTATGGAAACTTTTGATGCGGGCCTTACCACGTTGACAGTTTCAGGGAGGTTGTCCCTGTTGCCACTTGTAAGTAGAGCAACCTGTCCAACTACCCCTCGCTTCCTTTCCGTCGGGTGATTTCCCATATGACTGCCTCAACCTGATAGTTTTAAGTAAAAGTGTATGAGATCGAACGGTGGCGCCTAACATCTACTGTGCTCCACACATCGTCAGAAATGGCACTTTTTCAACACTCGTTGAACTGCCTTTGGAAGTGAGATCTTATTGGCTGTGTCGATAGGTTCATATTCATGCTTTTCTGTGACCCAAAGCAGCCGAAGCGCACTTACTGGGACAGACACAAATACAAGATGAAAGGTTTTCTAAGACTGCTACACCCAGCTGACGTAAGTGCAGCAGGTCTAATGCGTACCTTCATTCTCTTTACGCCCAATTCAATATAGCACTTCTTTATCACAACGCAAGCGTACATGAACTTGTGTGCGCATTCTCACAGAACAGAATCAAAACAAGATATCTTCAAACAATATCCCAAGCCTAGTCGTCGTAAACAAGATTAGCTTGGTGCAAAGCAAGATTATCGCCATCGCTTCATTGAAAAGCTCGATAAAGAAAAAGGCTGACAGGGGCAAGTTTGCAACACCTGTCTATCTAGCGGTGGCACCTAACATCTAATGTGCTCCACACATCATCAAAAATGGGCACTGTCCCAACGCTGGGCATTATCACATTATAGCAGTCATCAGTTCGCAGCAGGAGTCAAACCAACAGTGCGCAACTCCAATGCTCTGATTTGAGCATCCATAGGTGCAACGGTGTGTTTCTTACATTTTAGAAATTTTTCAACTCTTATTCGAAAATACTTATGAAATGCCATGTAAGGACCAATTGTCATCAACGAGTTTAGACAATAAGCGATGTTGGTAAAGCTAGAGAGGTTATAGGAGATGGATCTTTGAACCCAGAGCACAAACAACGTGTTGGGAATGACCACCAGACAGAAATCACATAGAGTTATGGACAGCATGGATCGGGTTAGCCGCAGCTGCCTCCTGTGTCTCCCTGCTTCCCCGCTCAACAAAGGTAAAGTCCTCGCTTGAATTGTGCCTTTGATAAGGCCAGCTATAGTCAGAATCACGGCACCTGTCCCGCCCAAAACTGATATGCAACCACTGTATGTGATGTAGTTCTCGCCAAAGACTGATACATACGAGCAGTGGATGGTGGTCATGGGCTGGAACCAGACTTGATACAGCCCGACCAACAATGAGATGAACACGTAAGTGTAGACTAAGAGGATTATCCTCCAACTCCTGACCTCGGTCCACTGAGCCCTGTACCGCGTGGGAAACATGAACACTGAGAATCGTTCCACGCCAACCACGATCAACATAAGACCCATACTTTGGAATGCGAAAGGGTGCATGGCAGGGTACACACGCGTGGCACACGACCAAGCCGTGGCTGGCTGTGTGAGCTGCCAGTAGTTCACCACCCGATAATATCCCGATGCACCGACGGCCAAAGCGCACAGAAAGTGACTGATAGCAATACCTACCATATTGGCCGATTGCTTCAGGAATTTATGATCCGATAAAAGCACGGCAAGGATGAACACATTGACCACCATGCCACCACTGCCCACTGCACTGTACGCATAGGCGGATACCACGGAATAAATTGGTGTGATGGCTTCCGTCGAGTTGTCTAATTTTTCAACTTCCATGATTCCTTGAAATAAGTAGTGTTAATTTTACCAAAACTGCAAGGGCTCACGATGTCAGGTTTTTGAACCCTCCTCAACCTCTTTTCTTCCTAAAACGAACGCGAAAAATAATTCCGACCTTTTCGTGCCTACAAAGGAAACGACTGTTTGGAAAAAATGTCCAACGAATATGCTGCTAATAAGGCAGAGAATAACACATCCCCCAACTACGTGTGCCAGTCGCAGCTCGATCGTCAATACGGCAATTGCGCATCAAAACTTTGTTTCTTTATGTGTTCTTTCTCTTGCTTGTTGCAGTTTTTGCCCGTTTTATTGGAAAAATCCCCGATCCTCATTAGCCACGTTTGGACTCAGATAATTGCTGAAAAAGCACCTTTTTTGAAGCAAGCCTGTCTCTATACTGTAGAAAATTAACAGCATTAATTTTTCAAAAGCTCTTCCTTCCTACAGTAAAATAGGTGCTTCGCAATATAATGAATGTTTTTGACGGCGAGAAACTTCTCGTAACTATCGTCGGATGATTTAGTTTGGCACCTACGCTCAGGAGTTGTCTTTTATAGCCGTTATAATGATAACCTGTGTGCAGTGACGAGCTCGATTACTGAATCAAAATGTACAACTGCTAAAAGTCTCGAAGCAGGGTCCGACATTGGGTCCCCAAACCGAGCCCAGCCCGAAAAATGGGTTTAGTTAAGTCAGATTTTTAGACAGGGTGGTTTTGGGTTGTGGGGGTTGACCATTTTTCGAACCTAGCCCAAAGAAACCACTTTTCCGCTTGGGTTCAACATTAGCATGTGCTTGATCGGCACAGCGTATTGAAGCCAGTGCGATATGATGTCCGTTGGTTTCGAGTCGACAGATCCTGATGTTTCAGAAAACGCACCCAGTGTCAAGAGTGTGATTTCTTGCCTTTATCAGGTATTTCCTGCAAATTTATTCATAGTCTATTGGGAAATTATGTCTGCGAGAGGCCGATTTTGCCTCCGGCGGGGCGGGTGCACATCCCCCGCTGGCGATTGGCGCTCATTCTTGAGCTCTAAATTATAGCATATTTATGCAATTTGTTTTGTTGGCCCCCCAAGACCCCGAAATTCTGGGTGCGCGGATGAACTGACGCGAGCCACTGCGGCTCTATTGGCGAGTGAATATGATGACGGGAGACCAGCATCTCCTTGTTCGAGGAACAGGGTTGTAAGATTTAAGTGCCCTATTGAAAATGGTCCCAGCTGGTCATGCCATTTAAAACTTGCAGCTCGGAAAGGGAATAGTCGTTGAGATATGAGCAGGACACTTATCAGGTCTCAGGTTGTTTTTGAAGGAGTCCAAAAGTCGGATTTGGAGGTGCAGTGAGATTAGCTCATGCCAGTTTATCTGCTGGATAAGGTGCTTCTGGTATCCGTGCAGATCGTTATGAAGGTGGATTAAAATGTGAGCGGGGCATGACTCACTCAGTTGTTCATCGTTAGGTCAACTTTCAGACTTGCGTGCGCTATCAAAATGTGCTACCCAGAGCCCTGGTGAGGCCAGGGGAGTCTCTTCCGCTATCCTCACTACTTCTCTCTCAAGGAAGACTATCGAGTAAAGCCTCTGTGCTAGCAAGATTGCTTTCCTTCGGGTCTCTTAGTAAAGAATGATAGCATTTACACAAAAATGTGCGTCTTGCTGATAATATACGTACTGAACAAAAGTGGTTTTGTGTGGTTTAGTCAATTTTTCAAAAAATATCATTTTTGATGGGTTGGGTTTGGGTTGAACTGTGAACCCACTGTCGCACGTGGCCTCTAAGTGGAATCCATGTGCAGTGGTGAAATATATTTTGCCCGAAGATATGAAATATACTGTGTGATGGTGCATAGAATGTCATGAGTCTACGACAAAACGTCCTCAGCATAATGTCCTGAAAGAAAATGTCCTCATACTCAATGTCCTGAGCATAATATCCTCCACAAAATGACCTGGGGCTAAATGTCCTGCACAATGGGCATTGTTCTCGTCATATAAACGAGGTCGGTTACACATTCAATGGTCAATCGCAGTCTGGGAACGACTATGATTTTTACCGCTATCAATTGAAGAAGCTAACTGAATTTCTTAGCGCATAGTGCACGTGCGAGCGACGTGTCGGCTTCCATCTCAAGAAGATGCCTCTCGAATTTTTAAAAAGCAACAAAGGGAAGAAACAACTTAAAGTTGAAGGTCATTTATTCGGGTTTCGGATGGTGGACACCACCACACGGCAAGTGCGGCAAAGCTGCAAGCGAAACAAGTGGTCAGTGATCTTCGACAACGTGCCCGAGAAAATGCTCCAACTCTATTGCCCTTATCACTGCTTGATTTGGAGATTCCTGCGCAATAAGCGACTTCGTTGGCAGGGGAAACATTTTTGCTAATTGACAGCGGGCTTGTCGATTATCTCAGAGGATTAGCTCACAACTTCGATTTCTGATCTGAGTGCTCAATTTTCGATCTTATCCCTGATCCTTTATATGATCTAATGACGTTCTTTATTTTACGTTATTCCATTCTCAGTATTTTGCTTATGACAAAATAAATTCTAACATTTTAGCAATTTTAGGGTATTTTTGGTCCAGGACTTTTTGTCGAGGACAAAATGCTTAGAACATTTTGCTGAGGATATTATGTCGAGGGCTTTGTCCCAGGACATTTTTATCCGAGACATTTTATCCGAGGACATTTTGTCGCGAAACCGAATGTCATGGGGTCTGGTCGCCAGCAATTATTCGCCAATAACAAGTATTCGCTGGGTTTTTTTTCGTGAGCAATTGTTCGCGTTGTCAATTGTAGGTAATCAGTTGTTCGCTAGGACTATTGTTCGCCAATTGTTAATCACCACTGTTTACTTCCTGTAGCCACCCCAATATCAGCCAGGGTCACTTCGACAGCATGCGTCAGTCAGCTTTGCCTAGGCAAATATCGCTCAATATTAAAAGCCTGCCGAAATATAGTTTGCTGCAACTATAAGAATTTCTTGTGGTTGGTCATGCTCTCGCAATCATATAATAGAACTTGGAAAACGAGGTCATGATAAAAGGGAATGAGTGTTTCTTGGGAATAATCTGCAATTCCTGCGTGGTGTATTCGGAACTTGCTCGAAATTCTTTACTAACGATAACCTCCTCTCACTTACAGTATATCTACCGGGTCGGACCAATGTGAAACCCTGTTGCCCCAAGTAGCACGTAAGGATTTATACTACTCTTGCAATTCTTTACGGGAAGGAGGTAATTTCTTCTCGCATAGTTACAATGCTATATACGTATGTCCCTGATAAAACTGGGTGTGGCATAATCAGAACATTGCACGAATAAAAGTGCTATCATGCCCCCCCCCCCCATCCAGAATGTAATCGAATTGATAAAAAGTTGTTTTTGTAACTCATAGTATTCAACATGGCAGATAATCGACAACATGCATTTTAAGTAGCAGCAGGATACACATCAGCTGGTTTACAAAATTTCCGACGAACAAATCGCGCTAAGGCATGCACGCTTTTGTCGCAATGGCCGCAATTGTCTCACAGTCAGCAGCTCACTCACGCCACATGATCAGCCATACAAGCCGACATAAGCTTATTTCCATCGACATTTCAAGCTTGTTTTGCAGAGCTCGTATCTTGAATGCCGAGAAGCTGACTTGCTAGGTGTAGTGATTCATCCAAGTGATTTAGATTGAAACTGAGAGATAGAGTTATAGCTGACAGACCCCTGCGAAAACACAGAAATTACTTTGTGCGGAAAGATAAGTTTTTTAAAACTGCCCTCTAATCCTTTATTAGGCCCCTCATCCAACCCCTGGCTTAATAAGTGCACAGTGCATCATGCCCCAAGAGTCTTAGTAAAAGCTTATCCGATGCAAGCGGTAACAGCAGCCTGCGAACCTGCGACCGCAGTGCCTAAGAAAAGCAGATCCCTTTCAGTTCCTGCCAGCAATCACAGGTGAAGAAAATGCAAAAACCGTATTCGCGTTCTTACAGATCATTTTTCTCGCGCAATAACGAAATTGTCGACTTGCTAAACTTAGAGCAAAAATTTCCGCCAATGTCGTGCATGCTTTCACCACGCTTGACCAATAGAAATATCTTGGCAGGAACGGCCTGAATGCTGGCGAAGATGAGACAATTGAAACACCAATTTCTGGCGCTGCTGCCGTGATCATGTAGTAAGCCATCATCAGCTTAATGGTTGGCATGCAGGCTAATTGCTGTTTCATGAACGTATTCGATGCATTATCTCGACTCATACTTGCTGCAACCAAACGTCGTCGACGGCATTCAAAAGTGATTAGCATGACGCCGTACGAGAAAATATTGAGTACACACATTGTTAAATTGAAGCCACCAAAGAATTTTAGATAAGCAGGAGTAAAAGGCTCAAAGAATATTTTGCAAGGGATAATTGCTCCCAAAGCATATTCTGGTGTACCATCGCCAAAAAGTCCAGCAACAGCTGCGCAGGTGCTGAAAACAAAACAAACTGCCAAGGACAGATAAGCGTATTTGTTTCCAAATTGTTGATATTTTATAGGCACGAGAATGCTCATCAATCGATCCAGACTAATGATCACAGTTACCAATGAACTAGCTTCCACACCCCACGCTTGTGTCAAAGATTTTGTTAAAAAACAAAGCCCTCGATTTCTGTGGCCATCAATCATGAATCCACTAAATTCGGCTGCTTCTTCGATAGCATTTTCCAAAAATCCCAAAGCGAGCATTATGGAGCAAAAGCAATCACCAGCAATTAGAAGAAAACATGGCGTTTGTAAATCTTTATTTCTTGTGATAACTATTATGACAAAAATATTAGAAAATATGGCAGCCACTGAAATAATGTGGAGAGCGGTGGTGTTGAATATAATATCAAGAGCATAATTAGTATTAGATTGATTTATCAGGGTTTCGTTTCCAGCCATGGAAAAAATTTCTTAGAGGAAACTAATCAACTGTGTAGAATTTCCTGCTTTGATGATAGATAATAACTTTATGTACGTGTCGACTCGAGCCACGTGTAATTGCACCTATTGTATCTGGTTCTCTCCTAGAGCTTCGTTAGACAAATCGCCCAAACATTCGAGTGCAATGGAATAGATATAGTTTGAAGCTTGCACAACGGGGATAGTAAGAGGAATTTCAATTGTGCTAGAAGGAGGATGTTTTAGGGAAGAAAACTTCCTTGGAGACTAGCTATGATCAAGTTGGACAATTACATTTTCAAGGGCTTCGCTAAGCACTCAGAATAAGAGGGAGCTTGGAGGTTCGGCCCATGCGCCCTCATCCAAATCGGATATCTAACCGCTGCCCTGCGACTACAGTACTGTATTCCCTTTCCTCTATGATATAGCCGCCTGATAGTTACTTTCCTTTCAATGGAACTCTATTTCGTGTACGTATGTGCTAGGAGCATGCTTGTAGGCGGGCACGGTTGAGGAACTCGGCTAGCTGGACTCGAAGAGAGTGTTTCCCTAGAAACAAGACTGCTGAGGATTACCATCCTCAAAATCAAAAGGATAAAAACTAAAATATGTCTGTTGTGGTCCGCTGAACGAGCAGCAATATGTACAGTACATGACCTGTGCACAACCCTGTTGCAGCAGCTTATTGTTAACATCACGGACTTACATATGCAGAAACTTTTTGCGAACTGAGCAAGCCGAGCTCCTCAATCGAAAGAGCCGACAAAATGTTTTAAGCCGCGCCAGGGTTTCTAATGTGAACGACCCAGCCAAGCTGAGCAATGTGAACCATATCAGCTCGGCGCTGGTCGCTTAGCCAGCCGAGCTGTCACGCTCCTTCATACTAGCCACAGAGTTCATTGTGACCGAGCGGTGCACCGCTTCGAATGGTCACAGATGGTCATGTTCGAGAATCACTGTATCACGGGCGGATCGGCTGGTTCGATCGGACCGAGCCGAACCGAAAGAGGTGGAACCGAAATTTCGATTCGGTGCACCGGATCGAAATTGTTTCGGCTCCATGGCGCACCAAGCAGCTGGTGTCGCGCAACAGGAGCAATTGGTACACGAGCATTTCCCATGCACTAGCAGCACACAGGCAGCAGAACACTGGCTGCAGCGTTGCCAGGTGCAGGGCAATTGCCCTAAAATCTGTGGCAATTCTAAGCTGTCAGGGCAGGTTTTAGGGCAGTGACATTTCTGGGGCAATCTGAGATTTCAAAGGCATTTTTAGGGCATCTTCAGATATTGGCACTTTGTCTTTGTTAGCTCTCTCGACAATGCCGTTGCTCCAAAGGGTGTTTTCCGTGAAGAGAAGCTGTCTGGAGATCTCGACGAAGCATTGGAAGTTTTTGGCGCCTTTGAGTACTGATATGGCATTTAAATGCGCCACCATGGCTTGCTTAGAATATCGCTAGGCGTCTGGAAAGCAGTTTTTGCAAAGGGCCTTCTTTGCATTTTTTTTTCGGGAAGTCAAGTTTTAGGGCAATCTGAACCTGCATCTGGATCATTATTTCGTTGCAGACCTGGTAACACCTAGCTCGCTCGATTCATACCCCAGCCTAGTGGGAATAAAGGTGTGCTTGCACGCGAACGTACTGAGCATTTTGTATAATTCGTATAATTATTCAGCTTAAAATGTCGCTTGCTTTCATATTCTATGATGGCGATTTGCTATGCAGCATGCTTTGTGTAGGTAAAATATCACAGATAATGGTCTAAGTTGCGGCTAAATTGCACCGGAAAAACCAGTGCTCCCGAACTGAGCCGAACCGAATGATTCAGAACCGAAACCGAAAGAACCGAGAACCGAATTAAACCGATTAGCTAGAACCGAAACATATAGAACCGATCCGGCCGTGATTACTGTACTCTGTATCCAGATTTCACTGGGCCCTGAAAACTCGGGGCCAGTATTAATGCGATCAGGTTTACTGTAGGCCCCAACACTTAAAAATCTTTGAAGATTTTTGAGTGTTCCTCGAGGCTTATGCATCTAACGATTAGCAATATCACTTTACTCGCAACGCTGCAGCTTTGGCGTATTCAGGTTGCTTAAGTGAAGCAGCACAGCTGGTATCCTATAGAAAGCCTGTCTGAACAGCACCAGTTCACAGAATACAGGCTTTGTGGCTTTGATGCTGACTTCTGAATGCATACATATAGTACAGTATATGTGCGAGTAATCCTACATTGTGTGCAGTGCGCAGCATGTTGGGCTACCTCTCCTTTTTCTTGTGGCTGAGTTGACCAGCCATCCTAAGCCCTGGTTTCACTGTGTGCATTGGCTGGTCTAAAAGTTTTGAGTCTTTCACAACAGACTTTTTGGAAATAATCCGGTTACGTGTTACATAAGAGAGTCAGTTTTGGAGCAAAGAACGTTATTTGTTGGGGATGCTGATGGCTGACCAGAAAATGCATGATGGGTATGTTGGGGCATGTTGGGAGCATGTTGGGAGGATGCTGATGAGTGACCAGAAAATTTATTATTCATAGATATACGTTTAAAAAACGCCAGATCACAAGCCCCATTCGCCGCAATTCACATTTTAGTATGTTGATGAATGATGCAACTTGCATTGCACGCATGCACGCACCATCAACATGCAAATATGATTTTAGTATGCGTCAAATCTGGCACTTCTGCCAGGGCAATATATCCGCGCGTTCAATAATATAACATAAACTAAACTAATATCAACTTTTGTGTCTATGAACTTCCTTTGCTAGCAACTAGTTTGGTAACCGGTTGCAAATGGCTGGCTGGGACTGTTCTGCAAACGTCAATATATGACGGATACTGGTTGCATCGTTCATCAACTTACTAAAAATACTGTGAATGGCAGTGAATAGGGCTTGTAAGCTGACGTTTCTTTGACGTATCTTTGAATAATACCATTTTCTGGTCACTCATCAGCATCCTCCCAACATGCTCCCAACATGCCCCAACATACCCATCATGAATTTTTGGTCACTCATCAGCATCCCCAACAAATAACGCTCTTTGCTCTAAAACTGACTCTATTGGGTAACACGTAACCGGATAACGTGGGTCGGCCCGCACGAAATGTGTAGAGGCCAGTCTAGTCAAACTAGTGTCTTACATTACCATATTTGGCAAAGACACCGGAATCTTACTTTAGTTCAGCAGTAAAAACTTGTTTCTCAGTTGGTTATCAAGGGACGCTTCGGTGTTCTAACAAGCGATTTTTAAACTGAAAATGATCGTTTCCCTTTTTTTTCTGTCGATAATTTTCATATTCCGTTTCGGTAAGGCAATTATTGGGAATTATTTCTTTGTGATCCATGATACTGTCCCTTTGCGCTTATGATATAGCCCCTACAGTTTTGTATGCCCGTTTACAGGAGAAAGCTATGTAATACCAAAACAGCAATCGGATGCGCTGACAGAAATTATTCAAAAATATCAAAGTAAGTTTGATTTCATCCATTATCTCACCTTTGAGTTATCCTGTTAGCCGAGCGTTTCATATTTGGTTAATTTTCTATGAAGCTGAGCAGAATTTATTACTTATCATATATTCAAACACTGACTTTTGCCGCCATTCATATCCAAGAAATTCATGTATACACAAAAAATTGCACGGCTAACAGAGGAACATGAACTAGGCCTCTATGTTTTAGTGAAACGGGACGTAACTGTAATTCAACGCGGCGTTGGCGAGCCATGCCCCGTCCTGCTGGAAGACAATGTGAACTACGGTGCAAACGTGGGCTGGGGTCCATCCTTGTTTGGTAATTTCTATGGTGGTGGGAACGGTTTCAATCCCAACAAAGGCGGCTATCATTCGTGGGGTGGCAATGTCGGTTCGAATGGTATGGGCTTGCGTCGAGGACTAGGCATTGGGATCCCTGTGGGGGCGCGTGTCCTAGGCCCCAAACAAGGGAATAACTGCCAAGACCCTACTTTTCAACAACAACAGCAATTTGAACAAAATCAAGGCCAATTTCAACAAGTCCCACCGCGCAGTCAGCCAGGCACATTCAGAGATAGTATGATAAGCAATTCGGGTGGTGGACTGAGCCCGCAGCATTCTCAAATCACTGTCGTACAGTCAGCACCAGGACAAAATTGGTTCGCTATGCCAGCCCAACCGCAGACTTTTTACAACCCGCCTGGTCAGGTCGTGGAAAATTTTCGTCCATTTAATGGATAATGTATAACTTCTGGTAGTTTCAGTTTCTGCAGGATTATACACTTCGCTCGATCATAATTTTTTGCAGTCCTGCTTTGATTGTAGTAAATATCTTTCTTTTCTCAAGTGTCTCGTGAGTATAGACTGGTCTCACCTTTTCTTACCGATGCAGAGGTCCTGTGTCGTACCACGTGTCAAGTGTTTCAGGAAAATATGAATCACTCGATTATTGGTTTTACTCTTTTGATATTTCTGTGTGAAAATTACGGAGGTAGGAGATTTTGCGATTTCTGTACGTGATACTGATTTGGATTGTTGTTTGTAATAGTGGGCTCATTTCTTTTGCGATCGAAGGTATTGGAATATGGGCAAATGGAAGAGGAGAACGAGGACGGGCAGAAGGAAATGTCACACATTCTTGGAAAGCATAGGCGTGAGTAATGAATGGTTCGACTTAGAGATATATACTTGATGTACCTTCGTGGCTAACTCTTCCATTCCCAACTCACAGCGAGCTCTCACACTGTCCGAGCCCCTTTTGTGGGTCTTAAAGAGGAGGCCGTGTGTAATCCTCGTGCCTGGAAGGCCGTGCCGAGTGGGAGAGAGTAATCGATACTATCTCCTGGCTGGGAAAGGTCAACCCCTCGGGATGATGTTTCAGCCGTAGATAGTCGCAAGACTTGCTTGCTTTAATTTTTGGGTCGGTCACCTCCCTCCTACGCCTGCCAGGCTTGGTTAAATGTGCAAGCTCCCCATCAAAGTGACCCTAGTTTATCTACTTGGTTTCAAGCTTTCGAAGCAGTCCGCTAGCTTGGTGCACGAGCTAGGTGGATAGGTTGACAATGGCGGCTAGTTTGCACGAGTCAGTTTTTCAACCTACAGAGAAGACAGGGGTCCTGGACCTCCCAGGTGGCTGGAGCCTACGACTGATGTTAGCCACTCGCCGCTGTATCTACATTGCCAGACACTACTTGACAGTAATTTACCAGTTTGATAGCATATTCTGTAATCACAATGTCTAGTCGTGACAATCTAGTGATAACGGGATAACGGAGTGGCGTCATAGATATGGCATATGCAACAGTAGCAGTCAAATTTCTTCAGTTTAGTGCTCGGTTAGTTGCAACACATCTGGACGGAAAAGAAAACGATGTTTCAGTAAAGCTGTGGAAAGGTCAGGGAGCTGGTGCAAAATCTTCGAATGCTAGCGGGGGTGGAGTACGAACAGAATCAGATCAGAACAGATCATTTCTGTTTATAGTAGCAGGAAGCTCCTGAGTCTCGAAACAGCAAAGCATATTTTATGCAACAGGTCGTGTCAAATTCATACTCATAAGACACCTTGGTCTTACAGCAAATCGAATGACTCGTAGATTCACTCGTACCGCACTGATGAGACTGGCTAACAATAAGACACCAACAGGAGGTTATCAGTGCAATTCACAAAAACAAAGGATGACAAGGGAGCCAGGTAGCGACCAGCAGCGATGTTGACTTAAGCCTAATAGGGCAAAGGCAATAGTGGCGCACATATCATGATTATCATGGCACTTGTAACCCTTACCCGGCAGGCCATGGCGAGTGGGAGAGAGTAATCGATACGCTCCCCTGGCTGGGACGCCAACCGTTGATATTTCTAGGACAGGAATAGTCGCGAGACTTGCTTTCCTGCAGTCTGAGTTTTTGTCCACTTGACTTCGGTCGGCCACACTCTTTCCCACGCCTGTCTGCGTGGGTTGCACACTCAAACTGGATTTCACGTACCCCTTAAACCTCACCTTGACCACGTGGAAGAAGGTGTGTTTCCCTGACCAATAAAATGCATTGTGAGACTCCTCCCCTCAATTTTAGCCATGCGTCAAGTGCATGTCATCACACGAGACTCGTTCGGTCAACAAGGCTACCCCTTCCGTGCAGTGCAAATATCGGACGATGGCAGTGATCGATATTGGCAAGGTGCAGCCCCGCCTTTGATATTCGGTCAGGCGGCACCAGGGAACAAGGCCAATTATTGGAACGGAGTCGCTCAACCAGTCCAATTCCCGAACATTGTGCAGCAAAACCAAGTCTATGATCACCTTCCCAAAACTGGTAGAGCAGACGGTGCTAATGAGGCTTACGTGTATCAGGCGTTCGCAGCACCACCCTTGCAACCTCGATCTGGTGCGCCGTTTGGCAACCCGCAATGGCAGCCTGTGCCCAATTTCGGTGGCTGACATTCGATCGATAGTTTACGACTGCCATAAAAATTAGACTCTCATAATCATGCATTTACAACAAAAATTGACAGAAGTCAAAACATGAGGCACAATTACCCAAACCAGTCCTGGCTGCATGCCATGCATGCAAAATTACCACATCATCATATGTACACTGACCCAAGCTATCAACGCTGATCATATATGCTTACTTCTTCTTCGGCATCTGGGGAAAAGTTCCCATGTACTTGCATATAATCGACAGCATGACTTCATCGGCCCCAGCACCAATCGATAACAGCCTCAAGTCGCGATAGAATCGAGTGACCATGCACCCGTCCGTGAAGCCCATACCACCAAAATATTGGAGACACGAGTCTGCGAGTTCACGCGCAAGGCGACCAGCTTTCAATTTGCACATGCTCGCCAATTTCGTCACATCTTCGCCTTTTAGATAGCGTCCTAAAAATGTCAAAGATACAAAGCCTGAATTTTATAATTGGGCATTTTCTTACCCAAAGCGCGATATACCATAGATCGAAGGGCCTCGACTTCAGTTTGCAATTCGGCCATTCGAAAATGCACAACTTGAAAATCGAGTACTGACTGACCAAAAATTTTACGTTGCTTGGCGTAATCGATGGTCGATTGAATACAATCATCGAACGCCTTCAACACAGCCGCTGTGCCCCAAAGACGCTCATTTTGAAATTGGACCATTTGATAAACGAAACCCATGCCCTCATCGCCGATCATGTACTTGGCGGGTACGCGAACATCGTCGAAAAAGAACTGAGTGGTGTCGCTGCTGTGCATGCCAAGCTTATTCTCAATTTTCGTTCTGGTGATGCCTAAAACATGAAAAAAGTGGCTTAATTGGTCCATCTATAAACGATATGGCGCTGGACAGAAATCTGGCGCAAGCATGCTCTCCCTGGAAGACAGACGCTGCAACTGTATTATGTACGAGCACAGAGCAGGGGTAAACGAACCTCCTCTGGAATTGGCCACATAAAGAGCTGTCTGCGCATTTTATTTCCAATGCCTGTGACCTCACGCAAAAGAATGATTCACCCTTTCTCCCATAGTCCCATGGAGCTACGGTATGCAAATTCAAATTTAAAAAAATGGCGGGAAGATTTGGAGAAGTAACCGCAGTCACCACCCAGACTTTTCCCATGCACGCATACCTTTGGTATTCAGTGGCAAGCAGAACATGCTCTTGTTTCTGTGAGGACCATTGTCTGGACTTGTATTCACCAAAATGCACATCCAGTCGGCTTGCATGCCATTCGTGATCCACATTTTCTGTCCATTGATTATGTAATCATCACCCGATCGTTTAGCGTGTGTCTTCAGACCAGCTACGTCCGAGCCTGCTCCTGGTTCTGATACACCGACGCAAGCCACAAAATCGCCGGATATGCTCGGAGCGAGGAACAAGCGTTTGAGTTCGTCGCTGCCGTAACTGAAAAAGGAACCAGTGAAGAGGGGGTGGGTGAAAGCAGGTTCTATTAGGAGCAGAGATCGATATCTGATCGAAACTGTATTCTGTAATCACAATGTCCACTCGTGACAATCTAGTGATGATGGGTGGCGCTACAGCTAGGGCATAAGTCATATATGCAGCAACAGTAGGAACTAAGTTTTGGAAAATACAGGTTCATTCAATGAAAAGTTTGCAAGGAGATAAAATCTTTCTGAAACTATATTTTACCTTTGCAAGGAAAAGCTTTTAACCCTGAAATTGGTGTTGGCATGGGAACAAGAGAGATTGAACAGCAGGCACAAACTGGAAGCCTCAAAGTCTTCCACGGTTTGCGTAAAATACAGTTTCAGGCAGGTTCTCCTGGTGATAAGCTGCGAGCGATAAGCTAACTGGTGGATAGTGGGTGGAGCCGAAAATTTTGTACGGGAGGGGGTGGTAGAAACACGTGACTCTTGACTACCCATCTCCACTAGGAGGAAATGGAGAGCTAAGCTGGCTCAGCCAGCACCATAAGTCGGCAAGTCACCTCCCACTTCCACTTGTACTGGGTCCAAAGCATGGGAAATGTCCATATCCGTATGTTTAGGGTTGGAGGGTAACCTAATTTGCATATACATACGCAAATTTTTCCGCCCGCCTCACTTTCTCCTGCTTTTCCATCAGACTCCACGGATAGAGGGAGGGAAGACATGTACAGGTGGGTGCCGTGTATATGCTGAGCTGAGCTGATCAAACCAAGGATTTTACCCCATATCCCACGGGTCCACCCCATGTTTTGTAGTTTGCAATTTCGACAGGCGCGCAGAGCCAAAAGAAATGGAGAGTCACATCTCCCATGCTTCTTGATTGAACGATGGTTCGTTTACGGCTACTTGGTTGTGGCTAGTTGAGCTCTGCCATCAGTGACCCCACTCACTTGGCCAAAGCGGGCGTTGCCATATCGGCTTGCACTCCGATGGCCATAGGCACTCCGCCGCAGTTGATATGCCCCGTCTCTTCGGCCACTGCCATTGCGTACGAGTAATCCAGTCCCAAGCCGCCGTAGTCGGTTGAACGGTGCACACCCAAGAATCCAGCACTGCCCAATTTCTTGAACACCTCGTGTGCTGGGAACTGTCTGGCTTTTTCCCATTCGTCGACGTGAGGGTTGATCTCTTTATCGATCAGCTAAAACTCAGGGCCACGTGAGACAGGTGATAAATATGCTAGGATGCATAAACAAGTCTGATAAGGACAATAAACCAGGTTTGATAGGACGCAAAAGCTGGCTGCCAGCAAGGAGACAAAAGCGCACACCCAGAGGGAAATCAGGACATGCTGTATGTCTTTCGCTTGGAGTAACCAGGCTAAACAGGACAGGATCAGACGGTGGGATCGAAACATTCTCACCGTGTCTGTACAAAAACCAAGAACTCTCTTCTAACCCTTTCTAAAAAAGCGAATCACTGATGATTCATAAAACATGCACTGAGACATAGACCAGTGGCAGGTTTCAAACTCATCTTTGTCCCCAGGTCGCCCACAAACCTATGGGGAGCATTGGTGCATACTTCTGCATGCCACAGTAGATACACGGCACGCACTCCAGGCCAGAAGCCAAGGTCACGTGACTTGAAATGACTCCAAATGCCATGCGCGATTTCATCATCCATTTTCCCAGCCCAACTCACCTTTCTCAACGCCTCTCGCATTCGAAAATGCTCTTGCGTAAAAATAAAATCCACCACGCCTTCTTCTTGTTCGATAGCTTTCGATGATCTTGAAGAAGCTGCAGTGGCGGCTTCAGTCGCTTTCATAGAACCTCTTAAATTATACTTTTTCATAACTTTACTAATCGAGCTCGCAATCGTGCGTCCGGCAAAATTTGCTGACATTTTCAACATTTTGAGCAAATAACTGTCCATACACTTTACAAAATAATAAATTGCAATAAAAGGCGATGAATGAATTGGAACACTCTAGGCAATCGCCCAGGCGACTTTGGATACTGTAGGCAACAAAATGGGCGATGCTGACTCAGAATAGCTGGGACACTAAAAATGCTGAAATGACAATAATTGAGCCCGATCCCTTTTGCCTTTCTTGTTTTCGGCCTCATTTTGCCCTACAAGGTCGTTTTTGCACGCCCTCCATTGATAAGGACATGCTCCTGTACCTGAGCATCAAATGTTAGGACCATTTGCGCGCGGAAGTCAAACGGCTGTAGTACTTTGGTAGTGATGGAGCTCTTCTTTCTTATTAGACTGGCCGCACACAGCCTCCAAAGCAAGGTCAACTATGTGATGTGATCAAGGCCCACTGGGCCTGCCACAGAAATCAATGACAAATCAGGGCGTAGTACCAGACAAACGTGCAGACAGACAGGCCAACACCCACCCAGACGAAGCGGGATAAGAGGGAGCACTAGGGTACAAAACATTCGCTCTCCAAAAATGTCTAGCACTAGAAGTCTAAAAAAATCAGTAAGTCAGAAATCTCTTGCATTGAACGGCGTGAGTATCGATATCCTCCAGCTCGCTCAAAACGGTCAAAAATGATTTCATATCGCTTTTTTTCATGCGCAAATAAAGTCCGTATTCTCGGATCCCGCAACTATCCACTATTGATGGTTTATTGCAGTCCAAATGGCAGTTCATGACACTAAAATTGAACTTTGAAGAACATCCACTTAATTGACAATACTACCGTGCACTGTGAGGACCCGCAAGAATCGGATAAGGTGCAAAATTGCTTACTCGCAGATGGTGTCCACCTGACCGACTGCATCCGTATTGTAATGAATGACGAATAGTTGAGACCCTCCATAATCTAAATCGATCAAGTCACGCGGATCGATATTTGCCCCACATTTGGAATCGCACGTGGACTGGGAAAGGGTGTCGTTAATGCAGTGCAAGGCGTCATCGCATTCTGCGAGAGAACAAGCCAAATCCAAAGTTAGCGACATTTTTTGCAAACAGTAGGGTTTCTTTCCTGTGTCATACTCCGCTCTCTCCCTCCGAGATAAGCGCGACTGCTACAGCACAGCCTTTTACAGCCACTCCTTGCCAACAGGAATACCAAACCAGCAGCTTACCTTTAAAGCTGTCCCAATTTTTTGTAGCTTCGCAGAATAGATCAGTGGTGTAGTGCATTGCTTTGACGATATTCCGAAGTTGAGACTTGGGACATAAATCGAAACATGCATCAGCGGTCCTGGCGGTGCTAAAAATGTCAGATTTCAACTGCTCTCTTGGGCAACTACAGCCTGAAACCATATTTTACGCAGCAGTGCAATAGTGTGGCATTTCTTGTTCTGTTCTGTAGGTGGATGCCCTATTTCGCAAAGCTTAACTCCTTTTCCAAGCTAAAAGTTTGATTCGCCATCTACTAAACGCAAGTGGGTGCTACAGTTTCAGGTGAAGTTTACAGATGGGAAGTAGATTCCCTGAACGCAAATGAATGAAGAGAAAACCACTTACGTGCACAACTCTGAAAAAAGCGACCCCATATTCTCTACGGACAGACGCTCCAACGGAAGAGTGAGCGATACATTTCCTTGAAGCATAGAGCTCTCGTTGGCAATCGACATCAATACGAGCTCAGCCATTTTATCCGCGTTTATCCGCGCCAAATTTTGCGATTTCAATTTTTCAGTCGTCCAGCAATTTTCGATGCATCCATCCGAGTCGACGAGAATGCTCTCCGTTGAAGCCCTGAAGCAAACGTGAGACAACGTGTAAGCAGAAGATCCGTGTTTCCTCGCATATTTTGGGGGAGATACAGAAATTAAGTGGGGCAAAGTCGCCAGATATTTAGTGAGGCCTGACGATAAGGCTTTCGAGGGGACTGTAACTGATCGAAACTTCATTCTTCGCATCAATTACTCGTTACCATTCGGATGCACCTACATTGGCAGTCTTCCATGGCTACCATACCCACGCCCGTTCTTTAGAGCCAGGAATGGGTACAAACTGATTACGCGCATGGACAGGACGAGTGAAGTCTATGGTTAACTGGACGAAGCTGGAAATGATATGACGGGGGACGGGTACAACGTCTGGTCCACGGGTGTGGAACTCTGACTAGCGCCATACCAGACTGCGCACAGACATATACTATTGCAAGAATATGCAGCCCCAATCTGCTATTGATTTCTAGCCTTCTGCCCGCTGTCATTTCTAGCCTTTGAGCAGCAGATTAATGATTGGGCTGTGTCTGAATTTGTGACCCCTCCTGCTAAGCCTTCATGACGCGTGCCCCCACTTACCTTTCCGACTTTCCCTTCTCTTCTACATTCTTCTTCCATTCAAGTGAAGGTCTGCCACAGCAAGTTGCTGTTAACCCACAAATGCACAAGAATGCAATACACATCCAACATCCACTCATTTCCTGATCAGCAAGATCTGTTCTCCCAGCGCGAAGCCAAAATGAACAACGCTAACAGGTCGACGAAAGGCGGCACAGTGAACGAAGAAAGATTGCCTTATTCGGGGTAGTGCGACAAAAGGAATAAACAAGCACATGTTCACCTAACTTCATCATGTCTCCTTATACAGCAGAAATTAAAAACTGGTTGCACTACATGTGGGTGGTCAGTTGGATTCTCAAATTGCGTCAGTTCGCAAATAACCTCAACATCCCACGTCTAAAAATTCCAAATGGTTGCTGTCTAAAAATTTTGGAATCAGCGGCTATAAAATCTGTCTGTCATTTGTCATTTCCAACTGTCATTTGGTTACAGTTACTAGTTTAAATTTGTTATAAGCAGGTACTTCCAGCGAAGTTGTCTGCTGCAGGCGGGAAAACGTCAACGCACAAGCAGGGACTTCTGGCTGGACTGGACAATATGCACTCGCACAGTATTGTACTGTATTGTATTCTGTGTCGCGTTTGATCATTTTTTATAACATATTCATTGAAACAAGCTAAAATGGTGAGTTTTTTAACTGTTTAGTTTTCAGTTTTCTAACCTCGCCTCCTCATCAAATAATTTGATTATGTTACCTTTTTTGCGATTCATCGACCTATTAACATTGGACATTCTGTATGTTTAGGGTGAACGCAAAGGAACCAACAAATATTATCCTCCCGACTATGACCCTCGTCGTGGTGGTCTCAATAAATTCATGGGCACTCATGCCCTTCGTGAACGGGCGAGGAAAATCCATTTGGGAATCCTGATCATTCGCTTCGAAATGCCCTTCAACGTTTGGTGCGAAGGATGTAACAACCATGTGGGAATGGGTGTAAGGTATAATGCCGAGAAGAAGCAAGTTGGCATGTATTATACAACACCTATTTTCGAATTTCGAATGAAATGTCATCTATGTGATAATTATTTTGTTATGCGGACTGATCCTGAGGTAAGTGGAAACTGAGGTTTGACGAAATCTCTAGATTTTCTTAACTTCGAATCTCTGTAATTGGTTCACTTATTTGTCCAGCACTTCGATTATGAATGCGCGGAAGGACTTCGGCGACAAGAACGACGATGGGATATGTCAGAAAACGAACAGATCGCCTCAATGGGTATTGCTCTATTCTTAAAATTCTTTTTCCAAGTTCTTGTTAAAAAATCCTTTTTTAGAAAAAGAAAAAAGCAGAAAGCTCGCTGCTGATGCCATGTTCAAACTCGAACACGTAGAAAGTGACCACGCTAAAGCTAAAGCTGCTGGACCGGAAATCGAAAGATTAGAAGCCTTTCAAGACCGTATGAAGGATGATTTTGCCCGCAATCAGGAGCTGCGACGGATGTTCCGGGTATGTTTTTCTGCGATATTTGTTTTGATGAAAACAGTCAAAAATATGTCCCTTGAGTGGGGATCGAACTCACTCCTATGGTTTGTAGTCCAGCCTTGAGCCTTTTGATTGCAAATTCTTATCATCAGCGTCCCTGGTGCTGATTTCAGATCTGTATGGCCCAACATGATTTTCTTAGTCACGTAGCCAGCAGTCAGAAGATTGCATTTACTGTCCTAACTAACTTTTGCATTTTATTACAGACCCGAAAGAAAGAACTTAAAAAAGAAGCCGAAATCGATAAAGATCTGTTGACCAGATCATCACTGGACATCGCCCTTGTTCCCGAAACTGAGGACGATCGACGCCTGGCATCCATGATTGCTAAATATCGTACTGTACAAGGTGTCGATGAGAAACGGCGGAAGACGTTGGAGCGGCTTGACAAGAAATCCATTTTCACCTCATCACTGAAACAAACGTTAATTAGAAAGCGACCATATGCAGAGCCTTCGATTTCATCTGCGTCTTCATCGTCGAGTGCGACTGATGCTGAGTCGAGCAAGACCAAGAACATGGAAACATTGAAAGAAGGTTTGCGAGAATCAAGAGTGTCATCAAAACTTTTGAAATTAGATCGCGATTTGGAGCAGCAACAGGCAACGACGTCTTCGCTGGTGATCAAGAAGAAGAATGCTGGTAAATCGGAGTCGAATTCAACGGATGATGGACGACTGATGACTCGTTCCTTATCGACGACAGGCGATAATGATTCGAGTACTAGTGCAACTTCGATCACGAGTGGTCGTCGAGGGAATAATTTGATGCTGATTGGCCAAAGCTACGGAGGATCGAGTGAGAGTGGTAGTAGCGGCGGAGAGAGTCCTGAAAAGGAGTAGCGTGGCTGTGATCTGAAGTTTGGGTGTACGATGTCAGATGACGTGTAGTTTCTGGTTACTACAGTTCGTAGTACAACTGCCGCCATTGATATGTTCTGTTCATAGTGTGCTCACATCGGCGTGTGGGCGGTTTATCAAATACTTATCACGGCTTCTTTGTATTGCCACTTGATTGCATCATCTTTGTTGACGAGGTGATACCACCTCGTGGGTGCATACAAGGCAAGGGCGTTGCGAACGTTTTTCATGTGCTTGCGTGATTGAGAAATGACTGTTTTTCCGAGCAGCATAGAGACCACTCGATTGCGACTTGTGGATTTAGATCCGGACGAGGATGCTGGAGCAGTAAATGCCCCGATTCTGGACACCTTTGATACATTGCATCCATTCATGCTGTTTGCTGAGAAGCCACCGATGGTTGAGGAAACTCGTGCGGCATTGGCGAAGAAGAAGGAAGGCAGAGCCAGGGGCATATTTTATAACTATGGCATTGTGGTCAAGGTATGGTCACTTAATTGGTCACTCATTCAAGACTTGATTATCGAGGCAGGAAGAGCGAGGATATGTCGGACACTGGTGCCATAGCGCTGTTCTCAGCACGGCTGGGGTATTGAGGTCGAATCTCTCCCTGCGCTGTTCCTAAAAGCATTGACAAAGTACAGACTTTATTGGGCCGACTTCGGCCATACTTAACAGTATTCTCATTTTTGCGCAGAAAAAATGAAGCCGTACAAGCGGGCTTCAAATTTTTTAAAAAGCCTGCTGAACCTTGTCTTTCTTGTAGTGGTCCTAGGACCATTACAAGAATGACGAGAACGGGCGGCTTGACAATTGCGCTGGTAGCAGGGGCCTAACTAACAGCAAGTAACTAATGCGTCTTTCAGCACTCCTGTCTGTGCGCCTATTATGCTGTGATGATCGCATTTCTATCTTCTTGCTAGCAGTAAGTGACAAACGGAGTGAAGGGCATGTAAAGTGAACCACCTCCTTTCCTCTGGCGGGAGTCCGATCCCTCCTCAAGTGTGACAGGGACTACTTTCCTACTGTGCCATGACATCCACTCCAGTGATTGTGGCATGACCATTTCAGGAGAACAACACGATGATTGGGCTTTGCGCCATATCTTGTCTTCGAAGCTACATCGGCGACCGGATTCGAAATCAAGTTGACTCGCCCTCCTACAAGAATCCATGGCTGATCAGCTATTGGATGAATAAACGTTACGAAAACAGAGGCTACATGACCGAGGCGTGCACAGCCCTGTTGGAACGAGGTGTGCTCGATTTGGGCATCGATTGCTTCTTGGCCGATGTGAAACCGAATAATGAGAAGAGTGCTGGACTACTGAAACGATTAGGTTTCGAACTGGCGGCCACAGCGATGATGACTAATTTGGGCAGGAGAAGTGATTGGCCTTCAAAGGTGCCTTGCGATGTGTACAGGAAAATGAACACTTGAAGTCAGTGTAGGACTTGTGCCTGGGGATATCGGATCATACTTCTTCAAATCTATAACCAAGATAACCACTGTTTCTAATGAGATTGTTTTCCTGTTAGCCGTGCAGTTTACACAGACTGTTTCCTCTGCAGAGCCTACTTGTCAATGCCTCGCCGTGCAACCCTATAAAATGCACGGATTACAGGAAAACTGATAAAATAAAGTCCTAGTACCGATCAGCTACTTGCTATTTACAATACGTAAGAGAATGAGAAAAACCAGCCCTGACTGTGCTCCACCAGGGCAATCAGTGTACACATGAGGCAACACACCCAAACCAGGCTGTTACATGAATATTGCAGTTGTGCACACTTTGGTGGTGCAGCCTCACGTTACAACAGGACTGCCCATGCGCGCGATAGTAGAGTCGGACCCAGTGGAGCAAAAGATGGAGTGGAGGATCAAAGTGGATCAGAAACGTCAAACCACTGCAAATTATGACTAGACACCTGATCAGGTCGAGTCAACCCGACCCGACCCGAAAGTCCCTGATCCACAATTTCGTGTCGGGTTGACCCAAATTTTTTAGCGGCTGCTGAAGTTGCTTGAGATAGAAACTTCGCACAATTCCTCCCAATATTTAGTGACTTAGTTGCTGACTGTGTGAAAATATTTCGATGAGAACACCTTATTTTACGCACCCAAATTTTCATCTTTTGTTATTCCCTAGTAAATAAAACATCATCTTCGCATTTCCCACAATAGTGACCAAATAATCAGAAAAAACCAAGTGTGTTTAAAAGCGACTAGGGTCTTTACGCTAGTCTTTAGCAAGACTTGATCAATCCAAATAATAGAGACTACTTGCATGACTTTTGGAGTCAGAGACAGGCTCTACTGATGAACCCACGCTAGAGTATTCACCTAGTCTTCACAAAAGATATTGCTGACAAAGTCATATTGTGCTGGAGACTAGGACCTTTGCTACTGACAGAGGAATGTGAGGGCACCTATGTCTTTCGATCAGAGTAAATTGGTTTGCAATGTAACATGAATCAGGTCAAGGGAGTTATTGATGCACAGAATACTTGCCAGGGTTTTGCGGCCAGTTGTACCAGAATTTACGTCTTCATATTCAGGAATCAAATGTGGCAATATTCCTTAATAAGACCTGTTAGAAATTATCAAGTCCTACTAAACTGTGGCTAGTCCCACTCATGCATCTTAGTTGCTAAGAATGTCATTGAGAACTTACAACAGATGAGCCCATTACCAGAAATGACTCAGAACATTTGGTCATACTCACATCTTATCTACAGTTAGTCTGACATTTTTGGAAGGTACGCAGAATGAAAACAATGGAATGCATGCAAGGTTTTATGTATGCTAAGCAAGTTCTGCGAGTTCTGGAGTTTAGGGCAGATACAGTATTGAAAGATTTCATTCGCTTCTAAATTGTGGTAACTCGCAAGATTGCAGTATTTTTGACCCGTTTGACCCGATCCTTTAAAAAAGTGGCCCAAACCGACCCGACCCGGGGTCTACAGTAATTATGACGCGGAAACACAAGATGACATGACCAGAAGGGTGACTGCATAAATCCTGAATGACTACGCGGTAGGCAGACTTGTCCCCGCCAGAGAGGAATCCTAGTCAGGTCTATGTGGAACCCATAGAATACCATTCGGGATCGACATGGATCATATCGATGTCATCTGGAATTCATTTGGAGCACTGTGGATCCACATGCAAGGCGTGGAAATCAACAGCCCATATTGAATCCACTCGGGACCGCTATGGGAAGCTGTGGAAGAAGAAATCTGGGAGCCACTCTAGAAAGACCGCTCAGCTTGCGCGAAGGCGAGGCTAGAAAGGAGGGCGGAGGCTACCACATGTATGCAACAAGAATCATTATTGATGTACGATATAATATGTATAAAACCGCAGTTACGTCAAGGTCACAGCCAAAAATATACAGTAAGTATGGGGGATCCATAAAAGATTGATCAGCAGACGATCAGTACACAGGCACAACATGATATGAATAGAAGCAGCATTGTTTGCGTTGTCTTGAGAGCTGGTGCCGCCTAATATCACAGGCTCACAGGCTGTGAAGGCAGTGGTTGTCGATAGACTGTCCGTCGTTGTCGCCTTGGAGTAAACAAAGTCAAAAGTAGGGAGGACCCTTTGCCTTGTTCTCCTCTTCCTGCCTATAGGGAAACGATTTTCTAGACTGAAAATACCTAGTTGCATACAGTAATCCCTCAATAAGTTTTAGAAAGCGATGCCGCTAAAAATGGTGGACTGGTTGAAAACACGTAACTACTGTACAACAGCAAATTTATTGCAACGGTTGGGTCCAAAAGTTTTACAAGGTAAGCTGCGGGATTTCCCCTCAAAACACCCCGCTTGCCATTCGCAAAAACCACCCATAAAATTTGAAGAAACGGCATGAGCACTTCGGTTGCGCAAAGCTACACCAGCCAACGTAAGTCGTTATCAATTTCTTCCTTCATGTGGTTGTCGCGTGATGTCCCGCCATCGCTTGTATGCTGTTTACTTTGCCTCACTCGTCCTCCTGATGACGCCTAATTGCGTCATCCTCTCTCCCATATAAAACTGCACTTTCGCACGTGAAAGTAATTTGTTCAGGCCACCTCGAAGAATGGGCTCCTTACCAGTGTGCATTGAAACTGGCCGATTGAGGCTATCATTTGTGGACCCCGACAAAGAGGCGGCCCTAGTCCATGCTCTGGTACTGGACACTTTCGACTCGTTGCATCCTTTCATGCTGTTCGCCGAAAAGAAGCCCTTAGTTGAGGACACGAGGCGAGCATTTGAGGAAATGAGTAAACAAGCGGAAAGTGGAATTGGTTACCATTTTGGAATGTTTTTGAAGGTAAGCTAACGGATGCTGAAGGTTGCTGCTGGAGTGGAAATGCAGAGGAAACAGCTGCGTCCTGGACGCCTTTCTCAACCTTACTGCTGTCCAACGTTGTTTGACAAGTCATTCACGAAACTCACTTCAAAGTTCCATTAGTCACAAATATTCATTAGTTTCGCCTTCCGTGCTCCAAATTATCCCCATGGATTTCCTATTCCACAAAGTAAATCCATGATCGTCTGTGCTCTGCTACCACCCTTCTTATCCAACTTTTGCCAGCCATCATTCTTTGAAATGAGGAAACTATATTTTACACATCAAGGGCAAGAATGTGACTTCATATTGAAGTGAAGATTCTATTAATCTGATGCTTGTTTTTGGCTTTTGCACATAATCATCGGTGTCCCATGGGGGTCGTGTAAAACGTGGTTTCAGACAGCGTTATTTGCTCCAAATAATGATTTCAGTTTTCAACGCCAAATCCTATTGTTCCAGGGAACCAATGCATTGATCGGAGTGTGTGGCATTTCCAGTCTTCGAAGTCATCTCGGCGATCGAATTCGTGACCAGGTCGACTCGCCGTCCTATAAGCATCCGTGGCTAATTGGCTATTGGCTACATAAGAAATACGAAGGCCTCGGATACATGGCCGAGGCGTGCCTTGCGCTGATTGATCACGCAGTTCGTTGTTTGCAGGCTGATTGTTTCTTGGCTGACGTCAATCCAAGAAATGAGAAAAGTTCTGGCTTGCTAAAACGGCTCGGCTTCGAATTCGTAATGTACGCAGAGATGATGAATCTTGGCGTGAGGAGTGATTGGCCTGAACGTGTCGACTGCCACGTGTACCGCAAGCTATGCTAGACTATAGGTGGCTTACGACCAAACCAACCTCTCATTGGCGATAGTAAATTAGAAAATCTCTGCGGTTATCATGTGCTTCCAGTTGCGTCTGAATATTATCCAATGCATGTCGTATTCAAGACCGTGCCTGGCCATGTCATAAATTCGGATGTCGCCAGGTTTACCGCACCAATATCTATACAGTACAGTCTTCTGATAAAGAAAAAGTAAACGCGAAGAATGCCACTTTTTCAAGTTGAATCTGTTTTTAAAACGAGTCTGCAAAGAAATAGCTGCGACAATTGATTTTGAATGGTTAAGATACCGCCATGAATTCCGCCGCCAAAATTTCTCTCGCTTTATTAGCGCTTTTCATGTATACTTTGGTTGAGGCACGCGATACGCGCTATTACACGCAGCCTTGGTCAGCAGGCGATGCAATGTGCAGTGAGAGCAAGGGGGACGATCTTCCTTCGGGCAAGGAGGGGCCGCACTTTACACTGAACCAAATTCAAGGTAGCCGCAAGTTTTCTTTATTTTGTGGCCTTTATAGCTCATGTGGTATGACATGGGGATCAAATCCTGGTGGGCGTGGTACGTTTGCACTGACGATGAGCAGCGTCACTAAAGCGGAGCCCTCCGGGGTGGCTGGTCAAGGGTTGCAGCATTAAACTGATCCCTTCCAGCTACGACAGGGCATCTACCTGTGAAGCTTCGTTGGTTTGCTCTCATGTGTGTGTCTTTTGTTTATTTTCAGCCGCATCATCATCGAACGTGGACAAAACTGGAATTTAAGTTACACGGATTTACTTACTGGAGAATTCTATCGCAGCAAGTATCCGACACCTTATGACTGTACTCTAATTTTACATTTCGTCATAAATTCTGATTTTCCAAAGCAAAATCAGGATCGTTTTGGCCGCTGATCGCTATCGTTGCTGAGCTTCCGAATGTAATGCGTACAAAGTTTGAAAAACCTGTGATGATGGCCCTTGGCCAGAGTCAAAAAGCCACTGAGGCAAACGTTTAGTGGTAAGAAAGATTCTTTAGCCAACGGTTTAATTAGATTTTGTGCTTAATTTTATGGCAACAGTTGCCGAGCTAAAACGCTTGTCAAAAATTGAATTTGTCGGCGCTTTTGCCGTTTGATCCCTAGGCAAAGGCTAGTATAAGGCTGGCTGAATCCTTATATGAGCCTTAGCATAAGTTTCATTCCAGACTAAGCCTAAGCCTAAGCCTTGGCCTAATACAAGCCTAAGCTAACCCATGTTGGGGACCAAACAGCAAAAGTGCCGCACCTTGTTCTAGCAAGTCAAGCCCAGTTACGAGCCAACAATTCTGAACCGATCCCAGCAATGTCAGCAATGCACCAAGTCACTCAGGCCAAGTACAACGAACATTCGAGAACATTCAAGACTAGATCGGACGATGGCCGAGAGTATTGGTGATATGTAAATCAAGCCAGTCGGGAAGTAGCTATAAGGGTATATAACGTATATAAGAACTTTGCACTTTTGCTCTTTGTCCCCCCAATAGACTTAGGCTTAGGCTGGACAGGCTGGAGTCAGGCTTAGTCTTAGCCTTAGGCTCAGGTTAGGATAAACTAGATTCCAGAGATTGGGGGACAAACTGCAAAAGCGCCCAAGGTGCAAGGTCAAACACTACACACCTTACACATTCGCTGCAGCAATATTTCAAAGCAGTATAGCTAACGAAAAACACATCACATCAGTCTGGGCAGATGCTGCCAAAGCGGGGTACTTTTTTACAAGAACCCCTAACTGCCATCACCATGAGTCGCAGGGCGCGCTCATCTTGAAGTGAGTTTTTGCTCTGACATGGATAGTTCAACCAACAAAGTCATATGTCTGCGTAACATGAAGAAACTTGTTTCTGCTATATAGAAATGGGCAGGTGCCGATTGGGTCGCTGGGACCTGAGTGTCATAGAAGCCGGCCGGACCGTGTACGTCCGGCTACTCCTGGGTATGCGGACACTTTTCATTGTGCACTGTATATACATACATGGTGGATTCCAGCTGCCGACTCCTGTTTTGTCTCGTTGTTTTAAGGTTAGAAGATTCATTGAATCCTTCTTACAAAAAACATGTTCCGCACGCACTGTTTTTGAATATCACTCCCGCACAATGTACCTGAACATCTTCACTACCCACCCCTTGCGCGCTCGAGTTCACTTTGACTGGTTCGTTATACTTGCAAACTGCGATTACCTTCGACGAACATTGGTGAGTGCACCAGGTTTTTAAAAACGGACCCGGTCCGTCTGCACTCACAGCTGATGACGTTTGCTCATTCAATTCACTCCGCCAGTCCTCCAAGGCACTTTCATAAAAAGACATTCTTGCCTCGTATTGAACTGCCAGTATGGGTGTGTCCAGAACGTTGGAATCCGGTTGCTTACTCTTGCCAACTCCACCCATGTCCGGCACGCCCAGTCTATTATAAACCTTCCTTAAATAAGAAATAGAATGTTCGTTCCGGCTAAGCTATTGTCCACAACCTTGTCTCGTAAAATGGTTGGAAGAGAAGGTTTACCTGTGATTCGTTGTCAGAGAACGGACTTGCCTTAGTAAGGCGATTCCGGCAGAGACCGCCTACATCGGCGCTTCAAAGGTCGCTGACCTGACAGACCTAGTCCAGCACACAATAGGCCCCTACTCCACCCTCCGATTGTTAATGATGCGTAATATATGACAGGGTCTCCGCATTTTCTGAAACCCATTCTCCCGCAAGTGTCCTGAACAGTTCTGTCATCTGGTCCCTCAGCAAAGCCCCAGACATGTACACTACATCCGAAATCGTACACGTACTTTGGGCACAAATTTATTTTTACGTTTTCCTGGTTAATTTAAGATCTTTCTTTCAATTTCTGAATTTGTTGATACTAAAATTCAAAAATCTAATTCGAAAATCAAAAAACATCGATACAGAATCTTTAGCTATTGTATCCAAAATCGTGTATCGATATCATCGAGAATTTCTCGATAGTGCTTTTCCAGATCGATTTATTGAAAAATTTGAGCGCTACGTAAACCCTGAAGAAATAATCACTCCGAAGAATGATCGAATATTTTTATATTCCGTTGAACGTCATCAAGCAACTTTTATCGAATTGCCAAAATCAATCTGTGAATATAACGCCGCTACAACACCATTCGCTCATCCGCGCATGTTCCGCGATGCTATCAAAACTATTCGCATTCCGATCACTCAATTTCATCGATTAGCTGATCGATACGGCGATCCAACGTGCCCCGTCGTTTTATTATGGAGTTCAGGACGATGCGGATCGACACTGCTTTCCAAACTGGTCGCTCTAGCTAATCCTAAAGTACTGACTTTGAGCGAACCAGATTTGTTCACTAGTTTGTACCAGATTGTGGAAGATGAGAAATGTCAACCGGAAGAAAAAAATGCGATTGTAAGAAGTTCTTTAAGACTATTTTTTAGGCCAATGGAGAACGTGGATGCGATTTTTATGAAACCACGTGTTTATAGAGTTGGTTGGATGCCTCGATTATTCCGTGATTTGCCCACTGTCCGACACATGTTTCTGCACCGACATAATCGCATGGACGCCATGAAATCGGCCTTCACAGCTGCACGCCCACAGTTGGTCGTAAAACAAACTTATATACGCGCCAATTATCCTCGATTAGCTAAAATTACTAATTTATGGTCGCTCAAACTATCAGAAGACGTTGAGCAAGCGGCCAAGGAAGCTGGCTTGAAGAATAGTTTATTCGAAGTTATTTGCAGATTTCGAGGCGAGCACGATGTCGCATTTTTAAAATGTAAACAAAGATATGATAAAATTTTATTTTATGAAGATTTAATAAAAGATCCTAAATCAATGGTACAAGATGTGTTCGAACAATTGCAGCTGCCCTGCCCGCCATTAGATCGAATGGACGAATGGATGAAAGAAGACTCGCAAGCGGGAACACCACTTTCTAGTAAAAATTCCGAGGGGAAGGAAAAAATGTTATCAGCGATAGCAAAAGACAAAGAGGTCCTGATAAGGATTCAAAGATTTATAGATATTCTGCCCCGAATAACCAAAGCTAGTGACGAATAATTCAGGGAACTGGGCCATTGCCCAACTGTTTACCTCGTGGCAGCGAAGTTTTTTAGTCATAATTTTTCTGAGTTCTATCAGATTGACAAAGCTTTTAAATTTGTCTGGTATCTGGACTGTTATGCAGTATTTTTCACTGCTATTGATTCTGAGAAGAAATAAAGTGTTGACGGACTGAGGGAAACTTTTAGCATGTGGGTGGAATCTGCATGTTTGGTTTCAGTTTAGTGCTAGTGTTCACAATTTTTTCGCGTTCGCGCTTTTCCAGTATCTCACCTCATTCTTTCCCTAATTCTGCTTCGAGCCTAGGACCTGGGAAAAAATGTATCTGTATAGTGTGTCGTCTATTGTTAGCGCAGTGGACATTGATCTCGACGGCAGAATTACACTTGATTTGATTTAAAAATACGATAGAGTATATTTCGAACAAACTTTTGATAACGAACCGTGCACGCGACTCACAGAAAACGACAGTGTGCCATGACTTCTAGAATCTTCTACCATCCTCTTTACACTCTTACTTTCGACTACTCATGCCTACCATGTCATCAACAGGCATGGTAGCACAGTTGGTAAAAATACTTGATTTGAATGCGTAGTTATGCGAGTGCGTATTGCGTAATACGCAAATTACGTACTCCACAAAGTATGCATACAAGTTTGCGTATTGCGTAATTTTTTACAGTCGGTTTTGTAACCAATCCTGGTAGGCGTAGGAGGGAGGCGGCCGACCGGTCGGCGGGACAAAAACTCCGATTGGAGCAGGCAAGTCTTGTGACTGTCTACGGCTGAAACATCAACCCGAGGGGTTGACGTCTCCCAGCCAGGGGAGAGTATCGATTACTCTCTCCCACTCGTCATGGCCTACCAGGCATGAGGGTTACAGTTTCTAGCCCCAAACTGTAACTAATTATGCATCCTTGTCTAAACTTATCGGTGGGTATAGCAGCTGTAAGGTCCTTTTGGCATGGCAGTACATTTTTCTGCCGCTAATGGCCAGCTTTAAACGTCTAACTGGAAAAATTCCTGTCAGCTTCGATCATGGGATCATTCCAAGTAGGTACTCTCAGCTCCCACTCGATCGATGCCTTAATTGCGATGAATAATTCCACTTTGGTACTTTTTGGATTACTCGTTCAGCGATGGCGGAAGATGCTGCATGTAATTTTGACTGCTTTCAAACTGGGCGCACCGTTTGTATCGCCGCACTAAATGAGTTCTACTGTTGTGCAAATGTAATAATGCAACGAGTTTTTACCTCCCTCCCTTCATTCTGCAGCCGTTGTAGTGGAGGAATCTGTGTGATATTTTTCACGATTTTACGAATCATATAACGAAACTGATGCCCCAAGGTTCACCGAACTCGTGAAATTAGCAACTTCATGCATCACCATTTATTGCTCAGATAAGGTTATCAGTCGTCAAGACTACACGCAGTACAGTGCCACGCATGTGAACTACACTCCACACTACACACTACGCACTACAACTGAACTGTACTCCTACCACAGTCTTGTGCTACACTATCCAATAGCTTGGCTCTACGAAGGCGCTAAGCCAACCTACGATAACAAATTCTTTGCAGAAAATTTGAAAACCTTAAAGCACCTCTATTTGAATTGTGATACTCGTAAAATGACAAATAACAGGACAAGAACACGACAAAAAACACAAAAAATACAAATATATAATAAAAAGACACAAACAAATATATATTGTAATTTAGATGCAGAGCTAAACCCTCGTCAGGCTTCCTCTCCTTCTTTTATGTATTAGTAAGGAGTATACTCCATTCAATAGTTTCACACCTAACAAATCAATTTCTATCTTCTCCATGATAACCATCGCAACTTTCGATTCGCCTGCCTCAAACACTATGCTAAGACCATGTACATTGCTAGAGGAGGGGCACAATTCAAAAGGTCAAATGAACTGAGCAGAATTTGTAATCAGTAGCCTAAGTTCGATTCCCACCTTTCAAAGGATTCACGTCTGATAAAGAGCGGGGTCCCTTCGATTCATGAGCTTATACATACGAGTATATTTGCGATTTAAAGTTTAAGAAAGCTTTGAAGTCTGAAAAAGGTTATTAGATTACTCTTTAAGCATTACTTGATCAAGCTGCTCTCGTTTGTTCGCACATTCTCTCTTCCTCACCCGTAGATCTTTTTGCTGGCCGTATTTCGACTGGTCCCAGGGGTCGTGCCCACAACTGTGGTTGTACTAGCCTGGTTCTTACAACAGGGCAGGACATTGAACACGGTAATTCTCATCTTCTTGTTGATGCTGATGATGATGAAGAAATCGGCCGAGTCAGACAGGCAGATGCACCCGTCTACAAACGACGCCACGAAGGGGCCATAGCATACGTGGAACACAGGCGACATGAAAGCGACCACGAAATAAATCGAGTGTGGAATGTGCGCGAATGCGGTCGAACACGAATTGTAGATGGTCAACATGAGAAGATTCTTGTCGGCCGATTTTCTCTCTTGGTCTTTCTTGTCGTTGGCAGCCGCCATTTTGCCAATTTTCCTGGTTCTTCGACGGAAAATAATCGCCATGATCACATTCAAAACGATCAAAGCGACCAAACTGATCAACCGAACTCCTGTGCGGAGATGTGCCAGGGCCATGGCCGCCTCTGTGGACAAGTATTCTTCGTCGAATTTCAAGATATAAGTCGTGTTGACGCCAGGGAATATTTTCCAACGCTTCACTTCGAAGATGCTGGTGCCGAGCCCTATGCTCAAGCACAGGACGGCGGCCACGATTTGGTGATGTTTGTGATTGATATTTTTGTAAACGAATGGTTTGGACAAAGCGAAAATACGGTCAGCCGTCATGGCCACTGAGAACAGAAGAGAAGTGATAATAAAACCATTGGACAGAGGACACCCGACGTGAGCTACCCAGAACATGGCTGACGATGAGTAGTTGTTCATGTACCAGTCGTGACCAGGCTTTACGATCCCAGCATTCCACTTGTATCCCCACCAGAAAATGCTGGAGCATAGAACTTCTAATGTTTTGCTGACAGTGAGAAATATTTGATACGCGTAGGCTTTCTCGGTTTTGGCTTGTCTGCGAAAGGCCAGCAACAACAGGATGTTGCCCGACATGCCCAGGATGAAAGGGATGGGCAAAATGATGTAGTATATGACAAAGAAGACAATGTCGTCGAGACGACGGTGATCATCGGTGATGTGGCAATCTACTGGCATTTTGTGTATATGGTCAGAATCTGGAAAAAACATTTTTCAAGTTTTTTACTATTGTGGAAACTGCAGGATAGTCTGGCAGCTGTCAGGAGGGATTGGTGACCCGCGACATATCGCGCTATTGCACTCGGGACAGGCCGCTTTAGATTGTTGTCTCGCTCTGTAATTTGGGCGAGGAATTGCGGGTATACTAATACGTGTGCTATATGTAAAGTTGCGGTTTACTTAAATTTGATGGGGCATCTTAGGTGAACAAGGTAAATAAAAAGTCGAGCCACAGTTTTTGGAGATTTACAGCACAGCTTTTATGGTGCGCAATGTGTTGCTTAATTTATTACGCAAGTTTCGCCAAAAATAAATAAATAAATATTTGCTTTTCACTTGAAGCGATATCTCTTAGGGACCGCTTTTTATTAAAGTGCTTCTTTTTTCGATAAACAGTGCCCCTGTTTAAACTCAAGACTGGATTTCTGTAAGGTTCGATGAGTGAGAAATAAAGACGACTCTACTTGAATTCTTGGCGCCCATTTTCATGTTTGACTTCAATGCACCCATAAGTGATGATTGCCTGCGACGCAACAGTGCTTTTTTATTCAGACTCGATTTTTAGGTAATTATCGCAAAAAAAACGTTTTTTGGGTGGTTGGGCGATATCAGCCACCTCACCAATCTTTTGGTCTTTCTCGACTTTTAGTTCAGTCACATCAGGGTGCGGAATGCGGAGTCAAATGCCTGTAGCGAAAAGTTTCTATCTCTTACCTATCTAGAGATATTAGATTATCATTAGCCAAAGCTGAAGATAAGGTTTTGAGTTCTTGTACGGTATAACTAGGGTTTTCCAGCTGTCGACTAGCTGCTCTCAGGTTTGCAGGTTTGCTTTGTTAAGCGATCAGAACTATAAGTTACCACCCAATATGTGCAGCGACTGTGTCTTCGTCGACACTGCCTTAGCAAGCATCGCGCTGACCGCGCCTTTCTGGCTTGGCAATACCTCGCCAACTGGCCACTCTCTCGACATACAGTACAGTAGAAAAGACTTTTGCTGCAGATTCCAAAAAATATCATTGAGGTTAGAAACACCTAGAAGTACGTTTGGGAGAGAAAAGTGACGCACTGTTGGCGAAGCAGGCGAGGCCAGGGATGTTCGAGATGATTGTAACAGGCATACTGTAGCTTTGGCGGGCACGTACCAAAAAGCCTATCCACCGGCTGATCTGGCACGCGTCCGCTGCCCGCCTGACCGCTAGAATCTAGACTCTCAACTGCCCCCCCCCCCCCACTTGCCCTTCGCGCATGGGTCAGAAGTACAAACTCAGCTTAAGTGATACATTATTTCCAAAGTAGGTTATATATCACCGTTCATTAATTTTCGCAGCAGGTGAATTTACCTTGGTTATAACCTTTCGAATGAACAGAGTTCGTTTGATTATCAACAGCATTGATGAAGAGTATGCTCATTTTCAGTTTTAATTAAAAGAAGAGCGAGAGCCAGCTGAACGCGAAAATTATTTACCACAGTTGACAGTGAAATGTCAGCTAGTTCACACTTCCCGCGTTGTCTTACTGTAATGCAGGTGCTGGTATGGATGGAGTGAGCAGAGGCCCTTTGAAGAAAAACTAAATGGACCTGACGCGCGCTGCCATGTAGAGCTGCGGTACCATTTCTACTAGCGATACTGTATTGGAAAAATGTGTGGGAGCTTTTTTTAAAATACTATTGCTACTGGCAGCGAATATATTCATTGGCTTTTAGAGACATGAGAATAAAAGAAAGTAAAGGGACAAACACCTGAAAACGCGACTTGGCGAGAAAACAATGGTGAATTTAGGGTGTAGACACAGAGAACAGCATTAGCTTCATTTTCCTAACCACAAGGCACTAGCATGTTTCATGTCTTGAGCTCATTTTCTTACCTCCTTCGTGGCTTTCAGCTCATTTCCTACCTCCTTCGTGGGTTTCAGATGTAGGGATTTGCCTACGAAGTTTTTGCCTGAACAGCCATATAGTTTGATAACTTGATTACATCCAAGGCACAGTTATGCAAAGTCCATGGAAAAGACGTTGACATGGAGCTCACGCCTAACAGAAAAAAACCTGAATCGGATAACACCACAGAGTAGATTCTGTCCTCGAATGCATGGGACTTCTCTTTTATTGTAGTTTTCCCCCGCTTCCTAACAGAGCTTTCACCCTTTATCCATGCTTCGACTGGATGCCAGCGCGCGAGAAGGGAGAGTACTTCCCGGCTGGTGCTCATGGACCATGTTCATGTTCATCACCAAACGCTTATGCGCACTCAATGATAAAGGGACACATTTTACACGAAATGATTTACCAGCCCGCGAGTTGAACACTGGCCCATAACTGCGCACCTGGCGTGAGCGGCAGACGCCTAACCCACCAGGCCACGAGGACCACTTCCCTGATTCTGCTTCTTTGGCGTCTGCGACTTCGCGTACCAAGTAAATTGGCCGGAGCCAGTTGTGCAAGGTGCTTTATAGAACGGGCTTACTGAACTGTCGTCGCCAGTCGAATAGAACTGCAGCCTCGGTCAAGGTTGACGGACTGACGATGAGCCATCGCAGCTCCAGCCATCAGTGATGGTAATCGTTTTATAGGTTTCAAGCGGTTTCAAGTGCCAGAAAAAAATTGGGGCAAGGCGGATGAGAAGATGTACGAGTAGCTCTGGTCCACCTCATCTGGGAGCTGATTAGAGCTTATAGGGACCGAGCCATCAAAACCTTCACCATAAAAGAGCCGTCCATCTGCTCAATTGGCATGCTATGATACGATTTTAAATAGGAGTTCACGATATACATGATTCCAGAGTTCGTATACAGTAAAAATTTAAGTTACACCTCCTCAATTAATATCCATTTCTTATAGAATGCACTTGTTTGCACTTGCTTCCTTGAAGAAGATTATCTAAAATTGCGAAGTTTCAAGAGCGGGAAAACAGTCTTGTGGGACATTCACCCAGTTTGAAACCTAATTTTGGGTGGGCCATTGACGTCTGATCGTGAGTCGCCAATGGCGCGGACAAATGTTTTGATAAAGGATAATTGAGACTCTGTGGCAGATGTGATGGAAGTCGTCTGCGGGCACATTGTGTTTGCGTGGGCTAGCAATAAACACCATATAACCAAAGAAAATGTATTAATTAATCATACTGTAGCATTCGTAGTTGAACACACGCAGTGCTGATGTTTGTGCCATCACGCTATGTTTGTATTTTAAAAATATTATGGTAGTAATTAAGTAGGTACATTATTACGAAGTTTGGAGAAAGAAAATGATTAAACGTACCAGTATTACAGCGCGGTGGTGCAGCGGTTTGGCATTTGTCTCATATTGCTTGGGAGCGAGTGGCTGGACTCGGCCCTGGTTCGATCCCCGGTGATGGAGTTCGGTTTGCGAAACATAAAATCTCGTGACGCCAGGCTGGGCGACTCACCCGGTACCGCCGAGGTTCTCCGGGTGGAGGGACAGAAGCCAAACGAGTAGACAGTCTCGGCTGTCGAGCACCGACAAGGTTCAAAGCCCACCCGTCATCGTCCAAGGAAGTTGATGTTCAACAGGATGCCCACGCGTGGAGGTGCTCCCAGTGGAGACTGCTGCGTGTGCTGGTCACAGCGTTGCTTAGAAAGTTCGACTGCTGCTCGGTTTCAGGCAAAACGGGCTTCGGCCCACATAAAAAAACAGTTCGAGCGTACTTGAATGCGTCCATCAACGTTTACAAGCGAAGAAAAAAGTTTGCGTAAGTATCCTTTCTAGGTTCACGCGTAGGGATAGTCGCAGGCAGGTATCTTTGAAATGCCTCCAAAGCGCAAGAAGCAACACTTATTGGACCATGCTGCTCAAAGGGGAAAGGAAACTCGGGAAAAGGATGAGAAGGTAAACGTAATGAGAATGAAATCAATATGGAATCGATGTTAAATTCGATTATGCGATAACCGTTTTGTTTGAATCGAATTGTGTTTTGGAATGCCTTAAATAAATGTTTACTGGGTATATTTCCAAAGGAACAAAAAACCAACAAATTACTCAAGATTGACATTATTCATCTACGTTTCGTCTTTTCTTCGAGTTTTCCTCTCGGACTCAAATCCATCGCTGTGCAATATGCATTTTTGTGAACCCTCGGACTTTCGCTCGCTAGCAGACAACATTTTTTGCAACGTGACAGTATGCAAATATGTTTATCTCACTGCTTCGACCTGCTGGAGAGGCAACTGCGATTCTTCCTCTGTCTATGCAAAGACTGTCTATTTGGAATGAAGGAAATTTTGAAACGAATGTGCTGCGCGAAAAAATGTGAGGAAGCGATTCATCTGCATTCTCGGTCTGACAAACATTTTCCTAGGCCTGGATCCCGATCCCGCTCGGATCAGCCGATCCACATATCGTTTTGGCTAATGGGAGTTTGTTGGGTCGGATCAGAGAAGTTTCGGATCGGATCAGATCATGTAAAATATCCGAATCCGATTAAAATTTTTGGATCAGATCAGGCTGGATATCTCACAGCCGATCCGGCCCAGTCGTGAGATGATGCGAGCAATGCTTTCTCAGAGTGAATATTTTCTACGAGGTTTGGAGGTGGGAGTCAAAAAGACGCCTTTTTCGGTGGACTCACTCTATGACTCTTATCAAAGCAAAACTAACGTAAGAAGGGAACATCGCCAATCGTTAAGTCGAACTTTGGAAAACGAAAAATTCTAATATGTTCCTACGTGCAAAAGAAAGCTCTCCGCAAAATATAACTAGTCAGCAACTAGTCTGGCCAACTAGTCAGCAGTGGTCAGCGTCCAAAGTCCCAAATTTTTGTGTGGTACGGAAGCTGAGCGTTGAGAAAAGCATGCGCAGTTCTTTCAAACTCGGTTTGTGGGATCGGAGTTTCGAATTTAAGCTTCCAACACTCTTGTTCGAGGTTTTTTCCTGGAAAAAACCAGAAAAATCCAGTGTAATTGAAAAATTTACTGTACTCTAAGCGATGAACACTGCTGCACCTTGAAACATATTACAATTTTTCGTTTTCCAAAAATCGACATAACGGCTGGCGATGTTTCCTAGTATAGTTTTGCTTTGATTGTAAGATTTGCTCCTATGGCTTCGCAATAAAAAAAGCCAAAATCTGATCACGTTCCTGCAAAGAGAGTGGTGGAGCTCGAATCAGGGACTACCAACCGACCACTGGGAAATTCTAGCTAGCGGATCCTTGTTTATTGTCCACGCGTCGCGAAAAAATGTCTCTGGTGCTACATCATCAAAGTTTGTTCCGACTAAGCTCTGTGGAAGAGAGAACCACGTAAGTTGAATTCAGCAGGAATTTCCTCATCCTGATACAAGTCCCACGAAAACTGAATAAAGTTTCACCATGTTTTTTGTTGGATAGTGAGGTCATTTGCGATGCCCACGCCACGCGCCCGCTTGTCCAGCAGTGTCCAGTGTCCACCTTTGCATCGAAGCATTAGCGCGCCTAGACGTCAACAATGTCTGCTAGCGAGCGAAAGTCCGGGGCTCTACGCATGCCGTCCGAAATACTCCATCCATAGCCAAGCATTGCACAGTGCGCTCGGAGGGCTAGGAACACTTATCGGCAATAACATTTTACCAGTGCGGTAACCGCATCCTCCCCTGTAACTAATTGTAAGTGCGAACCAAGCGCGAGAAGCAGACGACTGACCCACTCCAAGGCCGATCCGGGCCCAGTCGCAACCTCATCGTCTACAGTAGTCGTTTATGGGTGCGATCGAAAGTGTCTCTCGTATGTACATCCGTGCTCACTGCGTGGTCTACGGGGAGAGTGCTGCCTTGTTGGACGCCCACGTTTATACTGGATGTATCAAAAACACTGCAGCTGCACACCAAAGTGATGATGACCTCTTTGCACCCGTATAACGGTTACACCCATCGCACATAGGTCTCAGGCACACTGGACTAATGAGGCGGTGTTTGGGAAGATTCCTGCGAAATTCCTTTGCCGTGAATTCGTTCGTCACAAATACTTCCCATGCACTAGTGCCGTGGATCAATAGTTTCTTCCCCTAACCAGCTAACTTCTTATCTCTATTTGAGCAAATGCTCCTACTGTACAGTACTGGAGGCATCGCTTTGCTTCTGCACAAGGAGCACCAAATTTGTAGTCCTGCGCCTTGCATAACTTTTCGTGCAGGCGTTATCTTCCATTTAGCACTGCAAGACAGCAAAAAATGGAGGCGACTATTGAAACTAGTCGTTTGAAATTAACGGTAACTGATCCAGATGTTACGGCTGTCAATTTGAACTCACTAATTTTGGACTCATTTGATACGATACACCCGTGGGTGCCCTCCATGCAGCAACCGCCTTCACTCGACAAAACACTGCAGTCTATAAAGGAGACTATCGAAAATCGAAAGCATGGTCACGCAAGCCCTTTTGAGATATATTCAAAAGTAAGTGCATTAGCTTGATGCTTGACCTCTTTTGTTGCATAGACCATTTTTCAGTTGAGAACTTCTTTGCTGATGATGTGTCGTGTTTATGTACTGTTTAGCAGTGGAGAGCACTTTCGTTGAAATCAGCTCGCTAGACTTAATATCAGCAAACGCCACCTGCTGCCACAACGACTGCAAAAATTTCTTCCATGTCGTTTTGCGGATTTAACCTTTTTCTTTTTGCTTCTTTATAACATAATGAATTTTGAATCTTTTAAACCATTCGTCTTTCTTCCCTCCCTGCTCTAGAGTACATGTTGCCTAAATCTCGACCCTAAGGTTCAAATTTCTTGTTTTTCGTGCGGTTTTTTAACTCAGAAGTCCAGGCACGCACTGAATGCCAGTCACATGTTAGTACTCTGTTCACCAAGTTATCACAGTCTGGCATTCGTTTCTGCTTGCACTCAATATGAAACACATGATCGCACGCACGTCGCACTGACAAGTATCCTCCATCATCGAAGTGTTTTGGCTTTTTAAACTAGATTTTCTATCCCGATGCAACCCTGTTCCAATCACAAAAAATAAACTGCTCCCATAATCTACAATAATAACTGTTTAAACAAACAAGCCGTCTGAAGTGTCAAAACTGATCCAGATGTACGGCTATCCATTTGATCCACTGATCGTGTACAGCTTGGCACTATCATATTCTATTGCTGCGTCTCGCAAGTATTGAAACCTTTCCCATCTACCTCTCGCTCACTCCCGCTAGGGGCCATCCATGAAGGTCGACCGCAGCCTAAGGGGCAGGGGGTTCGCAAAAAAGTGGTCAGCTGCGGTCGGGGGAGGGGTAGCGGCCAATGGTCGAACGCAGCAAATTTTTAAACTTTAGATGACCAAAAAAACACCTTTTGTCTTCACCAGTAGTGCGCTCTCAAACTTTCAAAACTTTTTGTCTTCTCTTCTCCGTGGTTGTTTATTGCGGATAATGCAATTTCGGGCTCATCAGGACTCATTCCCAGCTGGAATGGCCTGATCCAAAAGGGAAAAGTTGGGAGGCGATGGCTCAGCTGGTTGAGGCGTTGATCCGCCTTGCTGGCCCGCAACCCTGACTGGGAGGCCGAGGTTCTGTTCCGACAGAGGACGGCAGTTCAGTGGATTGTCGCTGGCTTTGGACTCCTGGCTCTAGCCGACACCCCTGCTACTGTCAAAAGGCGGACGCCCACCCAAGGAGTAGATAATTGGGAGACTGCCCTCGAACACCAGTCGGGAAGGTCCCTAAGCTATGCCTAAGCCCCTTCTCACCCAGTATGCCCTCGTGTGGAGGTGCTCCCAGTGAAGACACACAGAACCTGCCGTGAGAGCTGGCCACCTCTAGGGATAGGTCGGGATCACCTTTTTCCGGGATCGGGATTTTTTGTTTGAGATCGAATATTGTTTGCACATACGAACGAGATGAGTCTATTTTCCTCAGGAAAGTACACTTTAGTCATCCCAGTTTTTTAAGCTTTTTATCCGGTCGAGTTTCATTCATTATAAATAAGCTGACATTGATGAGCACATTCGTAGTTTTGATACGCGTCCAGCAAGATCAGCCTGGGCTGAGTGAAATCAAAGTTGCTATCATTATCGATTTGAGCCGATGTTGCTGCTGCCTCTTCATCGCTACTGCTTCATCCCAGATAAGATGAATCAGAGTGTACCATGCTTATGCTTACAATAATTATATGCAGGATCGGGATGCCTCAATGTTCATGATCACGATCAGGATTAGGATCGGGATCCCAACCTAATCCCAGTCACCTCACAGTCGCGCTCATCATATCATGACTGCTGGCCAGCTAGTATGATTGGAAGTCACATAGAGAACTGGGCTGGCGCGGCCCAACCCGCAAAACTTTTTAAAAAATATGGGGAAAAGTTGTGGAAAGTTTGTGGGGGCTTTGACAAAATAGAAATCGGCTCCGTGAATCAAAAAAAAATATCGTTGAAGGAGAGGGCACCTTGTCAAGCTCAAGAAAACATAAGATGAAACATTTCACAAAACAACGTTTGGAAAGAGGGGGTTTAGCTGAAGTGGTCGACCATTTTTTAGGCGGTCCCGCTAGAAGTGGTCGGCATGCGGTCAGGGGGGAGGGGGTCAAAAAATCGAGATTTTCTGCGGTCGACCTTAATGGATGGCCCCTAGCAGATATCATCAGTCTGAACCTTTGCTGTTAGCGTCAAGTAACACTGTTACATCGAGCGGTTGAGCCTAACAGTCACTGCGCTCCACACAACATCGGACATGGGCACTCTTTCCGTCATCCATGGGATTCAAGGATGCACGAACCGTCCTTCACTCGATATCACACTACAGTCAATGAGCCAGTCAATGCGACTCAAGTAAATCAGGATCTTCGCTTGATGCTCCCTCAATTATACCCTGAACACAAAAAACTGAGGATTTTTGAGTAAAAAGGATGCATTATGCAAAACGATCTGTTGTTGTTTAAGGTTTGTTGTAGTGCAATAGGTATTGGCCAGTTTTGGTGAGTGCTAACCGGTCGTGACCGACGCAGAAGTATCAGTCGATACTGAATTCTGGTTCAGTGTTTCCTGTAGCGCAAATCGGGTCCACTGTGCAGTTTTGCTTAATCGCAACTATTTTATCGTCTGGCGCGATTTTGTTGCAGATAATTCTGCCTGCCTTATTTTTTATTTAAAATGAAATAAAACCTGGATGATGGGACCACCACAAATATTTGATTTGTTGGGACGCAGTGGTTTTTACAAAAAAACCATAACGTTTGTTGAAGCTGGTTTCAAACAGACATTGTCATTGCATTCACCCCTCCACTTATTGTTAGCACCTATGTCTGGCTTTTTAGAAGTCATTTTGCCCTGGGTCCAAGCGAAGCATATAATCAAGGCAAGCAGACTTCAAAAATCACAAGCAAAATCTGGAAAATCCGCTTTTGGAACCACTCAAAAACCTTAAAATTAGCAGATGAGCGCTTTGGTAGCACAGACGCGCACTAGTCTACTGTATGTATGCAGTTGCACTGTACATGGATTTGGTGCCTTTCTTTATGCAATCGCATTTGCCTTAGTTTTTTGCACCAGTGTCACTTTTCACATAATGACGCTTGACTATGTCATCATGTGGATGCTATATAACTGCGCTCTCGTCCGTGACAGTAATTCAGGCCACCTCAAAGAATGTGCTCGTTACCAATCTGCATTGAAACTGACCGATTGAGGCTATCACTTGTGGACCCTGACAAAGAGGCCGCCCTTCTCAATGAGCTGGTATTGGACACTTTCGACTCGCTGCATCCTTACATGCTGTTCGCCGAAAAGAAGCCCTCACTTGAGGAGACCAGAAGGGCATATGTCGAGCTGAGGAAACAAGCGGAAAATGGAATTGGTTATCATTATGGTATATTTGTGAAGGTAAGCTCGATGGCTGCCTGCTGACTGCTAGGAATCGTTAGATCTTTTACAGGCCTTGTCTTTGCTCTTATTCACAAGCCACTCAACATGATCACTCGTATCGCACCCACACCCAACTTTGCTCCATGTCCTTGCACAGCTTACAGCCAAGAAACCCTTATCCGTATCCACACCACATCACGAGCAAGAATTGTTCAGGAATACTCATAACCCAGCCCATGGCCGAGATGATCTGCCTTTCAATTTGGTGGGTCCTCATTAAACGGCAGTATTTGACTCCTGCCTGAGGGAAGCATTTTGTAAGCAATGACCCTTCATCCTCCACTGCACATACTTGCATTTGTGCTGTGGTACAGTAATCTTCACTCGCTTTTTTGCGCATCACTATCAGGCACTCATATAACAAAGACTAAAGAGTGGGGCTGGGGGGGGGGGGGGGGGGTGAAGCATAGTTTCAATGGAAGTTTATCACAACTTCAAGTAGACTGTCTCATTCTTGTAGGAGACCAACACAGTTATCGGCGTCTGTGGTGTTTCGAGCCTTCGCAATCCCATCAGCGATCGAATTCGTGGCCAGATCGACTCGCCGTCCTGCAAGCATCCGTGGCTAATTGGCTACTGGATGCATAAGAAATACGAAGGCCTCGGATACATGGCCGAGGCGTCCCGTGCTCTCATTGAACATGGTGCTCGTTGTTTGCAGGCCGACTGCTTTTTGGCTTATGTCAATCCAAGAAATGAAAAAAGTTCTGGTTTGCTAAAACGGCTCGGTTTCGAATTTATAATGTACGCAGAGATGATGAATCTTGGCGTGAGGAGTGATTGGCCTGAACGTGTCGACTGCCAGGTGTACTAGAAACTATACTAGACTGCGGGTGGATCAAGACCAAACTGAATACTCAATAATTTCTGTTGATGAGGAAGTTCTTTTGTGGTCATTATGTTTGAGCTTCCAGGTATGACTAAACTCAACTATCCATGTGCGCTCTATTTTTTAAATCATCTGCATTTAAACTGTCTTTCCTGGTATAAAGTACCAATAATTTTAGTTATCCCACTCCACCAGGTTTTTAAAAACTGATCCGGTCCGTCTGCACTCACAGCTGATGACGTTTGCTCATTCAATTCAATCCGCCAGTCCTCCAAGGCACTTTCATAAAAAGACATTCTTGACTCGTATTGAAGTGCCAGTATGGGTGTGTCCAGAACGTTGAAATCCGGCTGCTTACTCTTGTCAACTCCACCCATGTCCGACACGCCTAGTCCATTATACACCTTCCTTACAAGCAAATAATTTAATGGAATGTTCGCTGGCAAGTTCATTGTCCGCGACCGTGTCCGGTAAAATGGTCAAACCAAGATGATTTACGTGATTCGTTGTCAGAAACGATTCCGGCAGAGACCGCCTACATCGACGTTTCAAAGGTCGCTGACCTGACAGCCCTTGTCAGAGTACAGTTTCGTACCAGCACAATAGGCACGTACTCCACCTTCTGATTGTTACCTGCCCAATATATGTCTAGGTCTTCGCGTTTTCTAAAGTCCAGTCTCTGAAAAGTGTTATTACATTCTTTAATCTGGTCGCTCAAAAAGGCTGCAAAGCCCCATATATGTATGTAGACTGCATCCGAAATCGTACACGTACTTTGGGCACAAATTCACTTCTTTTGCTGATTAATTAATTTAAGATTTTTTAAAAAAGACTCAACGGAATCAAGAGTCTCCAAAGATGTATATGTGATAGTGTATGACCCGCAATGCATTTAGCTCAAGGCAAACTCCTTGATCACGGCCACATATTACCTTAATTTCATACAGGTACTTGAAAAGTTCGACTATGAGCTCAATCCTTTGGCTCAAATTTCATATTTTTTGTGGTCGCTTTTTTAAGTCAAGCGTGTGACTGCACAACTCTAGCAGCCACGTTTGTCAGTCAAACTGTCAGCACGTTCCCCCAGTTATCATAGTCTGACATTCTTCTCTCTGTTCGCACACAGAATGGAAACACGAGGCCTATGTATGTCGCACCGACGTGAACCTCCGTCATCGAAGAACTGGCTATTCTCCCGTCCGATGCGTTATTCAAAAATGGGTTGCTCTCAATCGTCCATTATCGAAACCATCCATCTAAAATTTATAGAAACTGATCCTGATATCACAGATACTCATTTAAATCCACTGATCTTGGACACGTTTGATACAATTCATCCATGGGGTTCAGGAATGCAGGAACCGCCTTCACTCGATAACACACTACAGTCAATTAAGGATATCATAAACAAGCAAGTAAACGGCTATGCATGGCCTTTTGAGATTGTTTTGAAGGTAAGGATGATGTTTGACTGTGCAATGTTCTGCTGATAGTCAGTTTGACTTTTGACAAGGGTCTTTGCGGTCCGCGTCGTTGTCCCATCCAGCACTCATCTTCAAAGCAAAACCATGTCATATCATGATTCATTCATACATGAACGCATAAGAGCACTTGGACGCACTCGGAAATGTATGAAACACGGAGAAAAAGAGCTACAAATTAAAATGTTTGTTAGAAATCACAGATCTAAAATTCGACGAATCCGAAAAAGCTACATCATTGGGTAAATTAGTCCATAGCACAATCGCTGAATACAAAAATCAATGCTTTTTGCCATGTGCTATAAACATTCGGACCAACGCCGCGATTCAGGATCCCCAAAGATGCAATGTAGTAGTCCTGGCCCATTCTTCTGACTCAGGATTTGTCAAATCTTGCTTGCCAAGCAGGATGAGAATACTAAACTGACGCAGCAAAATACCATGAGTATTCGGATTTGTTTAGTTTTGGTTTAACGATGCGCAGATAAAGCGTGTGCTCCCCGTTAATTCTCATCAGCGGTAAAATTTATGGATGAGCAGCGCATGTCTTTAAGAGGTCTGACTTATATTTAAGTACAGAACAGCTTACGGGTGACGGCGTTCGATCTTTTTTTCTGCTTTTGGAGGAAGGGTCAGTGCTGAAAGTTACTCTTGCAGCAGCGGCAGGAGAGGACTGATATGATTATCGATCGCTTTTACACCGAATACTGATCTCTCACATGCACACGACCATTGCCGCTATGGCCGTGCTTTCATGGAGGGCAATTCAGTCCGCGTCGTAAGCAATTAACTTAAAGTTTGATATCGGCCAGAATGTGGCTGAAAATCCATTACCAGCAGCTAGGCACCAAAAGTGAATTTTACGCCACGCAAAATTTGGTTTCTGCATATTTGCAAGTGGTGAATACTGTAGATGCTACTCTATAGTACTCGCGCACTGTAAGTCTGTTCATGCGTTCCCGATAGGCTCAAAAATCGGATACCTACATGTTGGAACAGAGGGGATGAGGCGCCATATTATTGCATGGAGCGTGCGAAATATGGTTTCAAGCAAGAGTTGTCTCGTTTGCAATGGCAGACAGGGTCTTGTGTCACAGAATCCTCATATTTTGTGCCCGTGCCCCACTGCCAGGCCCGTTATACATCCCTCACATATCATGTTTTTCTCTTCCTCAGGAACACGACCAAATCATCGGCCAGTGCACACTTATGAAGCTTCGAAGTCCCTTGGGTGATCAAACTCGATCAAAAGTCGATTCGCCTTCTTTCGAGAACCCTTGGCTAATAGGCTATTGGCTGAGCAAACGTTACGAAGGTCGAGGATACGCTACAGAAGCCTGCATTGGACTTATGAAATACGAAGTCGATGAATTAAAAATCGATTGTTTCCTGGCGGAAATTGATCCAAATAACACGAAAAGCGCTGCTGTGGCCAAAAGACTGGGATTCGAACTTTTGATTCGGACCACCTCAAAGAACACGCGTCGAGCCGATTGGCCAGAGAAGATGCCTTGTGATGCCTTTGCCAGAAAGGTTTAAATGGCTGTGTTCTGTCGAAAGTGTGGCCTTGAAGCGATGTCGAATGAGCCTTCAATGTTCCAGTCGCCAGGGACTTTCTGTGTTTTTGTTTTCTACTCTGATTCTATTACATAAAGTTACCACCTCCGCCCTGGCACTATTCTTGCACTGTATGCCTGGTACTTAGTTATGAAGATACACCCACAAGAAATTTCCATGTTCAAATAGATTACCAGGCCAACAGACCACTGGGCATCGAAAACATTCCAGTTCCGTCCTTGGAGTCGAAGAGGAGATCTGGAATCACGAACCAGAAATGAATGCATTGTTCCCGAGAAAATTCAGTCAATATATTTCAATTGTTTATTATTAAAAGGTTCTTGTCTGGTCCACTCCGATGCCGGCCATGGGCTAGGGCCAAGTGCGCGAGGCTGCGCAGTCTTTTTTCTCAAAGTCCAACTAGAGCGGAAAAGGAACGACAAGATATTTATTTCTGAGTTAAAACTTTAATGTGGGCGGGCATTCACAGTGTCAAGAAACAGTGGCCTTCGGTAGATGATGAATATTAACCTGGCTTGGATTTGGATTTGCGCAGGTTCGATTTCAAAATCTTTCAATTCCCTAATTTTTTTACATGTCTGATTATTTTTCATGTTAGCGGCAAGTCTTCATCAAGTTTGGCCCAGTGAAGCGCTGGTGGTGCCGAACCGTCAGAAAAGGTATCACGTATGCCAGCATCGCATTGGGTTCCGACTCATACAGCAGCTCCTTGTTTTTCAGAGATGACGTTTCAATAAGGTTCCCAGACCCTGGTAATTGTGTCAGTCAATGCATTGAGGTGGAATTTATGTCAGTCAGAATTAACTCTGATAACAAGGGCGACTGCAAGTAAGGCAGCTTGAGCATTATGACAGTGCGGCAGATAGCTTGGTCGGTCGTCCATTTTGTGGCTCCCCTCTCAAATGGATAGCAAGCATTTGACAGTTGCAAGATCGGCAATGTCAAAATTTTATTTGGAGTCTTGCCAGCCTTGTCACACCATGGTTGAACTAGACCTTGATCTTGTGTCAGTTAAAAATCTGTAGGTCCTGCCAGAGAATGATGGTCCTATCTATTGAAGCGTCCGGTTACTGGGTTATCCTGTGGAAAAACAAAGCCGCGCAGTCTTGCATAAGCTCTATATGCAAGCTATACTCACATTGTCAATGATCCGAGTGCACGGTCATAATTCAGGTCACTCAGACCAGAAGTACTCTCACTATTCAAGGACACAGGGCAGATGAACCATGAGTAGTGTGTTTCACTGCATTGACTCTCACTCAATCATATTTCAGAATCGAAAGAGACTTTATTCGATGCCTGGAAGCATGTCCCAAATCACAACTGCGAGATATTATTGTCACTAGCCAAACTATCGGAAAGATGATTTGTATGGAGGATTATGAAGGTGAGAGTAGACCTCCCGCAGGCTTGCACTTCACTCTGCAGTAATGTTTTGCAGAATACAAAGTGCACAAAGCCTGCATCCAAGGCGCCTCTGTCAACCAAGTATCGAACACCACATTTCAAGAATGCCCCCAAAATGGCGATGAACAGGTCATGGACTTTAAAGCTGATCCTTTTACGCCGAGTGGACTGCGCTACGAGACAGATGCCATCGCAATTGTGGGAAATCTCACAAGGACGTGCTTGTAAGACTGGCGAGGGGACTGAAATATAGAAATCTTAATTAAAGGAGGTTTGCAGAAATTACGGATGCAATATTCAATTTAACGAAGAAATTATACGCAACAACTGCGGGAAACAGGCCGCCGATTTGTGGATCAAGTTCTTGAAAGCTCGGGTTCGAGCTGCCATTCAAGTCTTCACAAGTTTTCAAGTGATCTCATCGATGATACCTGAATGTGATGTGCTCCTGAAGAATTAAGAGAGGGTTTCTGAGAGACTCGACCCTGGGCTGGCCGGTCGACTTTACTTTTTTAAACGTTCTGCCGAAAGCGCTTACCCAACTAATTGTCTTGGCTCAAGTAAAATTCTTCTAAAATGCCTATATATGACAAAATAGCACACTATAGGTAAAAATGGTCACTTTTGATCAAAAAATCATAACTTGCTTAGTTTTAAGCCCGGAACAATTTTTAAAATACAGACATGACCGCTAAATTTCAAAGAAACCAAAATTTTTTTAAAAGTTAGTCTAGCCATAACCATTCATGAGATATTCAAAAAATGCGTTCGTGATCAGCCGTGATCAGTCACATAATCGATTATGAGTAAATTATAAAAGCCAGATCTCCCTGTTTTTTCACTGAAATAGTATCCTATGGTCAGAGCATCATAAAACCGCCCTAATTTCCGCACTACGGAAAACAATTATTGTGCACATGGCTGATAAGTGCGCCCCATTTCGGCAATTGTAGCTAATCATGATCGATCATTTCAGTTGTTAGTCATTTGCGCTGATAACTAATGATTCATCTTGTAGCTCTTAAAAAGAGCTTCCAAATGTTTTTTCCGCTTTAAAATTCGTTCATTTTTACCCAAGATAATGGAGAAACCTCCAATCGGAGTGAAGTAGCCGCAGCAGGACGCTACTTTTGAATTCCCCCCCCCCCGCGCCGCTTATGACATTAGAGTGGTTTCGGCTCTAGCAATCGCGAGAAAATAGCGAACGCGGGCGGGAAGTTCAAAAGTAGAGTCACGCAGGCACTTCTTGCCAATTGGAGTTTTTTTTCGATATCTTGGGTAAAAATGAACGAATTTTGACGCACAAAAAAGCTTTTGAAAGTTCTTTTTAAGGGCTACACGTGTGACTAATCAGCGCGAGCAGCTGAATTGATCGAACATGATTAGCTGTAATCGCCGAAATGGGGCGCAGTTATCAGCCATGTGCACAATACCTGTGGTCCGTAGTGCGAAAGTTGGGGTAGTTTATATGATGTTCTGACCATAGGATACTATTTCAGGAGAAAACAAGGAGATCTGGCTTTTACAATGTACTCATAATCGATTATGTGCCTGATCACGGCTGATCACGAACAAGTTTTTTGAATATCTCATGAACGGTTGTAGGTAGGCTAATTTTTAAAGACGTTTAAGCTTCCTTCAAATGCAGCGATTATTTCTTTATTTAAAAAATTCTTCTGGACCAAAAAGTGAGCAAGTTATGACTTTTTGACCAAAAGTGACCTTTTTGACCTTTAAAGTGGTTTATTTCCATATATAGGCGTTTTAGAAAAATGTTACTTCCGCCAAGAGAATCAGTTTTTTAAGTACTTTCGATAGAGCATTTAAAAGGGGGGTCAAAAAAAGTACACTGGTCAAGCATATTCCATATGGGTCGTCTCTCTCAGAAATCCTCTCTAATGTTTCACGCGGCTGTCGGCAGTCCACAAAAAATGCTGCCTTGGATTGCGCTTTTGCCACTGCAATACTAGTGTTTGGCTTGTGGGAAAGCTAGTGTGTTGGGTGCCTTGATATATGCATTGGCTTGCCTTGCGAGTAGTTGGCTGGTCGATAACTCTCTCTGCGAGGCAGAAATCGGTCGGGTTGATGCCTCTGGCTCCTATGACGGAGCCTTCCTCTGTCAGGTCATGTTTCAGGCCTACACCATAGGCAGTGATGGCCCCTCTAGGCACGGAAACACTCCCAAGAATCTCTCAGATCGTTCTACCAATCAAACCCGTAGAGAATCAATTTTTTTTAAAAAATGTGTGACCATGTTTCTAGCTGGATTCAACCCTGAACTGTACTTGTTTGTCGAAGTGAGTAACCCATAGGCGGAAACCAATTCACCGCATCAAAATTTTGAAATCGACAAGGTTGCCACTGAACGCCCAGTATTTTTTGACGCAAGTAATCAAATGAGCATAAACTGAAGAACAATTGAACCCTGAGTTCGGGTCGTCTTAGGAGAAAGATGCCAAACTGATACGATATGCACATGTAAATCGAGCGTGCGAAAGGGAGCGTAACATCCTGTGGATTGAAAAAGAAAATTCAACTTCCCTCGGCTTGGAGTCAGAAAACATGCCAAAGCCAATGCTGTAACGCCCACGACCCAACCAGGTTGTCCTGTTGCACTGTAACAATGTGCAGGTAAAATATTGTAGGTGGACTTTTCTGTCTGTTCCTTTGTTTCTGCAGAATCTATTGCTATTTTAGGAAATTGACAATTTTAGATAAAAGAAATGACTCAGATTGCAATCAAGAAACAGAAACAGAGGCAGAATAAAAAACATGAGGCCCCAGCGGGAATCGACCCCACGACCCCGAACTTACCAGTCCAGTGTATATTATGGGGACCACCCAGCGCGGTGTAGCGCATTAAGTGTCCCGTACCACGCGGAACGCTTGCACCTTTACATTCAGGGTGTGCGTGACCAACACTTTACCCTGCGCAGATCTAGCCTTATCCTGGTTATGTCACTATTCGAAATGTCTACAATTCGCCTTTCAGCTTTGGTTGCGCACTGGCTGAATCAGTCTTGTCTAGCCTGTACCGTGCCGCCTAGAATCTAGAATCACCCTAACTAAGGAGAGTCCTCCCTGCTCAGAAGTCCCCGCTCTACGAAAAAGTTGCTGAACTATAATACACGCTCGGCTCAGCCCCTGCTTGCTCCCTGAATCTATATACCTATTCCCTAGAACGTGATTAGAATATTGTAGGCGCACTCTGCCTAGACCGTTCTGCCTCTGCTTCTAGCGGACACGCCCAATGGTAATCCCAGATGAGATGGCGTTGTTATGGATTCATCGACTGGTCTCCTTGCCCACTGCTCAATTGCGGAGTCAGGTTTCAAAGCGATCATCCACCGTCCTGACTTGACTGTTCCTGCCGCTCCTTGCTATTGTTGCTAGGCCATTATACCTTCCTCCAAGAGTCTGTCACCAATGCGCTCAGTGATCAGCGGGCTCGGAAAAGACTGATCATTCATTTAATCCACTGGAAGATAAATCTTTCCTCAGCTGCGGCGGATAAAAAGAAGCTAGCCAGGTAAGACCAGCAAAAGTCAGACTTTGCTAACACACTCATCCAAAAAAGTCCTTCCCATGAAACGGCCTAGTTTGGTCTGCCATTTGGCTCGTGCATGCTAGCATTGTGGAGACACCAGTGTTGTCTCAGCTGTTGTTTAACCGAAGGAAAACAGTTTTCTCCTTCCAGACCCGCTAGTCGTATCGTGCACAGTCGATAGAGCGAATCGTTGAATCTACACCGGAAAGTTGCGCCAGCTTGGTTGTCGCCGCTAAGTCGTCACTTCCATATCCGACCCTGTTTGTAGGCTAGTATTGGCTTCGATAAGTAAGAAAGGTTTTGCGGAAGCGTATGAACTGAAACACCTACAAATGGCCTCTAAATCTATTCCAAGAGTAGAGTTCCCAGCTTTATATTTTAGACTTGAATGACCATGCCAGCCCACGCCTGGGATTTCAGGACAATCATCTTCTGGTCCTCAAACATGAAGTCACCGTCCGATGGGGTCACTGACGGGGTCACTGATAAAATCTTGGCACTCAACACGCTCGCATTCGCCGAATACGTCTGTGCTCGAACCACGACAGTTCTAGCCTCAGTTTGGCTTCTGTTGAATATTGCCAAAGCGGAGATATGTCAAACGTATGCTCAGTGGTTGGGCCGATGCGTTGGGTGATGTTTGCTCTTTGTAGTGATGCCAACGCTTACCACAGTCATCAGAGGGCCAGCATATTTGGCACAGTTCTATTCTTCTCACTTTACACTCAAGTCGAACTGGAGACGGTATGTGCTCTTTGTTTGTGTCGGTGATCGGCTAACCAGAGCAACAAAGGAGGTCCCACGGCTCACAGGCACGAGGTATGATGTCTGACGTCACAGGTTCGCTCAAAAAAGTAGTCGACTTCTTGCAATACGTTCTCTCACACACTCTGCAGTGCACCACAACGTAGTGGGCACTATAAGGACACCACCGAACTGGGGCCTAAGCCCTATAATGCCAGCAGCCCACAAACTACTGGTCGTGAGAGACACCAGCGCCAGGGGTAGGCTTGCCATTGCAATCTGACAAATCTTAATTCTGATCAACTTACGAGTATCACTTTCAGTTTTGCTCACTACTATGCACCACGATGCAGTACTGTTTTGTTGTCTTCTTGACTCTTCTCGTATTGGAACTTGCTCAAAAGGAACGCCCTGCAACGGGTGGAGGAACCAATCAAACGATGGCTTGCATGATTGGATGGGGTCAGTAAGAGATATTTACAGTTACAGTGTGCCGTTTCACTGAGTTTGTTTGCCTGTTAGTAGTGCCTTTCACATGACCTTGGTTTTCTTTCTCAGGATCTTTCAGCCAAAGGATTCCAAGGATCCTCCTTATAGTGGCAAACTGACATTACAGTTTCTAGTAGGGAATAAACGACAGAGTTCTATCTTTCAGTTGCCCTCAATGATCTCTAATTTTAGAAAATAGGATGTGCGAGTACGTGGTTTAGAGAAAGCCACATCACCCAGTCTTCTGCATTTTAGGTTTGCCAGTTATTCCCAACATTCTTGCCCTGATAATGGACCGCGACATGTACGTAAGTATACTTGAGAAAAGCAAAAACGAGTTAGAAGGTCTCTGGCGAGCGTGCTTATGAGAACAGCTTTACGTATACAATAGTTCTTATTAAAATCCCTGAAAAATTTTAAAACTAGGTCAATAATCGATTTTTCTTGTGTCAATTCCGTGAGGTGTCTGAGCATGGCGATCTGTTTGGAAAATCCGCCAATTGCAAGCAAAGTAGTATGTTTCTCGACATCAGAGTTAACCCACGGAACCAGCAATCTCTGCAATTTCCGGATCTCTGATCGTGAGAGTCTTGCTTGTCCGACTGGATTAGAGAACGAGTTTTGAGCGACTTCGTGCGATCACACGCTCACAATCAGTCAGATCCCGTACCCCTTCGTTCCGTGATCCTATCCTCAGATTCTCAACTCGGAAAAACCAAAATTTTGGACTAATAAGTTCGAGCCTCAGATAAAGGCAGTTTTTCCGCATTGTCTCTCCATTCGCAAACCCGGGGCCCCACTACCCCGAATAGTAAGGCGAACATATGCACAAATGGTCAGCTGGTATTCTCATATGTTTGTCTTGGTACGGAGTATCTTCGCATTGGGGAAGGATTACCAGTTCTGGTCCAGATCGTAGGTCAACAGATGAGGCACCAGTAAATGAGCTGAATGCTTGCACTCTGCGCCCCCCCTCCCTCAAGGTTTGAAAGCTAGGAACAATAGAGCTGGAGGGTCCACTCGTGGCATCTTTGGCAGCCTCTTCTCCCTGACCCCAATAGAGTATTTAGGCGAATGCAACAGGTTTAACTACACTTTTCTGACCGCTTCAGATGTTGGCTGAATCTCGGTCCTGAACTCGCCTTCGCCACGATGCTTCCCCTGATTGTGATCACATCTACAGCCATATTACTGGTGGAGAAATCTGAACCCTCTTGGCCAGCATCGACTCACGGTCACTTTTACATCGTGACCATGGCCTGGCTCTTGTACTTCTGCGCCACTATGGTCACACGCTACCCGCAGAGTGTGATTTACTCTCTGTGCTTAGCCATTTGCTCGTTTGCCATGGTGAAAAGCTTGTTATTGCGAGAGAATTCAGTTTGCGAAGCCAGTGGAACCCTTGCATTTTCGAGCCAGATGGCCTTGGATTCGCAATGCCAAGTGAAAAAGGGGGCCGATGTGATTATAAGGCTGTGATGAACGATAATATTACGAGTCCTTTTGGACGTAGGCGTGTGATTTGGATACTGAAAGTGCAAATGGGGATTCGGCCCTGACAGAATTTATGGTCTTGTAGTTGTGCATTTATAATCTCTTTACACCAATCTTACAGCAAAAACAGTTGACAATTTTGCGTTGACGTTGATGAATTAAAAAGTTCTTTTCAACCATACAGTCGAGTCCACTAACAGTCACGCCGCAAGATGTCGCGCTCCAGTTATTGTCACAGGTTTTCCAAGTCCAAATGTTTTCCCTATACTTTGTGTGTATTTTGAGTTCGCCTATTGTCACACTGAATGTGGCCCAGTCCGCTTACTGTCACATCAATTTCTGTGCCAAGGGGGATTAGGATCAGAAAAGTGTCATATTTACACCCTTGGCAGATTAAAACAAGCGCAAAATCGTCAAAAAGTAGAATTTTTACAATAAAACGCAAGAATTTTTGGGCATGGCACCTTGTGCTCCAGCTTTGATTTGACTGACGTGCATCATTTAACCTTCTTTAATTACAAAAACTGTTTGAAAAAGCCTTGCGTCTTTCAAATGGTTAGGAATACACGAAAATGGTATGATATAGCGAGAAAAACGCAAAAAAAAAATCGGTTTTTGCGATTTTAGAGTGTACTTCGCGAATTTAGTCCCAGTCCGGATATTGTCACATTTTCTTTTCGTCCAGGGCTGGTGATACCTTGTGGTTGGTTCCTTGTGTAAGCCTGGTTCGATGGTCTTTATAGGGTGCGGCGCGGCTGCATTCTAAACAAACGATGATTAGGCATAGCAGACTCGACTACGCTCGGTTTCATAAAAAGCAGCGTATTGCAGACCACCAACTGCCTAGATCAAAGTGCGGGAAGTCTGAATTTGTTGTCGAAATCTAATTGACCGTCAATTGTAAGAGAAAAATTGCAATTATGCGCAGTAAAATGCGCCTTAAAGTGTAAAAAGGCGTTGGAATCAAGCAAAGTTGCAAATATCCGAGGTCGACTGTGCGTGATTAATACTAGACGAACGGGCGTTTCGGTCGCATTCCGCATGCAGCCATGATAAGAAGAAATGGCACTACAAACCGCATGAAAAGGATGGGCCAAAGGTCAGGCGAATCTTGGCGTGCATACGGTATTTCAAAGGTTTAGGGAAATCAACACGTGAAAAGTATGACGGAAGCCATATGCCTTCGCCCTGCATCTGCCTGTATGTCGACGGTACTGTACTGAAAAAGCATTGGGGATGCAGCCCAAATGTAAGACCCTAGTCTCACAACAAGTCGGATGGCTATCGTACGTTTACTCCGCACCGCACACTACGAGGTACACCGATGAGACTGACTAAGATACCATCATCAGGTTATCAGTGCAGTTCACAAAAAAAGAAGACAAGGGAACCAGTCAGCATGACTTGTACCCAATGTTCACTCAGGCCTAACAGGCAAAGGTCGCAATGCTGCACCAGATACAACTACCATGGCACACACAAACTAGATCTTATATACCCCCTAACACAAAGATGCGGCGTTGGCGTTGTCGAGGCTTAAAATCCGTGGGATTGTAAATTAGAGGTGTCCTATCGCGGCTCAACGATGGAATATAACAGAGCCAAGGTCCCTCAAAGCGGGCGTATTAATAGACGGGTGGGAAGGGAACGCCGTGTTCGCCGTGTGGCACTACAGGCGATTTACCCCCCCCCCCCCCATGCATTTGAAGGTCTCTTGGTTTGAGGTCTGAGATTTGAGGTTTGAATCGCCTCGTAGATATTCGTAAATTCCTGTCGCTGAGGTGTCGACTGAGGGCGTTTCAAGATATGACGCAGATGTATGCAATTAGGTTCGCAATCGAACCACACCACCTTGACACCACAGATATCAGTAGAGCCCGCTGTCTGTGGTTTTGCTGGGTTCTGGCAATTGCGCTGATTGAGCCGCTCCAGGTTTATATCAAAGATCAGGCGTAAACAGGATACGTTCGCGCCTTCGCGTTTTGGTGCGAATGTGAAGTATGAAGCAGGTCGTGATCCTTATTAGGAATGGTGTCCGCATGGAAAAGCAGCGCGAAATAGCTCGATTAGGGTGCAACGGGTTGATGGTTGTCAAGCTCTTCGTAATTTTGATAAGCAATACTAAATTATTACCAGCTATATTCCAACCCACACTTACTGGCTGATTTTTCTACACTGTCCCAAAAACTCGCTCTCGCAGGTATTTTGCAGATCAGTCAAATGCGGACTTGACATCTGCAGATCTGCATGTTAGGCGGGGCCATCTCTGAAGCCGCAACATCGCATAAAAGGCACCAGTATCAGGGCAGTGTATGGAAGTTACGTGAGAAAGGGTGCTCGAAAATAAGTCAGATGGTCACAAGCAAGGTTATAGATCATAGGTTAGTTAATTCACCTCGAATGCAAATATGAGCTGGCCGTGGATATTGGCAGGAAACGTGAGTGTTGAATGTGAGCAAGGGATAAACTCCGAGTGTTCGATTGTTATTGTCACACTTTGCTGCTGCTCATTATTACGAAACGGGGAACTACATTTACATAATCGTGTGCCCCAACGAAAACGTTAGGCTTTGTTTTCCAGAGTCTATAATAGAAGCCTAATGCATGCTGATGGCGAGCGAGTGGGCCCAGCAGCATTTGAGGAAGCCACCAGAGAAATATTATGTGCTTCAAGGGGTAAGCTGTCACGACTTGGTCCTCTAGTGAATATTTGACATTATGTTGAGAGATATGCTTATAAGTTATTCATAGCATCTCCTTCCTTTTTTCACATTCAAATCCTGCTGCCACCTGCTCTCTGCGGGTGATCGTTGTTCCTCGCTCCGGGTAACCTACTGCTGTTTGAATTCGATTTACCTATTGTGAGTTCTGGGCATTGTCGAGGGTAGTCGATGCCTCTTGAACACTGCTTTATTTTGCACGTCATGTCTCCTTAGCTCACGCTCACGGCAGCTCACGCAATGTTTGATAATCCCTTATCATCAACCCAAGGAACACTTGCTGAATGAATAGGAACATTTTGCGAGGTTAATCAAAATTTTTTTTGGAGACCTGATGCACATTTTTCTTACATTCGAGACCTGGCAAGATTGATTTATTTTTTGACTCATATTTATGGTTATATTTGGGATAGAAGCATGTCGTTTTGTATTTTTCGAAGTTAGAATTCTCACGAACTAAATGACAACATCTGACCTCCGTTTCATATAAAACCTTCGTTCCCCATGAAGAATCTCACATTTTACTGAGGAATACACACTAGTCATGGCTAACAACACAACCACCCCAGTCAAAGGCAACATTACAGCAGTCGAACTCTGGATTCACTTGACCATTTTTTACGCATTCCTATGTGGTGTCGTGTCGACCATGGGCAATGTGCTGATCGTTACTGGAATCGTTCGTAGCAAGAAATTACGCACCCGTTTCTTCGTCATTGTGGGCACACTGACAGCATGCCGTACATTGCTGTGTCTTCAATTCCTGGTCATGGCACTGTACAGAATCTTACGCCAGACCAAAGTGGCCTCGTCCAACCTAACTCGTCTGTCGTGCCACGCCATTCACTTCTGGCTCTTGATCGGGCTCACTCTAGAAATGATGTTGCTGCTGGTCCTGGTTTTGGACAGGGCCCTAGCCATAATGGCTACTTCGGTGTATCGTATGCTTACGATCAAGCAAGCAATGCTGGTGTGCGGTGGCTTGTTTCTGGCGGGCATCATTATCAAATTGCCATTTTCATACGCCAATATCGCATTGGATCAAGTGGTCTCGTGCACAAATTCGTACAGTGCACCAAGCGAAGCGTTCAATCTGTACACTCAAAATATCGATCTGGCGCTGTTGATCATGATCCTAATCCTCTACGTTCTTTTGATCGCTTTTGTACAATTTAGAATTCGAGCACTTCGCTCGTCCAGCAGTTCTAACGCGGCCATGGTATCTTTGAAAAGGCAACTGAAACTGATGCCCATGTTACGCAATCTGGTAGTGGCCCACTGTAGTTTCGCACTGATCTCGAAGATCCTTCGTACAATGGCTGGTGTTTATGATAATCACTCGGAGGCATCAGCGAGATTTACGGCTTACGGTGGTGTTTTTTCTACACTGGATTTATTTTCGAATATGATCGCCCTGCTGTGGTCGAATAGCGATATTCGCACGGTCAGTCTACCCTGTTGCCATTGTCTGCAAGAGAAGACAACCAATGGCGCTAGTGTGACGCAAATGGTAACCGCGGGAGAAGGCGCAATCAAATCGATCAGCAGACTAAACCAAGTCATGCCGCAAGTTGAAGCTGGATAACGAGAGTTTTGTGCTCGCAAGGATGACACGTTCTCACACATATTATAAATTTTTTAAGCATTGTCCTTGAAGTGTCGTGGCTCGATGAAGAATTATGCACCGTAAAAATGTTTGGGAAGACAAGCTTATGTCGTTAATCATTTTTGCAATGACGCCATTTGTGGCAGCAGAAACGAGGGAATGGAGAATAATTTACACGAAATGGCTTCCTCCTCTTTGTCCAGACGATAAGTTTAGCGCACGAAAGCAAGTGAATTTGACATTTCCGCAAACTTTTTGAGTTAGCAGGCACAAAAACAGTTGTATAATTACATTGCATACCAATATAGAGTCAGGAGTCAATACATGTGATCGCCCCTTGCACAGTATGTGGGCACTGTCCAGCCTTGTCGTTATGGTGAGGGTCTGGTGTCGGTGGCTGCTACCCATCTTTCTGAGAATCAAGGTCTGATGGAAGAGCTGCCTTGTGCGTGATACAAACCGCTTTTTACGCTAATGTATCAGAGCAGGCAGAAATCAAGCCGATACGTCATACCAGCATGACAAAACTTGGCAGCAGCATCGCTAATGCCGATACTGATAAGGAATCCTGGGTCTTGGCTCCCGGCTCATCAATATGGTTATAGGCTTGTCTTGGCTTGGCTCGCCATCAGTCAAGCTAGCCTCAGCTTTAGATTTTGGCATTTTCTATCCCCTCTTGCTGGTGTCCATAAAAGCTTGATCAAGTGAAGCGCGCATCCAGGTACTGTGGGGATTATCAGCACTGTTACCGAAAGCTTGAGGTTTTAGAGTTTTAGTACTGTACTATTACTCCAAACTGAAAGGAAGCGTGCTCTACTGTGTTAAAAATTTTAAACTTAAATCCTACAGAAAAAATTCATGTATCTGTGATATTTTTAGGTTTCCACTATACGCATAAGATTCCACTGCTAGCTATGCTATAGCACCGTACATTGTTTAGTCTCCTGTCAGTAGCTGGAAGGCTGAATCATAGGCCAGCTTGGTGGATGAGCTTTGGTAGGAGGCTTGTTCACTCAAAATGTAGCGGGCAAGTAAGACGGTCGCCTATACCGAGAGTCAGCAGACTGCAGACTTCTGGTGGAGGCAGATTCCGGGATTGTACACCCTTTGGACAGATTTTTGGGAATGACCGAGGCTGAACGTTTGGAGCGAATCCGCAGATTCCGTTTTGATAAGTTTGATCCTACTGGAGAGGATTCTCGATACTACACTCAACGGCTTGAATTAAAACTGGTGCGATCTGGAATCGAAGGAGAGGCGAATGCGCAAGCAAAGACGTCCCTACTCCTGACCAGTATTGGCCCGGATACGTTCAAAGTTCTAGTCGATCATTTTCGTCCGAGGGAAGTTCTACAACAAACGTACAACGATCTGAAAGCAGCCCTGGAAGGGTACCCGGAAGCAGGTCTTTGCGATGGCGGAACGTGTGCGATTCGTGCAGAGATCCAGGAAGGAGTAGGAGAGGGTCGCGATGTGGATCAACAGCTTAAGGGGGATTGCTGGGAACTGTAATTTTGGAACCACGTTAGATGAAAGGATTCGAGACCAGCTGATTCTTGGCATCAACTACCACACGTGGCTGAAGGAACTGTTCAAGCAAAATCTTAGGCTGGAGGCGACATTGGCCCAAGTGGAGGCAATGGCATTCACTCTAGTCTCCTGTCAGTAGTTGGAAGGCTGAATCATAGGCCAGCTTGGTAGATGAGCTTTGGTAGAAGGCTTAACTCAGAATGTAGCGGGCTAGTAAGATGGTCGCCTATACCGAGAGTCCGTGTACGTTGCAGTATCCAAGCGCTCTTACTCCATGCCTTGATATAATTCTGCTGACTGTGAGCTCATCCCATGCTTCAGTATACCTACAGTACTCCTTTTGCCGAATGACGGCCTGCCCGCGAGGCCTGATGACAGGTTTAATATGAGATTGTTCTTTGGGAATGTACACGCGGCACCACGGGCGATCCAAGGCTGGCAGCAACACTTAGATCGCCGCTCAATGTCGACCTGCCCTTTTTATAACAAAGCCCGCCATTTTTAAAATCTGCGTAGTGCACGCATATGTCCACATTTTGTTTAGTAAACAATCTAACCGTGCCAAGAAGCAGACAATTGTTTCTGCTGTGCGATAAGTGGTTCGGATCAGGGGCCGATGATCCAAGTGTTCTGCCAGCTCGCACCATTGGCGACGGGCGTGTATATTCCCAAAGAAAATAGATGATATGCGTACATTTTACTGAGATGGAAATGGTACCCATTTAATCCTCTGGGCACATTCTTTGAAACTCAGCCTTTTGTGACTAGTGAAGGGATGAGCATGGTGAGCGGATGGGGGAGGGGGGCGTACTTGTTGACCAACAGTATGCAGCACCAACTGGTTTGGGCAATCGTCTCACTTTTTGACAAGATGGCGAATCTTCACCAGGCGTTTTGTGGAATAGTTTGGATGACGGCATTTTAGGCGGACTCACTCGATAGAAATTTCAGTTTTGTGATTCCGTTTTTAATTAACTTTTGACATTCAGCACTATTTTCGTGATGACAAATCGAAAACACCGCAATTTTTTTTCTTCGTGTTACAACAGCGTCGTTTTTCTTATCCAAGTGTCTGGAGTCGCATACGTGCGCATACGCGTTGGTCTTTCAGTAAAACTGAACTGAACCGTTTGTCAGTCCTTGATGACGAGGGCCGATACCAGCGCCATGGATTTGGACCCAGGAACCACACCGCGATGCACTAAGTATAGTGTCTTTGAAGACAAAATTGCGTTCTGGTTTGCCCACACACATCTGCTACTTGCATCTTCTACATCCTGCACCTACAGCAAATAAAACTAAATTTTACACTCCTACAGTGGTTATTTGCTTGTTCCTAACCCCCTTTCCTACGGTCTATCTATCCTACGTATCCAGCTAGCGCCCCACTGCCCCACGGTGGGTGCGCAATTACAGTATACTCCTGTCGCGATAGCGTCAATTATTTTGAGTCTGATGTCTCCCCTCGGTCATATTATATGTGCATACTAGCGCATGGTAATGTGGCACAATGTGGCTGAATATCTATATTTCAAATTCCATATTATGTACAACACAAGGGCCAATTGTCTAATTTTACGAGCATACATTCAAAAGACTTGGCTAGTAAATTTTAAAAGCAATCATAACATGATGTACGTCAGATAGATACAGTACTGCATGTCCAAGGCGAGATCGCATCAAGGAAAACGAGGTCTGCAGTACAGTATGATGCTGTAAAGATGGAATCCTCTCTGGCGTCCTAGATGCCGAAGGATTTCAGCACGTGCTGACTGACTATTGAATTCCGAACGACCGTCTTGCATGCGGACGTGCAGGGACTTCGCTCCTTCATGGTACAACATCACAATCGTTGCAAATGAGGGTGTTCTTCAAAAAAAGGGGCCCGCCCTGACTAGCAGAGTAGCTGCAACGTGGTCGTCATCCGAAATGAAGAAAGCCTTTTAAGGCCTGCTCCAGCATTTGAAGTTCTTTATCGCCTTTTCCTCATTAGAACTTTGAACGATGAGGCCACGCTGGAGAATCTCCTGCAACGCCTTCATTTTTTTATCAGGTTTTGCGCTCTCTGCTAAAAAAGGTGAGTCCTCGCTCATGGTCCACACGATACGTACAGTATGTATACACGCATACCCAGTATGTATATTCCCTGGTGCAACTGACAATGAGCAGCGTCACCCATCAGACTTAGGACAAAGGCCATCTACGGCCCTGCACCATGTCGCCCATTAATCATTATCTAAGACATTTGCTATTTTGTACAATTTATTTGTCAAAGATAGGTATAATCAGCACCTGCAGGTCACACCTAGTTCGCGAAAAGTGCACACCCGATCCCGAACGCACCCACTCTACACTATCATCCCTTGCCCGACATAATCTCAGGCCTCAGTCCGAAAAAATATACTGCCCAATAAACCAAGTTAAAAGCAAAAAAAACCAATGGAAAGCTAAATAAACAAAACTTATCCAAACTCTGAGCAGTTAATTGCCACTCAGAATAACTGGTCCTCCATTGATTACACCGTTTGCGTACACGTTCTACCCATCGTCGAAGCAACGGTTGTTTCCTGGCTGGCAGTAACGAATCATGCTCGCTGCACTGACTCAGAACACTTCGCCCGCTCACGCTCTTGTGCGGTGGTCTAGCCGCGGCAGAGACGGGTAACGGGAACGAAGTGGAGCCGATGGGCGTGACCGTACCAGCACTGGCCGTCCTTTTCTTCAGTTCATTATTGCCAGCAACTGTGAAAGGGTCTTCGCGAGCCTCACTCGGACTGTCCCGCACAGCATTGCCATTGTTTTGTTGCTCCCCTTGCTGCTGTTCTTTCTGTTGCTGTTGAAGTATCTTGGCATCGCGCAGCACGGATGTCCATGCTGGCGACAATGAATTGCGTTTGACTCTGAGTGGACTCTTGGCCACAAAATCCACATCCGTTTCGGCCAATCTAGCCGACCCATTTTGCAAGAATAATCTTCTCACGCCTACTCCTGTTCCCAATCCTAGTTTCGGGAGTGGCTTGGGAGCAGCAGCAGTAGTCGTGTTGCTACCACCGCTAGCACCTGTTGCTGCAACTCGCTTTTTCTTAGCTCGTACAGCCTCCAACCATCGCTTGCAAACCTGCTTGCCAACTTCGCGCTCCTGTTGTCGTTGAAGCAATTGGCATACGATGGCCAGTTCGATTAGTGTAAAGAAAATAAATGAGACACATGTGATCATCCAAATATCTAGACATTTGATATAACTGACTCGTGGCAAGTGCTTGAGAACAGTGCCAAATTGAAATGTCAAAGCCAACAGACTGCTCACACCCAACGTGATCCTTGCACTGACCGAGCGAGCATCCAAGAAGAAACCGACCCAACTCGAAATCACGGTCAGCAAGGTGGGAAAATATGCTTGGAACAAATAAAATCCATAACGTCGGCTGAACATGAACGTCACACGTAATTCATCCCATAATCCATTCGGATAGGATAGCGTTTCCCGGGAAGTTTTGAAATCCAACAAAGCGAAATCTGGTAATTCTACGGGATTAATAAATGTGACTGGCTCAGCGTGCCACGACAATTCCACTTCTTGCTTATTGTATGAATAACTTTCGAAAACCAAAGAACATTCCTGGTGATCAAACGGGAACATTTTCAAATCAAGTCGACACGGGGCTCTGACTTTCATACGATAGTTTGACCAGACAATTCCTGCAATGGAAATTAGTTCAATCTTTAGACTGCCTTCGTCTGTCCCTTTTCCAAAAATGCTACGAAATTGTTTTTCATCGCGCATAAATCATTCGCCTTCTCTGTTGTTTAGTGTTCTTAGTTTTTTCGGGAACCGGCTAGTATGATTTGCGACTACAACGTAAGCGATTCTGTTTTCACTTCCTTGTTGTTAGTCCCCATCAGGAACTCCGTGTTTTAACTTTGTTAGTTGCCTTATCTTCTACGTAACGGAGTTAGCATCGTCGCAAACGCTGCCACACTACTTCCTTTTCTGCAGAGGCAACCTAGCGATGCTTAACTGACTATGACCCCGTTCCTGCATCTCATCGCATCGCTTCGCTTTATTCCGTCCCTTAAAACCTCTACCCTTAAAAATTCATTAATTCCTTTCTTTTCACCAGGCCGCATTTTTTCAGCCATTCCGAAGCTTTTCACTTGCACAAAGTGTGTGCAATCAAGCATGCTCTGTGCATCCAGCAGCCGAGGCAGGCTCGACGGTTAGGGAATGTCAAAAAGCATAAATCAACTGCAAAGCACCAAAAAAGCCAAAGATACCATGCTTAAAGGCTATTTCGCGCATACTCGTGCTAACTGCGAACTGGCCGAATCTTATCTAACTTGTGTTCAAAGTAGCCCCTGCAGACATAATAAGCCAATATGTAGGTTGGCAATCGTAAATTCGCCTCCGCAGAGAACGTCTAATTAGCAATTCAGCAAGGCAGATTAGCTAAATAAAGGGTGCTGGATCGATCCTTATGAAAAATGGTTTCGGGATTGGTATCATGTGCATTGCGTGATTTAGTAGACCTTCGAAGACCTCGAAGACTTGACTTACCTTCTTCATAAACGATAACAAATGTATTTTCGGATGGCGATTTATGTATCTCGGCGCTTTTCGAACTAGAAGAAGCAATAACCAAAACATTATCATGCTAAAATGCAAGAATTTAGGAGTGCTACTTTATGATGCAAGTGTCAGGATTCCAAAGTCTGTCTCGGAATTGTGATTTCAATGTTATGTTCGTGGCGCAAAGAGAAAGGTTTTGGAAACTGAGTCGAGGGTCATACCTGAAAAAAGAAATGTTTAGGTATGGTCTAAAAAATGGTCTATCAAAAATCATTAGAAACTGAGTCAGTGCCGACCATTTCTTCATTTTTCTGAAAGGACGCGCACAAAAATGTCATAATATTCTGCGTTTTGCATTGACAAAATGCAAACGGCGAGGGGTTGCACGAATCAAGAGGTAGTGACTGGGAGAAGCAGAAGTAGCTTTTCTACTCTGTTCCGCCCCTTCGTGATCCTAACTACGGGCTCAAATATGATGGCTGCCGAAGGGAAAACGGCGGGTAATATGAAATTTTGTGCTTCCGACTTTCGCGGCAGTTTCCTCGAATAGGTACACACCTGACCGTCTGCGCAGCAAAAATGCACCCAAGATCACAGAATGGACGAAACATTCAGGATCATTTTTAACTTACCAAATTTCGCTATACATCAAATCCAATTCAAAATCTGATGTCAATTCCGAAATGCCCGAAATTTCCTGCACATGAATTTCCAGAGTGACATTCACTCCGTACGGATTAGGTAAAAGGTGTTTATCGTATTTGTGCAGGAGTACATCGATAATGTGACTCAGATTCATCGAATTGCGACTGCACCTCGCTTCGTGAACTCGAGTCGAGCGCGGGTCAAGCTCGTCGTTGGTTCGATTGAACTGACGTTCAGCCACTGCGTTCTTATCGGGATGTTGAGCAAAAATCTAAAAAATCGGTCGGACAAGATCAAAGTGCAAAAAATACGAGCTTTAACTTTTCAAGATGTTCAGGATGACGTTACAGCATGGGGCGGATACACATCAGGATGCAAACTTAGTGAAGGCGAAGTGATTTTAGATTTTCCTATTTTATCGCATGCTTATCCATCAACATCTTGAATCTGGACTTGTTTTGGGCCAAAAAACATGTCGAGAAAAAACTGCGCTACCCAACAGTTGCTGATAGACTCTAACCAGTTGACTGACAGACCTTTTTAAAATCGTGCACCTTCTCGCTGTTACTGTCTGTATGAGAAAGATGTCCTGATAAGCCGCACTACACCCTTGACTTGGCGTATTTGCGTGCGTGATCCGTGTCGCTGCCCCTGAGTCTATTAGCTATTACGTAGTTCTCACTTCGGTGCTCGCAACAAAAAAAAGAAACCTACAGCTGTGTAATCAATACGCTTTTTTTCCTAAACCCGAGGAAAAATTACAGTGTTTACTCACGTAAAAGTGCTGTTTCATGCTAGTATCACTTTTTTCCTAGCCCACTTTTCTACATACATTCGACTAGGCTCGAGTAAGAGGGTCAAAGTTGCCATTTCACAAGAGCATAAGTAGACGTATAAAAATTTCTGTTTGAATCATATAAATAAGTACAGTATTGATTAAGAAAATGGTGGTGGCCCCGCTGGTATTAAACTAGGCGCGTGCAGGAAAGCGGCTAATTTGGGTAAATTGCACCGATTCAACTCTATTTTTCGTAATTCTTCACACGTGACCTAACGCCAAATCAGCTGTCCACCAGGGGAAAAGGGTCGTTTTACCACTTTGGTCACAAGATGCAGTCGGAAATGGCAGTGATTGGGGCGCATATCCTTGAATCTAACTTAACAAACATTTCGCCAGAGACGATACTGAATCTAGAAATTTCTGCGCCCACGAATTATGTACCTTGTACTTCGACAATTGGCTAGTCACTGGCTCAACGCTTAGAAATATAATCCCAATAGCCGCCATAAAAGGCAGTAGGAAATCGAATTCCGGATTTCGTTTTCGCCCTTTCCCCAAATAGGAATCGCGTGTACGGTAGGCCGGGCAGCAAGCACGGAGAACAGACCTCATGGCACTCGAGCGAGCTAACCATGTGGGATGAGATAGGAGCTAACCAGACACTAGCAGCAGCTGTAAGTAGGAAACCCAAGCTGATATTCTTAGAAAAAGTGCAAATGGTTGCAATATCCCGTTGCGATATTGAGATTGTAGGAGGGGAAAGAGAAAGACAAACTCACCAGGATTTGAGTCAGAAGTAATAACAAATCGGTCGTCATCGTTGCAACTGGTTCAATATATGATTAATTCTTGGTTTGTCTTTAGTCGACAGTCAATCTCTTATTCGCATAGTTCTCTCGGCGACTCAATAATAGCGCATACTAAACCAACTGACTTCTTGCCTAAAGTGCTTCTTCATCTTTCCCGCCGCGACTCACTGCCGGTGCTTCGAATCGACCGCGCCCACTTCCAAGGAACTGTGGACGGGGACACTGGAGGTGAGCGGCCGATGCAAGGAAGCGGAAAAGCCAAAGCGCAAACTGGCCTTGTTCGGTTAGTAATGGGCGGTGCGAAACAACAGGCGACCAAGAGAATAAGATGCCAACGTCGCGCAGTGAATCAGGACCAACTGCTTGTCTTGTCGAGACCAACGTCCCCTTTTCTAGTCCAGTCCAAATCGACGATGACACTGGAGAAAGAATCGTCAGGTTTTTGACTTAAAAGTCGCTTTTCAAAAACACGAATTTAAGTTCGTTCTTGCGCTTTTTCTTCGTTTAAACGTTAGCAAAGCTAACTTTTCAAAGCAACCATCCAAAACCAATCAAACTCGACGCGATGAAATGCGCAAAACGCGCGTCTTTTTCAATCACCAAAAGACGTCACGGCACCTTTCGGCTTAAACTTTGTTTATGAACTCAATTTGAACTTTCAAAAGTGTGAAAAAATTGTCAAAAATGGAAAAGTATGTCCTGCATAAATGTCAATTTCATTTTCTCCAAAATATATCATCTTCTTCTTTAATCACTGAATTCGTTACCTAAAAAAATCAGAACGACCTTTCTGAAGTATACTCTATCCGTAGGGAACGTTCGGACGGTTCAGAACACGCGCAAAAACATATCACTCATTTGAAGATGAGTTTGACAAAAGCGTCCTTAGTTGAAGACCTCGTGACAAGCTTTGACAGAAATGAGTGAAGGTAGCTCGCCAGAGACGGCGACTGAAAGAAGCCGCCAATAGAAATTAAGATTATCAGGCTCATCTTCAATGCAAACACTTGCCCTTGTAACAACCACTTTGATATGCAAATTGTAGTTGCAGATTTCCACATCCCTTTTTTTAAACTAGCACTGACAGTGTAAAACAGGGTGCTAATATGGCAGGCAAGAAATGAATCCATTTCCCTCGAGTACGAGAAAACTGTACTCTAAATCCCTAAAAATTTGAATGGAATTGACATCATTTTTCAGACTATGAGGCGCGTAGGACCGAGCTAAGCACGAAAGCTGATATGACACACGCAATCTGTGAATGAGTGCTGAGAGCACAATCAGCCTAAGCACTCCTGCCCCCGCTGTTTCGTGTACACCCATGCCGTGATAACGTCCCCGCGTACTCCACACCTCATTAGAATCATTTCACTCAGACACCTTCTCAGCAAGAAGAAATTACCTGACTCAACTTTGTCGTGGTTTACCCTCGATTCTCTTCCTTTTCCTGCACCCTTCATCGCACCTTCACGCTTTTCAAAAATTGAAAAAGCGCAAGGTCATACTTTTTATCTCGGAGATAGATAAAGTTATTACAAAATATATTTTTTATGTTGGGCGTAAAAATGGGCTTGGATGGCGGGGCACATGTTGTTGTTATGAGCTACCTATCGAGAAAAGCATCATTTTCGTTTGAAATAATGACCATTTTCTCACATCGAGGCAGCTGTAAAGAAATTGCGTCATCAGCGTCGCATGAGCGTATAAACTTATTCATGACAATGTGTAGGCCAGGGGGGCATACTTTTCTATTCGAAAGCATAAACCTGGTCCTGTCGCTCGAGTTTAACGAGATTACACGAAAAAATTTAACTGTGCAATAAAGCCAGATTAGAATATTGAAAAAGTGCAGCTACTAGATTTTCATTTGCAATAACTTCGTTCCGATGAGGCTTCATAAAAGTTATTTTAAATCAGAAACAAGGTTATAGGAAAAAGTTATATGATCGTCTCCTGCCATCCTCCGCAGAGAACTCACCACTTGCGCCCATTCCTTCGTAAACATAGTTTTACCTGCTCGAATAAGCTTGAGCGATTGAATGACGCAAAGTAAAAGAATTTTATTTTATTCAAAGTCAAATGTTTCCCGACTGCAGGTTTGCAATGTCACACAGTCGCTTATGAGGAGACGGGGAAGTTAATCAGGATAAAGAAGCTCTACACATCTTGGTCACGCACCTAATGTCAAGGGTGTCCCCTCCCCCGGCTGATGATGTACAAATGCAAAGAAATAGCAACGCTCGAAAAGGCGTTTCCTTCTCCTCAAAAACTAGGAACGTAAGAGAGGAGCCAACCAATAGGCCGTATCAAATTCCTCGAGCCCCTTGTCCCGTGAGCTGATAATTTTCAGTAGCACGCTTTTTTTAAAGCCTCGTTGAACTCGATGCTAACCACTTTTACGGCAAAGGCCAGACGGCGGGGGCCGCGCAATCAGGTCTCAATTCTTTTATATCGATCCGCAACAATAGGGACCGCAGAGGGACGGAAGGGGGACAGTTAGCAAGACCGGAAATATCCCTTTCGACACGGTCACTCGGTGACCCTCGCGGGAATCATGCACAAATCAGCCTGCTCGAGCGCTAATTGCGGCTGTCCTCCCTCGTCATACCATTCGGACACACCATCAGTGCACTTGTTATTCGATAAACGGAAATCAAAAGTCAGACAGTTCTGCTACTTATGGTTATAAAATTGTGTCCTGACTACTGTCGCTACCCCCACGGCAGTCTGAAAACCCTACTAGCCATCCTTGCACAGCACTACAGTTGGTCGCGTACAAAACACGCACGCGCAACTTGCTTGTGCGCAGTACATAGGTACAATGCGAACGCTGATATAGGCAGCTTGAGCTAAGTTAAAAATTATTAAGAGTTTCTTTCCACAAACCAAACCAGCAGGTGCACGCGGGCAAGGGGTCAAATATAGTTGCAAGAATTTGAACTTTTGCTTCATCCTTACTGGGCGCAACAAAGCAAATATTTTACTGGAGTTCCATCTCGGCAGCTGTTGCCTTAAAATTAGGCAAAAATTTTAAAAAAAACATTGGCGAAAGAATCTTTCTTGCCAGTCAATATTTGTCTGACTTTGTCAAAGTATCATCGTATCATCTCACAAGGAAACATCGCCAACCGTTAGTCGAACTTTGGAAAACGAAAAATTGTAACATGTTCCTGGGTACAAAAGAAAGCTCTCTGCAAAATATTAGAGGCGTCTGGCCAACTAGTCAGCAAAGGGTCAGCGTCCAAAGTCCTGAAGTTTTGTGTGGTGGGAGCCGAACGTAGCGGAAAACATGCAGAGCTCTTTCCAAACTCGGTTTTTAGGTTCGGAGTTTCGAGCTTAAGCTTCCAACACTCTGGTTCACGGTTTTCTCCAGAAAAAAACCAAAATATTCAGTAGAATCGAAAAATTTCACTGTAGTCTAAGCACTGACCACTGCTGACCAGTTGACCAAGCGTCTCTAATATTTTGCGCAGAGCTTTCTTTTGCACCCAGGAACATGTCACAATTGTTCGTGCTCCAAAGTTCGCCTAAACGGCTGGCCATGTTCCCTTGTCAGCTGCCTGCGTGCAGAGGTGTACATGGGCAGCGAGGGCAGCCTATGACGAAGGCAGTGAGCTGCTTGGATTGTGAAATTCGCTGGTGGCCTGACTAGGCATAGGATCAGGTTGGGTTCAACCCGACTCGACAGTCCCTCACCCAAAGTTCCGGGTCGGGTTGACCCGAATATGGTTTAATTAAGCGACTGACATGAATGGTGGTCAAGGGAGTTATTGGTGCAGATTTGGTGTTTGGGCACAGAACTTTCATTTTTCCCGCCAGGTGAACCTAAACACTTACTTCTACATTCATGAATCAAATTTGATTTGTACTTTTTAGAATTACAGCCTTACTCAGACCACGTTAGTCCCACCTATCATCACAGTTGCTACTAAACAAACTGGGAACTTACTCAGAAATGAAACCCTTATGCGAGAATTACTCAGAAAATTTGGTCCTTGTCACATCTACCGTTGACATAGATATCCATACCCATATCTATTTCTAATCGATATCGATATCTTTTGACATATCGATATCGAAAGCAACTCCATATTCATATCTTCTTGGATATCCGTATCTATATATATATTATACCTTTTTACAACCAAGATAGCGATGGATATTGAAGCTTTTTTTTTAAAGATCTGAAAGTGATTGTTAAGCGCAAAAAAGAACCTTTTTTTTTAAAAGGTGCTAAGGGGCCATCCTTGGAAAACTCAAGACCCCTAGTGCGTAGGTGGGTGTCACATGACACGACTGACTAGCTGATTTTTTGCTTATCAAGCTCCTAGCAAAGCAGAGACAACAAATATTTCAAAACAAAAACAAAGATAAAATGATGCCATAAAAGCTGAATGTACTGTAAGTGGAAGGAAATTTGCCTGGAAGATAAATCAGAGCATCTTCAGTTAAAAACGTTCGAAGCGGGATAGAAGAGAAAATAAACAATTCTTTCTGAGTTTTTTGAGGGGGCCAAGGGAGAATAAAATGGTGCGGCTTTACGAGTCCACATGCTCATGTACGGCAAATATGCTGCACCAGAGCAGCGATCCAGTCATCTGTAGGATCCAAGTCACTCTTACTGTTATTTACGGCATTTCCCATGTTTAGGACGGCCATCGCCTTGATGGACTGTACGAGTAGGATAGTACAACTTGGGGCGAGGCATTCGCCAGGGCTGCCCTCTCTCGCCATACCTGTTCATAATAGCCATTGACTTTTTGACTACGGCCGTGGAAAGTAATCCCGATGTTCATGGGGTACATGTACACGGGACTCCATATCTAATAAGTCAGTTTGCAGACGGCACATCACTCTTTCTTCGGGATCAACCGTCGGCGGAGGCTGCCTTGGCCACAGTCTCTGGTTTTGGAGATGTAGCAGGGCTTAGGCTAAACAAAGGGAAAGCGAAATGCTTGGGACTGGGACCTCGCCCTCAGAGAGTGAAGCCTCCGAAAGAGATTGCTGTTGTAAATAAGGTTCGCATACTAGGCATTACCTTCGCTTATGACCCAGCCGTCATGATAGAAGCTAACTTTACCACAAAATTGAAGGCGCTAGAAAGGATGGTTGATGAGTGGAGCTCCAGGCGGTTGACACTGTATGAAAAGACGCTTGTGTGGAACCAGCTTCTGGGCTCCCAGATGACATACTCGCTAATGAATGAGGAAGCTCCTGCAGAGGTTCTAAGACGTGTTACGGAACTTATCCGAGTTTGACTCTGGGTTAAACACCCGGCAAAAGTTAGGCAAGATGTCATGATACAGCCTTTGAGCGCGGGTGGGGTTAAAGCCCCTGATACTAACGTTACAATGGCCAGCCTGCGGTTATCATGGCTCAAGCGGCTCCTCAAGTATCCTGAGGCAATGGGCAAAAATCGCTTTCCGCGTGACTGAACGCGTTGGCGGGTTAGCCTTTCTTCTACAGTGCAACTTTGATTTGTCGATATTTAACATTGACCTATCTCCATTCTATGCAGACATCGTAAAGGTATATCAATTGGTTAGAGACTCCCCTGTTCGTGAAGTTACCTCCGCAGAGGCTTTAGCATCGTCACTGATATGCAATAATCGGTTTATTCGCATTGGCGGTAGCAGTGTGTACTTGGAGTGGCAGTGTGAGGGACCTTTACGCCATGTGACCGCTTGGTTTGATGGACTAAGAAGACCACGGCCTTGGCGCGAACTATCTGGCGCAGTTGGCGGTGCCCTGAAGCACTTTCGTTACATACAAATCATCTCAGCGGTACCTGCTGCCTGAAAGACTCTATTGAAGACATCCCAGGCTCCTCTTATGGCTGGAAGGCTGCCCTTACAATGCGAAGCGGTTAGAGGGGCAAAAAAGCGTTGTATTGCCAGCAGGTCAAATTAGGTTGTGTGTATTACGTCCACCTGTTGCGGAATGGCCCTGGCAACGAATTTGGCGACTGTACACAGAGCTTCAAGTACCGAGCAAGTATAGACTGTTCCAATTCAAAATACTGCATCGGACTTCGGGAGCTCCCTCCAAGCTTTATCGATGGGGCCAACGAGACTCGGCTGAGTGATATGCTTGTGGAGCAGAGTCTGACACGATTGAACATATGCTAATCACATGTAGATGGTCGCAAAAAGTATGGAAGGATATTCTTGGACGGTTCCAGAAAACAGAACTACTAGAAGTAGACTGGACAGTCGATCACCTGCTGTTTGAGTTTATTCAGCCAATTTACACTGCGGAAGTACGGAAGCGACTGAACCAAAAAGCTCTCTTTATCGTTTAAATTCTTGTTTCAAATTTTCCGCTTCTCGATCAGGCCATGTTTTCCGTGTTGCATTTATACCCTACCTTGTAGTAATCGCAAGCTAATTAGGTCACCTGGCTGCTTTTTTATTTTCTTACAACATGAATACCCCAAATGACCAAAGGGGGTCAATTTATCGCTTGGCCAACTCTCGGTCGAGGCTTACCAAAAAACCCTGTCCAAGACCAAGTGTACTCTAAAATCGATGACCGAATTGATAAGAGTGTAAAATAGATTCAGCAAACACGTCTTAGAGGGGGTGGCCAAAATTCTGGACCTTCGGTACTTCTACAAAAAGTCGAAAATTTTGATTACAAAGGGGGAAATGAGATGAAAATTTCGACTTCCTAAACAAATCAGATAGGGTCCAAAGTTTTGGCTTCCCCTTATAAGTGGGTGCTTACGAGTGGTACATGGGTCCTTAATCTGAATGTCATACTCTTTTTCAATATTCTGGCATCAATTCTAGAGTGCACTTCGTCGTACAATACGTCGCTGCCAGCAAGCTTCGTGCGTATGTCTGCACGTGCTACAGTGGCCAAATGCACCGACTTTGCCGGGCAAAGTCGTCCCCACCCCCCCGTTCTCCCCCAGATGCACCATATACTTTTCACATGACTTCATGTAAAACATCTCTGCTTATATTATATTTCTACCGCTTTTCATCATTTACTATGGAAAAAACTTTTTCTAGTAACGTATCTGAAGTTCTCACTTATCAAAACATTAAAATTTACCATTTCAACAAATCATAAGAGACAATAATTAAAAGAATCATTTATCAGAAGAGAGAAATAAACAACACAAATCCATTCCTAATAGCCATATCTATTTTCTCAATACCCATGATTATAAACGATTGGATCCTGCACGAACGATGATCTGCTGGACTTTTGTTTCTTGTTTCCATCTTATCAGCTCCCTGAAACATTCTTTAAATTTCTTATTTCTGGCAAATAGGGCTATTCCTTCCACCAAACAACTGGCTACCTTCAATATCGTTCCCAAATCGAATAGAATAAATGCTGGGCCGTCTGCTTGCAAATTGAAGCCAATATTGGAAAACACTTCAGGCAAGACTCCAGTGGCCAAATACAAGGTTAGCATCAGTTGGACTGTGGGCATGACCGCCAGTTGCTGCTTCATGAAGATGTCTTGAGAGGACGCCGAATTACTGTGGAACAAATTCCGGAAGCGAAAACAAATTAGCATTCCGCCATAGGATAGGACATGGACTACGGTGTAACCAAGGTTGATTATAGCAAGACTCATCAAGAAGAGAGGGTGTAGAGCGTCAATGAATTCAGTGCACACAACTTGAGTGTTCAGAGGAGCAGTCATAAATCCCATGATTTCTAGAACTGTACACACTAATGCGCATCCAACAAGCAATCGCATCGCATATCGTTTCCCAAAGTTTCGATATTTGATCGGCTGTGTGACACTTATTAGTCGATCGATGGCAACCAGGCATGCCAGCTGGGCGTGGAATACTAGCCCCCACGAGCCCACGGCCCCCGTCAAAAGAAAACATTTCAGACTAGTGCGCTCGAGTCCAAAAAATCCCAAGTGGAGTCCAATTTTGTCCACACCCCTCGAAAGAAAGTGAAGTGACACAATGAATGAGCCAACACCGCCACCAGCGATGAGTGCGAAGCACGGCGAGTGAAGAGCCTTACTGGCCACGATGACCACGACTGTGATTGCGTTCATCATTATCCCAATAGCACCAAATCCAACGAGGCAAACGATTGTGACGATAACGAGGGAGCCGCTAGGCAAATGAAGCGTGGTTCCATGAGTTACATTCATCATAACGGCCAGCCGACTGTCCTGTCGTGATCACAATGTCCTACCAAATAATTACACAGTTGAGCTAAAATCTATGTCTATCTTATTTCTTCTCTCTCCGTGGGGTACCTTGTTTCCAGGCACTCTTTTTAATGAAACTGAAATCATACTGGAGGTATGGCGAGATAAAAGACACGAAAGTTTAAAAGATTGATAAAGATATAGATTTTGTTAAGCGGATATTGCAAACCCGCTTGTCTATTTAGACTAGTCACGGGTGCGTCCACTCGAGTAATAGTACTGAAAGCTGAAAGAACTTTCATGTCATCACGTGTTCTCTCTCTCATAAAAGCTTCAGTAGGGCGCTATGACGTTAAATCAATGAAACAGACACGGGATGGAAAGCCTGATTTCGGAACTTGAATTATTTCCAGTACATAGATGCCCTGTCTCGAGGCATAAAAGGAGTAGATTGTTCTCGAATTCATGGTAATTGACTGTAGTATATTTAGTCCATCTTACTTTTCTGGGACCTACGACACTTAGATTCTGCAAAAAATTGTCACCGCTGTTTTAACGGAATCCAGAGTACAGTATGTACATTCTACGAAAGCAAAATATGCATCTTTTTTTATTAAAGCTAGGTGATGCTAGGTGACGAGATAGAGATAGTAACTTTAAGCTTTCTAAAGGTGGGAAAACGTTGATGCAATGGCATGCCCCTGGTATTCAACTCTCTCTGACCAATAGCCGCTTGCATGAGGAAGGTTGGGTTCACATGACGGCTTGGAGAAATAAAGCTAAGTGATTTTCAGAGCAGGCTTAGCATGGGTAGCCTAAACACGACCCAGCCCGATCCGGACGGGTTTTGGGCTGGGATGGTTTGCGCTTGAATGGATCGGGTTTGGGCTGGACAAAGTTTTGACAACGAGCGGGGCGGACTGATTCAGAGAGTCAAAGCCATCAAACCCACGAAATTGTAATTGCCGATCTAAGTTACTGCTTATATCAAAATGCAGTAACCAGTCTGCGATAAACTAGTTCCAGGGGTCCAGGGGCCATACAAATACGAACTACGGCTTTTTCTTTTTTGGAGTTTTTGGGCCGAAGCCCAGCGGGCCGAAGGCCTCTAGCCGGCCAGCAGTCAAGGGTTGTGCTGTGCGGGGACCAGCAAGTACAGCAGTGTCTCCCTACGTGTCTCCACTAGGAGCGCCTCCTCGCGAGGGCATCATGGACTGCACACCGACTTCCTCAGAAGATGGCGGGTGCGCTGTGAACCCTGTCAGTGTTCGAGCAGAGACTGTCTCCTCGTATGGCTTCCGTCCCTTTACTCTGAGCACCTCGACAGTACTGGGTGAGTCACCCACGGCTTGGCGTGCCAGGTCAGCGATGGTTTATGGTTCGCAAACCAACCTCCGTCATCGGGGATCGAACCCGGGACGAACGACGCGGTGTGTACAGTAAATGTCAAATGACGTCGCATGGGCAGACACCCCGTCTAAAGCTGATTTTCCTGTTGTGCTGTAAAGGCTACAGATTTTGCTCATGATAGACTGGCTGAGCTTATATATGCAATGCCAAACCCTGCAATTCCGCAACTGGATAAATTCCTTCTTTCAAGCCCAAAAAAATCCTGGAAATGTTAGCTCGGTTACCCTGGCCTTGCTCGTTGAGTTAGAAACGAGATGAACTTGCCGACTTGAGTCAGATATCATACTCAGAATATCCAGCACTACAAAGTCTCTTTCTGGCCGACCCCGCAACCCCTGGCGTACGACATTGTATCTCTGTGGGCTCCAAACAAGGTCCTGCACGGGTATGAAAATCGTACATTACCTTAGGGAAACCATTTGTTGATTAAATTTCAATTACAGATGTTTTCTGCAATGTTCTCTCATCCATCGAATTTCAAAAATTTTGTTGGCATCTTTGTGCTAGACATCGAAACAGGAGGCTTCTGGATCTCCAGTATGAGCATTTATAACCAGGCGTCGCAGCACAGATTTATACCACGCTCGAATCATACATCTACAGTAATATCAATGGAGCTGTAGATCATGAGCTCTTATCTAGTCTTTGAGCATATAGGTGCAGTGCCATGATGGAGCAAAAGGATTTCTGGTAATCTGCGATATCAAAGGAGTAAAGACTGTTATGGAGTAAAGGACTTTGGTACAAGTATCTCAAACCAATACTTCCATACTTCATTGCTGTTGTTGGTTACAATATCTTAAAACCCGACGATGATCAAACTGTTCACAGCGAAGAAGTATGTAGATGAATAAAATAGGCAAAACAATTTTTGAGATGCACACCAGAGTTAGAAAGTCTTCTAAAATCTTTTGAAAAATATTTTTAGATTTTTTCAGAAAATATACAGTTTCCAGATTTATGAGTTTGTAAAAGCGAAAACGTAATCAATTCTAGAAAAAACAGGTGGATTGCGCTGAAACCTTGTGTACCCTCGCTCATCCCCCTCTAGCGATCGCCAAAGATCCTCCAATTCAAAGCTTTCCACCATGGCTACCAGCTCTCTCGCACATTCAGCCCTAGAAAATGGCCGAGTACTAGAAAAAGTACTTTTGTCCAAAGAAGACAGGTGTGTGTTGAAATCACCACCCATAAGTAGTGGTGAGGAATCTCCAGAAATACGCTCATCAAGCGGACTACCAACATCCCGGAAAAACGCAGCACACCTAGCACTACCATATGGAGGGGAATACAGATTTGCCAACCAAAAAGACTTGCCCAAATAAGAGACATACAAAAAAAGAAAGCATCCGTCAAATGAGCCATGCTCAGAAATAATTGAAATACTAAGATTACGTCTGAACAACACCGAGACTCCGCATCGATTCTCTGTGCCATGAGCCATATACATCTCTCCACCCCACTCAGCACCCCAGATTCTGTAATCAGCCCCCACTGAATGGGTCTCTTGCAAAAAACCAATATCAACGCGATTATCACGCAAAAAGTTATGAACTAGCCGCCTTTTAACTTTGTCTCTTAAGCCCCGCACATTTATTGTTGCAATCCTAAGAGACATCCCAGACAAACCCATTTATGGTATCCCGAAAATTGAACAAAAAGCCACGAGAAGGGGGGTTAGAATATTGACCAAAAAACAAAAAACAGCCAAAAAGACGCATACAAATTCCTCCTGTCAAAAGCCGCCACCAGTACATTGGAAAAAGGTCGAAAATGCTTTATACGACGCTGGCTTGATCGATGAGAATATTGGCTAATTTTTCGAAATGAAGATACCGATCCTTGCCCAGATGAAACCCGCCGTATCGACGAGCAAAGACCAGTAAACCACCCACGTTCGATTTTGCCATTTGATCAAGCAGACGAGACCCAGCGCCCCGTTCCTTGTCGTCGAAAGAAAAAGACTTAATTTGGCCACCAATGACTGCCAGAGCAGCGTAGATAGCGCTGTCTCTCCCGGTCGATGGTGAAGGGGAGACCTGTCTCAACCAAAGTATCGTCGATGAGCGCAGAAGGGCCGCCGAACCGTCCCATGGAAGGAGAGCACCGCCAAGGCGAAGAACAGATTGGGTTGGACGTGATTAAGGGGCTATTGAGTATTACAGGCGAGTTGTGGCAGCGTGCATAATACGTCCCTCCACCTTCAAGTGCTGTGCTTGGTGATGTGATAAATCACGGGCATCAATATGAGCTTATAAATCAGGGTGTCGACAATGATTTGACATGCCTGCCTTTCAGGACACACGCGTTGATGCCACAGAAGATAACTGCCAAGCCTCTTTCCCCTTTCCACTTGTGGGAACGCCATTCTTCAATCTCATATTCCTCATTCCCAGTCAAAGGACCATTTGCATTGGCAAATAAAAGAAAAGAAAAAAGTTTCATGAAAAAAAACCATCATCCTGGAGGTGCATTTTGAAAAACTAGAGGACAATTTGGTGAAAATTTCAGGGCGATGAGTGTTCATCGATTTATTGCTTCATTAAAGTGAGTACCCGCTTTAGTTAGGTACATATGTCTTTGATCACTTTGGTGCAAATTTTTGCATCTACCGGTCGACATTCTTCATTCTTCTTTCGAACTTGCGCCCCCTCTAATGGGTGATGCCACGAATGGCCCGCCCATTAGAGGGCCTATGTTTAATAAATAATGTACGCAGATATGCAGGTGCTATGCAATAGACACAGAGACAAAAGACACATTAACAAAAGTTAAAGATTGTCGATGTGGTTGAGGTGGTTAATATCAGCATCTTATTGCTCATTGTTGTAAAGTATCTAGTCGTACAGCGAGGCCAGCGCAGACCCCAGATCGGGTCAGATAGTTTCGGGTCGGGTCGGGTCGGGTAGGTTAGGCCGGGACAGGTCGGGTCACTTTTTTTAAAGATTGGGTCAAACGGGTAAAAAATACTGCAATTTTGCAAGTGTATTCTTCTAGCAGTTACAGAAAACCTTTTCGCATCTGTTCGACTCCAGTATTTGCAAAATTTGCTTTTGTATAGGGCAACTTTTGCAAGAATAAAAAAGGAAAAATGCAAAGCTTTATAAAAGTTCATAAAAGCCTGCACTCTCAAGTTAATTCTGAGTAACTTCCAAGTGTCATGCAGGTCAGTTGCGAGTATGACCGGATTCTCTCGGAAATTTCTGCACAAGTGTTCATATTTCAGTAAGCTCTTATTAACAGCTCTTAGCAACTCTGATAAATGGGGGGACTGCCATAGTCTAAGCACGACTACAGTACAGGTCTTCTCAGGGGCACAGTCACATTTGATTCCCGAATATGAAGAAATACGATAAGTACGGTAAGAAGTCTTGGATATACCTGGTCGGAAAAGCCCGGAATTGACTCTGTGCACCAATAATAACTTGGCTCATTGACTCCGTGACCATGTTACATTGCGGAGCAGTTTTAGCTGCTCAAAAGTCATAGATACCCTCACATTTCTTCATCAGTAGTGAAGGTTTTGACAGGAGCTTGTTTCCAGCACAATATGACCTTGTAAGCAGTATCTTTTGTAAAAACTAGATGCACACTCCAGCATGGGTCAATAAATTTTTGCGTATAATTAGTACAGCCTGTTTCTGGCTCTAAACTTATGCAACTAGTCTTTATTATTCACGCCTATTATTCATCATGTTCGTGTTATTCAACTAGAAATTAGAGAGATCCTTCCCACAAATCCTTTCCATTGGTTTGGCCCGTGACGCTTTGTGGACCGCTCGAGCGTTATGTTTGTCCAATTTGTCTCTTTCCGCCCGGTTTCTTAGTGCGATTTAGCTACTTGAAGTGTTGTGTGTTCAACTGGCCTACACAGGAGTAACTGATACGGACATAAATAAAAAGATACATCATCATGAACCAAAAAATATTATTTCTGCGATACTATACTACTTGCAAATTCTCCTCCCTTCTTCTACGGCACCTGTCAAGAAAAATTTCGCCCTAATTCTTATTCATTTCGAAAATTAAATTTTCATTTAAATCTAGCTAACAGTTTCATGAAACTGCCACACAACATTTACAGGAAGTTTTCATGACGACACTCCTCTCAAGAAAACATTTTTATTTTCAATCTAATCCATGTTTCATTATTCAATGCGTATTTTGGTTCTTACCATGCGCTTCTAATCCTGCTCGCCCAGTTAGCAATGTCCATTCTTAAAGTGCAATAATCTGTTTCAAACCAGACACAAGGCCCAAGGATCGCCACCTGGATTGGTTCTGTCAGTGATCGTAATATTTGACGGTCCCTGAACATGGACACCCAGCCTTTCCAGAATTACGCCCTGCAACAGATGATTGCACAAGTGCTTGTTGTTGTACGATGCAAATCAAAGGACAACCTCGCAGACCTGAGTATCTACAATAGTAGAACATGCTCATTCCCAACAAATCAGCTGCTATCTCATTGATCGACTGCCAGAATCCCGAGTTGCAACGTTTCAAAGCGATGAAACCACTTGGATTACTAATCGATTCTACGGATATTGTGGTTTTGTCCAAAAGTCTGAAACGTGTTGAAGCATCTTATTTTACGTCTGCCTCTGTCATCAGTGCATCAACATTACTTTGCGGTCCATGAACGACAAAGGGACAAATTCAGGATGCTGTGATTGTATCAGTTAGCCATGAGGAATAATAAGCTTCCTCGAAAACACTCCCAAGACACCTTTTTTGCATACAATAGCTACCTGGTGCACAAGTACTCACGATCAGTTCTCGCATCACTTGCCACCATCTCCACGAACACTACAGTATCGTAATCCGAGAACATTCAACATGGACACTCGGAATGATTTGCTAACGCACGCGGCCAAAACTACTTTAGTCACTAATAGCCATTCGATTAAACCTTCAAATAAAGGAGCAATCAAAAGATTCTCACAAAAAAGCATTGATGGTTTGGCAAACACTAGCGCAAAAGCGACAATTTGTGAAATTCTAGCAAGTGTTTCTTGACAACCATGCAAGATGGTTAAATATAGTAAAGTTTTCTCAACTTTTTTCCTTTCCATTATTCTCTTATCACTTATGCTTCCTGACATCCGTCTGCTGCTTCTCCAAAATGCAAATAACGCTTGACAATTGTACACCATGACCAGTACCTCGCCCAGAGCTAATGAGAAGTTACGAATCTGTACCGCCACTTTGGCGAAAATAGAATTGACGTAGGTTTGGTCCAGTAAGATTGTGTAGACCTGTTTATTGATGTCATAGTCCAAGTAATACCTAAACATATCGAAGGCGCTGACGCATAGGCCAATTAAAGGGCACCAAAACAGGATGACCCTAATTCGATGTCTGTGGTTTTGTACAGCGTATGCGTGCGGGTTGGTCATGGCGTAGGCCCTGTCAGCTGCGACCATCACCGACAAATACAAATTGTTCAACCCGACAGCGTTGGCGAAAGGAAAAACTAAATGGGCTGTTGTCCACATCAATATGTGACTCCTTCTAAACCATGCAAAGCCCTCGTTGGCTACGAACCCTGAACAAATTCGGAATGTTGCAAGGGCGTAAGGTAATACCAGGATGGCCACCGCGGTCGATACCATATCGCACACTTGGTACATAAAAGAAAAGTGTTTCCGGGATTCCCTATACAGTGCCACGATGGCCACTAAGTGAGTTCCCAGACCCACAGTCAGCATAATTATGGGAGTTACGTAATAAGCGAAGATAAAGGCAATGTTCCTAGCAGTCCAGAAGAGGTCGGGCATGAGGCAAAGGCCGACTGAACTATTCGACATTCCGGGTTTATACGATTCGACTGTGCCCTAAAAACGAGAATAACTTGAGCGAAACGGAAAAGATATACTTGTTAAACAAGTGGACAGCGAACGAGCTGATTGTGTTTCGCTAAATACTTCCTCTTGCAATGCCATCCGTTAGCGTGGTTTAAAAGTATAGATTTCTTAATTTATCCCCCAGATGCTTCCGTTGAATATTTGGAATCCTGCAAAATGATATCTTCGGGTCAATAGAAGCCCAGTGCTTGGTGCAGTGTCAATGTACATGCCTCACAGACATCATTTCAAAGGGATCATTTAGCATGAGCACGGTAGTGTCCGCCTACACAATAAGCAAATAAGCTGTAGATGAAATGCCTACACATCCAAAATGGATGGGAAGGCTGAGCGTGTGACCGAAGCATCAACCCGAGTGCAGCCCACCACGTTGTGTAAATACTAGTATGTGTCGCCCAGCTGAGGCAACGACAAATTTACTGTTTCGTGTATAGCCGTCCCACCAAAAATGTTGTGAATTGCGTTATGCAGAAGGCAAATCGTTGTGAAGAAGGTACTTGCCAAAAGCGATTTCATACAGCATCTTAGTATGCCCTGATGCGAGCTAGGTCACCTCGGGTCCCAATTTTACGGGTACTCCTGGTCAATAGAAGAATGCTTGCGAGGCATAGCAAGTGCACTCTTGCTGTGGCACGAAAAACTGTAATAAACCATTTCTCATAGCATTCTTACAGGACTGAGCAAGACTGGTCTAGGGCTGTGGAGGTGCTGTGAATCAATGATAAAAGGGATTGGTCAATATGGGTTATGATCATCTTTTGTCCAAAGTGTGTGCTTTCTGCATCCTTGCTACGCGAAAGCGATGTGATTCGGTAACTGAAAAACAGATTGTCGATTGCTACGCCAGAATCCAAGGAGGATTTATCAGAAAGTACGGAAATGGTGTAAGAAATTCAGAAGAAGGCGATTTCGGAATCACAGATTGCATTGAAAACAAAAAAAACGCGTTTCAATTTTGGAGAGCTTTGGTACTTATTTTAGTCCTTGTTTGCTAGGTCAGAGGGAAGGGGTTCGAGGGCTCCGACCCAGGGAATATTTCGAATGTTCGATGGAAGGAAAATGGATCTCATGACTCCGATATACAGCTCATATTTCACACAGCGGGTTTAGGCAGATATAGTAAGGGCATAAATGTGTGTTAGGGGGTAAAAGAGAAAAGTCATGTGCTTTTGTCCAATGCTTTCCAGTCTTTGAAGTGCGCTGTTTTATTCGAGAATGAATAGCATGATGATTGCAGTACGATCCACACTGTTATTGCACTCGCTATTGCACTTGCTGCTGCTCAAGCGTGGGTCGCGCTGAAAGGTGTAGCCAGAAGGAAGCCAGAAGATAACTGCACACTTTCTCTCTATGTATGTAGTGTTTTCCAAGGGAGCTTGTCAGTTGAGGGTTAGTATAATAGACCTGCTCGAGCTGATAAGCCAGTCTATAATATGGAAAGGATCGAACAGACACTAGTCTTATATGGCCTGTTCTTTGGAACATGTATCTTCTGGCTTCCTGGCTACACCTTTCAGCGCGAAGAACGCTTGAGACTTTCGTGTCTCAAGAGATATAATCGTTTTTAATGGTGAATTTCTTTGAACAACGGCAGCTCTTTAGTTCTATGTTCTAAATACAGTACAATGGCTTCGACTGATTATAAAGAGTAACGTGACAGTAATTTTCGAGCGTGACGTATTCCTGACGCATTGTGTTCATTGTCATAGAACATCGGAACAGGCACACAAGTCTTTTTACTGGGTCATTGTTTCATCAGAAAAAAGGTGAGTCTTCCTCTTTTTTATGAAGCTAGACTTTCATAATTGCTATTCAATTCAAAATTTGTTCGGTGCAATTTTACATGCCCGAGTCACGTTTGTAAAGGTCAACAGAAAATTAGAATCTCCAAGACAGAAGTGCACGTTTTCACAGTCATAATGTACTGTACAGTCGAATCCCTCCTTTTCTTGATCTCAGATGATGCGTTTGCTAAAAGTACGAAGACACAGCAGGGTGCTGTAAGCTCTGGATTGATACACATACTGTATAACAGTCCCTCAACATGCTCTCATCTCATCAGGCTAGAAGATTGTGGAAGATGAGCCTCGCACCCTTTGGTGTCGGAGTGCTCTTGTTATTGCAGTCAGGTTTGGCTTGTGGCGGAGGAAGGAATGTCGGCCATACTAACGAAGAGTATGTCCCGAGTCACTTCGAGTCCTAAATGCCTTTACAGTATGTCTTTCGTTTCAGTGGTCTAAAAGAAAAGCTGCTGATGTCGAGTGTGGTCACAATTACTCCAGCAGTCGCCCTTGCTTCGAATGTTCAAGAAAAACGACAGAAGACCGACAAGTTTATCAACGAAACTACGACCAAATTTCGGATACGTGCGCACACCAGCCGAACTCGTATCTTCATCAACTGCTATTTCAGTCCCATTCAGTGCTTGTACATCGGGTGACCATTTCTTGATTGCCATTAATTCCAGGCTATCATGGGTCCTGAGACTTCTTGACATGTGTTAAGTATCTATCTGACCTGATTAGGGCTTGGACATGGACCTGAAAGACTTTAGGAGGCAAATATGTGCAGAAAGTTCTGGCAGGATGTCCGTGCGAATTTGAGCCATACAAGATTGGCGCAAAACGTTCTCTACACATGTTGATTAAACTTTACACTGTAAGGAGGCCGAGGGAAGTTGAATTGCGAGCAACTGGCTATAAAACACACTCATTGCAACAATAAGACCTTTTCCTGACCGTCTTGACGAGAAAGATTTGGACTCAAGAGCGATCCAATGTGAAAATGGTAAAGAAAAATAGGGTACAAGACGAAATCTCCTACAACTTTTTCTTTGATGATTTGTAGCAAATCTGTGCGTTCCTGCTCTCCTCTGCCGTGCGACAGTGACCGAGTGACCAATGGAAAAATCCTGGGGCAACGTTCGTTGCTCGTTGATATCGACTTTTAAATACATACACCTAGGATCTTATTTTGCGACTTTTCTTTGGGCTAGTAAAGGGTGATGTTGTGGAATCTCTGAACGCTCGAAGTCTCCCATGCCGATAACGAGGTTTCGGTTTTTATTTGATAGTCTTCTGCCCTTGTTTACTCTTCCCCTTGCACCCGCAGGAGAACCTGTTTCATTCACTTTACTACTCTGATCTTTATGCAATTCGGTTAGGACTTGTATTCCAGGATTTCTGGTGTTCTTGTTGTGCTGGCTCACCTTTCGCTGCCTCATTCTGCCCTGTTGCATGCCTGGTGTGTGGACGTAGCAAGCCAAGTCACGAACACGACCAAAGTTTCTTCATTGCTGTTCTTATACAACCCATTCTGCAAGGAAAACAATGATTCCGATTTCTTTGTTTATTCTACTGCAGCTTTGTATTATCGATCGCAATATTGATTACGTACTTGCCGATACCACGATCAGTACGAGTTCGACTTCGACTTCAAGGCCATCCCCGCCATCGACAGTCACATCTACGAGTGCATCTTCCTCAACGTCGACACCTACTTTATTGTCCACACCAAGTAGGGACTCCATATCATCACCAACAGCAGGTGAGTTTGCTTTTTTTCGAGGTCAAAGTTTTGTAAGAAAACAGGAGGAATCGCTTAGCGATTGTGTGAAATCGATAGTTGCAATCGGAGATCGAATTTTTAATAATCGATTATCGCCTGATCAGATAAAATCGATTGGAGTCTGAGTGATTACTTCATTATGATCTGATTGGGTATCGATCAGATGACAGTCTAATCGGTCAATTAAATTGGTGACTCGATCATCACAAATCGAGCCACCGATTTGATCATTGAGTCACCCATAGGCGATATTACACTCTCGATCAATCGATTGTCGTTGATCAATCGACAAATTGATTGTGCCTGACTGATCATTCAAATGCTACTTGAACAGTCAATCGATCGTCATCTGATCGATCAGTCGCTTAGATGATAGCCGATAGGAATAGTGATGAGTTGGGTGATTTCATTGATCATAAAGTCGTCCGTTCAATCAGTCGATAATCATCTTATCGATAACCAGAAGATCATAGGCGGTTGCTTTATCCTATGTTGAGTAGCAACTGATCACACTTGCTTGACAAGATCATTTGTTTCTGTTTAGCACCCTCTACACCACCCTCGACTGCACCGCCAAGCTCTACGACGTTGGACCCGAAAATCAGTAAAGACATCGTGAGTGGCCTGATCAAGACTTTGGTTCCATCAGCAGCTGTGGGGAGCAGCGGCGCTTTGGGACCTTTGGGTCTACTGCCGTCCATATCGAGGCTGAGCGGCCCCTTGAGCGACTTGATAACATCGAATGGTAATCCTTCTGCCAACGACATCAGTCAAGTGCTTCAGGCCGTGCCCGACATGGCGATCATGGCTACTATGTCCAAGGCCATGAGCGGCGGCCTTGCTGCAAAGGCACTGCCAAAGACCGACACACAAACGGCAGCATCCAACTTTTCGGAGTGGTCACCGCAGCAAGTGGACGATTTGATCAATGGTCGTGTCCCCTTACCTCCGCTTGATTCGCTGCCAGCCGAGTACCTTCAAACGGTGATGAGCGGGGGCGCGTTGCCCGGTTTGAGCCTTGATCAAACTCAGGCCATCAAACAACGATACATGCAGCAAGTGTTTGGTGGTGGCGGCATCGATTCCTTATTTGGAGCACCAGCACCCGGCGTCCCCTCAGCCGCGGCCAGTTCGCCGATTCTCGGATCGATTCCGGTAAAATCAGGTCAGTCATCAAATCAATCGATAGGCACATCGTCGATATTGTCTGGCAACGCGATTCAAGAACTGCAAAAGCTCGATCTGTCTCGTCTTCCATCCGACGTCCTCCAAAGTATCATGTCTGGCGAGACACCCGATCTGAGCAGGATCCCTCAAGATTTTCTTCAATCTCTGATTTACAAAACTCCACAACTGTTTGCCAATATCGTCAGCGCTGAGTTGCAACGAAAAATCATGAATCAATCGATCAGCGATCAGTTCGATCCATCTTCGATCAGCCATGGACTCAGTCCAGGCTCATCTCCGCTGTCGTCATCGAATCATGGGAAGCCAATTCCATACGATGTGAATTCCTTGGACCGGAAAGCCGATATCAGCATGTATAGACAAGATGAGGACGATCACAAGGCCGCCTTGTACACGTCCATCGTATTGGGGGTGGTTGGGTTGATGACTGCGGTTCTGATTGGTATTCTATGTTGGCGACGTCAACGAAATCAACGACGACGAAGGCAAGAAGCGATCAATCCGAGTTTAGACAGGAATCCATCGATCGTGGTGGCTGGGGTGGTCGATGTGCTGAATGCGAGTAAGGCCAAGATGCACCATTCGTCGACTATAGTCAATGAAGAAGAGGAGATAAGGCGACCTCATCCACGTGGACAATGGATTCTGGCCGATGGAACCCGAATCGATAATGGTAACTCGATTAGCACTCAAATGTAGGCTAGTCTTTGACTTTGGTGTCTGACAGTTCTCGCCCTTGTCATACATATCACTAGGCTCTACTTTCATGTATAATCCTTTATTTCCTGCCAATTGTTTTTTTGCGACAGGGCAAGGCAGAAGTTGTTCAGGAACACAATTGCATGATCATAAGGTATTAGTTTTAGCTTAGTGATAGAGTGATTGAATTTTGGAACGCGGATTTGCGTTAGCGATGTTCTGATGACATAATGCTGGGTGAGAAGTAAACGTTTTATCACGACAGTAGAAGGATGTTGCGTCAAGATCGCTTTGCGCGTAGAATCCAAAAATATGGCTAAAATAGTGGCCACATTTGGCTGTGCTTCGTTAGGAAGATGGGCTGATTGTGGTCGAGATGACTCCAATCTAAAACAATTTCGTTGTCATGCCTCTTGTCGGCTTGTCGCGTCTGTCTGTGCTGTGATGGTCTTGGCATCTTGACTATACTGTATTTACAGTAAACCAAATGTGCAATACATTTGTAATACGACTGGGTCCGTTTTACTGGAGGGGAGTTTTGCACTAACACATCTTCCGACCTAGTCTGGCTGAAACATCACCCTGGCCCATCTCCCAGCTGCTGGCTCCGTGCAGAGTATCGACTGCCAGTCGAGCCTCTACACACTGTTGTAAACGGGGACAAAATGTAGTTTCCTAGGGTTTTGTTTCGCATGTCGAGTTGGTCAGAGAATAATTTAAATGATTATTAGAAGTTTACGGGTTCGTCTACTGTCAGCATCTCCGATTTGTTTCAGATTTGGATTTCCCCATAAAGAATAAGGTGCAAGGAAATCGGGGTGAAGAAGAGTTAAAGATACTGGACGTTTCGTCCGCTTCACACGGTTTTCAGTCAACAAGAAGAAGAATCCCAAACAAGTCCGCAGATGGTCGGATAAGACCGAGACGCCAAATATTTTTTCCACTCCGTCCAGTCCAGTCCTTTTTGCAATTGTGTGTTTTTTGTACTCCCAGAGTGCGCCATCATCTGGTCTGCTATTGCTGGCCTTTCTGTACTTGCAAGCTTCGATATAAAATTGGTTTTATACTCAAGACTTTGTGCCCATCGCCCCCCCCCCCCCCCGTTTGGCCTTTGTGGATACCGGATACCATGTCCTACAGTCTGTGCAAAATCTTGGCGTAATATAGATTTCAAGGCTCTATGAGTAGATATTTGTAGGTGTGTTTGGTAGTTGTAGATATAGCTGTTTCATCCGTAGGGAGGAATGTGGTAGTAGGTGCGTCTGACCTGCGGAGAAGATAGTGGTTGCCTTCGGTGGCTGCTCGATACGCTTTATCCGCTCCCCGTGGAATCTTCCCCAATGTAAGGCTATCCAGCCTATTGCAGAGTACTCTTGGGATTGATACCGATGTTGGAACTTACTGGCAGAGTTTGCGTTTGACCTTATTTGGTTCACCAAATGAATCCAAAAATCGATTCTGCAGTATATTCTGCTTCGTAAATGCAGACAAACCAGCCTGCATGCATGCCTCACCATCTCACGTAAATTTAGCGTTCGGCATGGCATTATTTGCAACACTGAACATAAAATGTGAAAAAAAATTCAAAAAGCATTTCCAAGGGGGCCTACTTGCCCTGAACCATCGGCAGTCTAGACTCGTCAGTCAAGATTAACTAGTAATCTTAGTGATAAGGTCACAGAGCGGGAGGCACTTGATATGGGCATCCACCCTCTCACTCACTTTGCATGCGCATCCTTCGACCTTTGATTGAAAAAATGGAGAAATGTGTTCCCGCATGGTCAATGTCACGCCTTGGCGGGGGTGTTGAATGGTGGCGGTTTTGATTAGAGCTGGCGATTGCTTGCTAACAGCTGCGTTTGATAGGATCACGGCCGAGGGATAGATGGAGTCGAGATGACTGGAGGGTGCGAAAGAGGAAATAAGCTCTAGAGGACCCTTTTTGACGCTTGCTCGAGACGAAGCCAGATGAAATTGGTTCGAAATGTCAATGACGTATCTCACTTACTTCACCGTTAATCTTTGACACGATAAAGAAAACACCGCATCCACTCTCCGAGACTCGATTAAAACGGTTCGCAGACTGAAGGATCATTTTCCCACAATGCGACGTCCAATGGGGTCATGGCCGACCATCGTGTCGAGTCCGAATATGGTCATCTATGCTTGCTTTATTCTGATTCATACCACCAGTACGGTAAGTTGATTGTGGACAATGCCATTCGGTCAAGACCTAGGAGGCCTTCTCTTTGGCTGGGTCACCTTCTCGAGCTAATCCTGGTTACCCTATGGTTGCTGTTTTCAGAGCACATCCACTGACTTGTTCACCGAGCAAATAGTAGACAGTCCGGTCGCTCCTGTTCGGAACGTCAGAGGAGGTAATGTAGGGATTTTCGTTTGTTCGTGGCTTTGTTTTTCACGATTTTTGTCGCAGAACTGTGCTCATTTACGGCCACCGAGCCCGGCAGATATCTGCTAAGTGGTCTGGCGAAACGTGCTTGGCATCAGCCCTATTGCACTGTCTACATTCGAGGCCCGCCTCACGCGCGAATTCGATTAACATTTGAGATCGATCAATTGGATTGCCAAAAATCGATACTTAGCGTATATAAACATTATTTCTCAGGATCAGTCTCGCAGCAAGTTTGATCACCAATTATTTTAGGTGTACGATGGATGGCGTGTTTTCGATTGGCTGAAAAAGAAGCACTATTCGTTACCCGATGATGAAATGGAGAATAGCCTAGCTGAGAAGAACAGACGAGAAATCGATTTGTGCAATAATCGAGTCACCAATCAAGTCCGTATGCAGCTGTCGCAGAATGCTGGTCAAATATTCTATCGTTTCGCTCGAAAGGACATGATTATGGTGGATGTTGAATTTATCGAGGATGAACAAAGTGAGCTGAGCAGGAGTATAGGGCCTACCTGGGCTATGTCGAGGTCACGCTCCTGGGAGTGCTCGGTGAGAGACTAGGATCATTTCCGACATCGAGTATCAGATCAGGCATCACTCCCGTGAAATCGTCGGACACATGAGCACTCATTTTTTAGTGTGCAGTGTGTTTATCAGTGACAAAGTGGATGGTTTGTACAAAATAAGTAATGGTGGCAAAGCAGGCGTATGCAAGTGGTACGTCAGTGGAGCCATTATCACCACGCTGGAAAAAGTCCACCTGCTAAATTCGACTGGAAAGCAAGTCAGTTTTTTTTCTTATATTTGTTATTACCTCTAGTTCAAACTTTTCCCATTTTCAGTGTGAACAAAGCGATAATTTCCTCCAGTTCCAGTCGAGTAGTGTTAGCTGGCGAGTACCAGACATGAAACTGGAGCAACGGTTTTGTCAATCAGAAAATGGTAAACTTGTGTCCTGGTCTTTTCTGGTTAGCCGTGCGGTTCAGATGTGATCATTCCTCTGTCAGAAAACAGCTTTTTAAAACCAAAGTAGGCTCTGCTGTGCCTGTATGGGCCTCGCTGCAGTGTCCACACAAAGATAGATGCTTGTGGAATGCACGGCTAACAGAAAAACGAAGACTTTTTGGGGCAACATTCGTGTGTGCTTCAGAACAACTCGAGCATCTGTTGCCGTGCAAGTTCAATCGAATCGAGTTGCACACGGACACATCATCGGATGGTGTCGAGCAATGGGCCACGTTTACTTTGCAGCGGCCGAGTGAGATGGAAAAGGAGCCATTTACTTATTATTGTTACTGAATTGTGAGTCGATGCGGACAAGTTTGTCTTCGTTGCCGGACTGCTTTGCGGCTTGGCTCTTGATATTATAAAATTTACCCGCACCCACTTTTGTGCCCTGTCTCATAATTACTGGGGTTTCATAACACCTTATGCTAAGCGCTCATTCCTCTTGTCCTTAAAAGGTCAATGTTCTTTGGGACTTACTCGTACGTCATTAGGCGAAGTCTGACGTGAGTTTTGGCTTCCTCTCATCATGGACACCTTTATCTACCTGATTATTACCCTCTCTTTTTACACTGCTTTCATGGACATCTATTTCGAGCCAGTGCATCCGTGATCAGCTGAGAGCTTGGAGCAACATTTCTTGTAGTGGTTCCCGATTAGAGCCCCACAGTGTTGAAGCTTGTTCAGGAAGGGTCAATCAACTGTTCTGTTTTCTTGATACACACCACGCAGCTGTTCGAGGCCTCCTATTGACGTCATTAAACCATTTCCAATAGCCAAATTAGAAAACGCCCTTCGCTTCAGGCAGTCTTACATATTAAGTTTTTCTTTCTTCAAAACAGGTTTTCTTAGCCGCTGGTCAGAAAAAGTCGGCAAAATGGAATTAGAATGAAAATGAGAAACGAACTGTGCTATGACGTACTGCATTTTGCTATGACTGCTTCAGAAAATATCGTTTCCTCAATGAACAAAATTCAAAGCGTGATGTCTTGTCAAAGTAAAACCCTTTTTTGACTGTTAGCTGAATGAAGCACAGTTTAAGCTGCACAGAAAATTATTTTTAGTTTTCGAAAACAAGCAGAATATGAGATTTCGTGATATTTTCGTATTCAAAAAAAATCCCTCGAGAAGCTTCAATTCTGTGGATGGCGTCTATGGAGAGTACGGAGGACTGATACCGCTTGTCACCCCATCTCCAAGTGTCTTCAGTGCAAACGATTGGTTCGATAGGGGAAGGAGAGCCGAGGCGTGTTGTGCTCGCCATACCCTCCGTGGCCAGCGTCCATATATCGCATTGCAAAGCGATCAACATCGCTCTCCATTTGTCTGACCATAATTTTTCGAAGTTGTCTCAATTGTTCTTGACCCTGAAAGAGAAGAGTTCTTTGCTAAACTGAATGAACTGAAACTGAAAACACAGAACACACTTCTGAAAACACGCAAAAACTTAAATCGCAGAGGATTCACCAGTCATGAAAAACTAAAAATTGGAATTCGCACGCTGGCTTTCTCGGCATGATCATAAGAACCTACGTGGCAATGGAAACTGTATGCAAGTGCATTGTACATGCACTTGCATAGCAGCCACCAATTGTAGAAAGTACAATTTAACCCTGGTAGGCGCAAAAAAGAATGTGGCCGAACGAAGTGGGACTGACGAAAACCTTCGACTTGAACCAAGCAAGTCTTGCGACTATGCCTGCGGCCTGCGGCTGAGTCAGGAAAGATTGATAAGCCCTACTCGCCTTGGCCCGCCAGGCGCCAGGGTTACAGAAGGTATTGGCTCAGTCAAGTTCAAAGTTTGAATGCATCTATACAAATATGCAGGTTATCCAGGAAACTAAGCATCCCTCATGGCAAGATGTGCTCATTCTGCAGCTGCTACGCTTTCATGCATTCCCTGTGATGCTTCTGATGATGTAGCAAGGGTGCTGCTGCGCGCGAGCTCGTGCTAGATTTTGGAGCCATTCAGAAGGCAGCAGATAAAAGCTTGTCAAGTTCAAGGTTGAGGTTGCATGTCAGCAAGGATTTCAGCTTAATTTTCCATAACTAGAAAAAAAAGCTCAAAATGCTCAGAGGGTGATTTCGGTTATACGTCATACAATCCAATCATTCGCTAAGTCACCCTCACTGCGCAGAGACAGGCGTTTAGGACTTGTCCTGAACATTCTGGCCGTCCGCGGCACCTCTTTGCTTCGCGTGCAATACATGGTCAGTCACGTCCATTAGACGTTTAGTGGAACTTCTGCGTGCCTTCTACTGGGTCTATTACCTCCCGACGTTAAGTGGATCTTCTATTTCGCAGACATTAGATGGTTGGGCACTCCCATTCGGCTTCTACTTGAGCCTTCTATTCACCTTATAGACTGAAAGACACACGATTTGATGTCTCAATTACATAATAGCCACTACCCTGGCTGGATAGGCTTTGGTCGTGAGAAATGGTGAGAGATAAGGTTGCATCAACTTTCTCAGTTTTCGGAAATTTTGCCTATCATATTTTGAAATTGCAGGTATTAAGCATACTATATTTTTCATTTCAACTGTGCGACTACCCGGCTCCAAACTTTTCCCCTCTGACCTTCAGAAGTGAGCGTGGAAACTTGATGCGTAGACTTTTATTGCAGGCAGCTTCACGAAGTTTTGCGTTCCCCACACTCCGCAGGTTGGTACAATAAAGCAGCTTGGTTTGTTTAAAAAGTGTTCATGAGCTTACCGCTAGCCAAAACAGGCATAAGGTGGGGTCCTCGTCCTCCGAGCCGGGGCAGTCCGGGATGCCGTTGCACAATTGATCGGTCATCACGCACTTCCAATCAAGGACGTTGTGCGGGTTTGGAGTCGGGCAATAGAACATGGTCCTCGCACGACCTCCCTCGGAAGGGCATCCTGGACGAAAATATATTTCCTTATTTTATTGCTTAAACCACATTACGAACAAATTTGACTTGAATTCTGCTCTATTATTTGTGAGCGAGTTTTTAATCGCGGATTCTTTATGTAATGACTTCACGCTGCGATTTAAATTTTCAAAAAGCTTACCGTCTTTAGGCCTCAAATCTAAAATACTAAACTTCAGCCGAATTTTGTCATGAAATTCGTTAATAGTATTGGGCGAAACATTATGCGCTGAAAATTGGCCATTAAAATAATTTTCTACTGCTTCTCTGAGATCGTGTCCGAACCGAGAATCGTACTGACTCCCACCTTTTCCTACATCTACAGCTTCGTTATCAGTCATGACAGACATGACGACAGAGAAATATAAAGAACACAAAGCAAAGCGCGTGGGGACAAGATCAGAAAATGCCATTTTCTAGTGTGCATCTGATACAATGGTTTTCACCTCCTTTTATGAGCGATCGTGAGAAAACATAAAAACAGTAATGACTAAAAATTGGCTTAGTCAATGGCGCTGTTCGAGGGTGGCGAAATGACACTGGTATTTGATAACATGGGGTGGAGCCGCATGCGGACGCGTTCAAATGCTTTCAAGAATTTTTAAAAATTAACAAAATCAGCGGCTTCATTGCGTCAGAGGTCCGTCGAGAAATGACAATTGGCCAAATTTAAGCGTGATTAATCTTGAGATGACGTAAAATACGCCGACACAATATAAAGAGACAGGTGGGGGGTCGTGGCTAACGATGTGAGACGGTGGAACAAATTTATGTACTGCAAACCACAGTGCGCCCGCTTGAGTAGGTACCTACTGAATGTGCATGGTGATGGCCAACGCACTGATCGTGAGATTGCTCATACCACGTTTACAGTTAGTCAGCACACCTACAGCATGGCTGGTTCATTTTCGGACCTTTGCATCTCACGAAATCAATATCTCGCACTAAGGTTTCTGTTTAATTTTTTGGGCTTAAGCCCGTTTTGTCTATGCGGGGATTAGCGTGCACAGCAGCGCCCCTTAGCGTTTCCCCGGAAGTGGCCTAGTGGTAGACATCTGCATCTCACGCTAGGTACAGGAGAGGGTTCGACTCCCGCCTGGGGTAAAAAATGATTGTCAGTCTATGTACTCCTTAGCCTACAAGTGCGTTGTATGGTGCTTGGCTATGGATAAAGTATGACATTACAAAATACCTATGACTAGGAGCACCTGCACACGAGGGACTCCTGGACTGGACGCCGACTTCCTCGGACGATGCCGGGTGAGCTGTGAGCCATGCTAATGCCGATGCTATCTATTCGTTTGGCTTCCGTCTCCCCTCTCAGAGCACCTCTACGGTGCCAGGTAAGTCACCAACTGCCTGGCGTGCAAGCTCGGCGAGGGCTTAAGGTTTACAGTTGGCAAATCGACCTCCTGACCCAGGACGAGCCCTGGTGGTCGCTTCCAAGCAATACGGGTAGATGAACGCCAAATCACTGCTCCACCGCGGCCACTCTTGTAACAAGTAGGTGCTGTTTCATGGAATACGAAATCCTTATCGGTCACACTTGACTGCACATTAAAGGTACCTCACGCTTTTGTTCGCAGTTGTGCCGCAAAATCAAGTACTTTATTAACGATACAGCACATTATCATCGTGTGAAAATACGTGATATACGTATTCTGTCGTGCTCAATCTACTGCATAAAGGCAGTGTCTCAATCAGACTGACAAAAACGTTAATAGACACTAAAGCGTGGATAAGAACTCTTTAATGCGCATGCATTTCTGCACTGATTTATGGCGACTTTTATGTAAATCAATTTTAATTTTTGACAAACTCTGCGAACGACATCAGTATCGCAAAGTCGAAGTTTCCAAAATCTGCAAAAAGCTCTGACATAAAATGAAGCTTCGCCGAGTGCTGATCTTCTTGACAACTTTCTGAACAAATTAACTTAGCATGACTTTTACGTAACGGTGCCGCCACACATGGGCAATACCTACCAAAAAAGTCGTTTTGCACTCACACATGACATAACCCCCAAATGGCCATATAAAAATAGGGCTTAAAACTTTTAAATGTAATCTGAACGAGTCGTTTGGCCAATGCTTGAAAAAATCCATTTTAATGAAATTTCTTGCTGTAACTAACGGGTTTTATTTATATCTCAGCCTAGCCAAATATATCAATTTCAAGTCAAAGGCACGACTGCAAATATTAAAACACCATGACTCTGCTGCATTCAGTTCGCTCAGGTTGATTAGAATCTTGCTCCAAGCAGCCCACAACCCAGAAGGGTGTCTGCTCCCAGGACGACGGGTGAATTCTTGTACGACACCTTTCTAATCCTATATTCAGCAAAGAATGACGGAAAAGGCATCGGATACACCATGCAAGGCGCAGGATCTTCCTGATCCAGCCGCGCGTCGCCCACCAACCCGCTCCTTTTTCGGCGAGTGGTGTCACGTGACTGGTTGGCACGGCATTATTGACTTTTATTTGAGCACAAATTTGTTCACTAAACTCTTGTGGGCTATCATAATTGTTTTGAGTTGTTTTCTCGCCGTAAATCAAATCGCATCTTTAATCATGGACTACTATTCGGATAATCAGTGGGTGACCAGCGTCAGCTATTTGACGCCTGATGACGGAGGTCTGCCCTGGCCAAACTTAAGCGTCTGCAGCCTTGACTTGATTGACCAACATAAGCTGGATACAAAGCAGAGTCGATCCGACCCTTACATGGTGGCCTACATTGTAGGTACGTGGGACCAGTCCCTTATTTTCCACGACAAATTTCAAGCAGAGGTACCGACATTGAACGACAATGCTAGTATCGAGGCCATGAAAGAAAGGATGAGAAACGCGTATACTTACTCAGTGAGCCGCCGTAACAAATCTGGCAATGAGGTAGAGTCAGCTCTTGGTCAACTTGCCTCTTTTTTTTAACGCATGTACTGTATATCGTGACAAGGTTACTTGCCCGCTAGTTTTCTCTGGCGGAGGCTCCCTTGGCCCTGGGCCAGCTGTTGCGTGCAAGTGATCCTAGACCTTTGCACCTTGCTGCACGTGTGTTGTTTTCTGACTAGATTTTCATGTATTGCCATAGGCCTGTGTTTATCTTGGACTGGTTGGGAACCCGCCTGTGGCGTGATTATTAATGTTTGGTGCACAAATCGGCCATGCACCAGCAATAGGATCACTCCACAGGCTTTAAACAATAGGATCACGCCACAGGCAGGTTCCAAACCAGTCCAAGATAAACACAGGCCTATTGCAATACATGAAAATCTAGTCAGAAAACAACACACGTGCAGCAAGGTGCAAAGGTCTAGGATCACTTGCACGCAACAGCTGGCCCAGGGCCAAGGGAGCTTCCGCCAGAGAAAACTGGTGGGCGAGTAACCTTGTCACAATATCCGTTTTTCTACTGCAGGTTTTACAAACATTCGTCCGAAACTGCAAGGACACAATCCTGCACTGTGGCCAGTCCGACCAATTCCATCTGCACGAAAATGCTAGCGATTGCTGCGACAGGAGCGAATTGACGAGCTTGGGCAGGTGCTTTAGTTTGAAACCAGCGAAAGCTTTGGGGAAAAGTTACAGAAATACAGGTGAGAGCGACACTGTCGTCCTCGGTCATAAAATACGAGAGCTGAAAAAACTATTTGCCAATGTTTGCGGTACTGCACATAGGATCAGGGAAATAGCCAGGGTTGTTCTAAGTATAGGATATCAGCATCCACGGGGCGGATTGTGAAACTATTCTTAAATAGCTACTGATGAGCAACTGCGTGAGAAAATATGGTGGAGAATGTAATCAGCTCACCCAGGTGGCGAGAGATATGAGATATGCAAGTCTCAGGGCCAAAAGACTCTAGTGGAGCAAGGCAAGTCACGCGACTACCTGCGGCTGAAACATCAGCTGGAGTGGTTGACGTCTCCCACCCAGAGGAGTGACCATCTCCCGACCGCCAGGAATGCTGATTTTAAGAGCCACTCAGCTAACTTGCGCTTATTTCGCTTTGATAGCGATTGCTATATTTCGATGACCAAGCAGTATCCTACCCCAGAGGCCGCTCATTAGGATTACATGCTGAGCATAAGCGTGAAAAAGAAAGCCATAAGACTGCCGATGAGACTTATAGAAAACTCATAAAAACTCGCCTTGAAGTTTTCAAACAAGCCTATAGTAACTAGATCAACGCCTTCCTTCATCAAGTTCCATTTTGTTATTGAGGAGCATAACCTTTGTTTTTGGAAAGCATTAGTCCCTTTAAATTTTCCTAATTAGTCTCTTTCCGACTTCCCGCTGGGGGCTGATCATGCACCCACGAGTGACTACGACCAGGAAGCTTACGTCATCTCTCCGGTTCTTTCAGGCTTCGATTCTGCAGTCTACTACCTTTTTAATCCTCGACTCTACAACTACTACGGCTACTTGATGCAGCATGAAAAACCGAGCGCAGGATTGGAACTGCAATTGTATTTCGGAAGCGAGGCAGAAGCCTACCCGTCCAAGTTGCTACTGGCGCCTGGCACACACATCATGGTTTCGATGGTGCCCGAAATATATCGCACTGTCGCCCGCCGACTCCGTACAGTCCAACTGTATCCGACCAAGAAGACGTGCCAAGACACACCAAAATATGAATTTGTAGACGCTGGTAGGGTCCGAAAACCAGCACGACTGGCAACATTCTTGTTTTTGAAAAGCATCTGTAGAGATGCACATAGCGCAGTCCGAGTTATTGCAACCTCTCTGGACTCCAAAAATGCTGCAATCGCATCAATGCAATAGCCGACTCCGAGCGTGGCAAATAGAACAGGGCCGTTTTCTAAACGGTTTTGCGTTAGACGTTTAGGTGCTGTATGGCACAGCATAAGCAGAAAAAACGAGTGCGAGCCAGCACTTAAAAGGCCTGGAGCAACCAACTTACGAATTTTTTTAAAAATTGTTGTGGCTTGGGCCCCGTGCCGCTTCAGTTCCCAACCCGTTTTGCCTATAGTCAGCCAGCAGTCCTGATATGATAAGCGAGGCCGTGAGGTGACCAGCTCTCAAGGCAGAGACCCTGCGTCTGTCTCCCCACCAGGAGCACCTCCACACGGGGGGCATCCTAGGCCAGCACCAGTGTCCAAGGATGATACTAGGCGAGAAGGAAGGGTCCTTCCCGACAGTGTTCGAGAATCAGTTTCCTGATTCTCCTCGTTCGATATCCGCTTGGCGCTTCTGGGTGAGCCGCCCAGAGCGTGATGTGCAAGTCAAACGGAGAGCCAGGAGGCGACAGACTTCCAAAATTCCGTCCTCAGCCGGAACGGAACTGCGGTCTCTCGGTCAGGGTTGTTGGCCCAAACAATGCGGAACCAACGCCTTAATTAACCAACTCAGCCACCGCGGGCTCTTGACCACGTTTCGAACTTGACTCAATGCCAAACAGGCGGGCAGATAGGAAGTCCAAAGGAGGAATTAAGGAGGTCATTTGTCGAAGAGGTTTCTCGGCTAATAGACGTGACCATAATACAAGACCCAGTTTTGCCCGGTTTCAGGAAACTAGGCAGTGGAGTTCAAACCAGACCGCTTGAGCCTCCACTGACCGTCGTGATCTTGATAAAGTGTAGTGAGGGGTTGGACAAACTAAAAGAAGCTTCATCTTAAACGGGGAGCGAAGTCATTGTAGCTCCACCACCAAGATCGCCTTGGGCTCCTTACTGTCATTCGCTGTCTCAAAGGGATGACCACTAATCTTCAAACTTTTCAGCTTCTGACAAGTATTCAAAAAGGCTTTGTTACACCGACTGTGTCGCAGCGTGGTCCGCATACGCGTGTGGTTGCGTCATCCCGGATGTACCCTTACAAAAGGGGACCAAGTGCACGGGAAGTAAGCTGGCCAAGTGCATTTTCACTTGGAAGGAAACATTCGACAAGTAAGATCCCCTTGCACGTGCTGCCTCGAACCTCACTCTGTCAGTCACTGTATTTCTTCAGGACAAATTTCGACACGTGCGTCAACAACTGCGCTGGCGAATGCTACAAAGAGTCAGTCTCAGTGAAATCCTCAAGTGCATTGTTCCCAGCACCAAGAAAGTTGGAGTCATTCGCTACTTACATGAATCGTGCATTCATTAACTCCAACTTCACCCACGAGCAACTGAAGCAATTGATCCTACTTGAAATGTTCTACGAGACCAAGGAATGGAAAGTGATCGAACGGGTCACGCGCACATCCATCGAAGAATTAATCAGTAACATCGGGGGCACGTTGGGCGTTTGGACTGGTATCAGCTTCCTCAGTTTATTCGAAGCCTTGGTCTACTTTGGAAAATGGATAGTGTGGTCCCTGTCTGGAGTCGTGAGAGAACGGGGTCAGCGGAGGGGAGACAGACTATAGATGTTGTTCATTGATGCAGACAATGCTCGCGACTTGATCCGACCCTGTCACCTATGACCTTTAATATCATAATCATCAGTTTATGTTCATTCATCAATCGTGTGTAATGGCACTTAGAATTGCAAAACTAATACGTTTACACGCCACGCCAGTTTAGTCACGCCCATAGCTTTCTACCTCGGCCCGCGTTCATTCAGAATTCGTGTGCAGCCACGCAGAACTGATGTACGGTCCAGAGGTGTTACAACAACAGAACACTCGTGTCACGTTTTGCATACGTGGCCCACCTTGTTATTGTTTTTGTATGTCTCTTGGAGCAATTCAAGATTTCCTGTCGCGACAGTCGCATTTTCCGGACAGATACGGTTGTCTGAAGCGTGGTGCCACCACTCACATAATGAAATGAAATAAGCACCAATCCATCACTTCCTTTCTCCTTGGTAAAATGTTCGTCTTTCCGCTCCGCATAGCCCGCATACTAATCTATAGTGCTTACTTGGCGGACTAGAAGGAAGTCTGGAAAGCTCTGATGCCTCCCACTCAACGTGTGTGAGACTCTCAACAACCTTGGAATCGTGGGGCGCGGTATGGGGTTAAGTGCCGTGTATAAGGCCTGTCTATGATTTAAGTTGTTCGAAGTCTTCTGATCATGTACGTAAAAACTGTGATAACTGATACACCCACCCCGAAAGTTCCGGGGAGCAGATTTGGAGTGATTGCTCACTAGAATCGCTATATGTCGTGATTAATTTGATGAGGAAGGAGAAAGAGCGCAAAAATACAGATAGGCGGCATGATTTTGATGATAAAACCAGTAGGTCGCATGTGTCAAAAGCACGTGAAGTGCATGTAATTCAAGCTTCTCTGAAAATCCGTTCTCTACTTATCCGCTTTCCGCTTATCCGCCCATAATTTGGACGCCCACCTGAGAGCAGACCCATGAGGACAGAAAGACATCTCTCTGCTGCCTGCACTTTCATTTCAGCAGGTGGCAGGAAAGTGGGATGGCTTCCCTTAGCTCAGTTGACCCGGGGCAAAATATAAAACAACCCAATTATTTGTCCATCCGCACGTGAAGACATCTCAAATGAGGTCTATATAGAGTACAGGAATATCAGGACGCCTAGTCAATTCTTCGGCGAGGCGGGGCTAAAAGCAGCCATCTCTTTTCTTTCATGCGCCACACCCACGGTAAGTGCTTTCATCCCTTGCTTTTTGCTTCCTCTCGCGCCTGGGTATATTAAGGCCTCATCGGTGTTAGTCGCATCAGTCAGCGCCCGCTAGTCGAGAGAATCTGTTCAAGTTCCCGATTCCTGATATTCGATTTCCCATAAAATGTCTTGGCATCCACCGAGTGAAGACTTGATGATCAGTATTACTGTCCCTGCTTGTTCTCTACCAGAAAATGGCTCGTTTCTGCCAAATGAGAATACGACATCTGTTTGGACAAGGCCGATTACTGACGGTCCTGTCCAGTTTGGTTCGACACTGCCTGTGCAAAGAATTGATGGCTTTTGCATCTAATACGATCAAGACGCAACAAGTGCCAGTCATAAAACCAAGTGGGCAGTCCAGAATGAAGTATCCTGTATATGTATAGCATTCCTGTGCAATGTTTGTGCAGATCAGTTAATGCCACGTGTGATATAATATCACCCAGTACTGCTATGAGCCTTGTGATCCCATTGCCAGGTACTCCTCTCATACATATTATATTAGTACATACGTGTGTATGTTATACCGGTACATATGTCTATAAAGAAATCTTTCAGACAGGCCTGATTTGTCTGACGTTTGGCTGTCACGCTAGCGATGAATGGGTTGTTGGGGAGGCGTTTCCGCGTGAGTGAAGCAAGCTAATGCCTCTCTGAATCCCCTGCTGCGGAACACCTTCAAAAGGTACATGAATAAAAATAAGTGCTCCCACATTCATGGAGTACTTTGTAGCTCTGAAAAAAACGAAGCCTGACAGTCGCAAGCCGAACTAAAGCTTCAATCCTCCTACAGCCATGCGTACACTGCTTAGGGCTTTCATACAGTATGTATATGTCACTTACTGTAACTTTTTTAGCTTCATTATGGAATCTGGTACAGGCGAGATAAATTCCTGGACGACCTCGACTGATTAAAGATAATACAAGTTTGTACGTAGGGTAGGAAAGTTGATCAGAACTTGCTGGAAAGGCTTAATTGGCAATTAGTCAAGTAGTGAAACAAAACAAAAAGGCATTGAAGCACGATGCTGAGGGTGGGACAAGAGAATGAATTCGTGGGACCAAGAAATACGAATCTATAGTGCTTACTTGGCGGACTAGAAGGAAGTCTGGAAAGCTCTGATGCCTCCCACTCAACGTGGGTGAGACTCTCAACAACCTTGGAATCGTGGGGCGCGGTATGGGGTTAAGTGCCGTGTATAAGGCCTGTCTATGATTTAAGTTGTTCGAAGTCTTCTGATCATGTACGTAAAAACTGTGATAACTGATACACCCATCCCGAAAGTTCCGAAGGGAGCAGATTTGGAGTGATTGCTCACTAGAATCGCTATATGTCGTGGTTAATTTGATGAGGAAGGAGAAAGAGCGCAAAAATACAGATAGGCGGCATGACTTTGATGATAAAACCAGTAGGTCGCATGTGTCAAAAGCACGTGAAGTGCATGTAATTCAAGCTTCACTGAAAATCCGTTCTCTACTTATCCGCTTTAAATCAAATACGGACCACATGGAGCCACTGTCACCATTCCTGGACCCGTGTAGCAAAGTTCCGCTAAAAAAGGTGAGCTCGATCTAGTGTTAGAAATGACCTCAAGGTCAAGGTCAGAATTCTGTCAAAACCCTGATTGACCGACAACTGGTCAAAGTCAAGGTCAAAGTCAGAAATTTTTTTGGGTCCTGTCAAGGTCAGGGTCAGGTTAGAAAGTTTTTTGAGGGGTCGGTCAAGGTCAGGGTCAGGTCAGAATTTCTTGCACCCGGTCAGAGTATTCGGACAGCTAAAGAACATAAATGGAAATGTTGGTGAAAAAAGTTTAAGCTCTTCCTCTTCCTCTTCGGAAATGTTGGTGAAAAAAGTTTAAGCTCTTCCTTTCCTGTGTGGGGATCTGGGGGGCGGCAGTTTCACAGTTCTAAATCCCAAGGCATGTCCAAAATTCTAGGACAGTCCCTAATCACTCGCCATCAGCTTAGTGTCCCACCCAAGGACACCAGGCTGTCTTAAGTTTAGGACGACCTCGACCATGTCCATTTTCTGGTGTGACATTTTCTGGTGTCTTTATTTCCCAGCAGCGCTGTCAGGCGCAGGGCAATTTCCCTTGATATATATCAATTTTGGGCTGACGTTCCTAGAGCAATTTTTTTTGCAATCTTCGGCCGTTTTGAGATTGTGGCACTTTGCCTTAGCCCTCTCGACCCGCAATAATGGTTCTTTGTCAGATGAACTAACATTCTGCCGTCCTTTTCCAGCCATTGAAGCCAAAAAGGGACAACAGAATCCCATCACCATCATTTAACTTCTTCCTCAAGCACTTGCACTTGACAGGGGAGGGAGACACACTTAAAATAAATTAACTCACACTCGAGATCAAGTTACAAGCAAGCATGGTGGTGGTGGATCCCGTAAAACAGTCGCAGAAAAGACAAAACTCTGTTTGTAGGGCTCAAAATTATGACTCGGAGAATCCAAATGATGTGGTTCAGAGAGCCGCCTACTAACATGGCGGTCAGATTATGTGTATAAAACGAGGACTCCCAGATAATGAAACCCATGAAAAAACCTTATAAAATACACCCAATTCGGCGCGTTTGCAGAGCTCATATTATGTGGACTAGCCTGCCTTAGCCAAGACACCTAAAGGACAGATATTGTGTTGTCTCAAGTTGCTGCCCTAAACAGTGCCCTGAATTCGTACCCGTCCTGAAATAAGAATCGCACTGTGAAACTGGCCCCAGCTGATTGTGAGTTCACGACCGAAAGTTTCTAAAGGGAGGGTCAAGGTCAGGGTCAGGTCAGAAAGCTTTTTGAGGGCTCGATCAAGGTTAGGGTCAGGTCATTCAGTGAAAAACCCAGGTCATTGGAACACTAGATCGATCTTAGAAAAAATGGAGTACGGCTGTCTAAGCTCCCTACCGCACTACACATGGTATAGAAAAGCCACCTCCTTCAAGACAACGAGTCTCCCTAAACTATAGCTTTAGAGAATATGACACAGTACTCATTGTCAACAAAGACGCACTACGGCGGGAGGCCTCGGCGGCCGAAAATATGGACTGCAGGTGAAGTTGGAGCAAACCTTTGGAGTGCACATCTGAGCCATTGATTTCTGAGTTTGGTCTGAGCATACCGGCACCAGGCGTACTATAAAGTCAGATACAGAAACTATACAGATGACGGATCGACACGGTGGTACGACGATGCACACAGCACCAGCCTGTGCGTGCCAATCCCTTATGTTGCTAGTTCGTTGCCAGAACGTAGTTCAAAATGCTAGCATAGAGGATGCGTGTTTTAAGTCGATACAATCGATAGTGTACATTTGCGCACCAAGCATGGGCTCTTTTCTGAATGCTTCAGACACTCATTTACGTACTGTAGCGTGACTGGATAGTTACACCCTTCGAGCAGCGTAGTGGCGCCGTTTGCGATCTTTTCAACATCGGTGCGAGCTGCACAAAAATTGTACGAAACGTTTTTCATAAAGAATGAGTAACGTATGGAAAATTTTCTTTATAATTATCCTGTTAGACACCAGAATCCAAGAAATGTTTAGCCAAGAAGAAGACGGCAAGGGCGATGCACAGTTTGGAATATGCGGAGGTTATACAGCAGACTATATGGGACAAGAAATACGAGTTCCCGCAGCAATCCCTCCACCAGATCGAAATAAATTCAAGCCATTTCGAATATTGTTTATTCCTCTTACCCAAATGCACCCAGAGGATCTACGTATCTTTCACTCAGGATTCGAGTACGTCAACAATAAATTACAGGCCATGATCAGAGGACCCCGACTGAGCGAGGTACGTCTTCCTCCCCTTCGTCATCCCAGGAAGGACTGTGTGGCAGCAATGTGCGGAGACATTTCTGTCCCCAGCGAATTGTCGCTGCCTTGCTCTGGCAAACGCGAAGCACATGAAGAAATTCATTATTATAATCAGAATATGGAATATTCCTTGGTCATCTACGTTGCCTTGGCCCCTGAAGTGTATAATGCGACTTACGACCTTTGCTATGCCAGCGGCGGCCTGGTGAATGCTTTTGCGGGTGGATGTCGAATTGATCATCGTTTGCGCCACACTCACGGACGATTAGTATTTTGCAAACAGCCACAAAAAATGCACACAGAAAATTTCTTCAACACATTTTTACACGAAACTCTTCACGTGTTGGTGGGACTTCTCGATGGGTCTTTCTTTCCCCCGTTCAATAAAATGCTGGGTGATACCCCTCCACATCAATTGGCACAGCAAGGTATGAGGTGCAAACAGGGAACGGGCCCGTCTTGTTGGAGCCTTGGCACAACTGTAGACCTATTGCTGGGTCCAGCAACCATGACTAACGTTATGAGGTCCCAGTTCTGTTCCGGCTGAGGACAGCAGTTTAGTGCGCCGGGTTTTCAGAGTGGGAGCTGCAGTTTAGTAGGTCCGTTCATGTTTATGTTCATTTTTTACGACTTCACCAGGCGCTTATGCGCACTCGAGGGTGAAGGGAAATATTTTACTCGAAATCAGTCCGTCGCAAGCCTTGCACACCTGGCTGTGGGCGAACCCGGCACCGTCAAGTTACCCAGTACCGTCAAGTGACGGTACTGGGGACGGTACTGGGCACGAACGGGTAGAGAATCGGGAAAATGGTTCCCAAACACCCTTCCCCTCCCCCTCCCTTCGCGCCCAGTATCATCCTTGGACGTTGTCCTAGGACGGGTAATAAAAGTCCATTGGCCTGCAGTAGATTGGCCATTGGCCTGCAGTAGGCCACGCGGAGCAGTATGTTGCTGTCCGTTGAAACCGCTTGATTTCTAAAATCAATATGGGCCGTCAAACAAGGAGCATAGTTTCTCGCGTTCTTTTCCAGAGCATAAATTAAATGAGGTCCATTGGATGGGTCAGCACATATATACAGTATCGTACGTGCATACATGCACATGCTACATATTACCAAGGAGAAAGTGTTTGAGGGGTCTAGCAGGGTAACTAAACGAGTGAAAGAGGGGTTTCGATCCAGGCTGCCATTTAGAGTGCACAGTAAAAATTTAAATAGGAAATTTGGAAAACGAGATGGTGTTTTTAAAAATCCTCGCACTCAGTTTCTGGAAAAAGCCTTTGTAGATTTTATTGCGTAAAAATTTAACTTCTTCCGGCCAAATACAAAAGCTTATAATCAATTTGAAATCATTTGAAATATCTGTTTCAAATAATGTTCAAACTTTGAATCTCCCGCCTTTTTGTTTATCTGCTCTACCGCAACAGAAGCTGTCACTGATCGCAGCTCGAATCACATGTAACGCAATGTAGCTGTATGACCCTCGTGAAAATGTGATGCAGGGGCTTGCAAACAAGCATTGACCTGCAAGAACTGCTTTAACTCAGGTTAGTCGTCTAGTTTAATTGCGCAGATTTAGTCAAACGGTAAATTCTAATCAATTTCATTTATTTGACAAACTTCCACACTAAGTTTAAATATCCCGCTGAATGTTTTAGCTGCTTCATGAAAACTTTAGTGAGTTTGCGCCCGCGAATAGACATCGCCATCGATGTGTATCCGAATGATCATGGTCAGTGAGCGGCTGACCATGTGGTATCATAGATGGCATAGGATTTGAGCTGCGGCTCATCGTGGTGGTCTGCATCGATTGTGCTTATCCACGACTGGCGACTGACTTTATCGTTTTAGTGGAAAATCGGACGTGGAAAGTGGTCAAGCGCCAGATGATGTCAGTATTTAATGAAATAGTAGAAGTAAAGACCAGAATATGCATGCTCCCCTCAGTTCTCCAAGTCGCCCGTGATCATTTCAATTGTCCAACTGTGGAAGGAGCCGAAATCGAGGGGGCTATGGCTGAAAATGGCCGATGGTCTGATGCTGGGCTCCATTGGAGCGGTTTGTTATTTCCTGACGAAATACTGTCACCTGTATTTTATCCGTATCAAAAATTATCAAGCCTCACATTAGCAGTTTTAAGAGACAGTTCGTGGTACGATGTAGACACGCGCATGGCCCAACCACTAACTATCAGTTCGCCTGAGCAACGTGGATGCGAGGTTGCTACGGGCAACTGCCAGCAGGTGCTAAAAGCAGGCGACCCAAATCAAAATCAAGTCCAATTTGTGCGGCCATTCTGTGATAGAATATCACGAGTTATAACGGTAGCACTAACAAGGGAACATCGCTAACCGTAAAGTCAAACTTCGGAAAACGAAAAATTGTAGCATGCTCCTGGGCCCGAAAGAAAGCTCTGCGCAAAATATTAGAGGCGTCTGGCCAAATGGTCAGCAGTGGTCAGTTCCTCGAGTACAATGAAATTTTTCGATTCTACTGGATTTTCGGTTTTTCAGGAGGAGACCCCGAACGAGAGTGTTTGAAGCTTAACTTGAAACTTGAAACCCAAAAACCGAGTTTAGAAAGAACACTGCATGTTTTTCTCAGTGCTCGGCTTCCTACCACACAAAACTTCAGGACTTTAGACGCTGGCCACTGCTGACCAGTTCGCCAGACGCCTCAAATATTTTGCACAGAACTTTCTTTCGCACTCAGGAACATGTTACAATTTTTCGTTTTCCAAAGTTCGACTTAACGGTTGTCGATGCTTCCTGTAAGTTTATGCCGTGAAAAAAGCAGCTGTAAAACATTCCCTTTTCAGCCCTTATGCTCACCCGATGCTCGAATCCGCTTATTTTGCCAGACTAGGGGTGTCAATGCAAATGTCAGCTGTGATATAGCTAGAATTGATAATCTCCTTGTTTTCAAATCGAATGTGTCTGATCTAATCGATGATCCGATATGCGAACTTGCGACATCTCAAAATAATCTCCTTTCCCAATATGGCTTGGCTGTTGGCCGGGGGACGATGTGCATCACATTCGTTGAGCCGCAATTCGTAGCCAAAGAATACAGGGTCGCCCGTGCTGTTTGTATGGCCTACAGGTGTCGAAAGGGCACCCTTATCCTTCAGCTGAAACCCACTGGTCGAAATTTGATTTGCGAAATTCCCATAAAACCCGGTAAATCTTTGACTTTATTTTGAATTTCAACTTGCCAATTACAGTGTCAGAGTTTTAGGTGAAAATTACAATCGAATCGTGGCTTTCAAATTTGCCCACGATGATGCTTGCTCGAAGTTTTATCCTGAGGTCAAAATAATTGTGCCTGATTTGGGTATGATTTACGTGGACTGTCCTAAGATAACCAAAAATGGATCTGTGCGCTACGATCGGAGTTTGTGCGCGTGCTTGATAAATTTAATGGTAATTTTCATGTTCAAAATTTTGTGGGATCAGAATTTTTAATTCTTTTAAATTCGATTTTTTTATATTTTGAATCTTGTTAATTTTAAAAAAAACATGTATTTTTATCAACCAACTATATTGGTGATTGGTCATTTTGTTAATGGCATTTTTTAAGATTATGATTCCAGAACAGTCGTGCGATAGGACGTTTGTTAAACAGGATGAAGCATCAGACTGTTCCTAATCGACGCTCTTGGGTGAAATCATTATCGCGTAATGGTCCCCTTTATCCGTATGTGCACTTGGGGGGGGGGGGATGATGATGCGGTGGCATGTGCATGAATCTCTAAATTCAACCTATTGCACACTACAGTAGAATAGACTAATAACTGAGAATTTTCCTCTTTCTTAGGTAGTCCTGGATAGTGAAGGCACGGGCGCCAAAATGACCTAAAAATGACTTTTTGCGCATGAACAGATCCATAGGGTTTAAAATGTGGTTTCAGATCGTGATGTGACGATAAGGAGGGGGATTCAGGGGGCCAGGGGGGATTCAAATGACTTAGGCTCAAGCATACTGTACATAAGAAATTTTCAGTTTTTCTGACCTGTCCTGTCTGTGTAGTTCACACCGTGAATTAAAGAGTTTTTGCTTATAAATAAATGAAGTGTTCTCGAAGTGACTGTTTGCTGAACATTTGATATCTTTTTTATGGTCACTAGTGAAAGTTTTCTGTAAAAAAGGCCGCCCCCCCCAAACACCCCTCCCCCCCCAAAGGGCCCCCCCCCCCCCCCCCCCACCCCCCCCCCCAAAACAGGCCCACAACCAACCCCCCCCCCCTGACAGCCGTCCTTGTCGCGTCACGTTCAGCCAAGTGTGGTTCCCGTAGGAGCGACTGGTTTGTCGCCTGTCATCAACCATTGTCTCATGGAAAAGCTCGAGCTAACTAATCAGCAACGGCGAAAGGTAATCCGGGTGGGTGCTGTTGAAGGCACCGCAGCAGTGGGCCAAACGGTCGTGCTTGCAATTCAGGAAGTCGATTAGGGATCATAGTCCCAGATAACTACTAAAGAAACAGGATGATACTGCCGGCTTCAGCATACGAAGAGATAAACAATAAAGCGAAAATCTGATTTAAATAAACAGAAAACTGAATTGAATGACTGATTTGACTTAACAGAAAACTGAATCATGTTGGCATTAGTACAATTTGAGACCAGGGAAAACACATATGATTCACAAGGGAGCATCGATAACTCGACTCTCTAATACGTAGGTACAGTATACATCTACACATGCTTTATCACCCAGGTACACGTTTTCGTGAGAGGCCCACCCATTAGAGACTTTGAGACAATCGATAAAACAAACAAACGCTGCTGGCTTCTGTTTGCTAGTTTATTTTCCAGTTCTTGAAGGCTGACAATTACTCACTGACAAGGGGAACATCGCCAACCGTCAAGTCAAACTTTGGTAAACGAAAAATTGCAACATGTTCCTGGGTGCAAAAGAAAGCTCTCTGCAAAATATTAGAGGCGTCTGACCAATTGGCCGGCAATGGTCAGAGCTTAGGGTACAGCGAAATTTTTCAATTCTACTGGATTTTTTGGGTTTTTTTTGGAAAAAACCGCGAACCAAAGTGTTGGAAGCTTAAACTGGAAGTTCCGAACCCAAAAACCTAGTTTGGAACGAGTTCTGCGTGTTTTTCTTAACGCTCATCTTTGTTACCACACAAAAATTCAGGACTTTGGACGCTGACCACAGCAGACCAGTTGGCCAGACGTCTCTAATATTTTGCACATAGCTTTCTTTTGCACCAAGAAACATATTACAATTTTTGGTTTCTCAAAGTTCGACTTCACGGTTGGCGTTGTTCGTATTGTGAGAGCTATAGATGGATGGAAGGGGTAATTTTGGGCAACGTCTTCTCTGTTGTTGTGCCATCAGCTGCTCATTCTTTCTCAAGAAATGTGGACTGGGCAATTGGTTCTGATAAGGATACATGTCTAGGCGCAGGAGGAAGGATCACTTTAAAAATTCCACGTGGTCACCTCATTATTCGCTTGACTCATATACAATCATGTGACTTCTAACTCTTCCTTTGATCTCATGGGAATTTGCTTCGGCTCGTTATGTTTCAGTCGGGTTTCTGATATGCGTGTCGAAATTACAACCCTAGGAATCAAATATTCCCATTCAAGCTGACGCATACGGGCCCCATTACTGGGAATGGAACGAAAGCCAAAGGTTAGAACGATCACTGCGTCATTGACTTCAAATCGCATTTGGAGAAGATATCTGCTCCATTCAGCTTTCCGCCTATTTGTGTATCTCTAATTACTCTGCTCCAGAACGGAGTGCGTAAGAGGGTTGCACCCGCCCGCCGTAGTGCGTCTTAATTGACTGTAACTAATTATACTTTAGCTGGCAACTCCCAATCAGTACGCTGTGGCTGAAAATATAGATTGCAGTTGGAGTTGGAGCCAGCCTCTGGCATGGGTACCAAGTCGAACCGTAATTGATTTCTGAGCTCAAAACATACCAGCACTAGCCGTACCACTAGGTCAGATACAGAAACTATGCAGATTACGGATCGATATGTTGGCACGACGATGCGCAGAGCACCAGCCTGTGCGTGCCAATCCCTTATGTCGCTAGTTCGTTACCAGAACGAAGTTCAAAATGCCAGCATAAAGGATGCGTGTTGTAACAACCAGGTTTTTACCTAATGCGCAGATATAGTCAATAGTGTACCTTTGTGCACGAAGCATGGGCTCTTTTTTGAATGCTTCAGACACTCATTTACGTACTGTAGCGTGACAGGATAGTCACACCCTTCGAGCAGCGTAGTTGCGCCATTTGCGATCTTTTCAACAACGGTGCGAGCTGCACATAAATTGTACAAAACGTTTTTCATAAAGAATGAGTAACTTATGGAAAATTTTCTTCATAATTATCCTATTAGACACCAGAATCGAAGAAATATTTAGCCAAGAAGAAGACAGCAAGGGCGACGCACAGTTTGGAATATGCGGAGGTTATACAGCAGACTATATGGGACAAGAAATACGAGTTCCCGCAGCAGTCCCTCCACCAGATCGAAATAAGTTCAAGCCATTTCGAATATTGTTTATTCCTCTTACCCAAATGCACCCAGAGGATCTACGTATCTTTCACTCAGGATTCGAGTACGTCAACAATAAATTACAGGCCATGATCAGAGGACCCCGACTGAGCGAGGTACGTCTTCCCTCCACTATTCACCCCACACTTACGCACTGTCTGGCAGCCAGGTGCGCAGAGCTTTTTGTCCCCGACGAATTGTCGCTGCCTTGCTCTGGCAAACGCGAAGCACTCGCAGAAATTCATTCCTATAATCAGAATATGGAATATTCCTTGGTCATCTACGTTGCCTTGGCCCCTGAAGTGTATAATGCGAGTTACACCCCTTGCTTTGTCAGCGGCGGCCTGGTGATTGCTTATGCGAGTGGATGTCGATATGATCATCATATGCGCCACACTCACGGACGACTAGTATTTTGCAAGCAACCACGAAAAATGCACCCACAAATGTTCTTCAGCACATTTTTACACGAAACTCTGCACGTGATGGTTCAATTTCTCGATGGATCTTTCTTTCCCCCATATATTAGAATGCGGGGTAATGACACTACGCAAGAATTGACACAGCGAGGTATGTGGTGCCACTGGGAAAGGGGTCTGTCTTCTTGAGGCATTTGCACAACTGTAGACCTGGGCTACACTTACGGGTGCATCTGTCTCTAATTCACTACAGGCAAGGAATCATCGTAGACACTCAAACACGGTAAATATATCTTGGAGGATGTATTTCAAAAAAACTCGGGGCGGGGAGTCTATTTGGGAGGAGAATAAAAAGTCCAATACATGGCGTGCAATGCTATACGTGTGTTTGACCTGTGGGAATGGTAGTATTAAATGCTGCCAGTGTTGCTGGTGTGTGCCGCCTTCTCACTGACATTTGTGAGAATCTCATAGTACCTCCCTAAATTGTGCTGTCACCGCAGGTACTGACATCCGCTGGTACTGGTAACGCTCATATGTGAGGCGCATTCTATAAAATGTACGAGCAAACCAGCATCACGCATAGATGATATTCCTAGCCACTGTGAGCAGGTTCACTGAATGGTTCTGCAGATTTCAGTTGATTGCTTGAGTTTATTTTGCGATTCGAGTTTAGCAAGCTCGTGTCATCCCCCACCAACTCTTGTTGACATTGTAACCAAGCCTGGCAGGCGTAGGAGGGAGGCGGCCGACCGAAGTCGGCGGGACAAAAACTCAGACTGGAGCAGGATAGTCTTGCGACTATCAACGGCTGAAACATCAACCCGAGGGGTTGACGTCTCCCAGCCAGGGGAGAGTATCGATTACTCTCTCCCACTCGCCATGGCCTACCAGGCACGAGGGTTACAACACTGTCTGACTGATGCCTCTCTCTAATTGCAATGTGAATGTATATGGACAACGATTAACAGCAAGCTGCAGACTTGGCCGGCCAACACGATTGGCACTAAACAAGAAGCCGAGGCTATCGGTAAGAAACACAGCGCTGGGGGTTTCTGCTGGTACCATCCCTAGCAGACAGCGCCTCAAACCTAGCGCCACAACGATTCTATCGACGGTCTACCACGCCACGTGCAGCGCCCGCGAATGAGGGCGACACATACCGCTCAAACTGATGGTGAGATATACTGGGATGTTCGCGCGTCTCAGCAGACAAAGTCCATATCGTCGAAGGTTTTCAGTCAAAAAACCCGCAAAATTTAAAAATTTCAGACAGCGCAAAATTTTTAAAAATTCTCAAAAAAAAATTCCGCCCTGAGTACTAAATAATGTTGAAGTATCGTTTTCAAATTTGAAAAATCGCATGGACTATTTGAGCTAAAAATCAGTGGACCTTTATTGCCCCTGTATTTGTGGTCAATGCAGCTTCCTCTGTTTGATCGGCGGCCACAGCAACTGCAGCCGATTTGAATCATCGAGTCCGGGAAAAGTGAAAAGTAATCTTTCTGATTTACAGTTCACACTTTTCATCAAATACTCCGTTCGAAACGCTCCTCTAACGTTCGGGCGCGCTAACACTGGAAATCTGGAAAAAACTCCGAATTTTTCACTTTCCAGGGCGCATTAATCAAATTTTTTCCAGAGAGCTTGTTTTTTTTCGCAAAAAAAAAGGTGAGACATTTGGTGTGATATTCAAGTTGAGCAGCCAAAACCGCTCTACAGTAAGCTCTAACCGCTATAAGCGGCTCACGAACGGGGAAACCTAAAGGCAAACAGCCGCTACGGCGACTCGCGTTTTGGCGCCGTTCTATTTGGCTGCGCTGTTTTGGCGCCAATTTCCTTGACGCTGGGTGCTTCTGGTGTCGACCGTATTCTCTATCAAGCACCGGCCGACTTCGCTTCTGGTGTGTTGGCGATCTTGTTTTTTTGGCGACATGCTTCGGACAAGCAGCACCTTTTCCGTGAAAGCGGGAAAATTTTTGGCGGCTAAAACGATGGAGATTTGAGCGTTTGGTGTCAGTTCCTTCTTGGCTTACAATAAATGTTTAGGTTTTCGCGTACGATGGCTGACGAAGAAGTGGATATGAAGCTGTATGACTCTCTGTAAACCATGTGACCACCAGGCTTTGATGGCCTGCTCGAAGAGGGGTCATAGGAAAGCGATGTCATTCTTACAAGTAGTAATAGTAATATGTAGAAAAAATGACTCACTGTATCTGAAAACTAGCGATTTTCTGGTTATGATAGCTGCCGAAAACGAAGTTAACGCTGAGTTGGTATCAGTCTACGGAGCAGTTTCCACTAAAAGCTGTGTACCTGGAGGGATTTTTAGTCTCGATAGCAGCCGGAAAAAGGATGTCATCCACCCGGAGGTCTCGCATCCACGATTGATAATAGGAGGGCGTTTGTTACGTATTGAAGAATATAACTGCGTAGAAGACACTACTTTTGTGTTCCCTTCAAAAATAGAAGCCTAGAACTCCGTATGTCAAAAACGTGCGATAAGAGAAGTGAAATCAATATCTTTAAACTTCCCGCACGCATGCATGAATGGAAACTGTAGTTGTGTTTGCGCCCTTGGATACACCATCGATGTGTCTGAATGATCATGGCAAGCTTGGGCCATTGATAGATTCAGTCTAACGGTAACTTTTTGTATTTTTGGCCGGTAAGTTCTTGAATGGTTTATCTGCTTCAAAAAAACCCTCACGTCGTTGGGGTTTTTGCGCCCGCGAATGCACCATCGATGTGTATCCGAACGATCATGGTCAGTTTGCGGTTGACCATGTTGCACCATAGATAGCATGGGATTTGAGCTGCGGCTCATGGCGGTGATAGTCTGCATCGATTGTGCTCATCCACGACTGGCGACTGACTTTATCGTTTTAGTGGAAAATGTAACGTGGAAAGTGATCAAGCGCCAGATGATGTCAGTATTCGATGAAACAGTTGAAGTAAAAAGCAGAATATGCATGCTTCCCTCAGTTCTCCAAGTCGCACGTGCTCACTACAATTGTCCGACTGTGGAAGGGGCCGAAATCGAGGGAGCTCTTGATGAAAATGGCCGATGGTCTGATGCCGGAGTCCATTGGAGCAGTCTGTTATTTCCTGACGAAATACTGTCGCCTTCATTTAATCCGTATCAAAAATTATCAAGCCTTACATTAGCACTTTTAAAAGACACTTCGTGGTACGATGTAGAAGCAGGCATGGCCAAACCACTAACTATCAGTTCGCCTGAGCAACGTGGATGCGAGGTTGCTACGGGGGACTGCCAACAAGTACTAAAAGCAGGCGACCAAAATCAAAATCAAGTCCAATTTGTGCGGCCATTCTGTGATAGTTTTACTCGAGTTATAACGGTAGCACTAAGTCTTCGAAATGAAAATAGCAGTTTAAAAAAATTCACGTTTTAGCCCTTATGCTCACCCGATGCTCGAATCCGTTTAATTTGCCAGCCTAAGGGTATGAATGCAAATGTCAGCTGCGATATAGCCGGAGCTGATAGTCTTCCTGCTTTCAAATCGAATGTGTCTGATCTGATCGACGATGCAGTATGCGAATTCGCGACATCTCAAAATAATCTCCTTTCTCAATATGGCTTGGCTGTTGGCCGGGGGACGATGTGCATCACATTCGTTGAGCCGCAATTCGTAGCCAAAGAACACAGGGTCGCCCGTGCTGTTTGTATTGCCTACAGGTGTCGAAATGGCACCCTTATCCTGCAGCTGAAACCCACTGGTCAAAGTTTGATTTGCGAAATTCCAATAAAACCCGGTAAATCTAATCTTTCACTTAATTTTCAACTTCCACTTGCCAGCTGCAATGTCAAAGTTTTAGGTGAAAATTACAATCTAATCCTGGCTTTCAAATTTTCCCACGATGATGCTTGCTCGAAGTTTTATCCTGAGGTCAAAATAGTTGTGCCTGATTTGACAAGAATTTACTTGGACTGCCGGAAGGAAGACGAAAGTGGATCTGTCCGCTGCTACGATTGGAGTTTCTGCATGTTCGTGATAAATTTAATTGTACTTTTCACGCTGAAAAACATGTGAAATTTAAATTTTAAATTCTTTCAAATTCGATTTTGCGATTCTCGAGATTTTGTTCATTTTAAGAAAATGGGTGCCTAAAACGTCGCATCGCAAGCTTATTTAACGCATCGCATCGAACTATACTTCCAGCTTAACTGAGAATTTTCCGCTGTCCGAGGTAGTCCTGCATAGTGAAGGTACGGGCGCCAAAATGACCTAAAAACGGCTTTCGCACATGAACAGATACAATAGAGCGGAGATCTGATAACCAGGAACGAAACAAAAAGGACCTGCCATACCTGCCATAGTGTTTAAAATGTGGTTTCAGATCGTGGTTTGAGGCGCCACACCCAGGGTGGATTCAAATGACTTTGGCTCAAACCTACCGTACATGAAAAATTTTCAGTTTTTCTAACCTGTCTTCTCTGTGTAACGTTAGTTCACACCGTGAATTGAAGAAGTTTTGCTTCAAAATAATAAAGTGTCCTCGAAGTGACTGCTTGCTGAACATTTGATATCTTTTTTATGGTGACTAGTGTAAGTTTTCTGTACAAAACGATTAGTAGCACTCAAAAGATGTTTATGTTTTCCAAAGTGCATCACAATTCCCTGCTTGGTTAGGTCAAAACACCTTCGCCAAAACAAGGCTGGATCAACAGAAGCAGCTGGAGCTCATTTCATTGAAACTGACAGCCGTCTTTGTCGCGTCACGTTCAGCTGAGTGTGATATCCGTAGGAGTGACCGGTTTGTCGCCTGTCATCAACCATTGTCTCATGGAAAAGCACCAGCGACGGCGACAGATGATCCTGGTGGGTGCAGTTGAAGTCACTCTAGTATTTCTAGCCTGCCAGCTCTGCCAAAAGGTCGTAGACTCGGATACTAAAGACGCATGACGATGCTGAAACGCTTTAGCATACGAACAGATTGAACAAGAAATATCTAATTCAAATCAATAGAAAACTGAAGTGCCCAAAATTGGAATGGGATGTTAAATGAGGGTTTCACTCAGGTTTTTAGGGTTTCATACCACGGGGAGACTCATCCAGGATTCAAATACGATTCACGCCTAAAGCTTTATCCCAAACAAATTCAATTTCTTGCTCCAAAAATGCAATTTGCTAGCCTGTGTCTACCTACAATGGGCATTTCAGTGGGTAGCATTAAAACCATTTTACGCTAGAACTTGAATTTATGCAAGGGTTATGCGAGAAGGGTGTCCTTAGCTTCATCGTATAGTAAAGTCCTGGCACTCAGTACTTCCTAAAACTCCAAAAAAATTAAGGGGAGAGAGTCTTGAGGGATGGGGCAGAGTCAAAAGGTTTTTTGAAAATGAAAAATCTATCTTTCTAACGGTATACACGCATTGCAGCAAGATTAAACAAGTGCATTAGTCTTGCGGAAGGTTGTGTCGAAAAGTAGTAAGTATTGTATGTCATTATACGTAATTAAATTGTGCTCAGGCTACGAACTGCTTGAGCTCACTTCGTATCCTGAATCGGCTGATATATTTTTTAAAAGGTACAACTGTAAACTTTGTACTTTACAGCACGGGTAGTTGCACACGAATGACGTAGGTACAGTATATTTTTTCCAACGTCTTTTGAGCTTCACAAAGCCTGAAATTGTTGGGTTAAAACACCTCTGCCTCTGCATGACCGGATCAGCTAAAAACAGCTGGAGCTCATTTCATTCAATCGAGTCGCGTCAACAACAATGGTCTCACAGAAAAAGCTCGGGATAACTAATTAGCAACGGCAACAGGTAATCTGGGAAGGTGCAATTAAAGTCACCGCTACATTTCGAGACTGTCAGTTGGGCCAAACGACTATGTTTGCAATGCGGTTAGGTGATCACATGTGGTAGTCTTGGATACTAAAGACGCAAACGTTGCTGAAACGCTTTAGCATGCAAACAGATAAACGACAAAGCGAAGATCTAATTTACAGTACAGCAAGAGGAAGATGAATTGTCCAACACTGCCATAAGGGGCAGGTCGAATAACGTTTATCAAGGATGGTGGGAATTGAGCCACAAGCAAAAGCATGGAATTCTTTCTCTGAAAATGCTCTCCTGCATAGTTCATAACCCAAATCTAAGAAAATTTGCTTTAGCGCGAGGCTGAAGCAGTGTTGCCCGCAGAAGATGGAAGATTTCCTATCTTTGACAAACTGAAGCCTTCAAGATTTTCAGTTGCACAATGTTGACAAAATCCTGCTTTGATAATGAGATCAGATCAGCATGCGGGACGAAACATGTCGATTCAAGCAAAGACTTCTCAATTGCAAGTGCGTGACGGAATACCTTGCCAGTGTGCCTTGTTGTAAATCAGCAGGCATAACTTTTTCAAAATTAGTTCTCCAATTGGAATGTTTATTCACTGTTGTGTGATTCACGCTGTCTGCTGTTAGGGGCACATTGTGAGTGATATTCAGTACAAAACTTCTATTGCTAAAGTTGAGGAGTCTTAAAATCTTTCAGGTGCAAGCGCACAGAACTCTTCTTAATCCGTTGATATTTGACTTTATTCATTTCATTCGAGCACTCGCTCGTAACTCACCTCACTGCTGCCGACCACTGGGTCACTCAGCACCTTTATGCTTTGGTTATCTTAGTAACAGGCAGTCTGATGCACAGACAGCTTTTATGCATGGAATAAGCATGGTCGAAAACCTATAAAGCGCATAACGACTTCATGCTCGGGACTCCTTAACAACAGTTCAGAAATTCTAAACTCCTACAGCAAGTCCATGTGATATCTGGTGCTTGCTTTATAACTGGGGTCAGAAAACATTTTGTATTAAAGGAAAGGAATGAAAATCAAACATGAGATCAAACAGACTTAACATTGAGGGGCCGCGCGGCACACAGAGCTTACAATTAGTGCCTAACATGTTCATGTTTAACCTTGTCACCAACCCAGGTACGCACTCGTGGGCGAAAGGACACATTATACATGTCACATACGCTTATTTCACCGTCAGTATAATCCTCCACTTTCTCTGATCAGTCCTTGCACAAACTTTCATTACATTCTAGATCAACTCTTATAGTCATACTTTTTCTGTCTCCTCGTCTGCCCACGTAGAGCACGCTGGGTGGCCGTAGGCGGTTGTGCCTCATACTCTGACTAGTTACACGGGAGCAACGAGTCGTGAGCAAGGAGGCGTTCATAATCATTGACGATTTGCGATCAGTCGTCAAATGCGGACTGGCATTCGGCTGGAGTAGATTGGTCAAATTAGATTCACTTTTCCGAAACGATGCTCGACAACTGCTGCCGCCCGTGCTGCGGAAACTACCCCTAAATATACTGCTGTGAACACTTCCGCTTTCTTTGCGTCGCTGCCTCATGGAACGAGTCTGTTCGCAGGCTCGTAAATAATCCGTTTGTATACTACGATTCAATATGGTGTAGAGCAGGGGGTAGGCATTGCAGTTGACATAGGGAAGCATATGGATGAAATAACTCAGGATAACTGCTGCATTAGACATTTGGTCATTCTCGTCCGGGGGTGTCATATATTGCCACAAGACCATGCTCCAATATGGCGTCCAAGAGAAGAAATAAAAGAGCACCAATCCGCAAGATGTACGAGCCACTTTGGAGAAATAATCCAACGATTTTACTGTCGTGCAACTGCTTTTCCTTCGCCTTCTGTGAACATAAATCAATAAAGCCGCATAAAAAATAGTGAATAAACACGCCGGTATTAGATAACCACAGATGAAACTGTACACTGTGAACATAGCCATGACGTAGTCGGGCGGTTGGAACGCGCATTTCGCAATCACATTGGTCACTTCCGACTCGTTGTACAAGACCAGGTAGAACACGTCGCTGTACATATACACCGGGGTCATGAAGGCGAAGGCTAACGCCAATGCCACGATTACAGCCACAAAAGCTATAACAGCAGTGTCCACACTCGGAATACGAGGCTTTATAGAAGCTGTAAAAGCGGCCGCTTGACGTCGACGTCGAACGCTCAAATAACAAAATCCACTCAATTCGACCAAAAGAAAAGGAGCATAAAATTTGCTCAAACTTTCACTGATCAGATACGACTGACAGAGGAAAGAGGATGGGAAAACCCACTGTCCGTACCAAAGGTCGCTTAGAAGGAAAGATAAGAAGAGTAAAACGAAAACGTCGCAAGCACATAATGCCAATATGAAAATTTGAACAGCTCTCGGGGCTTCGGTTCGAGTTTGCCTCAGTACAATACCGACCACCCGAGCCACCCATCCATTGGCTGATATACCGACCACAAGCAGCGTAGAAAATGCTGCTATTAGAACGATTCTGTACGTGTCCAAGGGCTCGGGCTGAAGATAATCCAGAGGCGAGGAATGACTGGCGTTTGGAAAATATTGTCGGAATTCGGCCACCGTTCGGACACTGCTGGCCCCGAAGGACATTTTCTGCTGTGGATCAGAATCCTTCAAATGAAGTAGCAGTTAGGATTAGTACGTAATTATATCAACACCAGTGACCTATCTTTTGTTACGTAAAGACACTGACACATTTTGAAATTGGAAAATATCAACATTTGTATATAAGAACATTTTTAAGCCGATTTCATCTTTTAAAAGTTGAAATATTGAGTCAGACTCTATTTCAGCAAAAAAGGCAACTCTTTGGACCAAAACTCGGGCAGCGACAAATGACTACAAGTCTTAAACTATTGACTTAGCAATTTGTCCCAACCATAAAAAATTTCTCTTGTCAGTCGAAGCACAGATTGACAAGAGACCGTCTGCTGAAAAACCAAAAAAAGAAACAGTTCGATGTTGACTTGTGCAAATTGAAAGAAGCGGAGTCGAGCCACTCGAAAATGAATGTTAAGCTTAAAGAAGCCAGTTTCTGCTCGCTGCTAGGATGACCCTTCCACCACGATGAGCACTTCGGGCGGAATGGCTTGATTAAGCGAGTTGTATCTAAGACCACCGTTGGACCGAGTGACGCGGGCAAGGCCAAAGTTAGGCTAAAAAGATTCGAGGATTGGAAATTCATTAGCGTCGCCTTCTCCAACCAAGAAGGCAGCGATTGAGCTAGTGGAGGCGCGGAAATGTGCAACTCTATCCCTCCGAGACGATAGACGACCGTGTTTAATCACTACAGCCAATGTGAAAGGGCACAACATAATTTAGAAACGTTCCCCTCTCCTTTCAAGAGCAAATTGTCTCACCGCCCCCTCGCATATTATGTCAACAGGCCGAAGCTTTTTTCCTCAGCGGGCTCTCTCAATAGCACTTGCGGGATTAGAATCAGGAGGGAGCAGGTGTTTTATTAGTTTGGACCTACCCAATGCCTAAGCGAACTCGGTTTCCAATAGCACCTTATAAGTTTTGTTTTGACAGACCCATAAACATGCCACGTAAGTTATCTAGATCAAAACTCAAGTCTCCTGCTAAACAGCCGGAGGACCTAGCTCTTCCAAATAAGGTTACAGAGCTGCAGAAAAAACCAATTTCCTTGAAGCAGGTTTTAACTAGGAAACTAATCCGAAACTGCATTTAACCCGCACATGTAGTCATTTGGCTTTCGCAGAAGACATGCCGAGGCTTCCCGGATAGTCAAATAGTCAGCAGCAATGGAATAAAGGGAACCTCTATCTGAAACTATATTTTATTTTTCGGGAATGTGGTTTTGTGACCAACGCGGAATGCCGGCAAGAGAAAACTGAAACTGACTGTTGCACACGGAAATGGTTTAATAGAGTGTAAACATTAGTGATAACCTAGGTCCAGGATGTACTGCATTGGCGTCTACATACTGTAGTTTCAGACAGAGATGTTCTTATTTGATAATCCCGCTTTACTTTGTATGTTTTCCAAAAACAAGTTTGCTTGCGGGGTGCATCAGAGCATGACAAGACCTGAGAAACTACATACTGTATTGAACAACGCCCAGAACAGGAATGCATAGCATACAGATACAGTAGGTCAGACTGGAAATACATGATCATTGATGGTGTTTGGTCAAACTACAGTACAGTAGCCAAGCAATACCTTCCTCCCACTACGAACATGACTGCATTGAGATCACCAACACGACTCCCCTCAATATCTAATGGTAAGCTGCTCTACCAACATCTAAAACACTCCCACACTCTCTTTTACCTCGTCAATTAGTCTTCGCATCACTGGATTTTTCAGGCAACACGAAGCCGACTTGTTTGCTCAGCGTCCTAAATAGATCGTCCCACATTATCCAGCCTTGCTGATCGGCCAACAAACATTCCTCCGAGTCGCTCTCGGTCTCGGCTGACACTTGACTCTGCGGACAGCTCTTCGACTTGGCAACGGTCGATTTGGGTCTTTGAGGAACGGGTGATGGCATTCTGTGAAAGGTCTTGGCTGGGGTCGATTCGATTTGTACAATCCCTCCAAAAGGGTCTTTACAAGGCGGGGTTGGCTGTTTGGGTCTGATCCATTCTCCGATTGGGTCGTTGTATGACATAGTTATTACACTGTGCTCGCCCAATGATAAAGAGTAAGCCCTCTGAATATGGCCTTAAAACACAAGGAAGTGTGTTGCTCTTCAGTCAAGGAGAGTTGCTTCGTATTTATACTCATGTTTCTCAGCCACGCCCGGTCAACTTATTGCGCCAAATATGGTCATTCACTTTTTCTGACGTCATTTCCTACGCTAAAGTTTCAGTATTCCTATTTTCTGTTTATTTTTACGTCACAGGCAGTCGTCAAAACTAGTCTTTTATGTCCAGTTTTCGAGAGAGTACACAACCTGAGGCAAGACAGGGTACTTTTGCTGCTGAATTGACGAAAGAGATGCGACTCAATCAGTTTTTGAGGGTGGGACGTTTACGTAATGCGAAGGTGACTAACTGGTGAAAACTTGATTTTGCTAATTGGGTTCACTCACCAAATGATTCCTCAAGGATTCTTATGCGACTGTCTTAACATAAAGGAGACATAAATATATTTGCTTTCCGACGGCGACTTGGAGGATGGGAGAGACAGTTTCGACCAATCAGTATGTTCTTATTTTAGGTCCGTCTCTCAATCAGATACGGCGTGTGTGAATTTCATCATCCGCGTATAGTCGAGGAATAGCGCAAAAAATTTACCTCGTGCCGAATTTAATGCTTTTCAGTACTGTTTTATTCATCAAAATTCGACTCATGCACATTCTATACCAACAACCTGATCACGTCCAAAATGCCTATTCTCGTTTTCAAATCATCTATCAGTAGTCCTATTTATTCTGGTGATATTGTTCAGCGCCGTACTTTCCTGCTCGATACCAACCCAAACTTTTGCCCCATCGAATGAATGGTTCACCCGAACTATAATTAGATACATGCATTTTCCGGACTTTTCCTGTCCTAAAAATAAGATATCAATAAGATAATTAAAAATATTCTATCTTCAAGACCTACATTAAACCTCTGAATCTTGATGGAATATGGAGTGGTCTGTCGATGTACACGAATGCATCAGCACTGTAGAGAGAGGCCAAGACTACTGAGAGTAGCAGGACAGTGACAGCAATCTTCATATCGTCCTTCCTTCCAACGTTCACCTTGTCTCCTTGAGACCAGAGTGTCGTCTTCGATAACTCGCTCCCCAGGCCAGTATCAAGTTCTGGCGCGCCTCGGACTCATTTACTAGATGAAGTTTCACTAAGGCTTCTCCATGCGACTTTTATAGGGTAAAGGAGGAATATATTTGCGTTTCACGGCCACTTGGAGGATGGGAGAGACAGTTTCAATCAATTAGTTTGTTCTTGATGTCCATTTCAGATGCGATGTGTATGAATATCATCCACATAGTCGGGGAATTGCGCACTAAATGTGCTCCAGGCCAAATGAATGCTTTTTATGCGCGTAGTATCTGCTATTTACAGAGGCCATAATTGACCAAACAGACGAGTGTAGCCAAGCAAGGAAAAATTTTTTTCATTCATGTCCACGTGCCGACGGACAGTACTTGATATAAAGCATATCATGCGTACGTACGAGTCATGAAAACCTGTTTTACGCAATTCCGAGCTGAGTGACGCAAGAATCCGCTTATGAATGACCTTTCTGTGGCTATCGGGATAAATTTAGCACTTTGACGACGACATGTACGACATACAACATTACACTGCACAAAGTGACTGGCTTGGAGAAATAGCTTTTCAAAATTTTTCTTCAATGTTCTACCTTCAAAGAGCAGTTTCAGGCTCACAGTCAGCAGGCTTCAAAGTTTTTCGATAAAGATATCCGCTAAACTGTTGAGGACGGGGTATCACCAAAACTGTAGGTCGGTTTAGAAATAGTAGAGTGCGGCCCCCAGCTGCTTTTTTCATGTACCGTTGCTTAAATTGGTGGGGTGAATTTTACTTCTTCCCTGATCCCTACCATCGAACTGCACTAATCTTAATTATCTGATTCTAAGAAGCGTTATTTCACAGACAGTCCAGTTCACGGTTGTGTGAAGATGAGGACGGAATGTGCCCGACCAGAGTAGGTGGGACAGAATCTCATGATTGGCAAGGCAAGGCGGGTCTGGGGCTATACCTGCGGCTGAAACATCAGCCCAAGGCGTTGACGTTTCCCAGCCGGGGGAGATTAATAACTCTCTCCCACGCCTCATAACCGCCAGACAGGAGGGCTACAGATGACATCACCAAATGAAGGTTCGCACTCGAATATGAAGGGAGGCACATTATACCCAAACTGAGCTACCCAGCGGCGGTTCGAATGCTCGCCAATACTGCGCGCCTGGCATGCGATGGAGAAGCCTAACAACCACAGGCCACGTGCTAGCCAGTCGTTCCCGTCTAGTATTAATTCTTAGTTGCATAAAGTTAGTAAACAGGAGACTCTTATTACTCGTCCTAACCCGTTCACTCATTTCATTTGATCTTTAGAAGTGCACCTTAGTTGAATCTTGCTTTGGATATCGGCATTTTCCAGACCGTCAGTGCCAAAAAAAGGACTGAGGAAGCGTGTATTTGTGTCCGCTAAGTAGTTGTACAGTATGCCAGTGCTGCTCACTCAAGTTTTATTTCATTAGGGTACAAAACTTTTTTCGTGACGTAGCAATCAGAAACTGTTGCTTCATGCTAACACAGAAATTCTGCTCATAAGCTGACAATGTAGTCATTGTTTCCAGCAATCTTGTCATGCGCCATGAATGTAGTTATGCACTTGTTTTCCTCTACTCATCGGTCCCTCAGTTAGAAGGCCTGGGTCAAGGCCAATTGAAATTGTGTGAGCCCCTGACTATTCGCCTTTGAGGATTTGAGGTGGCTTTCGCGTAATAATTTATATTAGATTGCTTTTATCAAAAAAAGTCCCGACATTCGATGGCGCTGGTCTCAAAACTGACATAAACTGCATTACCCCAACTTACGTGTAACCCAGGTGTGCAAATAGGTAAAAATGGTACTAAGCAGCAGAACACCGCGTAAGCTCAAAACTTGAGCAAGTCGCTGAGTCGTAGTGTTCACGAATACTTCTTTACCAAATTTCGCATGCAACTATTACTCTGGACAAACGCTAGCTCTAGTTCCTTGCAGTATGCAAACAAACTGGCAGTAAACATCAAAACTATAAGTACTCAACATTACCACTCTCGTTTTATCAAGCGCTACAGAACTTATAATAAGCTAATATCAATCAATGCCCAAAATCCGCTTATCAAGCCGATGCTTCCACAACTCTCAAAATCTTCAAGTCACTGACAGCTGCAATCTGAATGACGAAAGCGGCTGCTATGCTACGTCATTTTCTAACTCTCGTGATTTGGAATTTGGCAGCTGCCAGCCATCTCGCAGCTTATAAGAAGCATCTACGCCCGTCCCTTTGCACTCTCGACCAGCACCTATAGGCAGCCAACGTCGAGCGCCAAGGCTGTTTTCAAAGAGCGGCTTGTTTTGACTGTTTTCTGGACACCGAAATCCAGGATGCCACGGCTGTATTCCATCGTCATTTTTTTACTAGCTGCTCTAATTCAATCCATTTCTGGTCAAAGTGCAAATGCCACTGCGCTGCCAGTGGTCTTGTGGCATGGAATGGGTAGGACTTCCAAAAAGACTTTGAATTTCTAAAATTAACCACATGTATGAAATTTTAGGTGATAGTTGCTGCAATCCACTAAGCATGGGCTCGATGAAAGATCTTCTGGAAAAAGAGATTCCTGGCGCTTATGTGATTTCATTGGAAATTGGAAAGAGCGTTGTCCAAGATACTGAAAACAGTTTTTTCATGAATGTGAATTCGCAGGTGCGTGATTTGTGCGAAATGGAGTGGGTACCATGCAGCAGCAATGACAGTTTGACTGTATAGATCAAGAAACAAAAGCCTTCAGAGAGCTTCCGGATACAGCACTGTACAAAAAAGGGTAAACAACTGTTCTTTAGGTGTCCCTCGTCTGCGAGCAATTGGCTAATGACGCCAAGTTTAAGGACGGATATAACGCAATTGGATTTTCGCAAGGTGGCCAATTCTTGTAAGAAAATCAAAACATCAAACAATTTTTGCGCTGACATCCAGTTTATCGTTGTAGACGAGCAGTAGCTCAGCGTTGTCCATCTCCACCAATGAAAAACCTGATTTCGGTTGGAGGCCAACATCAAGGTTTGCACAGTTCTCTTAGCCAGACTACTTTTTTGATATCTATTCTTCTTCGAAGGAGTGTACGGGTTTCCGAAATGCCCAGCCAGTGCAAGTATCTGCAACGTTGTCAGACGTCTTCTAAACTATGGTGCTTATGAAAGGTAAACTCCAAATTTTTGTGCACGCAAGCCTTATCACTTCCGTCCTTTGCACTTTTCAGCTTTGTACAAAATACGTAAGCTATATCTGTTTTTCTCCGCCGAGTGTTCTTGCAAATTAAAACATCGGTTTTTAGTCTTGTGCAAGCTGAATATTGGCACGATCCACTGGACGAGGCTAAATATCGAGAAAAGAGCATCTTTTTGGCTGACATTAATAATGAGCGGGTGCGTATGAGTTTGTGATTTGTATATAGCACAATGAAGACTTTTTAACTTTTAGGTACAAAATGAGACTTATAAGGAAAACTTATTGAAGTTGCAAAATCTAGTTTTGGTCAAGTTCTTGAAAGATACTATGGTCGTTCCGCCAGATTCTGAGGTAAGCTATCCTGTCCTTAAAAAGCAACTAAACTGTAAATCATCAAGCAAAGGATGACTAGGGTGGTGGGCCGCGTGGGTCATGCCAGGCCGTGGATGACTCACTCGTTACCGTCGAGATGCTCCGAGCGGAGAAACGGAAGCCAAATAGTCAGTCTCGGCTGTCAAATTCCGACGGGGTTCACAACCCGGTCATTCCAGGATCCCCTAGTGTGGAGGCGCTCCTAGTGGAGACACACAAAGGGAAGCTGCCGTGTGTGCTTGTCCTCGCACAGCCTTGCTTAGAAGGCTTGAGTGCTGCTCAAAAAATCAAGCAAAGTAAAGATGGTGATGGCGATCTAGATCTTGCATGTTCTCACTGAAACTATAGTTTACCCAGTCAGCCAACAAGCTGAGCGAGAAGCGTCCGCTGGACTCGATGACAAAGCAGCAGAGGGATCAAACGGATCTACCATTCAATAGGCTTTCATGTCCGCTGGGACCAATCGTGGTTATTGCGCAGCTAACCTTTTTTATTGGGTTTGCGTTTCTTGTATGCACATGCCCCTGTGTCTTCAGCAGAAGATGGATTGCTGATCCATCTTTTGTCGCGTAAGTTTAGAAAGTTTGGGGACATGTTGTGCAGCTACCAAAGGAGTTTGGGCTCTCCTAAGGAGCATGGCTAAGAGGAAAACATAGGACACGGGGAAAAATGGGGTTTACACTGTCTTGCCATACCGTTATGTCATGTCATACTTTATCCATAGCCAAGCACTACAACGCGCTCGAGGGTTAACGAACACATGTTTGAGAATCATTTTTAACCCAGGCGGGAGTCGAACACTTCCCTGTAAGTGCGCAGCAAGTGTGAGTGGCAGACGCCTTAAAACCGCTAGGCCACGACCTGGGCACACCGTCTCTTGTCACCCACTGAACACTCGCTGTCATTTTAGTGGTTCGGCTTTTACACGCCCGGACAAGCTGTCACTATCCAACAATACAACGAGACAGAGCTCTATCAACAGGTACAATTCGCATCCTTACACTTAAGACATCCATTGCCAGTGTTGTCCTGTTTTTCGCAGGATCGCATTGGTCTGAAACAGCTGGACGAACAAGGAAAAGTGGCCTTCTTGTCAGTCGATGGTGACCATATGCGTTTCTCCCAAGAATGGTTCACCACAGAAATCATTGATAAATATTTGAAATAACGCACATTCTCAGTGAAAATACGATCGGCTTAATACGCTTTTCTTCTTAGCCTACTAGTTCTACTCTACTAGGGATACAAGATATTCATCATACCCTCACCAGTCTATGTTGCATGGTGCCTGTCTGCTTCCGTCGGGAGATCAATCACTAACTTTTAGTAAACTAATCTCTGGCACTTTTACTAGATAAAATCTCCATCGCATGTAAAAACATGACTGAAGACTTTCGTGGAACCACTTTCTCATTTGAAGCATTAATAAATAAAAAGCACCTTAGCTACCAGCTGCGTTAATATCTACTGTAACTGGCACACGACATTCTGACCTACTCTAGGTCGAGAAGCAGCTACATTGCGCCAAAGTTTTACCAACTTCTGACCTCACTGACTTCCGCTCCAATCCGACTGTGTGCAGGACATGAAGGCATACGTCATTTTCCTGTCCTCCTAGATTGCTACTCTAGCGTAGTGCAGGGCAAGGTGTCCCCGCCTTACACCCCATTCATTGCATTTCCTTGCTCAGTAGTTCATTATTATGCATTGCCATGTTGCGACCTCGCTCAGTTTTGACTTTGACGATCTCTGATAAACGCGAGGGAAAGGTGCGGACCGCAGTGCATTTCCCGCATTCCTCTCACTTCAGCTTTTTTACCGCCAGCCACTTCGGAAAAACTGCACTTTACTAACCTTTTCCATCTAATGGCAAGAAGCATTTTGCCTCGCAACGATCAGCATGCGTCAGAGCAGTTCGGAATTTCCTTATTTTTGAAAGCAAGCTATAGATTCGACTACTGCATCGGGCGCCCATTCCCCGCCCCCTCCCAACGCCCAAGCTCCCTCGTTGGTCTTCCCTCTATCAATACATTGTGGAGACCTCTCTCAGGTTTCATGTTTTCGTATGCCGCTGTTATAATACCCTACGTGCGTAGCCATGGCGTCATTGACCAATTGGCCGCGATATAGGGCTCAGTAGAAGAGTTCTAATTTCTATAAAAATGGATAGACTATTTACCTAAGTTACACAAAACCGATCCCAAATGTCCTTTTATATTCCATTGTGTCCGTACCTGAACCTACTCTTGGCTTATTTTAGATTCGCCTTGCAGTAGGACCTAGGCAAATACACAACCATCTTGTATTTCATGGTCCCGTAGCCAAGTCTTGTTTGGAGGACAGACCTCGTCGAGTCAAGACGATTGACACTGTTCAGGTTCACTGTCGAATCGCAGCAGGCTCGATCATGCATTGCAGTCGTCACTTACGACTCGACTCCTTGGCCGTTGTTATACTGAGTATTGCTTTGGTGATTGGCTGTGTTTCTGCCAAAGTAAGTTGAACTTTGACGAATTTGTGTAAAGCGGGCCCTCATCTGTACCTTATAGCCTATGGAATTGATCGAACGACAAGGGTACAATGATGATGCACTCGAATCAGGTATGTTTCGAATCAGTGACGCTGCTTTAGCGTGATGGTGCTCGCAGGCTGATTGGCTCGCAGACTGGCAGGTTTGGGCTTTAATACTATAGCTGCGCAAGGACAAGCACTGAAAATAAGACCAGTAGGACTTGTCAGAACGAGGGGCCACAGGGGAATATCTGCCTGTGAACCTAAAATCACAGCTTCAAACAGAATCTTTTTTATCCAGAAAGTCGCAATTTGGCCAACTTGTTGCGTCCTTCACTGTCAACTTGGTACAATGGCAGACGACTAAAATTTGGTAAGCGACGCGAATTGAAGAGGCAAGATGATCCATGGATACTTTGGAGTAAGCCATAGCAGCGTAGGCTTCGAACTACGGTTGTTCTGAAGTTTTAATTGTTTCAGATGTTGGTTTCGCTGGTTGAAACAAAAAAGCAAAGAATTTAAGCTAATCCATGAGAAAGGGTGTTATCTTGAGGATCTCTGGTTATCTTGAAAATATGTTGATTATTATGGATTAAACACTATCCGAGGTGGCTTGCGTTTTATTGCCCGTTCAAAACACACTGACTGCTAGCGTCTGCTGCCGATTAGAGTCTGCCCTTTTATTGGAACAACAGCCGACCGGAACTACCAGAGACTTCCATATTAGGGTCCCAGCATCGCCCCCGTTATTGATCTCCCGACGGGCCGGGTACAGTATCTATCGCTCTCTCGCTTGCTCGGGTCCCCGTCTCTCATATCTCGCCCCAAGGCGTGATTGCGCTGAATGAAACCCTGGGGCCCCGATGTGTCTTCGCAGGATATCCCATGCAATTTGTGCCTCATTGTGTTAGCGTTTGCCCTTGCGCTTTTTCTTCAACCTTGACAATGAGACTCGCAGAAAGATGCGTTTCGACCACAGTATCTAAAGTTAGTTTGGGAGGAAGTCTTGTGTGATTTGGAGGCCAGAGGCTGCAATTTTTTTAGTGAAGCCTAGAACGAATGTTAGTGTACATAAGCATGCCCACAAGTATTCTTGTCTGTTTTTGAACAGCATGCATGCGTGGGTTTTATACAAACTTTCGGGATCACAACACACTTTATTGATTTCCAGAACCCTGTACGCTGTACGCCTTATAAAAGCCACGCAGCCGCTTTCTGTGCTGGAGCATTTTTATGAGACCATCATTCGCCATTACATTCAATATACAACATCGAAATGGCAGCATACTTTCGAAAAGACAGCTTAGTTTTTGGTCATCTGCTGATAAGCCATTCTTCCAGCCTTGCACAAATCTCTTTTCTTCTCTTGATCATAGCATCGATCCATGTAGCTATCTAAGTCACTGGAATAAACTGATCTCCAATCTCGTTCGAATAATTGTCTAGCTTGATTGATTAAAGGCTGTTCCAGTGGCAAGGCCGCCTTTTCTCGGTCCTGCCCTTTTCGTTGTCTCATAACTATGGCTACACCAGTCGTGTTGGCGAAGTAGTCCCCGCTCCAGTTGGACGTGCCGATAAGCAATGTGTCATCGTTGATCATAAACTTCCTGTGCGTTCTTCTTTCCCGAGCGAATGCTTTGTGCGAGTCTGTGACAGCCGGGATATCCAATATTTTCACATCCACTTTTCCACCATTCCATGCTGCCTTGCCCATAATTTGCAATGATCGCAAAGCGTGCAACGATTCCGAAGTGAAGTGCAAAGCGGCTGTGAGAAATCTTATTCGGACACCTCTCTCGATGACGGCTCGTCGAAGTGCGTCATCGATGACAGGCCAAAATTTCCGTGGTTTCTGATAGACGAACAATGGCACATAGTCCATGACGTGGATATCTAATTCGTGCTTTGCCTCATCAATGACGCTAACGATTGCGTCCAAATCCCAATCCCTTTTCGCACCGTTCAGTTGACGAGGCGATGCGGCCACGTGCACTTCCGTATCGACCCCGCCCACACGAATGGTCAGTGGGTTCGATCTGGAAGTGAGCGCAGGCAGATCTTGGAATGCTGATGCCTCGGGCAAGTCTTCATTATCTTCAATGGCCGCAGCCCAATACGAGTCGTAAAGGATTTTCAGCTCATCGGCCAAACAAGGACATCGTTCAACGTGCACGCCCAATTCCATTTTTTGATTTAATGATCGCCAATCAAAATTGGCAGAACCCAAATAGAAATGACTGTCATCAACTAGTAGAAACTTGGAATGCATGACACCCGCTCTGAACACGCGAGCCATATGCAAACGACGTCTTTCCATGAGTCCCATATCGGCTAATGCTGACACATCTTCATTATCACCACGATCTTTTGGCGGGTAATTTTCCACTGCTTCCAATCGAATACCTCGTTCCATTGCTGCCATTTTCATCGTTTCGTAAACATCATCACCAAATTTCGCGCTCGACCAATGCTCCTTTTCTAAAACGTGTTTGCCACGAAAACTAGATTTGTACGCAGCCATTATCACCCGTTTTTCAGCTAATCGGATCAACTTCGTCCACGATTCGTGCGTAAACCCAACCGAAGGGTGAACAGTGTCTAAGAAAGTCAAGTTTTCGGGTAAACTTTCCACTAACTCCAAATGGCATGTTCTGTAGCATTGTTGTCGTTGTTCGCAGGTGAGTGGCGTGATCGAAGTGATTGGCTGTCGCAGCGATGCTCGTTTCGGTGATAAGGCAGTTGATAATGGAGCGGGTTGAGTCACGGTGACCACATGGGCCGAATTGGGTCTAGTCGGAGTAGGCGACCGAAGCATTGTGGATAACCAAATTGCCAAGACCAAAAAAACGCAACTAAGAATAGTAGCGCCATAAAATTCCGTTTTTCCCATCTTCGGCGGATTAGAATTTATTTTTAAAATTCAAGGTAAAAATGATGAGGAAAATAGGCAGAACTAACGCAAGCCACTGTGCAATAGGGCACGGCTTTGCAAGTAAAGTGAGGCACTTGGTTTGGACTGTGTTTTATACCAGTGCATTGACGTCATTGTCTTATCACCTTATCACTGCACAGACTATGAAATATGGACTTCATATTGTGCTTAGGAGCCACTTATTTGTTTACTTTAGGCACTGGCCTTCTTTTGGGGGCTTAGAAAAGAGTGCGTTTTCAATTTCGGGCTCGTTTGTCATTGCTGAAACCAGAAAGAAGATGAAGAAAGTGGCGGTGTCTGGTATGGCAAACACGTCATTTTTGCATCCTTGAAGACAGAAAAGCCATTTGAGCTTACCCTTAACAGCACTGTTACGCGTTCATAAATGATGGGCTGATTATGAATAAAGCGTGAATGCTTGGGAAGGATGATTATGTTTGCTGCGTGAGACAGCATTTAGGATGTAGATTTGCCGTGCAATCAGGATATGCCGCCTGGACAGTGTATGGGGCAAACCAAAAATGATATGGGGCCATCAATAAAGCTCGACCGCACAAAATCTTAATTTTTTTACACCCTGCCCCGCCCCCCCCCCCCCTGACCGCATGCCGACCACTTCTCGCGAACCCCCTCAATAATGGTCGACCCCTTCAGCCATACCCCCCCCCCCCCCCAAACGCAGTTTTGTGAAATGTTTCATCTTATGCTGTCTTGAGCTTGACAAGGTGCCTTTGAAGACAAATGACTTCAAATCATATTAGCTGGCCAGCAGTCATGATATGATAAGCGAGGCTGTGAGGTGACTAGGAATAGGTTGGGATCCCAATCTCGATCCTGATCCTGACATTGAGGCATTGGGATTCTGCATATAATTATGATATGCACAAGCATGGTACACTCTGATCCATCAGAATTGCGATGAAGAGGCAACAGCAACATGGGGTCAAAGCGATAATCATAGCAACACTGATTTTACTCAGCCTAGGCTGACCTTGCTGGACGCGTATCAAAACTACGAATGTACTCATCAATGTCAGCTTATTTACAATGACTGAGAATCGGCCTGATAAAAAGCTTAAAAAAACTGGATGACTAAAGTGTGCTTTGGTGAGGAAAATAGACTCCTACGCAAAAACAGAAAAATGCGAAAAATCCTGATCCTCATCGAGATTGCCCTGATCCCGATTCTGGAAAAAGGTGATCCCGACCTATCCCTCGAGGTGGCCAGCTCTCACGGCAGGCTGCTTGCGTCTGCACTAGAAGCCCTTCCACATGAGGTCGCACTAGGTGAGAAGAGTCTCAGCTTAGGGACCTTCCCGACTGGTGTTCGAGGACAGTTTCCCAATTCTCTACTACTTGGGTGGGCGTCCGCCATTTCACAGTAGCAGGGGTGTCGCCCAGAGCCAGGAGTCCAAGGCCAGCGACAAGCTACTAAACTGCCGTCCTCCGTCGGAATAGAACCTCGGCCTCCCAGTCAGGCTTGCGGGCCAGCAAGGCGGATCAAAGCCAGCCGGGCCAGACCACTTCCAACCGCCTCCCTGCCGGGCTGAGTTATCGCCTTCCAACTTTTCCCCTTCGGATCAGACGCCATTCCAGCTGGGAGTAAGAGCCCTGGTGAACTCGAAATTGCATTATCGAGAATGAAAGGCCAAGGAGAAGAGGAGACAAAAAGTTTTGAAGGTTTAAGTGCGCACTACTGGTGAAGATAAAAGGTGTTTTTTGTCATCAAAAGCTTAAAAATTTGCTGCGGTCGACCATTTGCCGCTACCCTTCCCCCTCCCGCACCTGACCACTTTTTGCTAAACCCCCCCCCCCCCCCCCCAGGGCTGCGGTCGACCTTATGGATGGCCCCTAATGTATTACAGAAACGAAAAGTTCGATCTTATGCGTTATATACATGCGATATTGTTCAATTTTTCAGGCTTTTTCTGCCTTAGGTCATGTCTTATCGTTAGCTGAGTCACAAGAGTACAGCGTCATGAAATTTTGAGTCGCGCTGTACAGAACGCACAAATACCACCGACGTGATGACACGTCGTCGACTTATTACAGCTGTAGTGTCCCATTGATTCATTGTTTCGGGCATGAAAATCGCTGGTTCTAATTTTTAATATTGACAAGGCATTGTTAAATAAATATCTTTTTTTGCTTGAGCCCTTCCTGAAAAAAAGGAAGACAGCCTGTGACGTAACCGGAGCGCAGACGTTGCGCAAGCAAGCACGAGCTTACGACGGCGTATCAGGCGAGCTTAGGGACGGACTAAGGAATACAGACGTTCAAGCAGGATGTCGTGTGATGGGCATGAGATCATGGTCGACGTCATCGGCACATAACGATGCTCGTGTCGTTGACCATACTTGGTAAATATTTGGTACAAACAATGGAGCCTTGAGGTGTGCACGACGGTTGGCTAAAGCCACAGCACAAAACGGACGTATCCAGTGTGTCAAGTCCTTTTGTTTCCATCCTACGAAATTGTGGACACGGATATGCGAGCACGCCTTTCGATCCCTATTCCTATTTTGTAGGTAGCCACGAGCGGCGTGTTGGTATGCTTCATCTTGGCTAGCACGTGTCTTCAAGCCAAAGACTATTATTCCTAGTCGACTGCTTTTGTCTGGCCTCGAGTCTCGACAAAAAGTCTATTCTACCTTTTTTATTGCGTGTATTTTGAATTAGCAGTGTTCGTGGTTGGTCAGTGACTGATACTTTTCGAGTGACTCTGCGTATCCTATATTGACAATAATGGTGTCTATACCTTTGACGAGGCTGACTATTTTGGCCATCGTGGTCATGGGAGCTGCAGGTAAGGAAGAGAAGGTGGTGGTGGGCATGGGAGCACTCGCCATAGAGCCAGCTCACCTACTCTACAGAGGGATCAAGTAATTATCAATCTCTAAAATCAGGTTTTTGTTGCAGCGGAAGCAGCGAAAAGGCAAAACCAACTTCAGCAGTTGATGGGCCTGTTCGGCCAGGGGGGACAAGGTGGTCAGAGTGGCCAGCCTGGTGGTATGCCCCCGATGCAAAACGATTTCGGAGGATCGCAATTCGGCCAAGGTATGGGCATGGGTGGCGGAATGATGGGCGGCGGGCCGATGGGTGGAGGAGCTGGTGGAAACGGGGGGAATTTCGGGGGACCATCTCAAAATATGGGTGGCGGATTCGGTGGCAATGGAGGCGGAAACGGACAGAACACGGACGCCCTCATGAAGCTCATACAACAATTATTGCAGCAGCAACAGGGCGGAGCAGGCATGGGCATGGGAATGGGAGGTGGATCGATGGGCGGAGGAGCCATGGGTGGCCCGATGGGTGGTGGATCGATGAACGGTGGACCAATGTCTGGCGGACCAATGGGAAGTAATGGGCCGATGGGAGGCGGAGCGATTGGCGGAGGTCAAATGGGCGGTGGCATGTCTCAAGGCCAGTTCGGACAGTCCCCTATGATGGGCGGCCAGTCGCAATCGGGGTCCTCCTCGAATCCCCTGATGTCACTGCTGGGCGGCATGGGCGGCAACGGTGGAAACAACGGTGGGGGTCAGGGCCCTCAGGGAGGCATGGGCGGTATGGGTGGTATGGGATCATCCAACATGATGATGAATGATCAGATGGGAGGCGGATTCGGCATGCAGTCGCCAGGAGGTGCGTCATTTTCGGGTACGGGAGCCACTAGCAAGCTGACCAGTGCCAATATGCTCCCCATCCCGAAGGGTTCTAACGCCTTAGCAGACCTGTTGTCCAGTTTCCTCGTGTCCCAGAACTCTCCTTCGGTGCAGTCCTCTCAACCTGGTCTTACTGGTTTAGGCATGGGCGGTGCGGGCGGCAGCATGGGCGGTATGGGCGGAATGGGTGGCATGGGTGGCGGCCCAGGGTCGGGTGGTCCCAACGGCGGATCTATGCCTGGCTTTGACATGGGCTTGCCTGCGGGCGCTCCGAGATTCGGCAACGGCGGTAACAGTGGTAACCAAGGCATGAATGGCTTCTCTGGTGGTATGATGAGCGACTCTGGAATGGGCATGATGGGAGGAAACAACGGTGGATTTGGTGCCCCGGGAGGACCAGGCATGCAAGGTATGCAAGGCGGTCAAGGAGGCATGGGACAAGGAGGCTCGTTCGGTGGACTCGGAGGCGGCAACGCTGGCGGCGGCTCGGGCAATGGTGTCAATCAGTTGCTCAGTTTGCTTAGCGGTAAGAAATAGGGAGACCGAACAATGACCGAATGGAGTAGACTCGATCCTATTTCTCCCTGATCTTAGTTTCTTGCTCGACTAGGTCTTATGTCTGCGTCTGTTGTAGCTTGAAGTATGTCCTCTGTTTTTTGCACGATTTTTGCGAAATTTTTTTAAAAATTTTATTCCTTATTTTTGCTCTTTTCCCACGCACTCTTCTGGTAATGATTAGGCGGCGTAAAAAAGATGGGCGTTACTTTGTAATTTTTGGTGCAGACTGTTATGAATATGACGAGAAACGTGGGATCGCCGTAGAGACTAGATGCATTCCGCATAATGACAGCAAATGGCTACATCACGCACTCATCGTCTGGTCTTCAGTAACATGCCCACCAACCATTGTTTCACTCCGCCGCACCGGACACACGTGCACACGTACAGTATTACCATACACTGCGCAAACGACGCGAAAAACGTCAAGTATCTTGAAGTCTACTCAGCCAATGACCATCTTTTCAGCCACAGACTGTGGCAACTGATAAATGAACAAAGCAAAGAACAGGATGAAGAGTAGAATAATTAGAAGCTGCAGGCACCTCCATCTCATACCGATCCATATGTCGTACTTCAACATCTTCAGCGGACTTAAAAACCAGGCGAATGACGTTTCTGGACGTCTAAACGAAGAATTTGTTTTAAATTCACGATTGATCCTTTAAAATCAGAATTTTAATAGTGGGAATGAAATGAATTCTCCTGCAGTACAGAAGATTCCTGAGTGGAGGGAGGCAATTCACAAGGTGTGATTTGTTTGTGCTTCTTCTTGAACTACAGTAGGATGCAAAAGACCTCACAATTAGGCAGTCCTTATCAGGCTTTATCGTAGTAGTGTTGGCACTCCTCCAAAACACAGACTACCATGTTTTTATGTGCGGTGAAGTAAAAGTGTGGTTACTAGAAAATTTCAGTCACACTCTGGCCATTTTGACCGAACATAAGTTACAGGACGTTTGCCAAATGTTCGTAACCAACGCTCCCAAGTGCAAATCCTCCATGTTTCTGACTACGTCTGCTATTTCGGAATACATGACACCGGTGAATCGCCGGGCCATGATACCTTATCGCGTTACTTACTGTGGTGCAGGCATAGGATCAGGTGGATCTCTTCCCGCACCAGCGGGCTTCTTCTCCACTTCGGATGTTGTCATGATTTGAAGCTCGATGTCAGCCTTGCCCTGAGTGGATTCTTGTGAGGTGAAGTGATAACGCAAAAAGCACAAAACGTACTGTGATGACTTGTTCTTTACCCTCCATTCGTACAAACGGCCACCAGCCTCGAGTTCGTTTAGCCTTGAACAGGTTGATTTCGGCCGCTTTATGTTTTCCAGTCGACGGAATGGCATTTGAAGTTTTCCCTTGAAGAATATCCAATGTGCATAGTTTGGCTGATTTTGCTCCTGTGGGGATCTTTGTCAGATCCAGTGACAAAGTGCCTGAAATTTGCAGTCGAGAGAAAATTTTGTGTGGGTGTTAGAGCCGTACCTAAGTAGTCATCAGATGAGATCACGTCGGCATCCCACAGTTGAAAATTAATTCTTGGCAGCAGTTTTTCTTCGTGTTCTGTCAATGAAAACACTGATTCTTTCGTCGTATAAATAATTTTTTCTTCTGCTTCCGAATAATCAAAGTTGAAAATAAAACGCCAGTTGAAATTGCCTTCGCCATTGAGGGATCTGAAAGAGCCCAAGAAATAACTCGGTGCACCGTCGCACTCGGACTTATAATCTTTTAAGGTTCACAGTACATGCGTGGACCCTGGACCTCTTTTTCTTGCATCCCCAAAGAAGAATGTCTTGCATGCATACTGCAAGTAGTTATACTCACATTATGCAGTACCGCTTTTGGTTATCAGACCGCATTTTTGCCAGCATATGCTACTTAACTGGGCCCGAGGTGCACCCATGAGTGGTGATAGTGACGCAACAGGGCTTTTTTGCGCACACTCAATTTTCACGGGGTTATCCAAAAATTTTGGGATGATCCCGTGAAAAAAGAGTGTGCGCAAAAAAAGCCCAGTTGCGTCACTATCATCCCTCATGGGTGCATCGAATTCGCACACAAAAAGGAGTCAAAAATAGGAGCTCGGCAACCCCTGGCTCGACCCGTACAGAAAGCCCGTCTTAGGTGCAGAATTCACGCAATGAGCATACGTACCTTTATTACTCATCTCTTTAAAAAATCCTGACATGGTGCTCATGGACTGGGCCACAGCATAATCGCAATTCATAAGTACCCTAAGCCGGGGAAACTTTGCGTGGGAAACTAAATGAGGTTATACGGTATACGTTCCTATATGTACACATACATTCTGCTATGCGACGTGCTGTTCATACGTCAAAAAGATGCATACCTAGATGAGCTGAAATGCTAAATTAAGCTGCTGGGCAAGTTCGAAGCAAAAATCTACTGCGCAACGAAGGCCACAAGCGTACTGTACCTGTAGTGGACATCGGTTTGCTGCATATCAACTTTTGGTCCAATAAGAAATCTGAAAAGGGAATAAAATCAGAGATTCATGGTTGAAAGCAGTCGGCGCTACCCTTTAATATATTGATCCACAGACGATTGACCGGTCAGTGCATTGTAGTCATCCAGAACTACCTCCTTCGTATCCCAAATAATGGCCCGCAGTTGGTACCTGCAAACACAATGCAATATTTTTGAGAAAAAGTGCTTATGATACTCTGTATCCGGACTCACCCATTAGGTTTGCGAGGAGTAATATCAACGGGAGCAGGTGGAGGTGGTCCGTCGAGTGGAAACATGTCAATCCACATCTCCAATGAGCCCTGCGAATGAGATTCGTTGACGGTGTCAGACTCAAAGCAGTGTGATGCCAGGCCATCTGGGTCACGTGGCAGTCACTACGGGACTCACAGTCACTATCAAATAACAAGCCCTATCTGGGTTTCGGGCACCTCCACTGTTCTCCTCAGTGATTAGAACCCCCGACATGTCTCGCTTTCCGCTGACTATCTTGCGAGGGAGCTGTCATTCTGTTATCGAAGCGAAACGGTGCGTTGTCCTTCCCACAGGAAACCTGGTGCCAATAGTTTATGACCGCCACAGGATCACCTGGAAACTACTTGATGGCTACTGACCTGTTCCATTCCAGGTTTATCGGGCAAGTACAAGGTTCTCATTTCTACATGTTCTGGCACAATGTTGTATCCGACATGGGGCACATCGTGCCAATTGCGCAAAACGTGTAGTGCCAGGTTCTCATTATCGATTTTTGTGACTTCGTTTTCCGGATCATCGTCTTCATTCAATTGAAACTTCTTCGTGCCAACAGTTACTGATGCCTGTCCATAGAACGGTCCTGTCAGCCCGTACTGACGACATAATTTGCTCAGAATTTGACCGGGTTTCAGTGAATCACGCCAGCAGTTGTATCCTTTCCTACAAACATATCTGCATAAAAAAGATACTGTAAATAGATTAAAGTTAGGGCATTTCAAAAAGTGGACCTCTAAGAGGAGATATCTAATCCTCCTTATCCAACCTCTTTCCATGTGTTCTTGAATAACGGAATTTCGTTTTAAAAATATCTTGCGTTAAATATAGATTGAGTAAAGACCGCGTGAAATCGCCCGACTTACGTTTCATACTTGGACTGCAATCCGCACGTTGCCCTGTGTTTCGAATAAAACCTTTGTTCCAAATCGATTTTAGTCTCTCCCATCAAATCGTCAGCCGTCAGACGATCCCAATCGAAAACGCGAATGGTCAACTCGTAGTCTTCTGGAAAATTTACTTCGAGTTCGAACATCCTGAAATTATGTGAAATTAATACGAATAGGGGCCAAAGCAGGCCAAAGGTACCTTCCAAAAACAGGATTTAATTGGCAATAAATTCGATTCTGCTTGTCAGAAATCTTTATGTTACCGCATTGCAGGGTCAAGTAAGGATCGGCTTTGCCACTCGGATCGCATGGGCGTAAGTTTTTGGCCTGACAAAATCAATTGGTTTGTTCTGCGCCGACGTGAAACGCTAGGGTTTTTGGGCCTTCACCTTTTTGGACTATACACTTTGGTGTCATCTATGGAAATACAGGTATGCCTTATTTCTTGCGGGGGGGGGGGGAAGGGGTCAGGTACCCTCTGACAGCACCTCAGAACCAGACGATGCGAAAATCAAAAATATGCTTATGTAACCAGCATTATGTACTAGCGGTCAAGAGATCGATACCCTCACCTGAAAGGGAGATTTCCGCCCCACTGATTGCTTTAATTCGCAAGCGCAGTCGCAAAACTTCCCTTGCCGCACATAGAGTTTTTTGGTGGTCGAGACTTAAGTCTCTCACATCTCCCGTGTCTAATTGTAAGTGTGCTAGTGCGCTATCGAGTGGCGAGTAGGTTTAACTGGTCACCCCTCTTACCTTGCGACATTCCCCCCCTGCCCATGAGCTTTACCTGGATCACGTACACCCGCACTAGCACTTTTGCAGCATCGTTTGACAATCTGAAGACGGGATTCTCCTCAACAGTCTCCTCCTGATCAGTGCGCTTTGCTCTGGCGATGGACACTAAACCCTGAAATATCAGATTTCCGATTGTCTTTTCATCGATTTCTTGGAAAAGAACATTCTTACTTTGAATTTTCCAACAGCTCTGTCAGCTTCGTCCGTCTCGCTGAACGATTTCTTGCCTCTTGACAATGTGAAAGGATAAAAACAATCGTGAAAGCTATTGAATTCCGCCACATTTTCTAATTCGCATGGATAGATCTGCAAAAATCACTTCCAACGAAAATCACTTCCACTAGCACTGCCAACGAAAGAACTTACTTGTAGAAGCTCAAGTTTAGTTTCTTGAGTCTCTCCAAAACATTTGGCCTTGACTGCTGGTGGCAAAGTCTAAAAAAAGGCTTTCACTCATGCGGACAATTTCTAAAAAATGAACTTACTCGCATGAATTTTGCAACCGCCTTGACTTTGACTTTAAAAAACCTTTTCTTTTTCTTCTTTGGTTTCGGGGTTTCATCTATGATCGTGAGCTGGGCAAGATCGGTCATTGAAGAAGCAAGCTTGGATGCTTCCTAAAAGTGGTTTCATTTTTTTGAAGGAGAAAATATGCCGCATACATACTTTGGGCAGCTGTTTCTTATTATGCGTGTATATGTCGATAAGACATTCTTTAGTGAAGGCTGAAGCAGAGGAGGTGCGTGTCTACTGCAACTTTATCATATTATAGTGTTGTTGAAAGGCCTTCCCACATCTTTGATTCCTAGGGCTACAAGAGATGTTGTACCTCAGCTAGGCTGCACCTCTTGCTTTACGCGGCCTCTACAGCCACAGGCAATCTCCAAACCCGCTCTCTATATCTTCACTTTGATCAAACTGAACAATCAAAGCCATTACCTCAGCTGCTCTGACAGATGCGTAATATTTGCTCCACCAATCCAATTTGTTCCCCTTTCCTTCTTCGCATTCTTCGTTCTCCCGAATTACAGACCTGTCGTCTTTCTGCTTTTGCTCACTAGTCATTTCTATATTCCTTTCGGCTTGATGCTGTTGTGCGAGCGAAAGAAGGGAAGTCGTTTCTTTCTGTGAAATACTTGTTTTCGATTCAGCCTTTGACACTTTTTCAGTATTTACTGACAGCTCGGACTTGTGATCCAGTTCTTGTATTGTCTCTAGCGCAGACGCTGACAGGCTTTTACGCTTAATCTGAAACCTCCATGAAAACAGCTGCAGCAAAAGAGAGGACGTGCACTACTCACATCTGGATGACCAGAGATGGACACAATATCGTGTGCATCACCAACTATATTCTCCATGCTAACAGCCCATTCCAACCGCCCTGAAAACACTCACCGTCTGATCCCTAAGTGTGTCACAAAATGACACTAACCTTCTTCTTTGACCATGAATTGCTCTATATTGGAGACGGTACACGTTCCAACCAGCACAAATCTTCCGAACGTCTTCTTATCCACACAGCGGATATTCAAAGGTGGTCGATAAAGAGGATTTTCCGGGAGCAGCTAGCATGTTGGAAAAGTTAGTCTGTCTCACCTTAAAACAGAGAAATATGAAAATTACTTACAATTCTGATTTTCTGTTTGCTCGATTGGAAATTCGGCAATTTTTTAACAGCTTTGACTGGTCCGGATCGAACCAACTCTCCGCCACATTCAACTTCAACACTAGGTTCCTCGATGGGAAGAACACCTGCGGGCTTCAGATCTCGGACCCCCCAAAAAAAGACCTAGAGCAGAGTCCGCTATTAAATAGAGACTGCAAATAATATTTTTGGTTACTTCCAAGATGTAGGGCTGCAAAGCAGGTTTGATATAAACAGGCAGCGGAATCATTTTGGACTTTGCGGATTTTGGTGCTGGTAAAGCTGGGCATTCTTGCATATCTGGTGTGATCTAGAATAATTAGTCATTTGCAATGGCATATGACGCATTTGACAAATGATCACGCTCACTTGAATCAGTTCGAAACACGCCATGACATCGCCGACATCTTCGTTAGCACTGCGATATAGCGGCCACGATCGAAGAGCTGGCGGAAATTTCGGACGTGCGTACATTTCTTGTGATAGCTTCACCACAGGATATGTCTCAGCTTGACCCAAGTACTCGCATTTACCCTATTCGAAAACAGAAGAATAAATCAGACGAAACGAGCAAGCAGTTTGAAGCTATTGCAGCTTAGCATACTAAAATTTTCCGTCTCCATGAAGGAATATTGTGGTCTCAACTCATGCATGGAATACTGAAGAATCAAGGCCTCCCTGTGGTGAAGCACTATCACGGTTTGCTTGGCAGAGGTGGGAACCAGCCGGCGTGGGATGAGTTTTGGACATCAATTCTCTGCGCCTTGCACTCCTGGCGGTGGGCCACTTGCTCTTCACCCCACAGGGATCGAAAAACGAGAGGCCTTAGGCAACGGGGCGGCTCTTGAATCCGGGCTCCCACATAGGGTACAGGCTAATGAGAGTGTGACCTTAGGTGTCGACATCGCGGGGTAGCGACTCGCCCGTCATGGATGGACCATAGTCGATGCGATTGCTAGGACGAGCAGGAGAAGGAATACAGCGTACCACTTTGTCGTAATCGTAAATTTGCATTATGATCTTCGGCGGATTATCCGAATAATAGTTCGGAAGTCCATACAGCGTCACGACAGGTAGAACCAATGTTTCATCCCAAACTGGGCTAATAGTTTGCTCGATTACCTGAAGCGCATTTCCAATTTTATTAGCTTGGCCTGACATACCACGTAAGTGAATTTAAAACTACCTAATCCCTCATTTAATTCTCCTCCCTTGACCTATTAGTCAAATAATTTCTCCTCAGATAGTTTTCCCGGGTTATTACAGGGCACCTTGTCTCCTGCGACAGGACGTGACATTGAGTACCATGGATACTCTGCTTGATAAGAGGGCAGAGAGAGAGAGGAAACTACGAATTCACTGTGCTGTAGTATATTCCATTGACTGAAAAAGACATTCCTGTTGCAGCATCATCGCATCGATAACTTGGTTGTCAAGCAGCACTGCAAATGTTTCCAAGTCATGCCTTTACGTACAGTACAGGCTACACATCAGAACTTGCTTACGGCTGTCACATGTTTCTGATTCCGAGGTAAGAGTCTAGTGAGAACTAGAATGCGTAATACGTAGTATGATGACACACATCTCTCGGTAGTGACCTAGCCTAGCAGGTGAAGCAATGAATGGCCGACCGAAGTCGGCGGGGTAAAACCTCCGACTGGAGCAAGGCAAGTCTTGCGACCTGCAGCTGAAACATCAAGCCGGGGGTTGACGTTGCCCAGCCAGGGAGATCGATTGCTCTCTCTCGTGACCTACCCTACCAGTCGTCGTGGTGCCTCTGGTGGCTGAACTTGTGGCCTCAATGAGCCCAGCTCGTCGGGACCCACCATGGGGCGAACCAAAGATTCGGCTCGAAGGGATATTTGAATGACTTACTTGACTTTCCAACGCATGCTCCTTGAATATTATCCTCGCGTACGGGTCGCTCAAACCCGAGTCGTCCGACCCAACAAGCGATCGACCTTGGAAGAGGTAGCACCTCAGCTGGTAGTCACTCTCCTCTGCAAGGAGATAGAATCAGTCGACGAAAGTACACATACAATTGTGAACAATCACAAGCAATCTTACCAACGTAGCGCAAGAAAGGAGTTCCTTCTATGCCCAATGAAAATCCCTCGGGCAGGCCGTGAAACATCGAAGCACTCTGGTTGGACAAGGAGAGCCAGAAGTAGGCTGTGATAACGGCCACAGCGTTCCCTGCTGCGCCATCCACTGGTGGTGCCTAAAATGCAAGAGACCATGGACCACATATAATACTTTTCGCAGAAAGCCTCATATGCCTCAATAAGACAGATATCAGAAAAACGGATCAAAACCTCCATACTTTCAGAAAAAAGGTCCTTAGTCGAAATTTATTCGTTTCTTCTTCCAGATACAAAATTTCTTGCGGTCGAAAGCGTTTATAACCGACTTTCTTGTTGTGATGACAAAGCCATAGAAACACGTCGGGGATACATTCTTGGAGCTAAGAGGACAAAGGTACTTCGTGAGACAGTCTCTCAAAGATGCCATCTGTTTGACGTTTAACTGTACCCCTTGACACAAATCGGACCCAGACGAGCAAGATGACTCAAAAAATAAAGGTACTTTTTCTCAGGTTTACACCAGCCAGCAACGATTTCCAACTTGTAGTGCCACAGAAGACTTGTCCATTGCAGAAAATGTGCCCATGCACGTGAAACATACTTGGGCGAGCTTCAGATAAACAACCTGACACATTGCACTTACCTCGCAAGCTAGACTTTTTAACTTTTCCTTGGTCTTGCAAAGTTCTATCATGACTGTTTTCGTGTCCGATTCATTCATGAACTTCTCGCAATCGATTATTGATCGTTCCTAAATATGATAAACTGTCAGTAGCGGCTCGACCTACCAGCCAGATCGCACCATTAGCCTCAGTCGCTGTTTTCGTCGGTAACGATCCAGATCGGTCTGAATACACATACTCTCACTTTGCGATTCTAAGAGCAAATTGGCGGCTTCCCTAAAAAACTGTCACAGTAAAAACGGCATTTGCAGAATTTTATAAACATTTACTGCAAATCTTTGATTAAGTTTCCAAGAATGCCTTGAATTGAGTTTGATTGCTCATCTTCGTCCATGGTCATCAGTTTTTCAATTTCTGAGACATATTTGTCCTAAAAAGTGCTACGGTTAACCTTGAAGAAAACAATGGGTTTTTATATTTCTGGGCACACAATTTTTTTGTCTCTGTTTGCTGCCTTTTGATTCACCCTTCGTGCAGTCAAAAAATTCCACGCGATGAGCTGGCTTGGAATTCAAAATTTTACGAAGAAACCAAAAAGGCTTTCCCTTACAAAATTTTTATAAACTCGTTGAATGATAAAAGCTTCTCTGTATCTGCGATGATGGTACTGATAAGCCAACGATATATTAAAATATGGTTTGTCTGGTCCGTATTCTACCCGACAGAAATCACCCTTCCTAAAAGAAGAATGCTGCTGTAAATTGTGGATTTCAAATCCTTGCGGAAGCATAAAAAAGTTTCCAGAACTGCAGCTTCTCACAGTGCATGGATGAAAGTATGGACTGCCCTTACGCTGGTGTGGACTTCCTCGGTTTTGTCTTATCGATCGCTAAGGGCTGCTCGTTGTTCCCGTTAAATTCTGCGCCGACATCAGTCACACTGAAAGGAAAGTACTGCCTGAAACATCCACGTTGCACAGCAGTCCATGATAGGAGCACGTGGAATCGATCGATGATGGTCACGTGGGCGAGTGATCACAGGGAGCACATGTGAAACCATCTGGTGCTTCCTTGTCATACCTTCCCGTCACCTGCGTTTGCGAAGCGCTGGCCAAAGTTAGGATGCTACTGCTCAGACTGGACGCGATTCCACTCGATCGATCACTGTCCAAAAGGCTTTCCATGCTTTTCGACATCCCTTTGCTGGGTTTTGAAGTTTGGGAGTCTTCGAAGCAGCCGAATTCACCTAGCAAAAAGAAGATGGCTGCATTGGTCAACCAGCAAGATTCTGAAGGTACCCATTGATAATTCGAAATGCATGGATTTGCTTGCGTGTTTCTTGTCGATCATATTGGCATCAAAAATTGTTGCAAAAAGGGTAAAGTCTTGCCACTCGCCGAATAATTCCTAAAATGAAATAGTGCTTATGGACCGTCCCACATACCGGAGGTCACCTTGAAGGCAGGTCTTCAAGCATCTCGCTTTGTTTTAAAAGGGGTCAAGAAAACCACGCAAATAAGCTTACCTCAGTTGGTGGTGGACAATTGACTATATCCACTTTATGCATGCCCTTCCGCGGAAAAAATTCAAGCAGCTCCACCCGTACAGCCAGGCAAAGACGACCACGATAGGCCAGACCCTCGCCTAGACCGTAATTCAAAGACGAACTATCGATATTAGAACGGAAATCACCGTACAAATTGATAAAAGCTGGACCAAAGGTCGGCAAAAATCCTATTCATAGCTGCGTTAACACCTAAAACAAACGATAAAAAGAAATTCTTACCCGAAGGACCATTGTCGGAAATATTGTCTAAATCTAGCAATGTCGTAGCCAACACTGCACCAGCCTCGTCCCTGACATGGAGACGTATCGTTTTTACTAAGGACGGAAAAAGCTCGACAAATACAATTTCTTGATTCCATTCAGGATTGGCATCATGCTTGATGACTCTGGTTTTACCCTAAAAATTAGATCGCCTCATACTCGTGATTGACACACTCGCGACTGCAAGGAAGGGGACTGACTTGGCTGCTACTAGCCAATCAGAAGCCAAGATTTGAGATAGTGCGGCCAAGGGAGGAAACACAAGTGACTTACCATTCTTCCAGCAAACGAAACCTGCACATATGGATTCACCAAGGACTTTGGTCCCTGTCCAACCAAAGCTTTCTTCATGCTGCTAAACATCACTGTATTATTCAATGAGGGCAGTGATTCGGCTCTGAATATGCTGATGACAAATTTTGCCGGCTGACGTTCTCCAAACGCGTCACCAGCTTCGTCCGGGACCAGCAGATTTCTGGAAAGAATTGCAAGAGGTTTTTTCACATCGCTATAGTGTATATTGTACAATGTGTACCCTTCGATATCGTCCTCGTCTGTGACAGGCATGACTGGCTTTGAGGGCTAAAAGGGTATATGTCCTACTGAATCAGCGTAGCACCAGTGGAAAAACACGTCACCTTTTTCGCAACACCCATCACTGAAGCCACGATGTCGCATTTGACATATCCTTTGGGGCCGCTCATAGGGTCTTCGGGGTCCAACAGCATCGCCCATTTTCGGTAAAAGCCCTGACCTGAATGAACATTATGGTTACGATCCGTTTTCCAGGAGTTACTTGAGGTTTCGTTTCCTGTTAGCTGTAAGTCCCTCACTCAATCGACCTTTTGACGTAAAAATGAAATCCTAACAGTAAAACTTTGAGCAATTACCACTGCGAGTGGTTTCCAGGTCATTTATGGGAAGTGCACAGCGCTAGAGTAGGTAGGTCGCTCCCCCCCCCCCCCCAGGCGCGCCCTGTTGCACAGGATATCAGGAAACGCACGGCTAACAGGAAAACACAAGCCCAACAAGCAGCAGTACCAGACTGTGCGTGCACAGTTGCTGCATCGATCTTGAAGCACCCGATGACTTTATTTGAACGAAAAAGGCCTCCATCAGAGAGCGCCTAAAAGAATGGTGACTGCTATTGGGGCAAAGATGTAGCGCGGAGTGCTTACCGTAATCGAAATAATATTTTGCAAAAAGACGACCTTCGGCAATGTGAAGTCAAAGACAAAGTCCTAAAATCATAAGGAAAAACCTGGGTGTGATGTAGAGACCACGAGCTGACGAGGCATCACTACATAATACAGCAGTGTATCGGCATGCAGTGCAGCAGGTGCTCGTATTGACGATTAGCTCGGGGTTGGTTCACCAGCGTGTGGGAATATGCATTCTAGGAAGTTTCAAGTAATGGGTTCTGATTGTTAGGCCCACTTGAATATAACACGCACCCATTTAGGTTGCCTCTAAAATAAGTTCCCCTCCTAGCGCCCGTTTGGTGAGCAGGAGCTGGCACCATGTTTCCTGTCTTCTCGTCACCAAGACCAGCTACCTAGCGTTCAGTTGGCCGAGCTCGAGCGGAGCACCGAAAAAATATATGCGCGACCCGCCCTTGAATATTTTCCTCGAACAGTTTCCCTCGGATTGAGTGGCATCTTTGCACTAACTCCTATGCCAGATATGCTATTGTACGATCTAGTCCAAGTTTACCCTGCCAAATAGGGCTCAGAAGCGGAAAAACTAATCTGCATGAATTCCATGTACTGCAAGAGTGTCCGGACTGCCGATGAGTTTGAGAATAGAGTCATAAGTTATTTGGGAGACCTCCAGCCCAAAAAAATGTGTTATAAAACTGAATTTTCTCTCAAATAGCTTTCCTTCCTTGGACCATTTAAAATAATTCCACTATTATTGAGTATGGGGTATTGAGTATTGGGTATTATTTGAGTACAATACCATCTACGATTTCGCATTTTTGACTTGACCGTACAACTAATCAAAGATGTATTTTCCAAGATGGACATGATGTAGCCAGGCAACAAACTTTATCAGAAACCATTTTTACGCATCAATATCAGGAATATGGCACTGCCAATGACCAGGCCCCCAGGATGACCCAAGGAAGCAGTGTCTTAGCTGAAAAAGGTGGGTCGCCCATACAGGCTTTGAATAAATGGACTTATAGATAAGGAACCCACCCAAAGTAATCAGTTAACGCCAATGTGTGAAAGCAGACTAATAAGTATAAAATACTGTATATAATGGCGTTAATTGCGCGCTAATTAAAAACGGACTCGCAATCCGTCAGAAGATACGCAAGTGCATACTTTTGATGTTCGAAAATCACAAAGAGCGGAGAACCAACAGAAACTCGTGGGCAACTTACCTCTTCAAATACCACATCATTTGCAGACCTCTTTGTTTTGGTTGTTTTTATTTGCTGTCCAATGGTGACTTGCACGAAAGGGTCGATGTCATTGCCGACCAATTGCCGTGCTTCCACAATTCTAACGAGAATCTTAAAAATTCATCTTTTTACAACAGTTTAGTAAATTAAAATCTGCTTACTTACTTGACATTGCTCATTTCCTCCAGTACTTTCGTTCGTACCTGAACCGGCATCCATGGCTTCCATCGCGGCTCCTTCCCGAGCTAGCAAAGCCTACATTGGTGTGGTTTATGACTATGAAGGCAAAGAATGATGGCGCAGGTTGCGGAAATGACCTTCGTGTCGATAAGCTAGCCCATTTGAATATGAATCCACCAGCCTGTCTGGCATTGACGCCAACACCGACGCTTATGAGAAATGGTGAGAAAATCTTGGCCTGTGCAGTATTATGAGCTTACGATTAGAAGTAAAAAATAAAGTGCCCACTTGTGACCTGCAAAAGTTGTCATCATCACCCCCCCCCCCCCCCCAGGGCTGATGAAGCAAATTATGGCCTTCAAGTCTTCGGTTAGGCATCTGTCTCTCACGCCAGGAGCACAGTTACGGGCGAGTGATCGGCTCGCGAAGATCATTTCTTGTGTAATTAGCCCATTCACCCTCGAGTGCGGTAGCAGGAACAGGAACAGTCAGTCAGTATGGCCAAAGACTTATCAGAACGCTTTGCTCGACTATATTCATGATCATTGCCTGCATTTCATAACATATACTTCATCACCGCACACCCTTGAATAGCTGAACGCAGGAGCGAAGAAGGTCTTGGCGAGTCACATTGCGTGAAGCCGTTCGTGCAGCTCTTCGATTTCACGCTCAAGATCTTCTTTCGCCGTTTGGGCCGACCTTTTCTCCGCCTCTTTCATGGCCTGATCTTCTACATGTGAATAAATCGATGCCAGCAAGAAGCAATGTGATTCTGTCCAATGAAACATGTTCATTCTAAAGACATTTTTTTACTGCTTGGTACATTGATTGCCAAAATGAGTCGTCGTCAAGAGGGTCACTGCCAAAGAAGCCCCCTGATTAGTATCAGACAGCGGGCCAGGACCAGCTTCGACCCGAGTTCAAAGAGCAGAATTCCAGTGAGTGACTGTGAGATGCCAAATATAAAGGTAAATTGCAGTTGTTGCATCGTGGGCACGGGAACTTTGATCAGGCTCTCCCTGAATGCTTCGACTCGCTATTTGAGGGGAATCGAATCAATACTGCGTACGCGCACTGGCTCATGCTACCACAGAGAACGGGTGCGCGGTAATTCAAACCCTTTGAAAAGACCATTCGTCCCTTCACCATCATACAGGATCCATCCCCTGTGTCAGCAGGATAGGCGTGTCATGGGTACAGTCTTCGGTGCATATCAAGGAAAGCCTCGAAGACTTGACTTCGTCTTGCTGCAATGGATCAGAAAATGTGGAGGCGGTGTCATGTCCTGAGCTTACTGCAACTACAGTAATCCTCTTCACAGTGTGGTTATTGTGTATAGTGAGCGTGCAGTTTGAGGAGGTAACACAGTGTGATTCCCGTTTGGTTTAACTGTCTCGCGCAGATTGCAATATACCAATTTAGGCTAGTTTCATTGTCTACACGGGATAGCACTAACGATAAGAAATACAATGCTTCGTGGCTGAATACTACTCTAAGGACCAGCCATACTGTAGTTGCCAATACGAATGACATCATGCAAATGATAGACACTACAATTTAATACTGGAAAGTATTTGTTCCATAACTCTCGTATGCGCCTATCCCCAGAATATACCCACTAACGCAATCTGATGATAACATCATGACCCTACGCGATTCATTTCTTTCAGCATTCGTCCAAATATGCTGTCTTCTTTGGCTGCCAAGGCAGTGGGCGTATCAAACTCCACCAATCGTCCACTTTCCAATACCATAATTCTGCAAATAAAGCCATGGAAAAGAAGTGAGCCGATCAGTCCTTTTCGTCAAGACGCATGGGCATGCACACCGGATGGATGTGCTGGGCTGCATAGCATACCCATAGTACAGCGCATATGCTGTGGTGATCGTGTTAGCAAGGAGTGCGCTCTATACCCCCGTTACCCCCCCGCTCCCTACCCCTTACCTATCACTGTCCATAACAGTGTTCAGTCTGTGTGCTATCGTAATAATTGTACTCTCCTTAAAATGTTCTCTAATTGTGTTCTGAATCCATGCGTCAGTCTCCACATCGACGGCAGCCGTAGCCTCGTCGAGGACCAGAATCTTTGACTTCCTCAACAGTGCTCGAGCCAAACAAATCAGCTGCCGTTGCCCGACACTAAACGAGAAGGTCCGAACGGCTATGCTTGGTCCAGCATCAAAAGAACGTCTCGGAATCACCTGAGGTTTGATCCTCCTTCATCGATCGCATGCTCAAACGTAAGCGGCAGTGCCGAAACAAAGTCTTTTAGCCTACTTCTTTCCAGGGCCAACCACAATTCGTCATCACTGTACTGATCGAACGGATCGAGGTTCATTCGCAAGGACCCAGAAAACAGGACAGGATCCTAAAACAGTAGATCTGTTGGGTGAACACTGCACAAAAACGTTCTCCTCTACTTACCTGTGGTATAATAGATAGTTTCCATCTGAGGTCATGCAAGCCCAGTCGACTGATATCAACATCGTCTATCAGAATTTGCCCTTCGGCAGCTTCGATGATCCTGAACAAGGCTAGCGTAAATGAAGATTTGCCTGCGCCAGTTCTTCCAACTACTCCGATCTGAAACAAAAGACACTGCAAGCTTGATTGTTTGAGTCGCTCAGGATGATAATTGAATTAAAACGTTTTCACTTACTAAAACAACTGGAAGTCCAAAGCATTGACCTGCCACTGTGCTTGATTATTCAGGCGGACCTTACCTTTTCCATTGATCGCACATTAGTGGTCACATCGCGCAGAACTAGAGGCAGCCTTTCTCTGTATCGTGTTCCATATTGGAAAAACGATATTCGGCCTTGGACTGGCCATTCTCTTGGTACTGAGAAATACGGCACTTTCCACGGCGCCTTCCAATAAAAATCTTTTTGTTCTACTGTGTCATCGATAGCATAAATTTATTTCCTACTTCAGGTGCTATATTCGAATACTCCATGACTCTCTCCATCGAGACCAGATCCATTTCTAATTGGCTAGCCACACGAATGCCTGAATCACGACACCACACACTGTAGTTTCGAAATATGACCACCCCATTTTACTTACCCCATCCTAATATATCTGGAATCTGAAAGAAAATATGCCCGCTTTATTCACTGTATGTAATCAATAAAAACATTTTACATTGTTTGCGAATGCGGCTAATGCTAAACCAGCCACACCAGCCGTCATCTGACCATGGGTGACCATGTAGACCACGGTGAATGCTGTACATGTCACCAAAAAGCTGGCAACTTGATCCGAGCAAATTGCGCACCATCTGAAACAGAGCTCAGGGTTGGGCCTTCTCTGAGTCCCCCCTCCCCCTTAGACCCTGAGCTGCTAGGGCGCTCCCCTAATTGTCCAGTAGAAAGAGGGAGGGCTCGAATCCCTGCGATAGAGCACAATCCCACGCCCGCCTATCGAACGGTTGCAAATAAAACAATTTCCTACCTGTTAAAAAGTATTCTGGCCGTTTGTGCCGAGCATTTGACATCGATCAAGTGCTCTGACATCTCAGCGAACCTTTCCGTTTCACCGAATGCTCTGATCGAAGATACGCCTTGTAAGGTTTCTTGGAAGTGAGAGTAAATTGGAGATGATGTGACTGCTTCTAAGCGTCTGACTCGTCGAGTTGCAGGGATGTACATTCTCTGGAAACAGATTTATTATCCTTTGGAAAAAGAGTTGAAACGTGCGATACTTGGATCACGATGTACAACAGCACTGCTGGCAGGAGCACGGCACCAAATATTGGCACGAAGATAAACAGACCGACGATTGAGTACATTAGCGAAAAGAAGAAATGGGTGTATTGGTTCAAGGAGCTCGGTAGGTTGGAGTCAAGTACTGAAATATCTTTGCTAAAACGATTCATGATCCTAGAAAAGATTTTGCTTTCGTTTAATTGGCGCATTTCATAGTCCACTACGCATATGACCCAGTCCAGTATTCACGTCTTGGTGCCCATATTCTTGCCATTGGCCTCAATTCCACGCATAATGAAAGCAGAGACCCTAAGCCCTCAAAATGCGACATACCTACCTTCCACTGGGCGTCGTATCAAAAAAACCCATAGATGCTTTCAAAATTGCGTCGAGAAGTTTGTGATGGATCAATGTGGAAGCCTTCACTTGAAACATCGCCAGTGCCAAACTGACCATCAGTGTGAACATCACTGTAGCACGACCAGACTTAGTATGTATATGGATACCACTATACTGTACAATACATACACGCAGCAGTGTGTTCAATGTGGTGCAATATACGAGTACCTACCTACAGTATGTGTGCACAGAACTGCATACATATGTATACTTATTTAGTCTCCTCTCATACGACCCATTCGGCCTAATAATTCCCCCTCAAATAGTCCCCAGGGTAGAGTGCATGCTGATTTTTAGAATAAAATCATCAGTTATTTGGGAAAACTTCAGTGGTGTTTAGTAGCTCGCCTCCAAAATAGGCAGTCGAAATGTGATCTCCCCAAGGACATAGCCGTATTCGTATATTGTCTACAATATGTATGTATACCGTGCCTCACTGCCCACCTGAACTTCACATACTTCAAGTGCAGTGCTGGGCACCTGCGCATAGTCACGGACTGGGCAGCAGCTGTAGTTAGATAGCTGCTGTATCTCTGCTCAGCCCTGTCATATCTAGCCTGTTGTTCTTCTTACTTTGGCCCAAACTACACAATCCCAAGTAGAGTAGGCCTTTCTCAGTGGATATCACTTCCGTTGTTCTGTTTTCACGAACACTTTGGGCGCTGTCGCTCCACGCTTGCAACCAGACATAGCCCAACATCTTGAAAACGAGTGCCAAGACGATGAACAAGGCGAACAGGAATAAACCGAGCCCTGCCGCTTTGGCGTAAGTGAAGTAGACAGACCACGAGACCTGGAAATGTGGGAACACAAGGAATGCTTTCGAAGCGTTATGCTTCGCCAGGATCGAGACAGTGTCTAAATACAGACAGCGTAACAATGTGGGTAGTATGAGATGTGACAGTGTCAGGGTCATTAGGTAACTTGGCTCTTGTCAATGAAGTCCACACTCACTTGTTGTGTGCTCGATTTTCGAGTGTCGACTGTCAAGTGCACTTGTTTATGGTTCAGTCCAGACGCACCACACGCATTTTGTGTGGGCGCTGTTTTTCCTTTAGTCAGGATTAGTTTATGCTTTTTTATGTTTTCATTCCTGCCTACATCGCCGGGGCCATAAATCCTGGGCTCATTAGTCATAGCCTATTCATGGTAGCATAATAGTTTCCTTGTAGCCAATGACCATTTAGCCACGCCCATGATGTCATGTCTATTCCGCGTGTGCACTGTGCAATTCATACTGGAAGTGGATTAGCCACGCCTTTACAGGACTGCGTGAACTTCTGGATATAAGGGCTTGCACTTGTATGGTCAGGGTTCTACTTGGCTAGCTCAACTCTAAAGTAAAGTTGCACACGTCAGGTCACGATACAACATCACTGATGCGTTATTGTTATTGGAGCGGACCCATCCCTCCCCAAACAGCAGCGGCCGATAGACGCGCCTACCTGTCCGATTTGCATCACTTCCTCATCGATCAATTTCCCTGAGTTTGTCCCAGTTCGTAGCTTTTCCGCCTTGTCCATACTTTCTGAACCGCCAGAAATCATTCTATAAAGCAGGAAGTCTCAACCTACATTTCTACACAATGTTCAATGTGCCTGGTACCTCTCGAGAACTGTATCAACTAGTCGCGGTGTCGAGCTACTCTCTTCTGGCGTTTTCTGTCGTGACAGTCTAAAAACGTGTCTGCTCATTGAAAGCCAGTCTTCAAAGTGCTTCCGAGCACACAATGCTCTACAGTACCTTCGGTGCAAGGATACCTTTGCGCTGTCTAATTGATCTAAAGCTTGAAATTCTGGTGTTTGTAGTTCTGAAAAAGACGCGGATATGGGTCTATAATTTTTCCAACCCATGTCTTTTTTTCTAAAGATTTCAAAACTTGGCTGAGCCCACTAGGCTACGACGCGGGGTTTTCGTCACGGCTGTGCATTTCGCACGTAGAGCGCGGAACGACCAGTCATCGCTCCCTCGTAGAATCACGAGCTCCGATAATTGCGTTATTGATTATCGGCCGATACCGATAATTTATGCTGCCGATAATACCGATAATATAGATTTTCCTGTCAATAAGAGTTTTTGGCGAGCATATGGCCTGTTGATAGTGATTATGACGAGGAACAAGGAGTTACGGATTCTGGATCAAAGAATTTAGTGCCCAAGAACAGTCAGGGGCTAAATCACGATCATCATGATCATGACTTGTCTTATTGGGATGCCCGAAACGGCACCAAAACAGTTCACACCAAAAACAGTTGGCTGTCTGCGTGTGGCATAGACTAAGGTTAGGGAAGGAGGCAGGGCTGGCCCCGTATTGTTACTTTCATGCTTTTCAACGAAGACGACCTCTCTGCCTCTCTTATTGTACTGCACACTCAGAAACAAGAGAGTCCTTCAGGCCCCCGGTTAGTCTAATTCAAAACAGGTTAGTCTGGCTCAAAAAAGAGGTAAACCACAAATTATCAAATTATCTTTGTAGTCCTAGCGTTCGACATTGGGTGAGATTTTTGGGGACGGGGATATATCCAGGTACGGGGACAGGGATGGCCTTCAGGGCCTCCCGGGGTCGGAGATAACGACGACGAGGATAACAAAGCTTTCTGGCTGTCAAAATCCATCTATCTATTAATTTGTTTTCTTGACATGTTCTAAAACCTCATGAAATTTGCCCTGCATTGCAACTACTTTTTTAAATAAATATTACCATCTCAAAAGACTACGCAAAATGCTGATACTATGTTTCGTGAGTCTTTTCGTTTATCTGGACGTGGAAAAGTGTTTCAGGGTGAATCCACGATGTTTTTATTTGGGAATGGGGACGGGGATCAGGGTCAGGGCACCAATCGAACACTACGGCCCTAAAAAAACTGTGAAAGGATCGGCTTTGCATATGTCACTCATTATCACTACCTAAGGTCCAACAAAATAAGTTTAAGACGGTTCAGGGTCTCGGTGCAAGGTTCCAGGGTGTGCATGCTCATGATTCACCTCCGCCTTTAAGATAGTAGCGAGCAAAATCCAACTAATATTCCAATTTAAATAAAGGGTAGAAGATCATGGATAACTTTAATTTTATTCTAGCATCCAGACCCTGTCCTGCCAGCTCGGGTTTAATATTGATGCCCACTTCCTGACAGTGTCACACGGCTGGTCCAAGAGGTGTCATGCGTTGCCTCAAGTGTATGTCATCTGCGAAGAAGAGCAGCAAGTTTGTAGTTGAGATATTGCAATTTACATAGTCTTCGGGCCCGAGATTTTGGACTTCCAAAATGATTCTAATTGGTCTTTCAAGGAAGCATAGCTTGCCAGATTAAAAAACTGCATGTTTCAGGATGGAGATCTGGCCATTATTCAAATTTCCCGCAATGAAATTTGAATTTTTTAAACGTTCAAAAATTATCAGTATTATCGGTTTTATCGGTTATCAGTTGCGTCATCGGTTATCAGTTATCGGTCGATACCGATAATCGCCTTATCGGTCGGACCTGGTATCTTACCCTCCAACTCCTCTTCAGGCGCTTCTGTAATGTACTGCTGCACAAATTCTGCGAAAGCACCCTGCTTGGCCACCAATTCTTGAAAAGTACCGGTTTCTTGGATTCGACCATTTTCAATCACTACTACGAGATCGCATTCTGGCGAATATGTCAAAGCATGCGTGACCAGAATTCTCGTCTAAAATCAAAATTCCAACTGCTTCTGGTGAATAAAACGGGGATTTTACCTTGTCCTTCAGTTCTCCTCGTGGCCCAATTACATGATGGAAAATATGCTTTCCCACATGCACGTCAACTGCGCTCAATGGATCGTCCAGCAGATATAAGTCACGATTCTGATAGACCGCTCTGGCCAAGCTTACTCTTTGCTTTTGACCTCCACTCAAATTGATTCCCTACCAAAAGCAGAAAACCTGATTTTTATGACGTGAACTGCAAAGCATTTCTGCTCTGCTTACCCTTTCTCCAATCTCAGTGTCATCTCCTGCTGGCAACATCTCTAAATCTGGTTTCAGACAGCAAGCCTCGACAGTTTTGTTGTAGTTGTGTTCTTTCAAAGCCTTTCCGAACAGAATGTTGTCCCTGATGGTCATATTTTGGATCCAAGCTTGCTGTGGCACATATGCGATTGATCCCTGAAACATATCGCTCTGAAAATGAAGCGACGATCTGCAATCGACTTCCTACTTGGACTTTGATAACGCCATCAAGTTTGTGCATCTCGCCACACATAGCACTGATAAGACTGGACTTGCCAGCACCAACTTTACCCACTATGGCAGTCAACTTGCCACGAGGTATGCTGAGTGATATGTTGTGTAGAATCGGTCCAGAATTAGTCTCCCAAGCCAATGTAGCATTTTCAATCACTATGGCGGAATCTAAAGCAGAAACAATTTAATGAGCCAGCTTGGCGATAAGATCCTGATTATACCATCGATTAAGTCTTTGTTCGCAATTTGATCATCGTCTAATTCTTGACCAGAGAGAAACTCTGTAATTCGTTTCAGCGAAACACGTGTCTGAAATGGGGAATTCATATTGCGAGTCAGCACTTCCTGTAAACGTTTCACAGCTGACAGGGCTCTCATCTGAAACTACTGTACTGTAGAGTTTGCACACCTCACACAAGACTATGGCTCGGTGTCATTGTCTGTGGTCCATTTTTTTATTTCACCTGCTCCATAGCCAAGACCTGTTTCAGTTTGATCCTTGACAACTTGCCCTTCCATGCCATATCAGAACAAGCTATTCTGTTTCATAACCTTTGCAATGTTGTTGTGGATAAAGCATAGGCTTTATACGGTTAGCCTCCGCTCCCAACCCCGCCCCTTCGGGCATCTTGACTTACCATAATATAATGCTGAATCACTTCAGGCAATACACTCAGAGGGAAGGTCATGATTCGAAATACCGACAAAGTGACAAAAACTGCCTCCGCCGTCAGCGAGTGATCGGGTGCCAAGGCGATATAAGCCGCCAGAACCAAAAGGGGAGCCTAGATTGGTGCGCACCTTCGTGTAACTATATTTTACCGAACGAGGCATACTTACAACGAAGGAAGTGGATTGCCAAGAAAACTCAAACACGACTCCGACATAGGCGCATTTGCGCATGCATCTCAGCTCTTCATCCCTTATAGCTTGAATACGACGTTGAAATGCTGGCTCCCAACCGTACAGCTTTATCACCTGCAAGGCCAAGTCTACCATGGTCTACACCGCTAATAGAGCCCTGCTCGACTTACCTTCATTCCATTCATCACCTCGGTCAACAATTTGACCCGCTCGTCCTTTAATTCCATTTGTCTCTCCTAGATCAATATATAGGTGCATCTTTTGCTACCCTGGCGCTGAGGTGCGGGTTCGAATCCCGCTCAAGGCTCAAGTTCTTGAGTCAAATAACAATGCCCCTTTCTCTTCTAACTTCCGTTTCCTGCTGTACTATGCAATGGCCTCTGGGGAAAATCCAGTAACTACGGCAAAACCCCAGCTGGGCACAGTAAGCCCAGCGTTCCAAAATTGCAAAATGGGGTGTCCGTCTACATCAACCCCTCAAAGTGGGCCCTGGGAGAATGAGCAGTCTCACCTGCAATCGCTCACAATATCGACCGACGACGGCATTCAGCAAAGTCATGAACAGTATGTAGCCAATACCAGCCCACAAGGCGTGCCCCACGTGGCTGTAGGCAATATACGAGCCCAGAATGAACTGAAAGAGGAGACTGTAAATCGGGTTGCAGGCACTGGACAACCTTACCTCGAACGGAGCTGACCAGGCAACATGAATTAAGGGGGAAAAATCAAAGAACCTTCCAGCATCCACCGACATGAGGTTGACGATCTCACCAACTGTACTCGATTTTCGTGCTTCTGACGTTAGCCGTAGAGCCTAGAACCCAGAGCGACGCAGTGCTGGTGCATGTGTGCACAGAGTAGTTCCATTGTTACCTTTCGATAAATGCATCCAGTCAACAAGGAATTCACATTCCTGCCAACACGAACCATCCGAAACCAGGTGCCTTGCTCCACAAAATAACGAGTGCCGAAAGCAAAGGCCATGACGATAGCGAAGAAATAACCATGCCAATCTGGTTCATTATGCACATTGGTTGCGAATGAGGTTAGGTAGCTGAAACGGCAGTGGACATGAGGGTATTGGCAGGAGATGGGTCCCACCAGTTTAATGTACAGTATACGTATGCTAGAAACGCTGCACGGAGATACGGCTTCAGGAAATTCAAACTGCAGATGTAATACGTCTGGGCCCATACTACTAGAGGGAGTGACCAGGCCACAAACCCTGAGCGCCACCGAAGTCTTCCGACCTCGTCCATAGCTGAAAATCATCACACTGACGGATGACACTACCGAGTCCCAGCTCCGTGCTGAGGGTCAATTTCCAGACGACCTTCGACACGGTATATCAGGGAGAAGCTATCTGGGTGCTTTTGAATGTTAGTTCAGATCCAGATTTAGCTGTCAGAGATTACTGCTGTAAAAATCGCTCCGCCTAGGAGCTCCGTTCCGATATACACCGCTTTACGATCGTGGGAGGAGGTTAACAAGAAATGTGGCTGGCCTTCGCTTTATGATCGTCGGAAACATTTGAAATTGGTCCAATTTTTTCAAATTTTATGCTGGTTTTCAAGACTACTCAAACGTGAACTTTGTCCACAAAAACGAGTCTGAATTGCGTTTCAGTCAGCGTCTCACGGAATCGCACCACCTTATTGTTCCTTGGCACCGCACGACTGCTTTCACCCAGTCCTTCGAATATTCGACCATTATGATGTGGAATGCCTTATCTGAAGATACTGCCTTGTTACCGTTGAGTGCTTTCAAGACGGCTGTTTGTTCACTGACGTTTATTTCGTGATTTTATCGTATTTCGCCATTATTGTCTGTACACTCATGAGTGCGCTTCTGCTGCTTAGTGTACAGTAAAATATGGCTGACTATGGCTATGACCATCCCACCTATCCCTCCCCCTACGAGACTAGCAGAACAATGCCTTGATCGTGAATTCGCTTCAGGGTCTGATTTAGACCAGGCAGACGCACAAGTGAAGGCCCATCACCGCCCCCCGAGCAGTGCTGCTCGCTACAGCCCTGCTGTATGACGCAAGATCAGTCGTAGGGAAGGTAGGAGACACGCCAGATCGAAATCTTCTGACGATTAGACGAAGGCAACATAAAAAGACCTTCCAGGCTTACTGGAAAGGGAGAAACATCAAACAACCTTGATAGCCTGCTGGCAGAAAATGACACGCCCCATTTCCATCCACCCTCGCGATTGAGGGAGGTTCTCGATGATCTCATACAAAATACTGTGCCTATCTCATCTGTATTCAGATGTTTGGAAGACTCTCTTGGAGAACTGGTTCCAGGTGCCAGTCGCGTCAAGAACAGTTCGGCTTGACTCAATGCAACAGCGGGAAATTTGCTTCTTCTCTCTACTCTACTTCTCAAGGCGATAGACCCATCCAGAGTCAGTTCGAAGAGCAACAGACTCATACTGTTGAATGAAGGTTAGAAAGGATTATTTGAGATTAGCGGGAGCCGCAAGCAAAAGGTGGATGGGCATTTGCCATGGAAAAGCTGTGGACTGAGTATATAGATAATGAATGTCTCAACAACTGGGGACCTCACAATCCTGCCAAGCCACTCACCCAATCATCACTGGTTCGACATAAACCAGAATCACGTTTAACAGTTCCAACACACCAGCGAGCAATCCTGATCCACCATATTCCCTTATTAGAATTTTTAGCATTGAAGGTGGTTTTGCTATCCTTTTCGAATCCTGATTGCCGCCTGCGATGGCTCTAAAAGTGAAAAAGGCTGCTTGCAAGTGAAAGCTGACTTAAAGATGCCTCAAGCTTTGTTGCAACAAAGTGTGCTCAATGATGACTTGAATAATCCTGCCAATCAGCCTTACTGTTTTGATTGTATAACTGGTGCAAATTTTGATCGAAATATTTTCTCGAAATAAGGAATAAGGTATCGTGATTTCTCTCGTGGATGCATGGCCCACAGATCTTTTATCTCCAAATCTTTCTTATACCCTTTCCAAAGAGTCCTGAAACAGCGCATTATCGAAAACATATTCGAGTAGCTGATGGAAATCTTACGGAAAGACCCAACCGAATGAGATATTGTTCGGGAACGAAGAAAAATCTTCTGGATATGGTATCTGAAAATCATAGAACCATTCCTTAATGCGTTGATACAAAGCTCTAATCGTCATTCATACCTGATCATTCTCTTCCAGCAAGGATGGTGCTGGAATTGAAGAGAAAGAGAACGCTATGAGCGTGATTGAGACCAGAATGAAATAGGAAAGAAACAGGGCGCTGTATCCGTGAGCAATGAGTTTATCCATCTGCATGGAAGAAAGTAATGCATCTAAATATCTAGGACCAGCAAAAAAAGATTCTCCACCTCATTGAATGCACTTTCTTCAATTAAGCTCGCAACCCGAATCGATCCGCAAATAGCTGAGGAAAAAAGGAACAACCAAACAGATCCCGAGCCAGTCAAACCAGCTCGCAATTGACAAAAGCTCAGAAATATTATAGCAGTCTAAAAGCGCTGTGCAAATAACTGCCTTGCAATCAGCTAATCCAATCCTTACCAAAGTCAGTGTGTATAAAAGGTATGATACGAAGCCCCACCAAAACCAATCTTCTTCTCCAAGCTGCCATAAGGTTACTTTGAGGATAGTTGTTGCTATGAGCACAATAGCTGTCAGAATAAGCAAAGTCTGAAAGAGTTTTTAAAAATACTTTCATTAAAAAAGATTCGATTGGCTTTCTCTGATTGTGAGTCATTTTCTGGTTTTATACCGCTGTTTTGGTTTTCAAGTTTCTGATACCAGTGAAAAACTGCCTTTCTAGCGTACAGTAGCTTCCCTCAAAATTGCTGGAAAACGGTTTTTTTCAGTGAAGGTACCCTCTCGTAATCGTAAAACACCATTCGTGACCTTGATTTTGGGCCATGAAGCAATTGCTGTCCTGACCTGTGAGTTTCAAAATCATCATTATGCTACGAAAATGAGACATACAGTAAGCACCTAGCTAGGAGAGGACCCGACCTAGTCATGATATTTCTGTCAACAGATTGGCTAGAAAACGAAAAAGAAAAGCAGAAAGTAGAAAAAAGCGGTTTTGGACAAAGATTTCAGTGGTCTCGATTTCCACCTCAAAAAGCGCTTTGTCGGATTATGATGTGCAAGCCTCGGATGGGGGCGTAGATAAGGATGCGACCGACTGAAGTCGGTGGGGCAAGGTAAGTCTTGCGACCCTGCGTCTGTAACTTCGAGGTTGACGTGTCAGCCAAAAGAGATCAAAACTTTCCCGCACGAGTAACGTGGGCCACAGATGCTATCGTGGAAATCAGAAACAGTCGGTCGGTTTATTTAACGACCTTTTTTCCAAAGCCTCCCCCGTCCCCGCTTGTACAGTTGCAAGTACGGCTGTATATGGTTTGACAGCTATGTCTCTCTAGACTGGGTTTGAACTCGGGATGCACTCATCGACTCCTTTACTACCCAACAATCAGTGGTCAGTGGTATTTCTCCGGGTCGCGCATTTTTTTGCGACGGCTGGTTTTCCGATGCCACTACATACAGTAGATACAGTAAGCTGTTTCACTGTGAAATCGCCCCCGAGTAAACTAAGGCTGACCAGAGGAGGGCTCAAGCGGAACGACCCCACGCAGTCTACGACGCATAACAAGGAGTGTACACTCAAAATTCGGAAAGCGGCCGCACATGTTGGCCATAAACAAGGTTCTGACGGACCAGGGACCAAAATGCTAACAGAACAGTTTAGACCAGGAACTCAAGACCAGTCCTCACCGATGCCTTAAACCAAACCAGTCATTCGACCTCAACCTCGATCGGGCTCTTGGTCTCGCGCCTGGCCCCACTTGGGAGAAGTAAATCGGTTCCCCGAAATGAGTGCACTGATGGTACAGAATTCTATGCATGCCTATTACAATTGGAAACCGTAAATCATCCATAGTCACCCCGAGGGCCGACCACGGGCTGTAAGTGAGGACAAGACAAGTGAGTGGCTGTAGAGTACAGCAGGTCGGGTGCATGAGCTCCTTTAGGTGGATGCTCTTGTGTACCTGATTTCATAGGTACGTACCCGCAATCTCACATATGTAACTATAGATTTTTAGCCACCATTCAGCCCCATAGATATATGCGCAGGTACACTAAGTGGGGCCATAGGATTTCCAGGGGCTCTGACCCAGGGGTTCTGAGAGTGGTAAACAAGTGAGGATTTACGGTATATATACACCAAAAAAGAGTGGTTCCATACTTGAATTTCCCGCTTCCTGCATCGAGTGGTCCGCTGTTGATTGTCCTGCTGGACTAAACAGAGGAGCAATTAGCCAATTCTCAAATTGGAGTACATCTTTGGAGGTAATGCTCCCTTAAACCCCCAGATGTGACCAATCGAAACCGCGTAACATCATGTTTTGCATATACTTTAATAACAGGCCCCCTACAAAACGGCCAGGAATGGTGTCAAAGATTTAAGGGTCTCATGTTTCAGATACTTTGCTTACAACTTCCAGGCATCCATGATTACAAGTTCCGTTTCTGGCCCTGTCTTTCGCGCACTCACCATTTGAACCTTTCCAACGAAACTTTTTGACGGATATCCTCGATTGTGATAAATGTGCACTAAATCTATTGGTACTAGAATCCAGAAAGTAGCTGTTGGTATCCATAACAACGCCGTGTCCTTGAAACAAGGAGTCAAGTCTGGTTTCAGCCCATGCCAGGTTAGGTTCAAATCCTAAAAGTTCATTTGGCGCGTTGATATCTTCTTGAAAATTCTGGCAATCCCCTCATGTCATCTTACCCAAAATTTGCTTTCATTTCTACAAATCCAATCAAGTGGCATTTTCTGTTTTATGGGGTCGACCTCGCAGACCTGTCGTCACAAACTGCCAGTGATAACGCTGGCCACACAGACAGACACGTTGCCAACGATTGTGCAATCGACTTGCCTCTGCTTGCGCAACGACAAGAACGGGATACTCGAGCGTGACGTCTGTGTTTGCACGGGAAACTAAAACCGTTCTGGCGTCTGATCTCCACTTTAGGTAAATATACACAGTACAGCAGGATGATAGGATTTGGAGTCTTGGAGGCAACGTTTTCTGGAACAGTCGTAAAAACATGCATGAACACCGATAAGACAGGTCCACAGAATAAGCTTTCCTGCGACCATTCATCTGCGACCACCCAGGAGGAAGTCAGCAGCAGCGATGCCCAATTTACCAGATTCTGCTTCCACTAAAATAGACCTCAAGTTTCTGGGAGTGCTGTCAAGAGGGCGTGATTGTTAAAGGGAAGATATAAATCTGGCAATCGATGATCCTAAATTTAGGCAGAGCGAGCTTGCTAAAATTTTTTATCATAAACGGGTTTTTCAAATACTGTGCACACGACCAGGACTTTCCAAAAATGATCTGTGCGCTCAACGTCACTCAGCCAACACCCGCACAGTTGTCACAGAGCTTGACGCACACCGAAACAAACTAATAGCGCATTTCCTAAAGGTCTTAGAAAAAGCGAGTAAGGATATGAATTCTATGAAAGTACAGCACAATTTCAAGAAATCCCCAATCGTTTTCACAATATCTACCCATCTGTAAATATTCCGATCAAATTTGATGGCTGTGTTGATCACAATATGACCAAGAGTGCCAAAACAGAAGAACAATATAATCATTAACATCATCGTAGGCTGGTGATCCCATGAAACTTTTCTTCTTTTTATCAAGCCCGATCAGCATGATTCCATAAATGGCCACAATGCTTACGTTAGAAAATAAATTTAAAGAACCATAAATGTTAAAAAAAATTGGATTTAATGCTTCTGGGAAATATCTGCACTCGATCACTTTTTGCAGTGGTGTTGTAATAAATCCTACAATCTCTTTCATAAAGCAAAAAGTTCCAAAAAAGAATAAAATAAAGATTGCGTATGAAGTTCCTAATCGACGACATTCGATGGAGGCCAGGACACTGATAATACGATCGATACCAACTGAACAGGCCATCAGTGCATGAAAGGGGATGCCGAACATTCCTGGCAGGCCAGATGTCAACAGGCAGACAAGAACGGACTTATGCGGGCCAAGTATGTAATGTCCAGTCAGTTCGCCAGTCTTGTCCAAGCCTCGTGCAAAGTAATGCATAGCCGACATACAAGAACCAATAGCTCCACCAATGATTAAATAAAAAAAAGGTGTGCGGAGTGGTTTGCCAGAAAAAATTACCACAACCACAATGATTCCGCAAATTTGACCGAGAAAACCAAAACTGATGCTAGTGACCATTGCGAATACGAATAAGGGCAGGGTATGGGGGTCGGTATTGGTTGCTAGAGTGGTGTTGAAATCCTCAGGCATGCTAGACATTTGCGACTCAGGTGAGAAAAAATGTGCGAATGCCTTTTCTGTCACCAACGGGTCTAATAAATGCACAGGTTTCTGCTAGGGTAGATTACATGTCATGAGAATATTTCCACAGGACAAGTCCCCCCGGTCCCTGCCCCCATACGAATGGAATCCGATCTAACATCGAGCCATTTCTCCTATTTTGTTGAAGCTTCGTGCGCAATAGTAGGTTAGGGATTTCTATGAAATTGAGTGCGCTCACGGAAAAAATTGTTTCGATAATGAATGATGATGAAAAATCTCCTGTGAGTGCTGGTGCAGCTAGCACAAAGTCATTCACTACAGGGTGCGCATGACATCCATATGTACAGTAGCACTACAGTACAGAGAACCGACGTAGCTAGGTTCTGAAAATACATAGAAGCACAATGACAGCACAAAGCACAAAGCACAAGAAACTGCTGGTGCCACTCCATCCGAACCCCCTTCTGTGATATTACGCCGCTATCTTGACAGACTATCTTGCCTCGTCTGCAACAAACTCACAGACCAAGGTCCATATGAGAGAAGAGGATCACTTGAGGGTGCATCACTTTCATCAGTACCTCCATCTCAGCTCAGAGGTCATTCCCGCAGTGACAGTCCCATATGCCGGTGGTGGTGCTTCGACGGGATATGGCGGTGGGTTCGACTCGCTTCTTTCCAGCGTAGTTGGAGGCGGAGGACGGGAATCGTTGGGTGCACTTGGAAGGGTGTTTAGTGGTGCTGTTGGAACAGAGGGTGAGGTTGGCAAAGATTGACTCGTTGTTTGATCAGGATCGAAAATTCCAAGTATGGCTCGTAAGACTTGTAACTGTGCGTTGGTTGGTGGAGGTCGTTCTTGTTTTTCTGTCTCCACCCAAAACCAACTGTCGCAATCGGTCTTGCACTTGGTTCCATCGGCGCCTGATTCAACCTTGCTGATAACTGATGCTGTGCAAACCAAGTCGTGACCGCGAGCCTGCATAACGGCGAGAATCGCACAAATAAGAGCACGAGCGTGCAGGTCTTCATTTGATCCATGATCTTCAGGTTTACGGAAGCGATTGAGAAAGTCTTGTGACGGGGTCGCGTACCAAGGCGCACCATTGAGAAGATAGATTCGGGAGCCAAATTCATCATTTCCCATGCGTAATCGACGAGGCCAGCGACAGCTGAGGATCGAACGAATCTCCCCTTTAACCCTAAAAAACGTACAAAGTATGTCGAATGGCTTGGGATCCTCCGCTTTTCTCATCCTTACTTCACGAAAGATCCGAGGTGCAGAGTGAATGCATTGACCAAGAACGCAGTCGACGTGGACATCAAACTGAGACACCACGCGTTCCGATGCATTCGTCTGATGGGAGCCAAAGTGACCACGTCCAGCAAGATGGATGGCAGGCAGAATAGGAATGTGGACGTACTCCCGCTCGCTCGGCTTAGCTGAATGGATGACACGAGTCGGCATCTCCTTTCAGTGATCACTTCGAACAGGGCGCTCAGCAAACGACGAGCCCTCAACGCTTCTTCTGCACTGCTCATGTGCAAGGTGCCATCGACCAGAGTAGTACTCCCCGAAGTCCACGGTTGCCCGTTCAATGTGTACATGTCGCAACTTGGTTCGGGCGAACGGGCGCTGCTCATTCCATGGACCCAATGTTGGTTGATGCACTGTATAATGCCCTGTCGAAGTCCTACGGGGCAGTTGGTTATGCGAAGGATGCTTGAGTCCAAAAGATCAATGGCGAAGAAGTATTGGCGTTGCAATGGGCGTTGATCAGCTGAAATGATAAAACCAATTTAATTGTTTAACCAGAACCAGAATCAGAGGCCATGGAGTGTTCGCCCAGGTGATTTCAGGAACAAAAGTCAAATCCCGACCAAAGCCTTGGCATTTTGAGATCGTAGGCAGCGTGCCCTAGCCTTCGAGGTGTTGGGTTCCCTTTGATTCTTTACGTTGAAGTCAAAAAGACATATGAACGGGTGCAGGTACAGGCGCTGTAGGTACTCTTGATATGGATATGTATATGGATATCTTTTTGTATCAAAATCATATCCGTGTCCATATTTTATTGACATATGGATATAGCACCTATGATATTTCGTGGCACCTTTGCGTGGGATCTAGTTGGTGACTACATTCAACTTGATCGCCTTCACCTGCTCTAGCTGACTTCAAACACAGCCTCACTCACTTACCGTTGCCACCCTTCTCGAACAGTATCAGATCAGCTCCACCTTCCAAGTTGACCGTGCCATAGAAGTGGTACTCGCTGTCGTGGTACATGTGCGTGTAGATGGCTAGTAGCACTTTGATCATTAACGTTTTCTGATCGATCGTATCGGAAGGTACCAATTCGATGAATCTCCTTGTCGTGCCCTCCAAACCATTCGATCCTACGCTCCCAATTTCCTGACCCACAATTTTCACATGCGATCCGATACCAGGCGTGTTCTCGACAGCCGTGGTCAAACTTCCACTGATTTGATCAGGTACATCGATCAGGCGAATCACATCGGAACTGCCCACAGTGATTCCGATCAGTGTCGATCCAGTATCGACCAGGTTCCTCGGTTGGCGTCGAAAGAACAACGTAGAACGAGGACTGACTCTACAGAGATCGCTGCTGGCCACCAATTCCCATCCATGCGTGTGTAAATCAGCCAAAAGTCGACAAAAGATCTGAGCATTTTTTATATTCCCGCTGTTTAACACTTGATAATCATCCAATTTTAGCGGGAATTCAAAACTACCGTCCTTCATTAGGCGTCCATCCGTTGTTAGGGATGCTCCTGGCAAGGATTTGCACTCTTTACGAAGACGACGACTAATTATCGATTGAACTTGAGCATCAGAATACAGTAAGACAAGAGATTGTGGTGGACGGATAACCAACACGAAATATGGCGATGCCAGAGCGGCATCGTTTCCATCCGATGACGATATCAGCGGCTTTATCGGTGCAAAATATCTATTGGGCACAGAATGTATTGATCCCATGCGTAGCGAACAATTGCCAAATACGGAGTGATGTACAGACAGTCATGCGAGTTCAGTCTTTATACTCCAGTTGACGACGGATGTAGCGATGTCTCCAAATGACGCACATTCGTGTTTTTCTGCGGTGCCCTAAACCGGTCTGGCTGTCATGCCTTTGTGCGCGTGCATGCTTGTCTCCTAGGCATTGCATGACGTAGAAGGCAGTTGTGCAATCGCTGTGTACGCTAGTGGATATTTACGACGACTGTGAGATGATGACTCATTCTTACAACGACTGATCGCTTATAAAAACCTTACTGGGGTTCCATAAGTATGTGACTTTTGTAGGCAGGTGAAACACCACTTGGCAAAACATTTCTCTCTCATTCGTAGACATCAATAAGAATTGGCAATTGAAATATTCTCCATATTTATTCAGTATTTATATCAGAATTATAACGTTTCTCAGACGGGATATGTCTACCAAATTATCTGACGGCTAAATACTCCAATATTGAGCGAATAAGATTAACTGAAAGGTTAAAAAACTTCTATGCAAGTTGCATATGCATGTATCTGTGTCTGAACTTTGATTCTATTTAGTCAGGGAAAGGCTCGTAGGGCACATACAGCAGTTATGTTATGTTTTTATCAGTCAGCTAAACGAGACGCGCGACTTCCGGTTTCAAACATGCTATAAGTAGACGATAGATTTCCGTCTTGTCTGCTAGACGCGCTAAATCTCGCGCACACCAGTTTACCGAGCCCAAGTTTTTTCTCTTACATGCCTGACGATCCATTCAAGTTGGTTCGACCTTTTTGTGTGGGCGGTTTTTAGATCACCTATACGTTTGCGCTAACACTGTTTTATCTCAAAGCTAACATTCATCAAGAAACGATGGATTTGAAGAAAGTGAAAGACGAAGAAAAATTGCGTTTATCTCGATTGTACTTTTTCGGTAAGCTTGATATGAAGAATTTGAGATTTGCAGCTTCGTTTTCTAATAAACTGTGCGGACATTCTTCAAGAAATATTTTAGTTCATGATTTTCTTTGTTTAGGCGGTCTCGGTTTGTTACCGTTTCTTTGGCTTGTCAATGGCGTGTGGTTTTTTCAACAAGCGTTTCTTCGAAAACCAGAATTCCCTCAACAGGCACAAATCAAGAAATGTAAGTACATTATTTTTCTTTATTTTTTATCATGGTTTCCGAAGTTTTGATGAAACAAAATCGTAAGCGCGGTGGCGCTTGCCTTAGGATTAGCTCAAAACCATATACCGCTTTGTTTTCGGTGTAAAGGTGGGGTTGGCGGTGCAAAGTCGGTGTCAAAAGGAATGAATGGGTGTGTACCAGATTTTGTAAATTTTCTTGAAACTTTGTTCGTCTAGATTTTTGGCGATCATCGTGTCATGTCATGTCATACTTTACCCATAGCCAAACACTAAACAGCGCACTCGAGTGCTAAGGAACACAAAAATTGACTATTATTTTGTACCGAGGCGGGAGGCGAACCCTCCCGGCGGGATCCGGTTGTTTTCCATAGCAGCCTAATTTTAACACCTTTTTTAGACGTAATCATGTCAATAATCGGGTGTATAATATGGACAATAATTTTGACCGTTTGGATAATCGTGTTTCAAACGAATCGCGTCAGCTGGGACGCCACTGGTGATTATTTGTCATTCGTGTATCCAAGAGGACGAGAATAGTCGATCAGTTTTCACGGTATTGTCATCATACTAATCGTGGTCGTTGTGATTTTGTATCATTTACTAAAGTATGGATGACACATTGTTCGAGTGGGGGATGGTTTTGTACACCTGATATACTTCTGTGTTTACTAGCTGTACTTTAGAATGGTTGCTTTGAATTGTTTTGATTGGAGATGCTAACGTTTTAAGATTTTTGGTCATGCGCTTGATCGATAGTTGTGTTTTTCAGGTGCACATGTTTGAGAAACCATGAAATCGATGCGAAATCTGCGCGCCTGCATCAGTGTACCAGGTCGGAATTTCCCACCCGCCAGTGATCGCTCTTTGACTAGCGGTCGGTCGCTAAGCACCTTAGCTAGCTCGGCATCTTTTTACGGTCATGGGGTAAGAAAACGTGGTGTAATGGGCGCTTAGGGCTGTGGTTGCTTGGCACGTGGTGGATTTGAAGGGCAATGAGATCGAGGCGTCAAGTGTCTCGGGGCTATAATCACTGGCTATCGGGTGTGTGCAGGAAATTGGCCAGGCTCAAGACAGCAGACCACCACTGTGGCATCCTCGGTCATTGCTGGCACGTTGTCTGATTGGGTCAGTCAAAGGGTGCGGGCCCTGTTCGACAATGCCTTTTGCAATTCACCACTGGCGACGGACCCAAATCGGGCGCGTGTTCCACGATTTTGCTGTTTGGAATTCGGCCAGTGGCATCCCGCATATTGCCCGTTCCAGGAACATGGCAATGCGCGTGTTCTGGAGTCTGGTCTCGATCGGATGTTTCCTGGCCTTTATTGGACAAATGGCTTTCCTGGTCGACACTTACTTGAAGTACAGTGTCACTGTGCAAACCTCGGTGAGCGCGCGGAGTGGTTGCTTTGGGTACGCACTCTGTTTGGGCCCAGCACGGGAGAGTGTGGTGTGGTTCCCTTCTTTGGCAGCTCGATACCCTCTCCAGGTGGGACAGAAACTCGTCGGTCCATGTCTCAGGCTCCTAAGACTAGGAGGCCTATGTTTGAGACCTTCACTTGCCTGTGATGTTTTCTCCATTGCAAGAATAGTCAGTCTATCACATTGGCTCCCGTCGCAGTGGGTACTCAGAGTAGCAGGGTCTGTGGTTCATCTTCATGCTATCACATCACCGCGCAGGGATGCGCGCTAGAGGGGCTAAGGGACACATAAGAAATAATTTTTCGATGCTCTGCCCCTCCACCGCGAAAAAACCCATCAGATCGGCCCGTTTGATGTTTCTCAGTTCGTCTGAAAAGTACTCTTACTCGGAGTTTTTCGTCTAATCGTAAGAGACTGCTCTCACATCCCGCCTGGCAATCATAAAATGTCTTTTTCAGTTAAAGACGGAGCTGCTGCCATTTCCTGCAGTCACTCTGTGCAACCTGAATCCGTACAAACATTCGAAAGCACGGGAATACCAAGCTGTGAAAGAAGTGGTAAGCTGTCTGGCCAGGATGTTGATTAAAGCTGCCTGATTACATGTTTTAGTTGGATGACTATTCCAAGGCTGTAAGCGGAAGGCTGGCTCTGGAAGACGACAGGTGGAACCTGACTGTAAGTCAACACATGCCTTTCTTGGGGTTCTTTCGACTCTGCTATACTAATTGCAAGATGTGTCCCGCGCTAGTATCCAACTCTGCATCTTGAACAGTTGCGAGCTGAGGTGGCATACTGTACTGGCGATGAGTAGGAGTCCTCTCACTGCCGTCAACCATGCGTGCCACCACCTCGCAGCGTAGTAGTCTGTCCATCACTCATTTTTCACTGTTCACAATACGGCAGACCTGGGGATCCAGTTCCCAGACCCAGACCTCGGCCGATCACAAAGCCAGACCCAGTGCCGAGAAAGTGGAACTGGATGCAAGAAACCTACATGCTGTCTTGACAAGACACTTGCCAGAAAGTTCGGTGAGCATGGCAAGGCTTGAGCGGCCGCGTTGGTGCAGCGGTTCGGCATTCGTCTCTCCATATTGCTTGGGAGCGAGTGGCTGGACTCTCCCCGGGCTCGATCCCCGGTAATTGAGGTCGGTTTGCGAACCATAAAGCCTCGCTGGGCCGCGGCTGACTGACCCAGTACCCTAGAGGTGCTCCGAGTGGAAAGACCGAAGCCAAACGAGTAGTATCAGCTGTCGAACGCAGAGGGATGCTGCTGTAGCTGGTCTCGGTACAGCTTTGCTAGAGGGTTTGGCTTCTGGCCGACTAGGGGCAAAAGTCGGCGTCAGCCCACAAAAATTTTAAAAAATGACAAGGCTTGACAGAACTTTGGCATGACAGGAAATGTAGGGTGGTCTAAAAAGTGATGGCGGTAGAATTGTGCACGCTACAGAACTGCTGGCGTTCTATACCTTCGAGCGCAGAGTCAATCGCTTTCGCTGAGGGACCCGTTATCATGGAGTTGGACTGCATACCCTGCATTCACACTTTTCCCTGCACCGCATGTATCTAGCAGCAGGTAAAGACGAGTGTCGCCGCGTCTCTCGCAGCTTCACACGTGAAGAGGGCGAAGAAGACGGCGAAACTCAATTTTACCGTTTTGCAAAGCAATCAGACGTACCGTATTTCCTCGAAATTCTCCCCGGGGAGAAATTTTTTCAAATGGTCCCAGACGGGGGAGAATTTTGAGGAAATACGGCACACGGTCGGGAAATGTAAAATGTCAATGTAGCCTTGACCCAGTGGCTGGCATTTACTGATCTTTTAGGCTCCGAAAAGTAAAATTGCAATTCAGCTGAAAGCTCGTCAACTCCTTTCCTACATTATGGCTCGTTTCAACTCCTCTAGTTTGCAAGATGTGACTTACGAACTGGACGAATTCGTGGACCTGTGCACGTTCAATGCGCTGCTTTGCATAAACCAGTCGGACAGTTTCAGCGAAGTGTTCGATCCAGCTTACGGCCGGTGCTTCACGTTCAACAATCGCTTGCCAGTACCTGATTACTACACCAGCAAACGTGCCGGCATGGTTTATGGTACTAAGCTGTGATACCCCATTTCGATGAGTGCAGAATACTGTAGATCCCTTCCTTGATAGGACTGCGGCTCATCCTTACCATTGATTTACAAGATTACCTACCTTTCACCATTGCTGCTGGAGTCAGGCTCGTGGGTAAGTCCAGGAATGGCTCCTGAATCAGATCGTCTCGGGCTCACTCCAAGTCATATTCTAGTGCACGGACAACAAGAATTTATGTATCCAGAGGCATTAGGATTCGATGCACCCAGCGGCTTCGCCACCAGCTGCGCATTGAAATACGTACAGTGCCTGTCAAAATGATATTCTCCCTTCATTGAATATGCTTCTTGGTTTGAGGAGATATAGGACAAAAAGAAAAAAATTTTTTTCAACACAAACAAACCCTAACTTTTTCCCACGCTATTTCCTTTTCCCCTTTTTTTTTCCCTCCCCTTTTTTTTTTTTTTTTTTTAAAATAAAAAAAACCATTCTTTGGCGGAAATTTTTCTCTCCCCCTTTTTGGTTCATACCACCCCCCCGAAAAAATTTTTTTTTTTTTTTTTTTTTCTCCAAAACCCTTTCCCCATCCTTCCCCCCCCTTTCTTTATTTTTTATACCCACCCCCCAAAAAAACACATTCTCCACACGCATTTTTTTCAACTGTAAGCCCTGATAACTGCACAGCACTAAATCCTGTATCGCATTTTGGCCAAGTGTCAGTGTGTCATGCATGTGGCACGGGTTACTGAACTGGCGGTGTTTCTCTGAGTGGTCAGGCCTCTCAAAACCAGGATGTCCTTTCGAGTTGATGCCTCAGTCGTTCACTGACGATTAGACTGATGCTGACAATGAGTGTTAT